>PVNU02002432.1:0-687001 GCA_003013855.2 Liriodendron chinense
ATCCTAATATCATCATCGACTATGGTGAATCTACCATCTCTTTTAGATTAAATGAGCTAAATAATGAAGAGATTCTAATGATGGTTGATGAATCCGAGAAATCCACAAAATCTGAGAGTGATAATATGATTCATTACAATGGAAGATCAAAAATTTATTGTGAATCCGTGATTTCATCTCCCTATGAGCCAATTGTTTATGAGTCTCTAGAGGATATTCATGCTAAGGAGCTTTCCGAAATAGATGAGTCTAACTTAATCCACCAATCCAACTTGCCTTAAATCTAATGTGGATGTAGAGCCTTCCTTGATCGAATATTCCAACTATTTGGAAGATTACTTAGCTCACTTTGAAAATTCAACCGAGCCAATGATTCAAACCATTGTACATGCCTTGCAAAATTCTAGCTTGAAGTATGATATTAATCTTGAGGACAATTGTTTCGAGAAGCTATCCTTCGACAAAACTGAATCTTTTTAACTTATTGTGGATAAACAATTTCCCTTGATTGACTATCCCTATCCTTTAGAAGAAAGCATGGCCCACACCCTTGATTTAGATGAGGATATGATTAAGGAGATGAATGCCTTACTTGATGAGATGTCGGTGCTTGAAGAAGCTCATTTTACTGTTTTAAACTTATCACCATTGATTGTGGAAGCACCGAATAATTCAAAATTGTGGAAGAGACACTTTACTTGACGATGAATTGATTGAAGTCTCTCCACCACCATGGGTTATGTAACCCATTGAAAATTATGACTGGGAGGACCCATATTGGTATAATCATTACTCAGTTCAAGATTTGAGGAGATATATTTTTGCTACTCTTATCTCCTCTTTTAATGCATGTGGGGCACATTACTATTGGACTTCAAAGTTAGCGAGAACCCATATCTATTGTTGAGCAGGACTATGGATGGTCCTCATGAGAAATCTGTTGAAATTCATGAAGATCCTGCTTAAATTTGATCATGTAGTCGATCTGACTAGTGTAGAGTAGGTAGGTTATGTTTACTTTTCTGCATTTAGGATTGAATAAGTCTCGTGAAGACATGAAAGAAGCTAGACTTGATTAACTTGCTACCTCAGGTAACTTCTCTTACTCACTCTCCTTTATTTTGTCATTGCTCTCATGTTATTGCATATTGCATATGTTTCTTACATTGAGGATAATGTAAACTTTATGTTGGGGGTGAGATTCCTACTGGATCTACTAGTTTTTGCAATATTTCGAGTAATTTTTTCTGATTTTAAAACTCTTTAGAATGTTTTAATTTCCATGAATTTGAGTTTATCTGATTATGAGAAGATGAGATATGAAATAATCTAATTTTAAAAAACTTAAAATCTATTGGTGTAGTAGTTTTCTATATGAGTTCCTGCTATTATTTGACTAATACAAAATATTAAACATCATTGGAGTCTAGTTCACATTACACAAGTCACTCTCATTTGTAAGGATTTGGAAGAATGTTTGAGTGAGTGGTTGGATTATAGTTTGGAAGTATTGAGGAACCAAGCTGGAGAGTATTGTCCATCACGTTTAAATCTAATTCGGGATAATAATTTTTTTTTTCTAAATGGATCATTATCCTGGAAAGATTCCCATCCTATGTTGTAACCATTACTAATATGTTTTTCTAGTATGAAGTGAGCCTTTTGGACTCTTTGACTGTTGTTTAAAAAGGAATTGAATTGAAAAATCTAAAGAAAATATCGAAAAGGGCTACCCATGACCAACTAGGGGAGGACTTATCACCCAAGCTAGCAATGGGAGTAGTGTGAAAGTCATCGATAGAACGGTAAGGCAATCTCTTGTCATATGATTGTTGTTGATCTGTATGCTTTCCATATTTGTAACCGAATTGATCCATGGAAAGAAGGGTAATCTTCAAAGATGGAGAGTGAGGTTTTCACTAAGCACAATAAACTATGATTATTTGAATTGCTCTATTTGTCAATTAGTTAGTTGGAACTCAGTTTGAACATTTACTAAGTCATTAGAAGATAAGTTTTTCATTGTCATGCTACTAAGTATCTTGGAATTTCACTATTTACATGATTTGGATTTCATAGAAATTGGTTTTTTAAGGGAGAGTTGAGATTGAGAATTTGGAATTATTTTTCACATGTTTTACTCGGGACTAGTAAAATGTTAGTTAGGGTGTGCGTTGAGCTCTGAATTGTGCATATTTGAACCCCAATTCATCACACATTTACTTTGATTAAGTTATTAAAAGAACCTAATTACATGTGTATTTATTGTTGTATAATAAAGTTGGTTAAAAGTATTTGCGATGAAGCAACTCTCGAGCAGCTTGATCTGACGACGTGCGAGCGCCTCCCGAGTATTATGAACTGCGAGTAGATAAACATGATATATCATCTAGCGAGCCAAGTTGGGCGCATCTCATAATTTCAGGAGATCTGCTCACAAGCCAATCGTTAGTCATATTCGAGAAGCCTTGGTCACCGGTCGTTTGGTGGGGACGTCTCCCGCGTCACAGTCTCAGTAGCCCATATAGCTCATGAGTTGGCCCAGATTACAGGTCTGTTTAGGTTTGTTTCTACTCATAAGCCCCGGATTAAATGGGATCTCCATCAAAGAACGTAATCACGTAGGTGTCTAATCTGATAAGATAGCACCTTATCCCTTAAAGCTAAGAAGATCTCAACAGCCTACGTAACGGACTAATCCATCTGGACCTAAATAAATAGATTGTCGATGAGTGAGAAAGGTAAAAGAAAAACATATCTTAATCCACGTTTCAGACTTCATCTTACTTTCAAGCCTATTTCTAACTTCGGCATCGAAGGGCTGATGGTCGAGGGCCGGCTACCCTTAGTTTCTCTCTTTGATTTTCAGGTGAGGAGAAGGGATTCATCTTCAGGAATATTGTGTATTTGGGAGGAAAGAATCTGTGGCCAAAATTTGACGTTAACAAATTGGTGCCGCTTGTGGAAACCGGGTGTTCAATTCGTTCTCATCACTAATTCTTACATCCCACTATGCCTCCTAAGAAGACGACTCATCCTTCCACCTCTAGGCAAACACTACCTCCGGTAGAAGTTCTTAAACCAAACCTGAATCTCCCTTAATCTGTGCTAGGAGTTCCCCCGGTGCAGCTCGATCCACCTGATCCTATACCCCAAAATCCGTTCCAGGATATATCTGGTGGCTTTGACGGTATTATGCGCTTTGTAAGAGATACACTCCTTACTCTCCAAGCAAGATTTCAAACCCTTTCTAATTAATTTGATTAGCACTTTCCTCAGCCACAACAAGCTCCAGAAGGACCACTGTTACAACCTACACCTGCGACTTCCAGACACTCCCCAGGTGAACCTCAAGCCCAACAAATCCTCCTCCAAACCGTGTCTCCCACGGCAATCAGATCCCGATCCAACGATCGCAATCTATCCGCTCCAGTGCCTCTCGACAACGCCAACCTGAAGAACCTGATGACGAAACGTCCAGTTATACTTTACCCTGGGAGGGAGACCTCAGAAGAATTGAGGATCATTTTGCTGATATTGAACAACGATATCAATCCAACCTCCTGGCCTCCACTCTTGTATCAATCCATCGAGCTGAACTTCCCTTTACTTGTGACATAATGGAGTCCCCTTGGCTTAAAAAGTATCAAACACCCAGCATTGTTTCATATACTGGTATCGGTGATCCTCTCCAACACCTGGAGACGTATAGATCTTTCATGGAGCTAGAAGGATATAGCTCAAAAATTATATGTAGGGCTTTCTCCGTAACTCTGAAGGACGTGGCACGTACCTGGTTCCGTGGTCTGAAGCCTTAGTTCATAGAGTCCTTTTCTCAATTATCAAATCTTTTCCTTTTTCAATTTATAAGAAGTATTCACACTAAAAAGACCGCATCTCATCTATCAGATTTGAAGTAGCAACATGGAGAAACGATTAAAGAATTCATAGTTCGGTTTACAACGGAAGCAGTCCAGACAAAGGGTTACACAGAAGACAAAGGTCTTATTACCCTTATAGCAGGCATTACGAGCGAAAGGTTTCGGTTTGCCTTGGATAAAAATCCTCTTAAAACCATGACTGAATTTCAAGCGAAGGCTCAAAAATATATTAATGCCGAAGAAGTAGACTTGGCTCATCACGGCATTTAGGGAAAAAAATGAAAGTCTAAAGAAATCTCTCCATTCGATAGAAAATATCGACGCCATCGACGAGATCGCTCGCCTAAGAAGTCTTATACTGAAAAAGATCGCAATTATACTTCCCTCAATCGATCTCCAGAAAAGGTACTGATGGAGATCAAGCATAAATCTTATGTTAAATGGCCTCCAAGAATCAAATCGGATTTGGAAAAAGAGATAAGAGGAAGTTCTGTTATTTTCATAAAGACCATGGGCATAATACCCAAGACTGCATATCTCTTAAGGATCAGATAGAAACTCTCATTCGAAGGGGGCACCTCCGAGATTATGTCACATGATAAGATTGCTCACCCAAAGACTCCGGTGCTCCAACACATCGCGAAAATCAGGCGAGGAGGCAAAAGTCGTCACAACATCGTCCTTCATAGGAAGATGTCGAACCTGTAGGCGAAATTCGGACCATTGCAGGTGGTTCGGTTTGTGAAGGAGATTCTCAAGCCTCGAGGAAAGCTTATGCTCAAAAGGCATGCCAGAAGCCTCAACATATTTTTTAGGTAGAAAAGTCATCCAGCTCATCAAGTCCAAGCCATCAACCAATCTCTTTCTCCCAAGAAGATGCTGAAGGAATTCATTTCCCTCATGAGGACTCTATCGTGGTAGCATTAAAGGTATCAAATTATTTAACTCATCCCATTATGTTGGATACAGGTAGCTTTGCAGACGTCCTTTATCTTAAAGCCTTTAATAAAATGGTTCTCGCTAGAAATCTGCTCAAACCAATCTCCACTCTCTTTATCGGTTTCAGGGGTGAGGTAGTAGCACCAGAGGGAAGTATCGACCTCCCTGTCACTTTTGGCGACTCTCCAGCCTGTTAAAACTAGAAAAATGCTCGTCAGTAGTTTTTCCTGTGTTTCATTATTCTGGAGAATTCTGAGTATATAGACATTCATAGACAATCATAAGCAATCACAAAGTGTACATAAGAGAGGTATCGCAAGGCGAATTTTATTCCAGAGATTCTGAGATCTTTTACATTTAAGGCTGTGATATTGGTCACGAGCTTTTAATTACATCAATGGTTGATCACTCTTGATTGGAAGGCAAAAGACTAATCTACCGGGTATTATGGTCTTAAGTTCAGGGTCGTATAGACCTACTTATTTTCTTGTTATAGATTGATCCATATTTCTAGACAAGTCGGATGTCTATGTCCCATTTTCTTTTGGATTGTTCAGATTAAGGGACTGCTAGGATTTTATCAAGTGGTGAAACTCTGGGCCGTTAGCCTCTGGAATACACGAGCATCGAATGTTGGTCGGCATGACCCAAGGCCCACGCCCGTATTTTTATAACGGGTGACCTTAGGAAGACACTCCACAACTTCCTGAGCGAGGTTTTTAATCGAGTGGTGTAACTCTGGGCTGTTGGCCTCTGGAATACATGAGCATCGAAATGTTGGTCAGCATGACCCAAGGCCCGCGACTGTACTTTTATAACAAGTGGCCTTAGGAAAGCAGTCAACAATTGCCTCATCAACTCAACCGACGGACCCTTTGTCGATGGGTAGGGCATCGACTGTCTTTTTGTAATGGTAGTCCATAGCATGACGTTTCAAGCTTTGTTAGAACTCTTTTGTTTGTGGTTTCTTTTGGTAACCATAATCCCTTAAGTTTAACCTCAGACCTTTATCTGAGATGAATGGAGCTTTGTACAATAAAGTAAGTGTGTTCATTCTTGGAGTTCGGCGACTCATCTTCAAGAACATTCTTTCTTATAAGTGCTTTTTGATGATCTATTCGAGATCGAATAGGCTATATTGAGTCAAGATCCTTTGAGGATTCAAGTTTAATGGATTGGATCGGCTATTTCTGATGCCGGTAAGTAGCTGAGTATCGGCTCCGATAGGTTCACGTATATGCCAATTTCTGATGATCAATGGGGATCGGTGCCCCGTAGATGTTTAACTCAGTTGTTTTATAGCCTGAGTGCATTATCTTTACCTTAGCGACTTCGAGATCGTGGTTGATTTCATTTGGCATTAGTCGATTTTCGAGCCAGCAAGGCACTTCCCAGGGCTGAAAATGACTACGTAGTGGACTTGTTTGCAGTCTGATCTGGATATTCGATGAATACCGATGATGATCATCTTTAAACAGGGATGGATCATGTCCATGAAGATGACAATGATGCTGGATCCACTCTGGCGTCCGTGCGGTTGCATTTCGTTTCGCTTGATGTAAGTCGATTTCCAAGCCAACAGGGCACTTCCCAAGGCTAAAAATGACTAAGTACTGGGCATGCTGACTGCTTAATCAGGGTATTCGAGGGTTTTGAGATCAGAAAACCTCATTGTGGTGCATGATTATGGTGTATCATGTTACGGAGAAGAGAAGTCTCTCTTTCGTGGTTGGTCCAGTTCTGCCTAATTCTCCTTAATTTCGGACGTTTTTCGCTCTTTCGGAGGGATTCCAGGGTTTGCAAATTTGGTTAAGTATTGGTCATTTCGGATTAAATAATTGATTTGGACCATTTATCCTCGACGGAAGGTCCCACCTCCCTATGACCATCCAGGCGCATGTGGGTATGGGAGCAAGTGCATGTGGCATGGAGGCAGGCGCATGTGCCCCTCCCCTCTCCTGAGCGCATGTGTACAAGGTGTCAAGCACATGTGAATATGGGTTGAGCTCATGTCTCCCCTTTCCTGGCGCATGTCGCCAATTTTAAGATATAATAAGAAGGTAGATTCCCTTTAGGCGCATGTTGCTTTGCACTTGCGCCTGACTCTCTAGGGTAAGCACATGTTGCTTTGCAATTTGTGATATTTTTAAAATTTTCAAAGGGGGCCAAGGGACTGGGTGCATGTGCCCTTTGCATGTGGTCTCCGCATGTGGCCTCCACATGTAGGCTCCGACTGTTGCCTCCAATTGTTCTAAACTTAGAGATTTTTCTGGATTTTCAAGCTCCAACTGTTGCCTCCTCTCCGACTGTATCCCTTTCCGGCGAGGAAATCCACTTCGACGAGGGGCGCATGTGCCCTCTGCATGTGGTCTCCGCATGTGGCCTCTGCATGTAGGCTTTGAATGTTACCTCCTCTCTGACTGTATCCCTTTATGGCGGGGGATTCTGGCGAGGAAATCCACTCCGACGAGGGGATTTGATGAGGGAAGACAGAGCAAGTGCATGTTACCTCTTGCGTTGCTTTGATACTGTATGAAGATGATCCATCTTTTTTACATCAGGGGCTTACTATTTATAGTATCCTAAACAGATACGGATCTGGATCAACGGATACTTCAAACGCATGTGCTCTCCGCATGTAGGCTTTGCATGTAAGCTCCGACTGTAGGCTCCGTATGTAAGCTCCGCATGTAGGCTTCTACTGTAGGCTCCGCATGTAGGCTTCGGCTGTACATAGGTCAAGTACCTTTTCAGAGGCCAAAGTCACTGACGCCAGGGCATTTTAAGCCTTCATCGGGCTATCAAATGAACGGGATGGGGTAGGATGATCAACTGCCATGAATTTTGGTAGTTCCTTCCCAATTTAGACTATCATGCTTAGAATATTCTTCAAACTTCAAGCTCTGACTGTCCAAAGGACAGTACCTTTTCAGAGACCGAAGTCACTGACACCAAAGTACTTTAAGCCTCTCATCGGGCTATCAAATGAATGGGATGGGGTGTAGAGGACCAGATGTTGCGAACTTTGGTAGTTCCTTCCTAACTTGGAACCTCCAGGTTGGCTCTTCATATAGGAACTTTGTTCCAGGAAGCCCGTGCATAGAAGTACACACCGCAAGAACTTTAAACTTACAATTTAAGGTTTTTAGGGCATTTTAGATCATTTGGTGGTGATTCGCATATCTAATTCCACTCTGAAATGATACCTGTAGGCTTTCGAACCCTTTCGATAGGCTCTACATAGGGACAAAACGTATTTCGAGGTGCGCAGGTAAAGATATGCGCCATGTGACTTTGAAACTATTTACGGTGTTCCAAATCATTTGGCACCGACCCACATATCCAATTTTGTTCCAAAATGACATTTATAGGTTTTGGTTACAGTTATGCATGTTAGTGTTACGCTGGCGTTTTCTAAATATTCCCGATCTTGAAATCGATCCAAATCATTGTGGATGGGCTGCTGGATGCTATATTATAATGGATGTGAATTTGAGCCCCAACAAGTGCCCCCCAGTGTGCTGCGTTGGATGCTTATTTCATGCTAGTGCAGTACACCGGTTCCCTAGGCTCATGTATAATAGTTGACTCACTGAGTCATTTTTTTCATTTTTCGAGTCAAAGGAGCAAAACTTTTTGAGGTGAGAGAGCGTCTCATGGGGCCTTAGGTGCATGTGTGCTCGGTGTGGGCACATGTACCCTTTACACTATTTTCTAGCAAATGGATTTTACACCTCAGGCGCATGTGGGGATGCCACAAGGATTGGGCGTATGTGTCAAACTTAGTTGATTTCTCAGAAAGCTAGGATGGGCGCATGGACTCCCATTGTTGGATGTGGGAGCATGTGCAAGGGCACATGCGCTTGGGACATGCTGCTTTGACTTGCTATCTCTCTCATTTTTGAGTTAGGTGCATGTGGGAGTGCACATGCACCTAGGCCTCTATATAATGAACTTGCACTTGGCAAGTTTGTAGGCCGGGCGCATGTGAGAGGACACATGCACCTAGCCCATCTCCATGGGTGCGTGTGAGCCCAACAGTTTGTCAAATTTCACATTTTTGGTGTCTGTTTAGCCCACGGTGCAAAGTATGTACACCCGGCTCTACACTCGATCAAATTTGATATCGTTTGCAGCCATTATGCCTGATACATACACATGTTTGGAATTTAACACTCTTGATCCATAATGTACTGCCCATTTCGATCTTTTGCGGCCCATAATGATCTGTTTTAGGCAGATTTCAGAGCGTCTCTGTCGAGTTTTTGGATAAAATTCTTTAAGTGCATGCAAAGTTGCTGTGTATGAATAAGCGCATGTATCCAGCATTGGGATCATTTCACGGCTCTATCGAGAGTCATATCTAAGCTCGTAGATCCATTTGAAATCACTTCTAAGCCGTGTATATGGTGCATCGCGGCTTTAAGTATGAATTTGTGTGCGCACTAATCTCATGTGTTATGTATGCGCGTAATTGTGATTATATTTGGTGTGCTATGAGACATACATGCCTGTTAATTTGAGGTGCATCTGAGCTTTGTTGTTTTCGTACTTTGTTGATCATGATTGCATGTGTTGTTTTACTAATGTTCGTCTGCATGTATTATTTTGCTCGAGTGATGTGCTCTTATTTTGTGTTACTTACCTCATTGCACTCATTTTCGTGTAAAACGAATATCCTTCTAACATTCCATTGTTTGTACATTGTAGTGAATCATGGTGACGTCGACGAGATCTTCGGGTGAAGCTTCCGGGTCACAAGCTTCTAGTCCGACGCCGATGCAGCACAGTCGAAAGAGGGCGACCGAAGTCCCTTCAAACCCTCCTCCAACGAAGCATAATTCTCGCTTCTTCTCTGTGGTTGAGCCTGAGGTGATGAATTTCTCTGATCGCATCAAACAGCTCCCTCACGAAGTGTTGTTGCGTATTTTTGTAAACAAGACCATGTCCAAGCCTCCGCCACAAGGGACCTAACAAGAATGGGCTTCTTAGTATCCTCAGTTTGCTAGTGCTGCAAGTGCTGCTGAGGCGAACCCTTCTGACTTGCATGTTCAACATACAGAGGACAATCAGGGAAGTCAGAAAAGTAAGAAGAAAGGGGGGCACAGTAAGTGGCCGGTTGAGGTACTCAGTCAAGCGGACTAGTTGACGCAGCTTGTCAACCTGAAACACAAACAGATGAAAATAGGGTGGGAGAGCAATAAAATTCCTTCAAAGTGTGGCTTCTTTGTCACAGATCCTTATAATGGCCAGGTCATCTTGCACGATAAATCCCTTATGAGGTACAAACCTTTTCCAAGCATCGAACCGTATGATGTTCGCAGGCCTTGTTAGTTTTACGGGATGGAGAGATGGACTTCGCTTCTCGAGAAATTGTTCACTGCCACTTTAGGGGATGACGGAAAGAAATAGAGGATATGTGAGTCCAAAGAGATGATCTTCCTCATGCCGGCATGCCATTCTCATGCGCCTTACACACCGCATTTCTTCAAAACAGTCCGTTAAAGATTTCGTCATCTAAGTTCATTAGCTATGTGGGAGACTTCAAATTTTCAAACCCGAGGGCAACTGAATCGGCGTATCAGTTACGAGCCATGGGCGAAGGAGATTATGATCCATCACGAGGGCGTACTAAAGGAAATTGGACTTTATAACGCCATTGATGCGACTTCTAACTTCTTTCATCGAGATCCGATGATAATCAAGGGTTTCTTGAAATATTGGAGCTCCGTCACTAATTCTTTCCATCTTCCTCATGGGGAGATGAGTATAACTTTATGGGATCTCTGGATGATGGTGGGTTTGCCTATCTGTGGTGAGTATTACCATGAATACGTTCCTTCTGATGAAGAGTTGTCTTCTTATAGACGCGACGGTCGTCGAAAAGCTTACCACTCTGCGGTGTGCCTGGAGTTATTGAATGAGTTACAGTAGTTCGATAACATCATGAAGATACACTACGAAGATTGGCTGGTTTACTTCAGCCACGGCATGTAGTAAGTCTTTATTGAATGTTTCTCTTTCTTTTACAAGACATATTTCTTTAGCTATGTGGTTTTCTTATGTAAGGTTATCTCTCTCTCTCTCTCTCTCTCTCTCTCTCTCTCTCTCTCTCTCTCTCTTCAGGATTGATTACAAGAAGCATAAGGTCAATGCTAAAGGTCGAAGGGCCATTTGGGAGCGATTTGAGCGTAACTTTCCTTGTCTAAACACATTGTCTAATACTTGTGAGTTGGCAGGTTTCTTGGCATACTGATTGTCTGCAGTCACACTCCCCAGTTCCAAGGGTGCAGATAGTATTAAAGTTTCTTGTTTCTTCATGTCGGTGCTCTTGCCAACGGTCAACGTCTTTCTCTAGCGCCGCCTATGCTATGCAGTATCTACAAGGTGTTCGGTTATGTTGCTAGCAATCTTGACAAGCTTGCGAATGGAATGGATGGGCTTATTGCCCATGGCATTACTTTAATGGCTAGCTAGGCATATATTTCCCATGGGTGTATGATATGGAACTTCATTTGCACATCCTTCTAGAAGGCATTCCTCTCTTTAGATTTATGGGAGCCAAAATGGTGGTTCGGACACTAGAGTGGGTATCCTTGCAGATTCGCAATGGAGATGAGGTCAAATTTTACCATTTCTCTATTTCTGAGGTTGATGAAGACCACGAAGTTGTGGACGACGAGGATTCGATTAACTTTACTGAAAGAGAATTTCTTATATCTATTCGGACTGCTTCCCTTCCGTTTCGAGAGAACATGGAATTGTGACGCGAGCCTTACTGCTAGAACAGGTTTGCTAAGCAATTTGGCTACGACCAGGGTGTTCCTTCTACATTGCTAGATGTAACAAGGATAGATCGGGCATACGGTATGGGTCCTATTCATTGGGAATGGATGTGGGACCAACTTCTGATTATGAGAATTGGTGCGAGATTCGTGCTGCCTGGTAGTTACCGGAGTATCGCCAATTCATACGGTTGGATGAGGTGGTGGGCGCACCAATATGCACGGATTTGGGGTATTAAGCCTGTCAACTTTCCTCTCTAACTTTCCCCTCCAAGGTTTGCAGAAATTCCTGAGGATGGTCTTGGTTACATTTATGAGCGGCAGGAAGTGGTAGGGACTCCGGGCACCAGTCATATAACCTCTTTGGGTGTGACAATTACTTGTAGAAAGAGCGATGGGGCGTTGGATGGATGGCATACCTTCGGGACACCTACACGAAGACCTCAGCAAGAGGTCGAACCCATACGTCCTCCGACTCAGAGGGGTGATGAAGCCAAGTGGGGTCCGTTGACGGATTAAGGAGATTCTATAGCTGAAGGAGTTCCAGATGCTGGTGGCGATTTGCCAAAGACTACTCCTCTGGTAATTGAGGAGAATAAGCTTGTTAGGGTCATAGCGGGGGTTAGACCTTTCGACGTATTTGTCGACGATCTTCCGCAAGGTCGCTTGAGGGACCGATTGAAAGTCAGGATTAAGCTCGCGCCGAAGGTACGTCCATCTGCGCCTGAAAAGAATCTGAAGAAAGCAGAGGAGTTACACATCAAGAAGTGGGGAGTTTGGACCCGTCGCTGCAGAGAGGTCCTTCAGAGGTAGCAGGCGATGATGTGGAAGGTGGGGTTGTTGTTGACAGCCGCGAAGAAGGTGAGCTTCGGTCTGATGCTACAGAGGAGATGGGCAATGAAAGGGATAGAATAGTTGACGATGGTCTTAATGAAAGTGATCTTAAGCCTAACGACACAACAAAAAACAATGTTAAGGGTGATCTTGCGGTTGGTAGTGATCAGGCGACGATCCTTATTAATGACTTGGGATCACATCTTGAAGAAGAACCTGTCGATTATTCAGGCGATGACTGGGAGGTGGGTTTCGCTAATGATCATGGAAATAGTGATTCTATCATGGATTACTATGGTATCGATGCCGGTGTTGGGGGCGTGGGCGACGATGAAGACGTTGTTGCATCCGAGATTGAAGCATAATTCGTGATGACGTCGAGGTCCAATGTCCTTCTGAGCCTTCATGCTCTATTCCTCAAACTGTTAAGACACCAATCGCGTGACCGTCGATGAGTGCTCATCTGGGTTCACCTGTTCATGCTGATGATGCTGAGGAGTTCGCTCCTGGGCCTGAGATACGTGAGGTGGACATCGAACCTCCTTTGGTCCTTGTGTTGAGTTGTCCATTGCAAGCGGACTGTTCTGTTGACCTGGGGGTCGTGGATACGTCACACTCTACTGCGGTCGAAGTTGAGCCCGACGTCCCACAACCGTAAGGTAATAACTGCAATTGAAATTATGTTTCTTTATGTTTTATCATTTCAATCTTGGTGTGATTATATTAACGATGTATTTACTATTATCTTCTTTCTATAGATCCCGTCGAATCGACGTCTACTCCTATGACTTCTATCGCATCAATTCCAGTTACAATTGGCGAACCATCAAGAAAAACTATGGAGTTGATCATTGATGCTGAGACATGCATTGCTGGGCCTTCAGAGCCTTCTATTGATCTTCCCGCGATCTCTAGTATGATTTCTTCGTAACTCATATTGCATTTGTATTTTGTAGATCTGTCTTCGTGCTTGTTGATGTATCATTTACTTACTCTGTATTTCCTCTTCTTCTTCTTCTTTTTTTTATATCATAGTTGTTGTTAGTCCTAGTATCATTATTGTGGCTACGGTGTTAAACATTCCCGTTTTCGATCAATTGGATTGCTTTGGGCAGAGCGTGCTAAAAAGCCTATTGTCCAGTATCGGAAAGGCATTGGCCGATCCACGTGAATGGCATATGCTGGATGCAGGAACGAAAGCTCTAGAAGCTTGCATCGGAGTGGTGGGGCCCAATGTGCTCATGATTGCCAATTGCATCTCTTTGTTTGATAGCTCTTTCGCCAAAGTAGCAGCTGTTAAACGTGCCGAGCCCGATCTTATTGTTGAAGAGAAACAGAAGATTGCAGAGTCTTTGGGACCTATTGTGGAACAAAATGTGCACTTGACAACGGATGCGCGAGAGTCCCTATGTAACACCCCAGATTTTTTAGATTTATTTGAAAATTTTTAAAAACTCATTTTTAATTTATTTTTTTATTAATTATCGTACATTTACCGTTGATTTGTGAATAGCAGGACATCTGTAGGAGATCCGATAGGGGACCCTTTACAAAAGTTGCTTAGAATGATCCCATAAATATCGTAGAAAGATTAGATTTTAAAAATCAGATAATTACGAAAATGTCATTGGTTAAACTTAGGTTGAGATGCCATTTTTAAGTATTATAATTTCTGACAATCACTTTCACGCAAAACCCTGGATTTAAGCTTTTGGGCACATATTAACCATACATGTCAAATTTCAGCCCTTAAATTATAGTAGAAGTGGTCCAATTGTCAAATCAGCCCCTTAACCGTTGATTTTCATGTCCATCGAGTGAGGAAAGTAGATGGTTAGTCATAGTCGAATATTTCTTTTCATATGAGTGACTTGGATCTTCTTTATCATGGACCAATAGTGTGATTTGAGTGCCCCACCTTGATAAACATCTTTCTTATGTGCGAAGTTATCCCGTTCTAAAAATTAATGAGGTACCCACTCTTTTTAAATCTGAACCTTTCAATTTACCCATTTTTCATCATCAATTGCTTCTCAAATTTAGACCACCCATTATACTCATATGACTACGAGTTTACGCAAAATTTGGACCCCGATCTATAATCCTACACCGTTGAACCAAAAAGTCAGCCCCTTCCTTTTTCACCAAAAGTTGGAATTTCAGATCTAGGCATTTCTCACCATCAATCAACCACTAAACCTTGTACAATTGTTTGCCTATCATGACTACAT
Organism: Liriodendron chinense; assembly: GCA_003013855.2. NCBI lineage: Eukaryota > Viridiplantae > Streptophyta > Magnoliopsida > Magnoliales > Magnoliaceae > Liriodendron > Liriodendron chinense. The sequence goes on from PVNU02002432.1 coordinate 14,671, forward strand.
ATTTTCTCAAAATTTGGGCCATGATCATCAAGCGTAGACCATTAATTGAGATCTAGCCTATTTTAGCACCTGTCAGGCCATTTTCAAGGATCGACCAATCTAGAATGTGGATCATCAAGAAATTTATGTATTCTGACTCTATCTTCGAGCTTGATAAGATGAACGGATTGGAATTGATCAAAGACCACCCGAATATTGAGATTTGAGAAACCCACCTCAAGAAGTTGTTACACAAGACCTCACGCGCACGCCTTTCTTTTCTCTCCCCATGTACGCACATCCCTCTCTATATTCCTACTACGCACCTCCAAGCCTTCTCCTAACCCTAGCCTCCATGCCCTAGAGAAAGAGAGAAGAGAGAGAGAGAAGAGAGAGAGAGAGAGAGAGAGAGAGAGAGAGAGAGAAGGGAGTTCTTTCTCATATTTTTTCCAGCGGCAAGGATCTTCTACAACCCTCTTCTAAGTCAATTATAAGGTGAGGATTTTCCTTCAAGCCTTTCATTAATAATATCATGATTATCATAAGTTTCTTTTTGTGGCATGTGAAGTTATTGTGTTTTGAATTGCTAATCAATATAACATGAAGTTTAATGTAGGATTTGTAATGAATATCATTATATAATGATGTGATTCCTTATTTAGATTTTTGACTAACAAGCATGTGTATTTGTGTTAATTATCTTTGTGAAATTTATGCCCTTATTTTCTTAGTTTATGTGTTACAAGTAACATTGGTTTTCATATTGTGATATATATGAAATATGTGTATAAGATCATTATATAGACATCCCATTATTGTATACTTTTTGTCCTTAAGTTGGTAAAATTATTCAATGTAGAGAGATAAAACCCGTGAGAGGTGTCCATGATGGAAGAATATCTCTTGACTTAACTGAGAGAATGAAGTGATTGTTTGTCAATGGATCCTTACATGTATATGATGCTTGATTGGATCCATTTACATTACATGAGTATTTTAGTGAATTGGTCATGATGTACAACATTGGCTTCTTGGGACATGATGAAATCATAAAACGGGACAATGAATGGACACTAATGTATAAATTCTCATGAGCCGGTGTTGGTGCCATGAACACTAAGCCCGAGCTGTCGTCTTATGCTGGATCGTTGCGACTTCCCATAATGTCCAGTGAGCTGCTAAAAATGGTTGTATGTAAAATACTTAATAAAAGGGGAAACAAACTCATGCATACACTAGGGCTCGACTTGGTGAGCCAGCCCCTCTGGGTGTCATGGATGAAGTTTTTGGAACTTGTTCCACTTCTTGCCATGCACTATCTAGTGGAAGTGTATTGGGGGTTTCCCGCTTTCATTAGTTGGGTTAATTTCACTCTGGTGATTAGAGGCTGACGGGTGTGTATGGGGTGTCTCAACCTTGGGCTTCCCACATTCGTTTAACGAGTGTGTATGGGGTGACTCAACTTGGGCTTCCTGCATTCGTTTAGTCAGTGTGCCTTAGCTAGAGCATGCATTCCATGCATCGCATTAACAAAGATTTTTACTTGATTGTTTTATTTGAGTAAAGATATTATTGTGTTGCATTACTCTGAGTTTTGTACATTATTATTCTTGATTATCTTGGAGGGAATATTCCCCACTATGATAGCATTTGATGCTATCCCAATCGCAATTTAGATGATGCAAGTGAAGATTTAGGTATCGAACTCGACTTTCAAGGTGACGAGTTCGATGCTTCGTACGATCACATGGCGGATGAAGACGTTGAAGGAATTTAATTGATGTTTTTATTTATTAGACATTTCTTTTAATTAGTGGTTACATTTATGGAAATTGTAATAAGTCTTCCAAAGAAAATATGGTTTGGTATTTTGATTGATTAGTATGAATATTGGCTGGTTCCCTTATTTAAACATTGATGATGAAGTAGTAAGTTTGATAGAATAAGATGAACATTTGTTTTCGTCATTGTGCTTGAATGCTATATTTCATTATTTAACAAATCAATTAGTCCATGATTTACTTGGGAATTCGGCCGTCGTGTTATACATGAGAGTCGAAAATCTCGGGTCGTTACACCCTATAAAATAATAAGACACAACATAAAGGATGTTTGAACCATCTATCCGAAATTGACGTCAAGATTGAGTGTCTGCAGGCGAAGAAGATAGTCATAAGCTTCGAAGCTGCCCGTCTTAAGTCGGTAGTCTCTCAGGATCAAATAGCTGTTGCCAGGCTTGAAAGTGAAGGCAAAGCAGTGCGTAAACAACTAGAAGATTTGATCGTTGAGCTTCAACACGTCCCCAATCCTGCGTTGGTTTTGTCTACAGCGAAGCCGGTGATGGAAGCTGCTAGGGTGGCTACGATCAGATTGATATCGGAATGTTTGGAGAAGCTTTGATCTTTTACTTCCAATTTCCCTTTTTGTAACCCATGACGCATAGAAATGACCGTAGGACTTTACTTTGATCGAATTTTAAGAATCATTGAAATCAATGTAAGGAATACTTACCTTTTGACCATTCATGTATACGGTGTTGAGAAATGTTAATTGTTCGCTAGCCTCAAGTGTAAGGCTGCGATGTAGTAATAAATCTCGGTAAGACCGAGGTCGATCCACATGGAAAGAGGGTAAACAATTCCAACTAATCTAATAACTAGAATTTAAGAAGTTTAGAAAAATAGTTTTTCACATCAAATAGAAAAAATCTGAAATTAAGAAGAACTAGAGCATCAAGGATCCACTTGTAGTATTCCAATGCCAATCCATTCATCCAAGTACAACACAATTAGAATCAAAGTCCTATCTCTCATCTAAGTGGAAGATATAGTATTCAAGCACAAACAGTCCCACTTAAATCTGGAAATCAGATTTCTAGTTCTAATGAAGCACATAGAACTTGAACTTGTAGCCTTCGGAGTAACAGCCATGCCTATGGACTATGGCATGCTCAAGGGCTACTACAATTCGAATTCAAACAAGCCAATCATGGTAATCCTAGAGAATTGCAAGGAACTCATGTCCGGAGCACACAAACTTTCACAAAACTTCTAAAAAACCAAACTTTATTCAAACTAGAACTTGAAAATCCAAAATTAAGAAAAGGGTACTTGAAATAAAAGAATTAAAGCATTGAAACCAACTACAAATTTCACCTCTAGCTCTAGCTAAGAGGTTAGCTAAGGAAAAGCATATTAAAACTAGAACTAGAACTAAGAAAAGGAAGAAAAACTAGATGTAGGAAGCTAGGTAGGCTCTTAGGACTTGAACTCTTTGCTTCCCACGTCCTTGACTGATTTGGAATAGAAGAGAGCACCTCTTTTTATAATACAGCAAGAGTACCGCAACACCAAAGATTTTGTTTCGCTTCATACGGCTTAACCAATTGTCGGATTGCCTTCAAATTTGATTTGAAGCTTCCTTATACTGTGATCTTCCTCATAGATGATTTAGATTTCCAAGATTATGTTCTGAATGGGCTCATCAATCAGATCAGCGACTGCCTCTCAAAATCGCCCAGTTCGGGTACCTTCAGAACCAGTCATCTTGCTTTCAATGCCCCGGAGTGTACAGATGTCGGATTGATCCCAAATTTTGAACATTGGTAGAAAACTTCCTCCTCTAAATGATAGATAGATTAGATTGTCCAAAAAAATCCCAGAATGTGGTCCTAAAATTAAAACACTTAAGGCTTTTATAAACTCTGCGCAGTTGAATCTTTCTGAATGGTCCATCTTTCTTCAACCGGTACGATCAAACCACACATCCTTTTAATCTAAAACTTTTGTAGTTATTCATATATGGATGTGGTCTAAAAGATTGTCAAAGTAGATTCTTCATATCATCAATGATGGGTCACCTGGACCGGCCCAGAGTGGAACAGCGAAATCTAGAACTTTCTGGACAGTTCTTATTGTTTTAGCCACCACGGTCAATTCGTAGCTCCAATCGACACGAAACCACTTGGGTTATTTCGGCGTCGAGCTCCTCTTCGACATGGATGTGTTGGATTTCAAATATCATCAAGATGGGCCCAGAAATCTGGTCCAAAAAACTAGACATGGGAATAGCCTGCTGTTTGGAATCTAGAAGTGTGAACTTGCATCGCCGACCGGTCAAGACCGGTCTAGCCTGCCTTGCAGGTGTCCAAGGAGTGCAGCCGATCGGTCTTGACCGGTTGGGCCTTCTTGGCCGACCGATCTTGACCGATCAGACCCAGTTTCTGCATTTTTTCTTCTTTCTTTTTTTTTTCTCTCCTTCCTCTCTCTTTGCTTTCTTCTTTCTTTGGCCCACCTTGTGTCTTCATCCAAGGCTCCTAAATGTCTCTTCTTGGTCTCCAATTAGATGAAGTCTGCTCTCATTCCTACAATCACAAAACCTGCATTAGACGGGCCTTTTAAACATGCAAACCATGCATATAATGTGATGTAATGGGCCATATCATGTATAAATTGGAGGTTCAACACACCCCCCCAACCAGCTTTTTGCTAGTCCCGAGCAAAACATGCGTGAAACAATTTCAAACCTCCAAACCAACTCTCCTTCAAAAACCATGTTTCTATCCATTCTAAGGCATACAAGTATAAAATTTGGAGAAATTAGGTGATAGAAGTTGAAACCTTAAACTCTCAAAGCATAATAAGTGTCTACATGAAATTCCCGCTGATTGATTGATAAATAGAAGAACTCAAACAACTTTAACCTAGTGTGCATAGTGAAAGTTCATCTCATGAGTTTCTGGGATTATCTTCTTCATAGATCAACTAAACTATAGATCTCAAGGTGCATAGAGCAACAACAAGCCTATGACAGGAATTTTCCTTACCGTCCTTCCGACGGCTTTCACACTACGTCCCATTTCCGGCTTTGGTTACGGGTAGACTATCCCCCGGTTGGTAATAGGTAGCCCTTTTCGAAATTTTCCACAATTTTTCCATCATTCCCAATTTCATCCTTCCTTTTTCCTTTTTCTTTTAAATTAGATAGGATTTTTAGAAATCCATATCTTTCGTTATTTTCCATGGACAAGGATGGACAAATTACCCCGGCTTGGTTTCTCAACACCTTAAATCAAAGTCTAGCTAATCCACAAATCACATAATCCTTTCAACCCATGAAAATCGTGTAATGTGAACTAGGTGTAAAAGTGTTCAAATTTTCTATCAATCACATAAATAGGGGAATTCACATATAAAACCATTATATTAAGAGAAGTTCAAACCTTGCAACATCACTCACTTCGTATCTCCTCTTCTTATACTCGTATCATGCCAAATGCATAGAAACAAAGTTTTCCAAAAGAGTTTTGAATTTTAGAAAAATCGAAAATTTTCTACATAATTGCGCAAAATGTCACAAAAGCTAGTAGATTCATCTAAGGAATCTCACCCCCCAACCAAAATCTTACATTGTCCTCAATGTAACAAGATGTGCAATAAGCATGACATGAGAGCAATGAAATAAAGCATAGGAGAGTGAGAACGAGAGTAACTGAGGTAGCAAATTGATCAATTCTAGCATCTTCCATTGTCTCGAGGAGACTTATTCAATCCTAATTTCAGAAAAATAAATCCTAACCTACCTACCTACCTTTGATTAGTCCGATCGACTACATGATCAAATTTAAGTAGGATCTTCATGAATTTCAATAAATTTCTCATGAGGACCATCCAAAGTCCTGCTCGACAGTAAACATGTGTGCTTCTTATCATTGAAGTCCAATCGTATTGTGCACCACATGCATAAAAGGAAGAGATAAGAGCAGCAAAAAGATATCTCCTCAAATTCTGATATGGGTTATGATCGATAAAAAACAGGTCCTCCCAATCAGAATTTTCAATGGGCTGAAGGACCCATGATGGTGGAGAGACATTCATCGTGTATTCTTCAGTTAGAGTTGTCTCCTCTACAATTTCAGAATTATATGGTGCTTCCACAAACAATGGTAAAGAGTGTAAAATAGTGGAATGGTGTTCTTCAGGTACCGACACTGTGTTTAACAAAATGTCCAACTCCTTAATCATCTCATCATCAAGATCATAAGATTAGGCCAAGCATTCCTCTAGGAAATCGAGATAGTCGGATGAAGAGTCCTCATCCTCCCTTAATGATTGAAGAAATTCTGTTTCAATGGTAAGGAATTCCTCCTCTATAGAGAGGAGGTCTTCCAAGGAAAATTTTTCAGATTTAGGGGTAAGCACATCATCTAACATTAGTTGATCTTTTAAAATTTCAGATTGTGCCACCTCATCATCCAAAGGAAAAGAATTTTCAATCAAAGGGAGGTCTACCACAATAGAATTTGGCATGTGTTATTGGTGGAAGGACTAAAAAAGATCGACTTCGGCCATCTCTCTAGCATGCATATCCTCTAGAGACTCATAATCATTATGCCCATTGGAAAAAGAAACCATAGGTTCATAAGCATTCACCAACCCCTCATTGTAGGCAACCCCACTACCGCTTTCAAATTTTATGGATTCCTCGAGTTCGTCAACCGTCATTGAAATCTCTTCATCATTAAGTTCAAAGCATCCAAAAGAGATAGTGGACTCACCATAATTGATGATGACATTAGGATCATCGAAATCAATCTCCTCTAAAAGTCTATTCATTAAATCCGAAGAAGGTGGGACTTGGGTAGTCCCATCCTCCTCATTAAAGGGGATTGATTTGATGCCCTCAATTTCGGGCTCAACGTTTTCACAAGATGGCGAGTAAGCTTGATTTGATTGTTCATCTACATACTCATTCCATATTTCCTCAAGTATTTGTGTATACTTATCATCAAAAGAGGAAGACGTTTTAGGATGATTGTTAATAACCATGGTTGGTTCCTCCCTTGAACAAGGAGAATGGTGGTTTTCCCAATTAAGATCATACGCATTGTAGGATGAAAAGTTATATGGTGGTTGATAGGCACAGCCATACAAGTAATCACGCATTGTCTTAACCGGTTGGCTACTATTCACCTGTTCCTTTTGTTGTTGCACACCTCCTACCATAACCGGTGGAACACTCATGTTATTTTCAATCCGGTAATCACGTAATGTTTTTCCCGGATGATTATCCAATTTTGCTTCGTTCTGGTATTCCCCCATCGTCTTACGTTGTGTCTCAATATGTGTACTGTTTTCATTAATGTAATCACGCATCGTCTTACGTGGGGGGGGGTAGTGGAGGTTCTTTGAATCTCAGAAAAATATTCATGCTTGGAGGGATCCCGATCACAATGAGTTTGGGTCCCCCAATCCAATATCTCATCCTCCAAAAGGTACTTATACGCACCATTCGTCCAATCATACATAATGAAATTTTAAGGAATTGGAAACTACCCTAATTTAGAAAAAAAAAAACAAAAAGAAGGGAGATGGGGAGATGTTACCCAATAGAGTGAGATCTATGTCAGCAACAATGTCCTACAAAATCAAACAAAAAATTGTTAGTAATCTAAAAAAAAAAATCAGAAAATCTACTTCTATAAAAACTGAAAATCCCACCTAACTAAAACTACTCTATAGCTACTAGAACAATTAGAACTGTTTAAAGTTTTCCCGGCAACAGCGCTAAAAACTTGTTCGCTCGCCTCAAGTGTAAGGCTGCGATGTAGTAATAAATCTCGGTAAGACTGACGTCGATCCACAGGGAAAGAGGTATACAATTCCAACTAATCTAATAACTAGAATTTAAGAAGTTTAGGAAAATAGTTTTTCACATCAAATAGAAAAAATCTGAAATTAAGAAGAACTAGAGCATCAAGGATCCACTTGTAGTAGTCCAATGCCAATCCATTCATCCAAGTACAACACAGTTAGAATCAAAGTCCTATCTCTCATCTAAGTGGAAGATATAGCATTCAAGCACAAACAGTCCCACTTAAATATGAAAATCAGATTTCTAGTTCTAATGAAGCACATAGAACTTGAACTTGTAGCCTTAGGAGTAACAGCCATGCCTATGGACTATGGCATGCTCAAGGGTTACTACAATTCGAATTCAAACAACCCAATCATGGTAATCTCAGAGAATTGCAAGGAACTTATGTCCAGAGCACACAAACTCTCACAAAACTTCTAAAAAACCAAACTTTATTCAAACTAGAACTTGAAAATCCAAAATTAAGAAAAGGGTACCTGAAATAAAAGAATTAAAGCATTGAAACCAACTACAAATTTCACCTCTAGCTCTAGCTAAGAGGTTAGCTAAGGAAAAGCATATTAAAACTAGAACTAGAACTAAGAAAAGGAAGAAAAACTAGCTGTAGGAGGCCAGGTAGGCTCCTAGGACTTGAACTCTTTGCTTCCCACGTCCTTGACTGATTTGGAATAGAAAAGAGCACCTCTTTTTATAATACAGCAAGAGTACTGCAACACCACAGATTTCGTTTCGCTTCGTACGGCTTAACCAATGGTCGGATTGCCTTCAAATTTGATTTGCAGCTTCCTTGTACTGTGATCTTCCTCATAGATGATTTAGATTTCCAAGATTATGTTCTGAATGAGCCCACCAATCAGATCAGCGACCGCCTCTCAAAATCACGCACTTCGGGTACCTTCAGAACCAGTCATCTTGCTTTCAATGCCCCGGAATGTACAAATGTCGGATTGATCCCAAATTTTGAACATTGGTAGAAAACTTCCTCCTTTACATGATAGATAGATTAGATTGTCCAAAAAAATTCCAGAATATGGTCTAAAAATTAGAACATTTAGGGCTTTTATAAACTCTACGCAGTTGAATCTTTCTGGATGGTCCATCTTTCTTCAACCGATACGATCAAACCACACATCCTTTTGATCTAAAACTTTTGTAGTTATTCATATATGGATGTGGTCTAAAAGGTGGTCAAAGTAGATTCTTCATATCATCAATGATGGGTCACCTGGACCGGCCCAAAGTGGAACAGTGAAATCTGGAACTTTCTGGATAGTTTGTATTATTTTAGCCACCACGGTCAATTCGTAGCTCCAATTGACACGAAACCACTTGATTATTTAGGCGTCGAGCTCCTCTTCGACATGGATGTGTTGGATTTCCAAATATTATCAAGGTGGGCTCAAAAAATGGGTCCGAAAAACCAGACACGGGAATAGCCTGCTGTTTGGAATCTGGAAGTGTGAACTTGCATGGCCGACCGGTCAAGACCGGTCTAGCCTGTCTTGCAGGTGTCCAAGGAGTGCAGCTGACCGGTCTTGACCAGTCAAGCCTTCTTGGCCGACTGGTCTTGACCAGTCAGACCCAGTTTCTGCATTTTTTCTTCTTTCTTTTCTTCTCTCCTTCCTCTCTCTTTGCTTTCTTCTTTGGCCCACTTTGGGTCTTCATCCAGGGCTCCTAAATGTCTCTTCTTGGTCTCCAATTAGATGAAGTCTGCTCTCATTCCTACAATCACAAAACCTACATTAGATGGTGTTGAACCTCCAATTTATACATTGCATTGCCCATTACATCGCATTATATGCATGGTTTTCATGTTTAAAAGGCCCATCTAATGCATGATTTGTGATTTCAGGAATGACAGCGGAATTCAACCAATTGGAGACTAAAAAGAGCCATTTGAAGCCATTGGATGAAGAAGGAAGGACCAAAGAAAGTAGAAAGAGAGGAGAAGAAAGGAAGAAAGAAGCCCAAGGAGAAAGCAGGAAACAGAAGCCAAGACCGGTCGTGCGACCGGTCGTCCGACCGGTCCAATTGTTCATAAAGGAAGACTTTTCACAGAAGACCACTGGACCATTCATGACCGGTCGTGCGACCAGTAGTCCACTGTTCAGACCAGTCGCGCGACCGGTCCTTGCATTAAAAGTTTAAAATCAAATTTTGGCAAAACTCGCTAGATTGTTTTTGCCGTTTTGAGACCGGTCATGCGACCGGTCGTCCGGGAGCTCAGACCAGTCATGCGACCGGTCGTCTATGTAATAAAGTTTCTCCATGAAGCTCCGATTTTCTCTGCGCAGTCCGAATTTTCCTGCGCAGTGCGTAACCTTACGCAATTTCTGGATGTTTCCGACGCAAGGAAGCTTCCCCACTATAAAAGGACACCTAGGGGCTCTTCTTAAGGTATCATAGAAGCCAAGGGACGTCATGGGAGAGGAAGGGAGTCGTTGTGGAGCGTCTGCAACCCTCCAAACTCTGAGTTTTCTAGTTTTTATGTTTTCTTATTTGAGTTCTAGTTGTAGTATGACAATGCTCGGCTAGAATCTCTCAGCTAAGGCTGAGAGGTGAAGCTTGTAGCTAATTTCATGTTTGATTCAGTTGATTCAAGTAATTTCAATTCAAGTTTGGATTTTTATTTATTCTAGCTCTTCAAGTTGATAGTTTGAGGTGTTTTATGAGAGTTCATGTGCTCCGGACATGGATTCCTTGCAATTCTCTGAGATTATCATATGGTGCTTGTTTAGATTCGAATTATAGTAATCCTTGAGCGGGCCATAGTCCATAGGCAAGGCTGTTACTCCGAAGGCTATGATTTTGAATTCTACATTGATTGAATGGGACTAGAACTTGGAAGTTCAACTTGAATGGGATTGAATGTGTTTAATGCTTTATTTTCCAACTAGATGAGAGATAGGACTTCAAATCTAGTTGTGTATCCTACTTGGATTGATTGGATTGACATGGGATTGCTACAAGTGGATCCTTGAATGCCTCAGTACGTTTAAATTACTGTTTTCATTAAAGTTCCTGTTTTAGCATAACTATTTCAATTAAAATCTCTTTTGATTGCAAACGGAGTTGCTGGAATAATTTGGAATATGTTTTCCAATTCCCTGTGGATCGACCTCGGTCTTACCGAGTTTTATTACTACATCGCAACCTTACACTTGAGGCGAGCGAACAGATGGGCCTTTTAAACATGCAAACCATGCATATAATGTGATGTAATGGGCCATATCATGTATATATTGGAGGTTCAACATTAATCATACTTTTGTTAATGAAATGACAGTAGCAATTACCTTTCTATCGCGTGATATTGTGTGATGGGTGTTAAAATGTTTTGCAATATAATTTAATCAACAATCATAATTCTAATGAATGATGAATGCAAAACGAAATGAAGAGAGTGAGATACTTCCCTTTGTCGTTGATTTCGAGAATGTCCTGAGTTTCTGAATTCGGGATATACTCGTATCGTAGACGAATGCCTCCTTTTGGTTATTTCTCCATAGTAAGGGCATGAAAGACCTGCACAAATACAAAATAACCGATTAGCTTTTCTAATCACGAGTTTACCTACTGTACTCTACTTCACTTCATTCTTTATTTATATCTTTGTTTATAACCTTCCCTCTCTCGGGGTGTTTACACTTCTTTCACTTATGAAGATGTAAAAAGTGAAAGGCTAACTATTAGGGATCATATCTCTTCAGAAATCGGCCATTATCTGAAAACCCGACTTCCCCCGCCGTCAAAGTTCACTAAGCGGTAGGCCCCATTAAAGTAAACTTCTTCTATGATGCATATTGGGTCCCACTTAGGGTCGAACTTGCTCCTTGTAGTGTGCGCTGCTGTTGGTCGCTTCATTACGAGTACCAAGTCACCTTTCTTAAAGGATATACCTTTGACTCGCTTATCATATGCCGCTGAGATATGCTTCTGATACATCTCTAGTCATTGTTGCACTGCGAGTCTTTTCTCATCCAAGGCGTCGAGCTCAGCCATCGTGAGCTCGGCATTGTGCTCATCTGTTAGGGAGTTCTGGAGTGCTACCCATAGGGACTCGACCTGGACTTCCATCGGAATGACGACTTCTGTGTCGTATACTAGTGAATATGAGGTAGCCCGAGCTGTGGTGCGGTGTGTGGTGCGATATGCTGAGAGTGCTTCGGGTAGTCATTTGTCCCAATCTTTCTTGTTTTCTACCACCATTTTCTTCAAATTTTTTATGATGGTTTTGTTGAACGCCTCGGCGAGCCTGTTCAAAGGAGGATAATAGGGCGTTGAGTAGCAATGCTTGATCTTGAACTTAGCACACAGCTTGTCGATCATGACATTTCAGAAGGGTGTGCGGTTATTAGTGACGATCTGCTCGAGGATGCCGACGTTCCGGATGAAACCTTCCACTTGTTTAGTGTTGAGCCTCCAATTTATACATTTGTGAACCCATTACATCACATTATATGCATGGTTTTCATGTTTAAAGACTAATCTAATACATGTTTTTGTGATTGTAGGAATGAGAGGGAGATGTCACCAATTCATGGTTAAAAGAGTTACTTTGTATGCATTGAGGATCAATAGAACAAGTGCCAAAAGGTGGAAGAAAGAAGCAAGAAAGAAAGAGAAGAGAAAAAGAAGAGAATCTGAAATTTTTGCCTTAGACCTGTCTGTAGACCGGTCGCCAGACCGGTTGCAAGATAGGTCTACAGTGTAATTTTTGGACTATTTCTTCTTCTTAGACCGGTCGCTAGACAGGTTGAGGGTAGTCCAGAAACACAAAACTCACTGGACTGTTTTTAAGGTTTTGAGACTGGTCGTGCGACCGGTCGTTCATGAGCTTAGACCGGTCGTGCGACCGGTCGTCAGCGTAACAGAGCTTGTCCGTGAAGCTCCGATTTTCTCTGCGCAATTGCGTGATTTCTTGCGCAATCTGGAATCTTCTGCTCCAACTTATAAAAGGCCACCTCCACTCTCTTCCTAGGGCATCTAGTAACGTGGGGAGCAAAGAGATTAAGACCTAGGAGGCTTTCTAGCCTCCTACAACTAGTTTTCTTCTTCTTCTAGTTCTAGTTTTTAGTTTTTAATGTTTTCTTCTAGTTAACCTCTTAGCTAGAGCTAAGAGGTGAAGTTTGTAGTTTGTTTCAATGCTTTAATTCGTTCTTTAAGTACCCTTTAATATAATTTTGGATTTTCAAGTTCTAGTTTGAATAAAGTTTAATTTTTTAAAAGTTTTGTAAGAGTTTGTGTGCTCCGGACATGAGTTCCTTGCAATTCTCTGAGATTACCATGATTGGGTTTTTAAATTTGAATTGTAGTAACCCTTGAGCATGCCATAGTCCATAGGCATGGCTGTTACTCCGAAGGCTACAAGTTCAAGTTCTATGTGCTTCATTAGAACTAGAAATCTAATTTCCAGATTTAAGTGGGACTGTTTGTGCTTGAATGTTATATCTTTCAATTAGATGAGAGATAGGACTTTGATTCTAATTGTGTTATACTTGGATGAATGGATTGGCATTGGACTACTACAAGTGGATCCTTGATGCTCTAGTTCTTCTTATTTTCAGATTTTCCTATTTCATGTGAAAAACTACTTCCTTAAACTTCTTAGATTCTAGTTATTGGAGTACTTGGAATTGTTTACCTCTTTCCCTGTGGATTGACCTCGGTCTTACCGAGATTTATTACTACATCACAGCCTTACACTTGAGGCGAACAAACATTTAACTTTTACATTCTTCAGGGCTACAACCTCAGCCCACTTAGAGAAGTAATATGTTGCTGCCAGTATATACTGGTGTCCTTGAGAGGAGGAAGGGTTGATGAGACCTATCACGTCCATACCCCAGGCTGCAAAAGGCCATGACATTACCGACTGATGTAGCTCTTTCGGAGGAACGTGTATGATGTCAGCATGAATCTGGCACTGGTGACATCTTCTCACATATTCCATCTCATCTTTCACCATGGTGGGCCAATAATAGTCCATGTGCCGCACTTAATGATGCAAGTTCCGGTCGCCTTGGTGGGCACCACATTCTCCTCCGTGCTCCGCTCTCAGCGTATCGTGCACTTCTTCCCGAGTTAGGCATCTTGATAATGTTCCGTCGCTCGAGTGTTGATATAATATCTCTTCTAGGAGGACGAACGAGCTGGCGCGCCTTCTGACTTGAGTGCGCATTTGTGAGTCCTTGGGTAAGAACCCGTATTTCAGATAATCAGAGAATGATCTTTGCCAATCTTCTTCTTCTATGATCTCGAATCAATGGACTGGGCTCGCGCTTGTGATATTTTCGGCCACTGTGAGGGATGGCAATAGTCTCCTTGCTTCTATGGTGACTTGAAGTGGGCTGCCCCTTGGGTGCGCGAGAGCCACGCCCAGGTTGGCCAATGCATCTGCTTGGAAATTTTCAGCTCTCGAGACATGCGACACTATATTGTCCCAAAAATGATCGAACAGGACTCGGGCCCGATGGCAAAGAGGTGATAGCTTTGGCTTTCAGACTTCTTATTCTGTCGTAAGTTGTCCCACGACTAACTGAGAATCATCGTAGACTTGTAATGACTTAGTCTGCATATCTTACAGCAATTGCAATCAGATGATGAGGGCCTGATACTCTGCCTCGTTATTGTTAGAGCTTAGAAAAATCGAACTGCTCGTCAGCAGTCTTTTTCCTGTGTTTCATTATTCTGGGGGAAGTCTGAGTATAAAGACATTTATAAACAATCATAAGCAATCACAAAGTATACACGATAAAGCACCGCGAGGTGAATTTTATTCCAGAGATTCCGAGATCTTTTACATTCCTAGCTATGAACTGGTCACGAACCCTCAATTACATCAACGGATGATCATCCTTGATTAGAAGGCAAAAGTAAATGCATGCATGTATCATAAATGAATTAAATAAAGCATTAAAAGAGCATAAATATAAATAAAGCACAACATAGACAACACAGAGATTTTTACGTGGAAACCTTTACGGGAGAAAACCACGGCAAAAAGCGACAAGATTCCACTATGAATTGCAGTTATACAATAGATGGAATATTAAAGGAGTGAAGCTCGGATAGATCGAGCAAGTAGTTTAAATCGTCAGGGATTATAGTCTCGAGTTCATGGTCACCGAGACCAAGTCTAGGATTTATTATGGACTAAGCCATTGTTAAGACCAGTTAGAAGTCGGTCCCATACTCCTCGGGCGTTCCTAGTTGAGTAGCAACCAGGATTTTAACCGAGTCGTATATCTCAGTGTCATGACGCGTCTCTATGGACGATATGACTTTTAAGGATACACTTCACGGTTTCCGTTTAGTGCAACCAGGGCCAGTGACCGTCTCCGCTGGGACGGGTGACTTGCTGGAAGGTACTCCATGGGGACTTTGTGCAAACAGGGTTTCAACCGAGTCGTATATCTCGGTGTCATGACGCGTCTCAATGGACGATATGACTTTCAAAGATACACTCTAGGGCGTCCACTTACTGCAACCAGGGCCAGTGACCGTCTCCAATGGGACGGGTGACTTACTGGAGGGCACTCCATGGGGTCTTTGTGCAAACAGGGTTTCGACCGAGTCGTATATCTCAGTGTCATGACGCGTCTCTATGGACGATATGACTTTCAAAGATACACTCCAGGGCATCCACTTACTGCAACCAGGGCTAGTGACCATCTCCGATGGGATGGGTGACCTACTAGAGGGCACTCCATGGGGTCTTTGTGCAAACAGGGTTTCGACCGAGTCGTATATCTCAGTGTCATGACGCGTCTCTATGGACGATATGACTTTCAAAGATACACTCCAGGGTGTCCACTTACTGCAACCAGGGCTAGTGACCATCTCCGATGGGACGGGTGACTTACTGGAGGGCACTCCATGGGGTCTTTGTGCAAACGGGGTTTTGACCGATTCGTATATCTCAGTGTCATGACGCGTCCCTATGGATGATATGACTTTCAAAGATACACTCCAAGGTGTCCACTTACTGCAACCAGGGCTAGTGACCATCTCCGATGGGACGGGTGACTTGCTGGAAGGCACTCATTCCCTTAGCCACTCAACTAACGGATCCCACCTTGGACAGGACGCACATCAACTGGTCTTAGCGATGAAATATTTCAGACGTTTAGAACTCTTTCATTACGGTTTTCGATGATAACCATAGTCCCCTTTGGTTTAGTTTCGTATCTTGATCCGAGATGAAATAAATTCATGCAATGGATTCAAATGAGTACAGTACAATGTAACTATGCTTTATGCATGCTCAAGAGAAGATTGCATTTATGCTAGATGTTCAGTGTATCAGACAAATTATGCATTTGATTTGATCAACCCGCTTCGTATATATCTTTATGTTGTCGATATTTTGCCCTCGCGTCTTTGCGATCGTGATTGATTTCACTTGGCATTAGTAGATATTTGGGCCATCAGGGCACTTCCCAGGGCCTGTTTACGATCTGATCGGAGGATTTGGTGAATACCTATCACGATCGTCTTTGGATAGGGGTGGATTATGTCCACGAGGGTCGCAGTGCGATCGCATTTCGATTTGTTTTGCGTAAGTCGATTTCTGATCGAACAGGGCACTTCCCAGGGCTGAAAATAACTAAGTAGTGGGCCTGCTGACCACGTGATTAAGGTATTTGGGGCTCCTGAGTTTGGATAACCTTGTTGCGGTGCATGATTATGATATATCATGTTATGGCGGAGAGAAGTCTCCCTCTCGGGTTCGGTCAAATTTCGCCCGATTCCTCTCGATTTCGGCCGTTTCTAGCTCTTTCGGAAGGGTTTCTGAGGTTTGCAATATTGGCTAAGTGTTGGCCTTTTTTTATCAAATTTCTGATTTGGCCCACTTAACATCGACCGTTGGCAAATCCAGTCCGGGGGATGGATAGAGGGCATAGATGTGTGTCCAGGAGGATCGGTTTGATCGAAAACCGATTTAGATCGAAGGCAGGCCACATCATAGAAGGCCCCAGCTCCCAATCAACGTTTGGACGCACCTACTATGGGATGTGGGCGCATGTGGCTGAGGTGGGCGCATGTGCCCTCTCCCTCAAGCGCATGTGATGAGAAGAAAAGGAAGGAGAGAGAGGATGGATGGGAGGTGAGCGCATGTGGCTCTCCCGGGCGCATGTGGCCTGCATGGGCGCATGTCATTATGCCCCTTAGTGCATATTTGCACATTCCCCTCCAAAGTATGGGCTCATGTCATGCGACTTTGGAGAAATTTGAATCTTCTCCTTCTGGTGGGAGAAATCCCTTTCCGGCGATGGCATCCGACAAGGGTATGGGCGCATGTCTATAGCCCATGGAGAATTCCTGCAAGGATTTTTACCTTGTTCTAATGATCCTTCTCAGAAAATGAAGCCTCTCTTGATTTAAAAGAGTGGGGTATTTATAGTATGTTAATCAAGTATCGGGTACCTGGCGCATGTTGTCTGCAAAAGGGAGGGCATGCGCATGCATTTGGAGAGAGGAGTCATGCGCATGTGATGGGGATCATGCGCATGTCACCATGCATCAGGCGCATGTGGCTTGGTGTGGGCGCATGTACCCTTGGTATGGGCGCATGTGGCCTCTGTGTTGGCCGCATGTGGCCCCACTTAGAATATTTTCATGATTTTTTATATTTTTATTTTATTTAAAATATTGAAAAGGGAGAGAGGGAGCTCTCATGCGCATGTGGTGAGAGGGAAAATACATGTCTCCTCATGACATCCGCATGTGGAGAGAGAGTGAGCGAATGCATGTTCCATTACTTAGAATATTTCAGGTTTTGCGCTCCGACGGGCGACCTTTAAAGGGGGGGCTACCTTTTCGGAGACTAAGGTCACTGAAGCCAAGCCGCTTTTAGGCCATGATCAACCTCCTGAATGAACGGGGTGGGGTACCGATGGTCATCTGCTGTGAATTTTGGTAGTTCCTTCCCAAGTTGGACCCTCCGATCGGCTATTTGTACAAGAATATTATTCCGGAAAGCGCGCACGTAGAAATATACATCGCAAGGACTTCAAACTTGCTACTTAAGGTTTTTCAGGCATTTCAGATCATTTGGCGGCCATCCGCATGTCTAATTCCAGCCCGAAATGGTACCTGTAGGCTTTCGGGCCCTTTGGGTCAGCTCCAGACGGGCAAAACGCATTTCGGTGCGCGCAAGTAAAGATATGCATCGCGCGACTTTGAAACTTGCAGGTTAAGAGTTTTAGGGTGTTTTGGATCATTTGGCATTGATCTGCATGTCTGATTCCACCCTGAAATGACATTTGTAGGTTTTGATCACGATCGCGCATGTTAGGGTTGCACTGGCATTTTTTGAGTATTTCAGATCTCGAAATCAGTCCAAATCATCGTAGATGGATCGCCGAATACTGTTTTATAATGGGTACGAATTTGAGCCTCAAGAAGTGCCCCCCCGGTGCACTGCGATGGATGCTTACTGCAAGCCAGTGCGGTGCACTGGTCCCCAGACTCAAGTATAAATACCGGACTCATTGAGTCATTTGGTCATTTCGAATTAAGAAAACCAAAATTTAAGAGGTGAGAGAACTTCTCATGAGGGAGTAGGTGCATGTGGCCTTCCCATGGGTGCATGTGCCCCTCCAGCTGATAATGGGCATATGGGATCTTGCTCCAAGCGCATGCCCTTGGCTCCAAGCACATGTTGTAGTGCATCTTTATGGAGTGGGAGCATGTGCTCATACTCAGGCGCATGTTGTTGATGCATTAGGCGCATGCGAGAGTATTTTAGCAATCAGGTGCATGTGAGAGGCCACATACGCCTGGGGCATCTCCTTGGGCGCATGTGGTTCCACTACTTAGCCAAATTTTTGAATTTTGGCATTTTCTATCGCCCTTAGTGATAACTCATGCATCTGGCACTATTCTCAGCCAAATTCGATGCCATTTGTGGCTATCTCGCTTAATGCTCGAATATGATTGGGACTTAGTGCTCGAGGCCCATGATATACTGCTTATGTTGGTCTTTTATGGCTCGCAACTTCTCCTTTAAGTGGTTCTATGATGTGCACTTTCGAGCGGGTGCGCATGCATCATTTGGGGTTAGTGCAAATTCACACGCACTCCGGGTGTAAATGTAGGGCTGCTACTGTATTTGCTGCACTATGATATGTGCGCGCTTATTTGTCGGATGTGCACTCAAATTCCACTATTTCCATATTGTTGTGGGTCATGACTTTATGCATGTATTTACTGACGTATTTTGTGTGTGAAATCCGTGCTTGAATGATGCGGTGCTTACCTTATTGTGTTGCCTGTTGCATTCGCTGGTCTTCTGTTTGATGCACTTTTGTTTATGTATTGTAGTGAGTCATGGCGACAGCAGCAGGATCTTTCAGGAGAAGCTTCCAAATGGCAAGTTTTCGGCTCTTCGTTTGTACGACGCGGGAAGAAGAGGGTAACTGGAGATACTGCTAACTCGTCTTCGGTAGAGTGTCGTTCGCAATCCTTTGAGACAATCGAATCCGAAGTGAAAGATTTCTCTGATCGAATTAAGAAGCTCTCCTATGAAGTATTACTGCGTATCTATGTGGATAAAACCACATCTGAGCCTCTGACGCAAGGGACTAAAGAGGACTGGTCTGCCTGGTATTGTCAGTTCACTGATGCTGCTAATGTTGTTGAGGCAGGTCCTTCTAGCGTGCACGGCCGACATTTCGAGGATGATCAGGAAGATCGGAAGAAGAAGAGACGAAATCGAGGTAAGAAGCCGGCTAAGGAAGTTGACCAGGCGGCGCAATCGCCACAGCTCATTGATCCGAAGAATGAGCGGATGAAGATCGGATGGAATATAAACAAGATCATTACGACATGCGGTTTTTCTATCGTCAACCCTTATACCGACCGAGTCATCTTGCATGAAAAATCTCTTACGAGGCACAAGCCATTCCCAAGCATCTAGCTATCCAACGTTTAAGGCCCTTTTCAGTTCTATGGAGTCGAGAGGTGGACATCTGCCCCCGAGCAGTTGTTAACTACCATACTGGTCGACGATGGGAGAGAACAGCGGGTAGGTTCCTCGAGAGAAATGGTTTTCCTTGCGCCTACTTGTGATCCTCACACTCCTTCTCTAGTGCATTATTTTGAGACAGTGCAGCAAAGGTTTCGACACATGGACAAGGCGACAATGTGGGCGACGAAGAGCTTTCGTACACGGGGTCATTTGAACGAGCGAGTTGGTTATGAGCCATGGGTTAAAGCGATTTTGATCCGACATGAGAGGATTTTAAAACAAGTCGGCCTGTATCAGGCTATCGATGCAACTTCTGAACATTTCTCTCGAGATCCAACAATTCTTTGAAGCTTCTTGAACTACTGGTCTTCCGTTACCAATTCGTTCCACTTTCCATATGGAGAGATGAGCATAACCTTATGGGATCTCCGGATGATGGCTGGGTTTTCTATGATAGGAGAATATTATCAGGAATACGTTCCAACTGATGAAGAGCTGTCTTCGTTTCGGCTAAAAAGTCCTCGAGATGCTTATCATTCAAAGGCTTGTCTTGAGCTGTTTGCTGAGTTGTCGTAGTTCAACAATATTACGAAGATTCACTATGACGACTGGTTGATCTACTTCAGCCAGAGGATGAAGTAATACTTCTTTCGAGCCTTCTTTTGTACTTCGTGCTCCACATGCTTTAATTTCTTTGTTTCTGACATGGGCACTTCTTTCTTCTTGCAGCATTGATTACGAAGAGTATGAGATCTTACCCGAAGACCAGGCTTTAATGAAGGAATGTTTTGAACAAAAGTTTCGCAATCCGAATGAGCTTACACCGTCTTGCGAACTAGCAGGATTCTTAGCATACTGGTTGTCGGCGGTTATGTTGCCTAGCTCCAAGAGTGCTGATGGTGTCACGGTTTCTTGCTTCGTCGTGGCGGGAGCTCTTGCAAATGGTCGCCAATTTTTTCTAGCACCACCGGTGCTATGTAGTTTATATAGGGCTTTTGGCAATATTGCGAGTCACAAAGACCAACCCTGGCGAGGGATGAACGCGGCTTATTGCCCATGGCATTTCTTCTGCGGATGGTTGGGCATATATTTCCCGTGGACATACGGAGTAGATCTCTTCCAGTATCTCCACGCCGATCACGCACCTCTTTATCGCTATAGAAAACTTAACATGATAACGCAGTCGTCTGATTGGATAGCTTCCAAAATTGGCAGTTGGGCAAAGATTTGCTTCTACCACTTTCCTGTTTCTGATGCCGAAGAAGATCGAGAAGTCGTCGACGATGAACATTCTGTGGATGCCACTGATAGGGAATTTCTTGTGTCTATTCGTACTGCCTCACTTCCGCTGCGCGAAGGAATAGAGTTCTGGCGAGAACCTTATTACCCTAGTCGGTTTGCTAGGCAATTTGGGTACGATCAGGGCGTTCCGATGACGTTACCAGATGTAACTAAAGTAGATCGGGCGTACGGTACAGGTCCTGCTAACTGAGAGTGGATATGGCATCAACTTTTGATGACGCGAACAGGCGCGAGGTTCATGCTTCGCGGCCTCTATCGGAAGACTAGCGGTCCTTATAGTTGGCTTAGATGGTGGGTGCATCAGTATGATCTGGTCCGGAACAACAGCTCTGTTGATGATCCACTCTACATTCCTCCTCCAAGGTTGACAGAGGTCCTCGCTGACGGATTGGGTTATTATAGAGAGTAGGCTGAAGTGTATTTATCGTCGAGCATTAAGCATACGATCTCCCTGAGTGTGTCAATTGACCATCGTAAAGAGGATACTGTGTTGGATGGCTGGCATACTTTCGGAATACCTTTAGCGAAATGGTCTCAAGAAGCCGAGTTCACACGTCCGATGGTGGTTAAAGGTGATAAGAGTGCCAGTCGATTAATTAGTGAAGATGACCCAACGACAACTGGGCCGGCGAATGAAATATCGGACCATGCTGGCGTGAGAGAGCAGGCTGGGCCGATTGGAGAGGATAATCTGCAAAGGTCCACTATACCAGGGAATGACACGACTGTATCTATGGCCCCTAGTGCTTCCAGTGTTAAGGGTACGGCAGAGTCGCCGGCGGTAACTGAAATGATCGATACTGATAGCGATACTACTGAACTTCTGGATGTGACCTCGATGCTACTGACCGAGACTATTGAGTCGTTCACTGATGCGACGACATATACTGTAGATTTCTCGGAACTTGTCGTTGACTCATCTACCGGTACGGTTCTTTCATAGCTCCTTAATGTATTCTTTTTCCATACTTATCATTTCATTAAATACTTGCTTTGCTCCTTTCGTTGTAGTTACTGTCAGTTCTGAGGTGACTGCCCACGGAGCATTCGACGTTCCTTGTTTTGATCATTTAGACTGTTTCGGACAGAGCGTACTGAGGGGTCTACTATCCAACATTTCAAAGGCGTTGGCTGAGCCAAGCAAGTGGCATACACTAGGAGCAAGGGTGAAGGCAATGGAAGCTTGTGCAGGAGTAATTGGGCCTGATGTATCCAAAATAGTCTGTCGCATTTCTTCTTTCAAGGATTATGTTGCGCAGGTTATTATAACTGAACGGATTAAACCTGACCCTACGGCTGAAGAGAAACGGAGAGTGCTGTCTTCTTTGCGGCCTGTCATAGAGCAGTGAGAACAGTTCAGCGGTTAATGCTAGAACAACCTTAGAAGATAGTGGGACTGAACGTTGCGGGTGTATTAATCATCTTGCTGATGTCAGATCTGAGATCGCGCGGCTGCAAGCGGAAGAAACCGCCATAAATCTTGAGGTTGCGCGTCTTGATCTTGTCGTTAATCAGAACCGTGCTGAGGTTGCACAACTCGAGAGTGAAAGAGAAGCGGCGCGCAGGCAAATGTCAGACTTAGAAATTGAACTTCGTGATATTTCGGATCCTGCGCTGACGCTAACGGAGGCGAAGGCCACCATGGAGGCAACATGAAAAGATGTGGTGAAGTTCATAACAGGGTGTCTGAAGAAGCTGTAATTCTGTTCTTTTGCTTCTTTTTTTTACGGTCATTGTCAGACAAAAATAGTATTAGACAGCTGTCTTGAATACCTAACTGTCACTTGTATCCGATGTAATCGACATCAGAACTTGTTAACCGCCTGCTTCATGATCTAAAGTAAATGACAATGATTCTTTTGCTAAACCACTACTTGGTGTTATGTGTTTGAGACTAGTATGCATAAAATAATGTATTATGTGTGAATTTAATCTAAACTGAGTATATCAAAGCATAAAAAAAATGGAAGAACCCATAGAAATAATACTTCCCTTTTTACTTAACATGCGTACCCTTGGGTCATTGATTTCGAGAGACGTTCGTGTCATAAGCTCGAAACTTTCTTTTAGCTCCGTGTTTCTGGGTTTATCTGTCATCCTTCCTGGCCTGCCCCCAGTCATTTCTTTCCGCAGACTTGAGATTTTGATAATATATTAGGGCTTGCCCCCAGTGCTTCTTCTTCTTATAAACTTGAATTTCTCATAACATATTGGGGCTTGCCCCCAGTGCTTCTGGCTCGTCACTTTGTAAGACCACTTCATTCTAATGAGACAAATCTTGTGCTTTAGGAATCCGTGCCGAATACCCATCTGATCATAATCTTTAATTGCATATTCTTGTCATAGAGTTCTTCATAAGAGGAAGTTGTCGATATTTTCAAGGTGAAGTGATACATAATAGAATGCCCTAATCGTCTTCATATAAGGCCGTATGTATACATATATATGCAGGAGATTCCCAACCGTGACTTATCTTCATATACAGTAGAAGAATAATGCGATAATGATGGGAGATCCATGACATAATACGAAAGCTGGATATAGATAGCGATGTTCCGATCATCTTCATATAAAACATTGTGCATAAGTATAAGAGATCGATAATAATAGAGTATCCCGGCCATCTTCATGTAGAACCACATATACATATATATGAGAATCCATCAATTCTCAAGTATTTTCCTATTAAGTAGAAGAATGCCAGAATACCAGGATACTTAATATGAGAACCTGTGATGAAGATACCATAATATGGGGATGTTGTGATTCGTGTAGACTTTCTATAAGATATTCTCTCCTGATTCGACTCGTCTGATGAGGATATAATAAGTCGGTTGATGATTCGTAGAGTCGCTTCTTTAATATTCTCCAACTATGGTACCTGTCATTAAGAAGAGTTCTACTAACATTTTATATT
Organism: Liriodendron chinense; assembly: GCA_003013855.2. Lineage (NCBI taxonomy): Eukaryota > Viridiplantae > Streptophyta > Magnoliopsida > Magnoliales > Magnoliaceae > Liriodendron > Liriodendron chinense. The sequence continues at coordinate 38,499 of PVNU02002432.1, forward strand.
CATATGCACAACAATATGATGTGAGTGAACATGTAAACAAGCATGAAACACAGCATATAGATGAAGTAGATGCATGAGTGAACGTAAGTATATTCCTATCTACTTTATAAACTACCAGAACAATTTGTAAACGTTCACGATTATTGTAGTTTAGGAAATGGAGTTCTTCCTAAGTGATATCTATTGGAACCGTACTGGTCGGGGTTCCATCGGACCCTTCCATTTTCAAACTGACGACGCCTTGGTTTATCATCTTTTGTATCTTTCCTTTCAGAATGAAGCATTGCTCGATTTTATGGCCTATGCATCTGTGATATTCGCAATAGTTGGGATCATCCACCCGTCCTACTTCTGCTGGTCGAACAGACTTTGGGAGTCGCAATTTTCTTTCTTCGATTAATCGCTCCATAATTGGGACAAGGTCTTTGATGTCAAATGTATACGGTTCGTTCTTTTCATCTCGCGCACTGATTGTCATGTGCCGCGACTTCTAAGGTTCTTTGCCCTTGTCTTGTGTCCTCATTACATTGGTCTCTGCCTCATGCCCTGGATTCGGTCGTTTTCGATTTCTAGGGTTCTTTCTTACGTCTACCCGTGTCCACTTTCTCATTTTGTGTCTTGACTTTTCTGCTTGAGATCGTGTTTTCGAAACCGATTGCTCTATCATTCGAACTTCTGCAGCCAGATTACGAAGGGTGAAAGAGATATTGCCTAGCAGTTCATATGGGATCATGGAGTCTGAACCCGACATACGTGCGTTTATTTGTTCGGTGTGGCTCTGTTGTCTTACTTCAATAACATTACGGGCTACCCACGGTGCTTCTTCTTCCAACTGTCAGATAGGCAGAGCGGTACTAAGGGTCACTTTCTGTGAGATCAAGATGGCTAAAGCCTCCTGAACTTTTCCCGTCTATTTGGATAGCTCCCTATGGGCCTGGACCAATTTACTGACTTGCTCTCAGATCGCCAACAATTCGACGTCGTGTCCTGCCAATTCTCTTTCTTCGACAGCCCGTACCATTGTTGTTTGTACCAGTCTTTCATCATGAACTAGTGGTATCGCAGGTGCTATTGTCACTACAGCTGACGTAACCCGACTGATTTCTTCTGTCATTAGCTTAATGATACCCTGGTTGATCAGTCTCTGCACTTTCCCTTTCAAGATGAGGCATTCTCCCGTCTCATGTCCCAAGCTTTGATGATATTTATAATAATTGGGGGTATCCGTTTGTCCTGCTTCCTCTGGTCGAATCAGTTCTGGCAACTGTAGTTCCCCTTCTTCGACTAGGCGTTCCATTATTGGGATAAGGTCTTCCGGGTCAAACGAGTAACGTCCTTCTACCCTGCCCCGTCCGACAATCATCATCTTTTTCGGTTTTCGTGGCCCTTCGGCTCTGAACTGAGTTTCCGCTGGCTTGCCTTTAATCTCGTGTTCTGGATGTGGCCGTTTTCGATCTTTCAAGGCTTTGCTTTTGTCGAAGTAACTTGATGTGACCGTCTTCCCGATCTCACGTTTCGGTCTCTCCCCTTTGAACTGCGTTCTTAACGCGGCTTCCTCTACCATATGGGCCTTTGTCGCTAGGTCCCTGAACATTGAGAAATTGTGTCCGGATAAACCGAATGAGATTATTAGGTCCATGGCTTGAGTACACATCTTGACTTGCTCAAGCTCGCGAGGCAACTCTCGGCATTGCGTCGCTATGGCTCCCCATCTATCAATAAACGCCTCGACTGACTCTCCTTGCCTCTGATGGACTAAGGCTAAATCCGTCAGCGAGACTTCTCGCTCAGTGGAGAAAATTTTGGAAATGGACAAATCTTGCATCTGATCCCAGGTCTTGATAGACCCTGCGGGTAATGACATATACCATTGAAATGCCTTTCCAGTCAGTGTCGACCCAAACAATCGGAGGCAATATTGAGGTATGACGGACAAATTCCCTAGCACCGTCAAGAATTGGGTCATATGTTCCTCTGGTGACCCTTTGCCGTCGAATTGTGGGAAGTCAGGATGCTTAAAGTCGTCAGGGAACGGGATTTCATTGACTTCGGACGGATACGGTATCCGATATATATATATATTCCTCTCTTCTCCTTTTCTCTTTCTTGACGCATCAGGTTCGCGACTGTCTGGGACAACTCTTCTTTCGTGGCATGAGATAGTTGCGGCAGTGCACGCTTGAATGCAACATTCCCTGGGCAAATTTGTGGTTTTACGGCTACTGGTTCTCCTGTTGTATCCTGTGACTCTCCTAGTGGTTGTCCAAAGGGAATGGTTGAGCTTCTGACTGCCCCCTGGGTGACTAAAGCCACCAATGCTTCTTTTATTTCTCTGACCTCTCTAGCTGTGTCTTCTTGGACTTGAATGATTTCATCTATTTGCTCTTGGATTGGAGGCAGCTCTGAATCTTGCCCGCTCGCCTCCCTTTCTACGACTTGCACCACTGCAACCTGCACTCGCTGTGGTCTAGCCCTGGTCATATTGGTTTCAGTAGAGCATGCCTTCATTGCAGTCTCAGTCAATCCCCGGATAGTGAATTGGTTTGGTGTTTTGACTGGTAGTGTTGTTCCCGTCATTATCGGGAAATCGGCAGCGACGAAGGAGAATTCTGGCCTGGGTGACACGGTAGCTCTGATAGCATTGCAGGTTTCATTCCTGCAGACCGGCTTCCACTATTTCCTCACATTGCTCTGTGTCTTCACCGTTTCTGCTCTAACTGAAGTCACTTGTCTGCTTTCGGCTTTCTTTGGTGATCGGTGTCTCTGGACAAGTTGCCAATCGGCTTCGGGAATCACTGTTTTTGCTGTCACGAGGTGAGGGAAGTAAAATCCCCCAGAAGCTAGGAAGGCCATAGTGGTTGCCATTTGTATAGTTTTGATGGTTAATTCTTTTCTGTCTTCTGTCTTTCTGTCTTTCTGCACAGTCATATGCACATTAGAACACCCAGCACCTTTGAAAGGAGAGAAGATGCGTCCTTACCAATCGCGATATGGCTCAATGACCGACAAAATCATATAAGTACGAATCATATGCATGTCATACGAGATTTTGAAATTCTTCTAGAAAACTTTTTCTTTAAAGATGAAGGGAAGAACGTTCCCGTTGAGGGTCACTAGTTTGGCGCCCGTAAAGGCGCCGAACATTTCTCCTAGTGGAACTTTCTTACGCATACATCTGTGTTTGTGAATGATTGATCTTAGGATGTTTCTTTACTCAGAGATAACCAGAGATTCTGGTATTATTCAAGTCCCCAGCAGAGTCGCCAGTTTGTTAGAGCTTAGAAAAATTGAATTGCTCGTCAGTAGTCTTTTTCCTGTGTTTCATTATTCTGGGGGAATTCTGAGTATAGAGACATTCATAAACAATCATAAGCAATCACAAAGTATACACGAGAAAGCACCGCGAGGTGAATTTTATTCTAGAGATTCCGAGATCTTTTACATTTCAGGCTGTGAACTGGTCACAAACCCTCGATTACATCAACGGATGATCACCCTTGATTAGAAAGCAAAAGTAAATGCATGCATATATCATAAATGAATTAAATAAAGCATTAAAAGAGCATAAATATAAATAAAGCATAGCATAGACAACACAGAGATTTTTACGTGGAAACCCTAACGGGAGAAAACCACGGCACAAAGCGACAAGATTCCACTATGAATTGCAGTTATACAATAGATGGAATATTAAAGGAATGAAGCTCGGATAGATCAAGCAAGTAGTTTAAATCGTCAGGGATTACAGTCTCGAGTTCATGGTCACCGAGACCAAGTCTAGGATTTATTATGGACTAAGCCATTGTTAAGACCAGTTAGATGTCTGTCCCATACTCCTCGGGCGTTCCTAGTTGAGTAGCAACCATGATTTTAACCGAGTCGTATATCTCAGTTTCATGACGCGTCTTTATGGACGATATGACTCTCAGGGATACACTTCACGGTTTTCGTTTAGTGCAACCAGGGCCAGTGACCGTCTCCGTTGGGACTGGTGACTTGCTGAAAGGCACTCCATGGGGTCTTTGTGCAAACAGGGTTTCGACCGAGTCGTATATCTCAGTGTCATGACGCGTCTCTATGGACGATATGACTTTCAAAGACACACTCCAGGGCGTCCACTTACTGCAGCCAGGGCCAGTGACCGTATCCGATGGGATGGGTGACTTATAAGGGCCTCCATGGGTCTTGTGGGTTCACGAGTCGCATGTATGACGCATCTTAGGAGAACTTTTAAGATACACTAGGGGTCACTATACAACCAGGGCCAAACTGGGAGCGGCTATTCGACCGGGTCGCAAACATTTCGACGAGTCGTATATCAGTGTCATGACGCGTCTCTATGGATGATATGACTTTCAAAGATACACTCCAGGGTGTCCACTTACTGCAGCCAGGGCCAGTGACCGTCTCCGACGGGACGGGTGACTTACGAGAGGGCAATCCATGGGTCTTGGCAAAACGGGTTTCGACCGAGTCCGATATCTCATGTCATGACGCGTCTCTATGGACAATTAGACTTCAAAGATACACTTTAGGGCGTCCACTTACTACAACCAGGGCCAGTGTTGAACCTCCAATTTATACATTGCATTGCCCATTACACTACATAATTTGCATGATTTTCATGGTTAAAAGGCCCACATAACATTGTTTTGTGAATGTAGAGATAAGAGGGGATTTCATCTCATTGGAGTCAAAGATTACATTTGAAGACATTGGATGAAGTCCTAAGATGGACCAAGGAAAGAAGAAGAAAGAGAGAGAAAAGAGAATGAAGAAAAGAAGAAAAAGATGAAGGAATACAAGGTTGACCGGTCAGCCACATCACAGGAACAAGAAGAAGAGAGGCCGACCGGTCATGACCGGTCGGCCATGCACACTGGATCAAGGCAATAGATAAGCCCGACCGGTCATGACCGGTCGGGCATGCACGCTGGATGACAGGGAGGTCAGTCCGACCGGTCTTGACCGGTCGGCTGCACTCACTGGACGTTTCAAAAAGCTGGTCCGACCGGTCACGACCGGTCGGCCCTGCGTAATAGGAAAGTCCTTTCTAATTTGGGACTCCGAAAATCGCTGCGCAATGCGTAGGATTTCGCAGAATTCGATGCAAGGGAGGATTGTTGCTATAAAAGGCCACCTAGGGGCTCTCCCTAAGGTATCAGAGAAGAGAAGGAACGTGAGTTTGGAGGCTGAAGGCGACTGTGGAACGTCTGCAACATCTATCTTCGGGTTTTTTTAGTTTTATGCTTTATTTTTGAGTTTTTAGTTGTAGCATGACCATGCTAGGCTAAAACCTCTCAGCTAAGGCTGAGAGGTGAAGCTTGTAGCTAGTTCTATGTTAATTTCAGTTTGATTCAAGTATTTTTAATTCAAAGTTGGATTTTTCTTATGTTTCAGTCCAATAGGTGGTAGTTTGAGATGTCTTATCTGAGTTCATGTGCTCCGGACATGAATTCCTTATAATTCTCTGAGATTATCACAGGTTGCTTGTTTAGATTCGAATTATAGTAATCCTTGAGCAGGCCATAGTCCATAGGCATGGCTGTTACTCCGCAGGCTATGAATTTGAATTCTACATTGATTGAATGGACTAGAACTTGGAAGTTCAACTTGAATTGGATGAATGTGTGTGAATGCTTTATTTTCCAACTAGATGAGAGATAGGACTTCAAATCTAGTTGTGTTCTCTACTTGGATTGACTGAATTGACATAGAATTGCTACAAGTGGATCCTTGAAAGCCTTAGTACATTATATCTCTGATTTTTCATTAAGTTACTGTTTTAATTAAACATCCTATTGAAATTGAATTTGCTCTATTAAACTGAGTTGCTGAAGTAATTAGGAAGCTGTTACTTTTTCCCTGTGGATCGACCTCGGTCTTACCGAGATTTATTACTACATCGCAGCCTTACACTTGAGGCGAGCGAACAAGTTTTTGGCGCCGCTGCCGGGGAAATTAGATAATAGTTTTCAAATAGTTTCAGTGGCTGTAGAAGTAGATAGGTTTTTCTGATTTTTCTTAGAACTAACAAAGTTTTCTGTTTTGTAGGAATTCTTCTTTCAGTTCAAGCGCATCAGGTGATACCTTTCTAACTTAGTTTTTAGAATTTTCAGATTGCAGTTTTCTAGGTTAGGATTAGTTTTGATTTCTGATTGAGTGGTTTATGTCCCGTTGGGAACGTAACCATTCAAATCGTCTCCAATCTGAAGGTGGTTTAGTTGGACCATTGTCAGTCCATAGACGAGTCCGGAATTATCAAGAGCATTGTGAAAGTTTGGGGAGTATGGAGCAAACACCCTTAAGGAATCCTCCACCCCCTACTCCAACCACAAACGCAAATCAGGAAGGAGTAGGAGAGAATGAGGTACATAATGTTCCTCCAATGAGATCACTACGGGATTACCTACAACCTGCTCGTACAATTACACCTTCTTGCATAGTTCTACCAGCTAACGGTGGGACCCTTGACATAAAACCGGGAGTAATCCAACTTTTACCTAAATTCCATGGGCTAGACTCTGACCGCCCATACTTACACTTGCAAGAATTCGAAGAAGTGTTGGCCACCTTGCATTATCCCAATGTTTCTGGGGATACAATCAGACTTAAACTTTTTCCCTTCACCTTGAAAGAAAGAGCCAAAGATTGGCTTCACTCTCTTAGACCATATTCGATTGGGTCATGGGTTGAGATGAGCCGGGAATTCTTGAAAAAGTTCTTCCCAGCTCATAAGACAAACACTCTTCGAAGGGCCATAATGAATTTCTCAGCAAAAGAGGGTGAATCATTCTTTCAATGTTGGGAAAGATTTAAGGAACTCCTGCTTGCTTGCCCACATCATGGCTATGAGAGTTGGCGAATTATAAATTTTTTGAATGATGGATTAAGTCCTAATATGCGCCAATTTGTGGAAATGATGTGCAATGGCGAGTTTATGAGTAAAAATCCAGATGATGCTTGGAGTTACTTGGACATGTTGGCTGAAAATGCCCAATCTTGGGACACCTCGGATAAACCCAAGAACCCCAAGCCTACTCAAGAGAAAGGAGGGATATATGTCCTTAAAGAGGAAGACGACGTAAATGCAAGGATAGCCAACCTCACAAGGAAGGTTGAGGCCATGGAACTTAGCAAAAATGGAGTTTCCAAGTCCAAGGAAACTGTTGAAACCACATGTGGGATTTGTCTCACCGACTTACACGCTACGCAAGATTGTCCCACAATTCCTGCATTTAAGGAAGTGTTGCAAGAGACAGCCAATGCCACATATGGTTATCAACGGCCCTTCAATGGACCGGTAGGTAATACATACAATGAGAGTTGGAAGAACCACCCGAATTTCAGTTGGAAGAATGCCCCAACGGGCAATCCTACCAACTCCCAAAGAGGGCCACCCATGCAAAATATGGCCCCACCTCAAGTCTCATTGGAGGATACTTTGAGAGCGTTTATGCAAGGGCAAGCACAAATAAATGAATCAAATCAGCAATTGTTCCAAGAACTGAAAGTCTCGGTTGATGAGATTAATGGACGCTTGAATGCTAGGGAAGGGACCTTTCCGGCCCAACCTCAGCCCAATCCTAAGCAAGTACATGAAGTAAGCATCCCTAATCCTTCCAACCAAAACATGGAGCAAGCTAAATCCATTACCACCCTTAGAAGTGGTAAACAAATTGACAAAACTATTCCGGTGAAGGCCGATGAGCCTAATGATCCGGTAAATTCTGAGGATGAAAATGGATCTAACCTTAGCCCCACAACAACCGGAACGCATTTACAAGCCCATAGCACCATTCCCATCGAGATTGGTTGCCCCAAAATCTCTCCCAAATTCTCAAGATATTCTAGAGATTTTCAGACAAGTCAAGATCAATATCCCTTTGCTTGATGCCATCAAAAAAATTCCCTCTTATGCCAAGTTTCTAAAAGACCTATGCACAACAAAACGCAAATATAATGTGCAGCAAAAGGCCTTCCTAACTGAGCAAGTTAGTGCCATCCTCACTCAAAAGACTCCCCCAAAATTCAAAGATCCCGGTAGTCCCACCGTCTCATGTATCATTGGAGACTACCGGATTGAACGTGCCTTGTTAGACTTGGGGGCAAGTGTGAACTTGATCCCATACTTGGTATATGAACAATTGGGTCTTGGTGAATTAAAACCCACCAAAACCACATTGCAACTCGCTGATAGATCTATCCGTGTACCGAGGGGGATAGTTGAGGATGTTCTAGTCCAAGTTGACAAATTCTACTACCCGGTAGATTTTATAGTCTTGGACACACAACCGGTTTTGGATGCTAGCACCCAAATACCGGTGATATTAGGCCGCCCATTCCTTGCCACATCAAACGCAATCATCAATTGCCGGAATGGGGTGATGCAATTATCTTTTGGAAACATGACACTAGAGGTGAATGTATTTCACCTGGGCAAAAGACATAGGGATGTCGATGATGATGAGTTCTTCGATGTAAACATGCTTGAAACCTTTGAAGAAGAAGAACTCCTCCAGCTTGAACCACTAGAAAGTTTGGAGACATGCTTAGCACACTTCATGGATTCTAAAGACCCTATCATTAGTGAGATCGTGCATGCATTAAATATAGAAAGACCGGTAGTTGATACTAGCCGGTGGAGGCCCCATTTCGAAAAATTGCCACCAACCACATCAAGGCCTCTACCGTCTAGCATCAAACCACCGAAGCTTGACCTCAAACCATTGCCATCCGAGCTTAAATATGTATATCTGGGTCAAGAGGAAACTTTCCCAGTTGTCATTGCCTCCCACCTAGAAAAAGACCAAGAGCTCAAGTTGATTGAGTTACTCAAAAAACACCGGGAAGCCATAGGTTGGACAATAGCCGATCTCAAAGGGATAGATCCTTCGGTTTGCACTCACCGTATACACCTTGAAGAAAACGCAAAAACGACTAGACAACCTCAAAGACGGCTAAATCCAAACATGATGGAGGTTGTCAAAGCCGAAGTGTTAAAGCTATTGGATGTGGGTATCATCTACCCCATCTCAGATAGCCAATGGGTGAGTCCTACCCAAGTTGTCCCCAAGAAATCCGGTATTACCATCATTGAAAACGCCAACAACGAGCTTATACCGACTAGGGTGACCACCGGTTGGCGTATGTGCATTGATTATAGGAAGCTCAATACGGTCACTAGGAAAGACCACTTCCCTCTCCCATTTATGGACCAAATTTTGGAGAGGTTGGCAGGCCATCCCTACTATTGCTTCCTAGATGGCTATTCCGGATACAACCAAATTGAGATAGCTCCGGAAGACCAAGAGAAAACCACATTTACATGCCCGTTTGGTACCTTCGCCTACCGAAGGATGCCATTCGGGTTATGCAATGCACCCGCCACATTCCAACAATGCATGTTGAGTATTTTCTCGGACATGGTGGGTGAGTTTCTTGAGGTGTTCATGGATGACTTTTCTGTTTTTGGTTGTACATTTGATGAGTGCCTCGAGCACTTGAAGTTGGTCTTAATGAGGTGTGAGGAAAAGCAACTTGTATTAAACTGGGAAAAGTGCCATTTCATGGTACAAAGAGGAATAGTCCTTGGACACATCATCTCGTCCAATGGAATAGAGGTAGACCGGGCGAAAATTGACATAATTTCTAATCTACCACCACCCAAAAGCATACGCGATGTGCGGTCCTTCCTTGGACACGCAGGCTTCTATCGAAGGTTTATAAAGGACTTTAGTCACATCTCAAGGCCTTTATGCAGCCTTCTACAAAAGGAGAACCAATTTGAGTGGAGTGCTGAGTGTCAATTAGCTTTTTCAAAGCTAAAAGACATGTTGACAACCGCTCCTATCATGCAACCACCAGATTGGTCCATGCCTTTTGAGTTGATGTGCGATGCGAGCGATTTTGCTATTGGGGCACTGTTAGGCCAAAAGAAAGATAAAAAGCCCCATGTCATCTACTACGCGAGTAGGACCTTGAATCCTGCCCAAGTTAATTATTCAACTACGGAGAAAGAGCTCCTAGCTGTCATCTTTGCCTTGGACAAATTCAGGCCATACTTAATAGGATCCAAAGTTATTGTTTATACGGATCATGCGGCGTTGAAATACCTTCTTTCTAAGAAGGATGCTAAGCCCCGTTTGCTAAGATGGATCCTACTCCTTCAAGAATTCGATTTGGAGATCAAAGATAAGAAGGGGGTAGAAAATGTGGTGGCGGATCATCTATCCCGCCTAGTCCTACCAAATTCCATTGACGAGTCACCTATTGAGGACTCATTCCCTGATGAGCAACTCTTTGTTGCTATGCATCCACCATGGTACGCTGATATAGCCAACTATCTTTCCACAGGTGCGATGCCGACTCATTGGACTGCGCAAGACAAACGTAAATTTCTAAGGGAAGTGCGCAGATTTTTCTGGGATGAACCTTTATTGTTTAAATATTGCCCAGACCAAATTATAAGGAGATGCGTCCCCGATGATGAACACAATTCAGTCATCTCCTTTTGTCATGATCAAGCATGTGGGGGTCATTTTTCAGCCAAGAAAACAACTGCAAAAATTCTGCAGTGTGGTTTTTATTGGCCCACATTATTTAAAGATACCCACGAGTTTTGCAAAGCTTGCGAGCGCTGCCAGAAGTTAGGAGGATTATCCCGTCGAAATATGATGCCCCTCACCCCAATTCAACATCTTGAAGTCTTTGACTGTTGGGGCATCGATTTCATGGGACCATTCCCCTCATCTTTTGGACATGTCTATATTCTATTGGCCGTAGACTATGTGTCTAAATGGATAGAGGCTATCCCATGTAGAACCAACGATCATCGTACGGTTCTCAAGTTTCTCAAAGAAAATATACTTTCTAGATTTGGGACACCTCGAGCCATTATTAGTGATGGTGGTTCTCACTTTTGCAATAGACCTTTTGAAACTTTGATGAAGAAATATGGTATTAGGCACAAAGTGAGTACCCCATACCACCCACAAACAAGTCGACAAGCTGAAATCTCCAACAGGAAAATCAAGCAGATTTTAGAAAAAACGGTGAGACCGGATCGCAAGGATTGGTCCTTACGATTAGATGATGCACTTTGGGCTCACCGTACTGCCTACAAGACACCCATTGGAATGTCCCCTTATAGACTTGTCTATGGGAAAGCTTGTCACCTGCCTGTGGAGATAGAACACAAAGCCTATTGGGCAATTCGGGCCCTAAATTTTGACATAGACAAGGCTAGCTCGCTTCGCAAACTTCAATTAAATGAGCTTGATGAGATCCGGAACGATGCATATGAGAATTCGAGGATTTACAAGAGCAAGATGAAGGCCTTTCATGACAAACACATCTTAAGGAAATCCTTCCATGAAGGACAGAAAGTGCTCTTGTATAATGCCCGACTTCATCTTTTTCCGGGAAAATTACGATCTCGATGGACCGGCCCATATATTGTTAAAGAAGTTTTTCCCCATGGGGCTGTTGAGATTGAGAATGCAGCGAATGGTGACTGTTTCAAAGTTAATGGACAACGCCTTAAACCATTTGTTGAGAAATTTGATTCAGAGGACATGTCCATCTCCCTGAATGATCATGTCTATCAGGATGATTGATCTCCTAGTCTGATGGAGGTATAGCATAGGTAGGTTTAGTTTTTTTTACTGTTTTAGTAGGATTTAGTTGTTGGAATTGCAGACCTCCATGATCACTCTCTCAGGTACTATTGATTCTCATTCTCTCATATTTTACCATTGTTCTCATGTTCATGCTAACTAATTATCTTTTTACATTGAGGACAATGCAAGATTTGGTTGGGGGGTGAGATGAGATCCCTCATCTAGCATATTGCAACATTTCGAGCTTCATATGCACAAATTTTTTTTAAAATTTTTTTCGAATTTTCTAACATCTCAAAACTCTTTTAGAAAATTTTGTTTCTATACATTTGAGAGGCTATGAGTAGAAGAGGAGGAGAAATGAAGTGTGTGATGTTGTAGTCTTGAATTTCTTCCAACATAATGGCTTTATATGCTAATTCCCCTATTGTTGTGATTGATAGAACATTTGAACACCTTTACACCAAGTTCACATTACACGATTTTCATGAGTGACAGGTTTATGTGATTTGTGGATTAGCTAGACTTTGGTTTAGAGGTGTTGAGCAGCCAAGCCGGGGTATTTTGTCCATCCTTGTCCATGGGAAAATAATGAAAGATATGGATTTCTAAAAATCCTATCTAAGTTAAAAGAAAAAGGAAAGAAAGGATGAAATCGGGAAGGAAAGAAAAATGGTGGAAAATTCCGAAGAGGGCTACCTATTACCAACCGGGGGATGGTCGAACCGTAACCAAAGTCGGAAATGGGACGTAGTGTGAAAGCCGTCGGAAGGACAATAAAGGCAAATTCCTGTCATAGGCTTGCTGTTGCTCTGTGCACCTTGAAATCCCTGGTCTACTTAATCTATAAAGAAGATGGTTCCGGGAACTCATGAGATGAACTTTCACTATGCACACTAGGTTGAATTTGTTCGAATTCTTCTATTTATCAATCAGTCAGCGGGGATTTCACGTAAACACTTCTTATGTTTTGAGAGTCCAAGGTTCAGCTTCCAACACCTAATTTTTCCAAATTTTACACTTATACATCTGGGAATGGATAGACACATGGTTTCTGGAAGAGGGTTGGATTTGGAGGTTTGAAACTGTTTCACGCATGTTTTGCTCGGGACTAGCAAAAATCTGGTTGGGGGGTGTGTTGAACCTCCAATTTATACATTGCATTGCCCATTACACTACATAATTTGCATGATTTTCATGGTTAAAAGGCCCACATAACATGTGTTTTGTGAATGTAGAGATAAGAGGGGATTTCATCTCATTGGAGTCAAAAGATTACATTTGAAGACATTGGATGAAGTCCTAAGATGGACCAAGGAAAGAAGAAGAAAGAGAGAGAAAAGAGAATGAAGAAAAGAAGAAAAAGATGAAGGAATACAAGGCTGACCGGTCGTCCGACCGGTCAGCCACATCACAGGAACAAGAAGAAGAGAGGCCGACCGGTCATGACCGGTCGGCCATGCACACTGGATCAAGGCAATAGATAAGCCCGACCGGTCATGACCGGTCGGGCATGCACGCTGGATGACAGGGAGGTCAGTCCGACCGGTCTTGACCGGTCGGCTGCACTCACTGGACGTTTCAAAAAGCTGGTCCGACCGGTCACGACCGGTCGGCCCTGCGTAATAGGAAAGTCCTTTCTAATTTGGGACTCCGAAAATCGCTGCGCAATGCGTAGGATTTCGCAGAATTCGACGCAAGGGAGGATTGTTGCTATAAAAGGCCACCTAGGGGCTCTCCCTAAGGTATCAGAGAAGAGAAGGAACGTGAGTTTGGAGGCTGAAGGCGATTGTGGAACGTCTGCAACATCTATCTTCGGGTTTTTTTAGTTTTATGCTTTATTTTTGAGTTTTTAGTTGTAGCATGACCATGCTCGGCTAAAACCTCTCAGCTAAGGCTGAGAGGTGAAGCTTGTAGCTAGTTCTATGTTAATTTCAGTTTGATTCAAGTATTTTTAATTCAAAGTTGGATTTTTCTTATGTTTCAGTCCAATAGGTGGTAGTTTGAGATGTCTTATCTGAGTTCATGTGCTCCGGACATGAATTCCTTATAATTCTCTGAGATTATCACAGGTTGCTTGTTTAGATTCGAATTATATTAATCCTTGAGCAGGCCATAGTCCATAGGCATGGCTGTTACTCCGCAGGCTATGAATTTGAATTCTACATTGATTGAATGGACTAGAACTTGGAAGTTCAACTTGAATTGGATGAATGTGTGTGAATGCTTTATTTTCCAACTAGATGAGAGATAGGACTTCAAATCTAGTTGTGTTCTCTACTTGGATTAACTGAATTGACATAGAATTGCTACAAGTGGATCCTTGAAAGCCTTAGTACATTATATCTCTGATTTTTCATTAAGTTACTGTTTTAATTAAACATCCTATTGAAATTGAATTTGCTCTATTAAACTGAGTTGCTGAAGTAATTAGGAAGCTGTTACTTTTTCCCTGTGGATCGACCTCGGTCTTATCGAGATTTATTACTACATCGCAGCCTTACACTTGAGGCGAGCGAACAGCCAGTGACCGTCTCCGCTGGGACGGGTGACTTGCTGGAGGACACTCCATGGGGTCTTTGTGCAAACAGGGTTTCGACCGAGTCGTATATCTCAATGTCACGCACCTCTATGGACGATATGACTTACAAAGATACACTCCAGGGCGTCCACTTACAGCAACCAGGGCCAGTGACCGTCTCCGATGGGATGGGTGACTTACTGAAGGGCACTCCATGGGGTCTTTGTGCAAACAGGGTTTCGACCGAGTCGTATATCTTAGTGTCCTGACGCGTCTCTATGGACGATATGACTTTCAAAGATACACTCCAGGGCGTCCACTTACTGCAACCAGGGCCAGTGACCGTCTCCGATGGGACGGGTGACTTACTAGAGGGCACTCCATGGGGTCTTTGTGCAAACAAGGTTTCGATTGAGTCGTATATCTCAGTGTTATGATGCGTCTCTATAGATGATATGACTTTCAAAGATACACTCTAGGGCGTCCACTTACTGCAACCAGGGCCAGTGACCGTCTCCGATGGGACGAGTGACTTACTGGAGGGCACTCCATGGGGTCTTTGTGCAAATAGGGTTTCGACCGAGTCGTATGTCTCAGTGTCATGACGCGTCTCTATAGATGATATGACTTTCAAAGATACACTCCAGGGTGTCCACTTACTACAACCGGGGCCAGTGACCGTCTCCGATGGGACGGGTGACTTGCTGGAAGGCACTCATTCCCTTAGCCACCAACTGACGGATCCCAACTTGGACAGGAAGCACATCAACTGGTCTTAGCGATGAAATATTTCAGACGTTTAGAACTCTTTCATTACGGTTTTCGATGATAACCATAGTCCCCTTTGGTTTAATTTCGTATCTCGATCCGAGATGAAATAAATTCATGCAATGGATGCAAATGAGTACAGTTCAATGTAACTATGCTTTATGCATGCTCAAGAGAAGATTGCATTTATGCTAGATGTTCAGTGTATCAGACAAATTATGCATTTGATTTGATCAACCCGCTTCGTATATATCTTTGTGTCGTCGGTATTTTACCCTTGCGTCTTTTTGATCGTGATTGATTTCACTTGGCATTAGTAGATATTTGGGCCATCAGGGCACTTCCCAGGGCCTGTTTACGATCTGATCGGAGGATTTGGTGAATACCTATCACGATCGTCTTTCGATAGGGGTGGATTATGTCCACGAGGGTTGCAGTGCGATCGCATTTCGATTTTTTTTAGCGTAAGTCGATTTCTGAGCCAACAGGGCACTTCCCAGGGCTGAAAACAACTAAGTAGTGGGCCTGCTGACCACGTGATTAAGGTATTTGGGGCTCCTGAGTTTGGATAAGCTTGTTGCGGTGCATGATTATGATATATCATGTTATGGCGGAGATAAGTCTCCCTCTCGAGTTCGGTCAAATTTCGCCCGATTCCTCTCGATTTCGACCGTTTCTGGCACTTTCGGAAGGGTTTCTGAGGTTTGCAATATTGGCTAAGTGTTGGCCTTTTTGATCAAATTGCTGATTTGGCCCACTTAACATCGACCGTTGGCAAATCCAGTCCGGGGGATGGATAGAGGGCATAGATGTGTGTCCAGGAGGATCGGTTTGATCGAAAACTGATTTAGATCGAAGGCAGGCCACATCATAGAAGGCCCCACCTCCCAAATTGCGTTTGGGCGCACCTACTATGGGATGTGCGCGCATGTGGCTGAGGTGGGCGCATGTGCCCTCTCCCTCAAGCGCATGTGATGAGAAGAAAAGGAAGGAGAGAGAGGATGGATGGGAGATGAGCGCATGTGGCTCTCTCGGGCGCATGTGGCCTGCATGGGCGCACGTCATTATGCCCCTTAGTGCATATTTTCAAATTCCCCTCCAAAGTATGGGCGCATGTCATGCGACTTTGGAGAAATTTGAATCTTCTCCTTCTGGTGGGAGAAATCCCTTTCCAGCGATGGCATCCGACGAGGATATGGGCGCATGTCTATAGCCCATGGAGAATTCCGGCAAGGATTTTTACCTTGTTCTAATGATCCTTCTCAGAAAATGAAGCCTCTCTTGATTTAGAAGAGTGGGGTATTTATAGTATGTTAATCGAGTATCGGGTACCTGGCGCATGTTGTCTGCAAAAGGGAGGGCATGCGCATGCATTTGGAGAGAGGAGTCATGCGCATGTGATGGGGATCATGCGCATGTCACCATGCATCAGGCGCATGTGGCTTGGTGTGGGCGCATGTGCCCTTGGTATGGGCGCATGTGGCCTCTGTGTTGGCCGCATGTGGCCCCACTTAGAATATTTTCATGATTTTTTATATTTTTATTTTATTTAGAATATTGAAAAGGGAGAGCGAGAGCTCTCATGTGCATGTGGTGAGAGGGCAAATGCATGTCTCCTCATGACATCCGCATGTGGAGAGAGTGAGCGAATGCATGTTCCATTACTTAGAATATTTCAGGTTTTGGGCTCCGACGGGCGACCTTTAAAGGGGGGGCTACCTTTTCGGAGATTGAGGTCACTGACGCCAAGCCGCTTTTAGGCCATGATCGACCTCCTGAATGAACAGGGTGGGGTACCGATGGTCATCTGCTGTGAATTTTGGTAGTTCCTTCCCAAGTTGGACCCTCCGATCGGCTATTTGTACAGGAATATTATTCCGGGAAGCGCGCACGTAGAAATATACATCACAAGGACTTCAAACTTAATACTTAAGGTTTTTCAGGCATTCCGGATCATTTGGCGGCCATCCACATGTCTAATTCCAGCCTGAAATGGTACCTATAGGCTTTCGGGCCCTTTGGGTCAGCTCCAGACGGGCAAAACGCATTTGGTTGCGCGCAGGTAAGGATATGCATCGCGCGACTTTGAAACTTACAGGTTAAGGGTTTTAGGGTGTTTCGGATCATTTGGCATTGATCCGCATGACCGATTCCGCCCTGAAATGACATTTGTAGGTTTCGATCACGATCGTGCATGTTAGGGTTGCACTGACATTTTTTTGAGTATTTTAAATCTCGAAATCAGTCCAAATCATCGTAGATGGATCGCCGAATAATGTTTTATAATGGGTGCGAATTTGATCCCCAACAGTTATTCATGCATGATGGTACTATCATGAATGAAT
Organism: Liriodendron chinense; assembly: GCA_003013855.2. NCBI lineage: Eukaryota > Viridiplantae > Streptophyta > Magnoliopsida > Magnoliales > Magnoliaceae > Liriodendron > Liriodendron chinense. Next base: position 55,754 of record PVNU02002432.1, read on the forward strand.
AAGGCAACAAATCACCTTAAGGACTGATGAAGATTACATCCGGCCCCTAATCCAGTGGCTCTGAAAGCTCCATCGAAGTACATCTACCACTGTCTCATGATCCTTACCGTCATGGCTTGATCATCGAGAAGATCGCATTCCATCTCCAAGTTATCCGGTATTGGATGGGCTGCTAGGAAATCAGTTATGGCCTGCCCTTTGACAGCTCAAGACGGTAGATATGTAATGTCGAACTCGTTAATAGTAGAGCCCACTTGGCTAATCGCCCGGACAGCATGGGCCGATTCATCAAGAATTTGACAGGATCAGCTCTGAAGATTAGGGTAATTTGGTATGACAGACAGTAATGCCTCAGCTTCTTCACAGTAAATATCAAAGTCAGACATATCTTCTCTATCGGCGAGTAATTAAACTCGGCACCTACGAGCGTATGGCTCAAGTAGTATAGAGCATTTTCCTTTCCTTCTTCATTCTTCTGGGCGAGCAGTGCCCCTAATGAGTTCTCTCCCACTGCTGACATATAATATCATAGGCTTCCCCTCGATCAGCGCTACGAGAACTGGAGCTTTCCTAAGTAACTCTTTGAGGGAATCAAAGGCTTTCTTGCATGCCTTGTCCCACTCGAAGCGGACATCTTTCCTGTTCAGTCGAGAGAGGCTAGCAACGACCTGACATGTTCGAGATGAACCACTGTAGGTAGGCGACTCTTCCTTAGAAGCTCTTCAGCTCTTTCAAGTTCTTCGGAGGAGGCATTTCTCAAATTGCTTTAATCTTTGCATGATTGATTTCGATGCCCCAATGTCTGATCACGAAACCTTGAACTTTCCCGGAGGACACTCTAAAGGGGCACTTCAATGGGTTTATACGGAGGCTCTTCATCCTCAACCTCTGAAATACTTGCTTCAAATGTTCGCGATGCTGTTGATGTGTAAAGCCCTAGAAATTTCAATCCTCGAGCCTCGAGAGTACTCGAGCACTTCTAGAAATTTTTCTAATTTAATTATCAATTGAGAGTGCAGACACCCGATTTAGAACTAAGACTCTAGAAGATTTGTATTCAAAACCCTAGTTTGGACGATCTTATTTGATCGAAACTTCGTAAGACATTTATACACATCAATCTAATCGTACATTCTTTATCAGATATCATGGATAGCTACATATTCCTTTTTAATTGTCTAATCCTACATCAAATCCGTTGATTAATGAATCTCAATCTATGATTTACTGAAATCACAATGGATTAACCTATATAACCGACTTACAATGCAGATCCACCTTAGACTACCCTAATCAATGAATCGAATCTCGATTATCTTAAGTTTAGAAATTAATTTGACAAAATAGCCCTTTTGACATATAAAACCATACGAATGAGATTAACCACCCTTAACCTGCAAATAAATGCACCCCGTATATCACATCATATACCTAGCTATGCCCACTATGACCTAGTGAAAGGATTCGCTAAACTCTGTTCCCTAAATCATCCAATTGGTGTCCCGAAAACTTAGAACAGCTATACACCGTTCATTAGTGGGCCGTTGATCACGAATCTACATGAAATTGATCGTCTTACTGGACTTGACCTTTTCCTTATATCAGATACCCGACACCCTATCCCGAACTGCAGAACTTGGATAAAGACCAAAGAGGGTGAGTTGTGTGACTCACCTCAACCTTGGACCATCTGGAACTATAAATACCAAGCCCATTTGAGAATTCCATTTGAGATAGAATTTGGAGGATTTTTAGGGTCTTGCTTAGGGATTTGCTTGGAGCTTCCGATCCAGCTGTCGTCGCTCCCAAGTGATCGATGCCGGCCGTCCATCATAGGTAATATACCGTCCTAAGTGTTGAATTTGATATTGAAATTGATTCTTTCTTGCTCCAATCCATCTCTTTTCGAATCTATGTAGGATTTTCAGTTGTTCCTTCGAATCCTTCGTTCTAGACGTTGTTAGCGTGTAAATTCTCCAACACAGGTGAGGACTATCTTCTAAGTTGGCTATTATCAGCCCATGAGGGTTCCAAATAGTGAAAATTGGATTTTTCTTGAATTCCATTCAAAGTTGAATGCCGAATGATTTATGTTTATGATTGATGTTCTGTATGTGTTGATTCATTACATGCTTACTTTGATGTGTGCATTGATTGCCCATTTGAATCAATTTTATGAAAATATGAGATTTTATGTGTTGTGCATATCAAGTGTTCGATGAAATTCCTGAGTTAACAGAAGTTCACATATGCTTGAGTAAGTGGATTACCATCCACCCAAGCTAATGCCTGATTGTGAATTTGATGAGTTGGCCTGCAATAGCACGCCAAGTGTTTGATTTTACGCCCATATATGAAATGAAATATATCGCATATCAACTGTTTGGTTTTATGCCTGATTGAGGCAATGAATGATATGATGTTCTATTCTTTTCACAACATGCTTAGTATAATATTTAATTGACATGATTGGGATTAATCTCTGAAAATCACAATTTATGGACTGCCTACTTGGGTTTGGCCGTCACGGACTTGTTTGGTCGACTTGGGAGTAACATGATCGACCGACCCTGGCTATGCCGGTTTGATTAATGTTTCACTCGGCCTAGCAAATCAGTCAATTTCAGGGTTAATCAAATTTGTTTGATCATTGTTACATATTCTGTAGAATCTCGAATACCACAATTACCATTGTTATGCAGTCACTTATAACTGTAAGTATCAAGTCTCATGAGCCAGGCATAGAATACGGGTAACTGCGTTTGTGCTGTCTTTGGCTAGTGTGGATGATGAGCCCTCCAATAGCCTTGAGCATTGAATCCTACATACTGAAGCTCATGGGCCAGGCATGGTATATGGGTAACTGTGCTTGTGCTGTCTTTGACCGGTATTGATCCTGATGGTCTTATCGAGAGTCTTGAGCACCGATGCTAGGTGACGAGCCTACCATCATTGATCTTGGGTGACGACCCATTACCATGCATATGACATTCTAGGGCATCGAGACCCATTACCATTTGATTCATTATTCAGTTATGTTGGGTGACGGACCTAAATTGGGATTCCAGGAGCCGGGCATAGGACGCCCTGGCCTGGCGGTGGGCCCCGGCCTGGTAGAGGGTACCCCGACCTGGCATTGTCCAGTGTTCGGTAAAGCCACTGTCCAGTGTCCGGTTTTCCTCGCTGTCCAGTGTTCGGCTGCGTTCCTGTCGGTCGTGTTCCTGTTTAATAGACTTTTGATAAAATTGAGGTATTCTGGCTTCGCCAATACTGCTGATTGAATACGAAATTAAATAAATACTTGGTAAACATGCATGCATCACATTTTCACTTGCATTGGTCCGATGCTGCTGCTGGGTGGTAACCCCACCGTTTATTTCTCCGGAACATAACATTTGCATATCATAGTTGCATGCATTATTCAACTAGAATAGGAACTTGATTGTGAAGTTATGTTATCTACTGATGCTGGGGTGGTAGGTGTGAGAACCCCACCATTTGTTATGCTCCACTATTTGTACTTGATTGTATTGATAACATGTTTAACTTAGGGAATGGTAACACTGAGTATGATTACTCACTCCCACCTGGGGGGGGGGGGGGGGTGTTTTAAAACACCAACCAGTTATTTTGATGCAGGAGTTGCTGCCACTTGATGCATGAGATGCAGGACCTGTTGGCTTACCTATGTCGTGCATTTCAATTTCTGCCTTGAATTGGATGTCTTGGGTCAATATTCTTAAAGATTTCATTGTATATGTATATATTGAGCCCCAGCTGAGTGGACTCCTTGATTGTGTGGATAATTGTATGTATTTACACTTTAAATTCAAACTGAATTATACACTGTTTAGCTTAAATCTCTATTTATGAGTTGATGCCATCGATTTGTGCCATTAAACTATACTTCCGCAAAATACAGTCCGCCCGGAAGAGTCGGGAGCCGCGGACTGCCCGACACTTGATTTTCGGGGCGTGACAAGTTGGTATCAGAGCATGAGTGAGATATAAACTGAGCTAGTGGGTTGGGGGAATCACCATAAGATACACATTGACGTACTCTGAATGTTGAACATAGCGACCGTGAACATTAGGACAAAATTTCTCTTTGAGTGATGATTGTGAACTTAAACATAGAAATTTGAATCTTAGGATCAAATCCCCATTTGATTGCTTATTTTGAATGTGAACATGGACTTAGGAACATTGAGTCTTATGACCAAATTCCCTTGAGACAGTGATTGCGAACCTAGAATTTGAAAGGTGTTGAACTTATGGACCATTGTAGTTTTTAATGTTCAGTGTGGATGGTTTTGGGTGTGAATGATGGATTTTCAAGTTGAAATCTGAGGAAATCTGAAAATCACAAGTGTTTGTGGACTTTAGTTTCAATAAGTCTGTCGTGTAAAATGATTTTTAAATTTATATCACTCCAATATTTATTTAAATTTTTCTGGTAGCTTGTTAACAAGTCTAAGTTCATCCCTCAAAATTTCATCTGATTTTGAGTTCTAGAGAAAATTCTAAAATTCTTGAAGTACCAGCTTCTTGAAACTTATAATTTTCTGGATAGCTTCTGAAATAATAAGAAATACTCCTTATTTAAGTTTTATTTTTATTTTCAAATTATTTTTTCCTAAAACTAGACTCATCAAGCTTCATTGTGGTTTTTAAATCACCTTAATCGGAGTTGTATGCAAAAAGATACATTTTTTTGAAGTCAGCCACAAAATTTCATTTTTTTCGATGGGATTCCGATGGATCGAAGAAATTTTTCGATAGAACTCCGATTGATCGGAGATCCTCTCCGATTGATCGGAAAAGTGTCCAGAGAGTTGAGATTTTCATCGTTATTTCCGATTGATCGGAACTTATCTCCGATTGATCGGAAATCTGTCCAGAGACATTGAAAAATCTGATGGAATTTCCGATTGATCGGACACCTATCGGAACTATAGTCTCCGATTGATCTGGCACCTATCGGACATCAATCGAAACTGTAGGGCTATTTTTCCAAATTTACTGTATCTTATTTTTCTGGCCCGGTGACTCTGCACTGTGACTTTTCTGGACGATTCAGGTCTTTTGACTTGATTCTTCAGAGAATTTTTCGTCGCTTTTCAATGTTAATTCTTTTCTATTTGAAATCATATTCATTGAATTAAATTTCATCGGGCCTCTCTCAAATCGATGATTATCTCGATTGACCGATGGACCACCCAAACTTGCTCATTTTGTTGTTTTTCATAGCAAACTTCAAATGACCATAACTTTTGATCCGGGATGAGTTACGGGACGCACAACATATGGATTCTTACTGAAATTTAATTCTGAGGCCAACCAAACTATATATCTTATCAAAACATAATTCTTTCTTGCCCAAAATTTTAGTTTTTGGAAATAGTTACTATTGTTAGTAGGGTGAACCTTCCGTCATTTTCGGTACTTCGAAAACATATTCAATTGGACCCATTTATCACAAAATATGCATGAGAAAGTATTGTATCCTATTAGTGTTGTTAAATCATTTGATCTATGATTTATGACTTACGATTTTAGTCGAACTTAAAACAAAATGATTTCAACTTCGAATCTAAAATTTTATTTTGAAACCTATGATGTATATGTGATAATAATTTTTTTTTTGTTGACATTGCATAATAGGAATAAGTATTCAATGATTTGTACTCCCTAGTTTGTATCATGTTAGGAATCATCTGACCAAGATACAGTAGGACTTGCTAGTTTTTGTATATTTTTTTTGTTTTAGGAAGTCTTGTACAATTGACATTAGGACTCTTAGTTAGATTTTTTTTTCTATTGCGTAGGGCTTTATGGTTTCAATTGGTTTTTATAGACTTTCCTAAGCTACCTTTAGCTCTTGTGAATCCTATATAACCATGATTTTTATATATTTGAGGTCTACATCCCGTAGGGGACTTAGTGCTCATTCTTTTCCCTTGACCATGCCAATCTCATGCTACATTTAGAACTTCCTTACATCCTTTCTTTTTCCCTACTACCATCACCACGATAAATGCTAACAACATCAAACCCCTTCCAGTTTAGAACAATGGCTTTTATACGGTCAAATGAATAGGATTGGTAGTGTGCTATCGGGCCCTGGGTAGTATAATTTGTATAAACCCAAGTGACTCAAGTTAGGTTGATGAAACATGGAGCTTTAAATTTTGACTAATCTTTGACCATTAGAAACCTTTCTATAGTAGTCACCTAGACTTATGTATCTTGAGAAATTAATTCCCCATCGAATCGAGCTTAGACTTATCATGGACATTCTTTGAACTTGACCCAAAGGACAATCTTAGAACAGTGAAACTTGATTCTCCCCAAGCATCTAGAATTATCAGATCACGGATTTACGGAACCATACACATGCGAAGCATTCGCGGTTTGACTCAATTCCCAATCCTGGGTGATTACCAATGGACTCACTGCTTGGATCGAGCAGAAGACCAGGATCCAACAGGAATAGGAAATGATATAACGACCTTCTTGCTCTGATCAGGCAGAGGATCGACGTATCAGATTCAGGCCTACTATAACCGTTTTCTCCGTACAAGCCCAGTTGTGAACCGTCCTTTGGATAAGGACAACTCTGCTGAATCATTAGCAACCCGGTAGGAGTGTTAAGATTTGGCTAAGCATGCCCAAAAAGCCGTATTACCTGAATGTCAATCAAACGATCTAAGTCACTCCCTTTCTTTTTTTGAACTTGTTCAAGAAATTCATGTCCCCTCCCACAACAGTAGCAAGGCAGCACATAATAGAGATCCGACGGCTGGGGTTCCCCATGACAGGAGTTATCGTATAGTTGGAAAATCGAAAAGCCCAACCATTATTATTTGGAACCTTGTTCCCTAGTTCCTTACAGATGTACTAGAAATCTCAATTTATTCGACGAAGATCATCTCTTTTAAAGAAAGTACTTTAGCCTTTAGGGGGGTAGACCGTTGTGACCACCAATAGAAGTACTAGAAAATTTCGGGGACGAAATTATTTTTTTAGGAGGGTAGATTGTAAAGCCCTAGAAATTTCAATCCTCGAGCCTCGAGAGTACTCGAGCACTTCTAGAAATTTTTCTAATTTAATTATCAATTGAGAGTGCAGACACCCAATTTAGAACTAAGACTCTAGAAGATTTGTATTGAAAACCCTAGTTTGGACGATCTTATTTGATCGAAACTTCGTAAGACATTTAGACACATCAATCTAACCGTACATTCTTTATCAGATATCATGGATAGCTACATATTCCTTTTTAATTGTCTAATCCTACATCAAATCCGTTGATTAATGAATTTCAATCTATGATTTACTGAAATCACAATGGATTAACCTATATAACCGACTTACAATGCAGATCCACCTTAGACTACCCTAATCAATGAATCGAATCTCGATTATCTTAAGTTTAGAAATCAATTTGACAAAATAGCCCTTTTGACATATAAAACCATACGAATGAGATTAACCACCCTTAACCTGCAAATAAATGCACCCCGTATATCACATCATATACCTAGCTATGCCCACTATGACCTAGTGAAAGGATTCGCTAAACTCTGTTCTCTAAATCATCCAATTGGTGTCCCGAAAACTTAGAACAGCTATACACCGTTCATTAGTGGGCCGTTGATCACGAATCTACACGAAATTGATCGTCTTACTGGACTTGACCTTTTCCTTATATCAGATACCCGACACCCTATCCCGAACTGCAGAACTTGGATAAAGACCAGAGAGGGTGAGTTGTGTGACTCACCTCAACCTTGGACCATCTGGAACTATAAATACCAAGCCCATTTGAGAATTCCATTTGAGATGGAATTTGGAGGATTTTTAGGGTCTTGCTTAGGGATTTGCTTGGAGCTTCCGATCCAGCTGTCGTCGCTCCCAAGTGATCGATGCCGGCCGTCCATCATAGGTAATATACCGTCCTAAGTGTTGAATTTGATATTGAAATTGATTCTTTCTTGCTCCAATCCATCTCTTTTCGAATCTATGTAGGATTTTCAGTTGTTCCTTCGAATCCTTCGTTCTAGACGTTGTTAGCGTGTAAATTCTCCAACACAGGTGAGGACTATCTTCTAAGTTGGCTATTATCAGCCCATGAGGGTTCCAAATAGTGAAAATTGGATTTTTCTTGAATTCCATTCAAAGTTGAATGCCGAATGATTTATGTTTATGATTGATGTTCTGTATGTGTTGATTCATTACATGCTTACTTTGATGTGTGCATTGATTGCCCATTTGAATCAATTTTATGAAAATATGAGATTTTATGTGTTGTGCATATCAAGTGTTCGATGAAATTCCTGAGTTAACAGAAGTTCACATATGCTTGAGTAAGTGGATTACCATCCACCCAGGCTAATGCCTGATTGTGAATTTGATGAGTTGGCCTGCAATAGCATGCCAAGTGCTTGATTTTACGCCCATATATGAAATGAAATATATCGCATATCAACTGTTTGGTTTTATGCCTGATTGAGGCAATGAATGATATGATGTTCTATTCTTTTCACAACATTCTTAGTATAATATTTAATTGACATGATTGGGATTAATCTCTGAAAATCACAATTTATGGACTGCCTACTTGGGTTTGGCCGTCACGGACTTGTTTGGTCGACTTGGGAGTAACATGATCGACCGACCCTGGCTACGCCGGTTTGATTAATGTTTCACTCGGCCTAGCAAATCAGTCAATTTCAGGGTTAATCAAATTTGTTTGATCATTGTTACATATTCTGTAGAATCTCGAATACCACAATTACCATTGTTATGCAGTCACTTATAACTGTAAGTATCAAGTCTCATGAGCCAGGCATAGAATATGGGTAACTGCGTTTGTGCTGTCTTTGGCTAGTGTGGATGATGAGCCCTCCAATAGCCTTGAGCATTGAATCCTACATACTGAAGCTCATGGGCCAGGCGTGGTATATGGGTAACTGTGCTTGTGCTGTCTTTGACCGGTATTGATCCTGATGGTCTTATCGAGAGTCTTGAGCACCGATGCTAGGTGACGAGCCTACCATCATTGATCTTGGGTGACGACCCATTACCATGCATATGACATTCTAGGGCATCGAGACCCTTACCATTTGATTCATTATTCAGTTATGTTGGGTGACGGACCTAAATTGGGATTCCAGGAGCCGGGCATAGGACGCCCTGGCCTGGCGGTGGGCCCCGGCCTGGTAGAGGGTACCCCGACCTGGCATTGTCCAGTGTTCGGTAAGGCCACTGTCCAGTGTCCGGTTTTCCTCGCTGTCCAGTGTTCGGCTGCGTTCCTGTCGGTCGTGTTCCTGTTTAATAGACTTTTGATAAAATTGAGGTATTCTGGCTTCGCCAATACTGCTGATTGAATACGAAATTAAATAAATACTTGGTAAACATGCATGCATCACATTTTCACTTGCATTGGTCTGATGCTGCTGCTGGGTGGTAACCCCACCGTTTATTTCTCCGGAACATAACATTTGCATATCATAGTTGCATGCATTATTCAACTAGAATAGGAACTTGATTGTGAAGTTATGTTATCTACTGATGCTGGGGTGGTAGGTGTGAGAACCCCACCATTTGTTATGCTCCACTATTTGTGCTTGATTGTATTGATAACATGTTTAACTTAGGGAATGGTAACACTGAGTATGATTACTCACTCCCACCTGGGGGGGGTGTTTTAAAACACCAACCAGTTATTTTGATGCAGGAGTTGCTGCCACTTGATGCATGAGATGCAGGACCTGTTGGCTTACCTATGTCGTGCATTTCAATTTCTGCCTTGAATTGGATGTCTTGGGTCAATATTCTTAAAGATTTCATTGTATATGTATATATTGAGCCCCAGCTGAGTGGACTCCTTGATTGTGTGGATAATTGTATGTATTTACACTTTAAATTCAAACTGAATTATACACTATTTAGCTTAAATCTCTATTTATGAGTTGATGCCATCGATTTGTGCCATTAAACTATACTTCCGCAAAATACAGTCCGCCCGGAAGAGTCGGGAGCCGCGAACTGCCCGACACTTGATTTTCGGGGCGTGACATGATGTCCCTCAGACATCGCTACCAGGTCATCGACGTAGCATTCCACGTGCTTATGCATCATGTCTTGAAAGATTACCTGCATCACTCTCTGATACGTGGCGCCTGCATTCTTTAGCCCGAATTGCATCACCCGATAACAGAATATCCCGAGGGATGTGCGGAAGGCAGTGGACTCTTCATCTTCTGAAGCCATTCAGATCTGCTTATATCCTGAGTAGCCTTCCATAAAGGACATCATCGTATACATTGATGTGCTATCAATTAGAAGTTCTGGGATGGGTAGAGGAAAGTCGTCTTTGGGACAAGCCTCATTCAGATTACGAAAATCAACGCACACCCGGATCTGGCCGCTCTTCTTCTTCACATGTACTATGTTCGAGATTCATTTGGGATACTGAACTTCCCTGATAAATCTAGCTTGAAGTAGCTTCTTCACTTCTTCTTCTATCTTTAGGACAATGTCGGGATGGAAGCACCTCTGTGGATGTTTGACTGACCTCTTCTCCTTCGCGATATTCAACCTGTGCATCGCAATTGTCGGGGTCAGTCATGTCATCTCAGAATAGGTCCATGCAAACACGTCTCTGTTCTCTTTCAGGAGTTAAATGTAGCTCTCCCTCTCCTCTTCTGGAATGTTCTTACCGATATAAGTGTTCCTCGGCTCTTCAGGGGTCCCCAGATTAACTTCTTGCAATACATCTATCGTGGGCTAACCTCCATCTTCGATCTGTTCTGGTGCGACACTCGGTTGTACGACTTCATTTGGCCCAATGGGCCTCACTTCTTCCACGGGACTGATCGTCACCATGGTAATGTGCCTGATTTCACACCTTACCCCCAGGGCTTCTTTTCCCCTATAGATTTTCATCTTTTCTTCAAAAGGTGCTAGCATGCCTTTTTAGGCTGGTGGTTCTAAACAAACGAAGCCCATGTTCCACATGATGTGTTTACTGGCTTTGTTGTATCTCCCTTCTTCATTGGCCGGTGTCTCTACTGACGTTCTCTTAGTGTTCTCTTCAATCTACAACGGGTTGTGGGGTCCAACATGAAACCTTATCTCATGACTGGCTCCCATTGTTGGCGGCACGCAGAATTGGCTCGGAGCCTTAGGGAATGGACAAATCCTCTCAACCTTCGGTACCGGCATATTGAAGCTGGGTTGTAACACACTCATCTGTTGACTTGTCATCTGCTTCAATACTGACTGTCCTACCTTTCGGAGGTGGTTTGGGACTAAGTAGAACTTCTTTTTTTGTAACGGATTCTCTCGGTGAACCCTCATCGCTTCAGCGACCACTTGCGGAGCTTCGTCTTCTTGCCGTAAATTTTCACCTTGGGTTTTGCCCCCTATGTCACCTCTGTCGGTTCACTGGCTTTTTCGGCTGCCTCAGTTCCATCGTTCTCTTGATAATATTATGCGTCTGCTAGGAAGGATTCAATGACGGAGTATGGCCTCGGGTTTGCCGCCACTCTATACTAGACGTCATCCCTGTTGTATTTGAAGCATTGGTGATACGTCGAGGGAACGATACAGTACCGGTGAAGCCACAGTCATCCCAATAAGATATTGTATGTTGTCATCACGTCGATCACCTGACAAGTGACTTTAGTACTCAATTCTTCTATCTCCAGCATAACGGTGATGGACCCTAACACACACTGGTCGTCCTGATTGAACCTTTGAATAACCATGGCGCTCGGGCGAAGTGTCGTCTGCCTGAAGCCCAATTGTTGTAATGTCTTCAGAGACATGATGTTCACAGTGCATTCGTCATCTAGCATGCATCTTCTAACCTCTATGTCTCGGATGAGACCTGTCACCATCAATTGGCGGTTGTGGTCCGTTAAGCTAATTGTTTTGTCTTCTTCGGAAAATGTGATCATGGATGATCGGTCGATCTGCATGACCTGCTCTGTAGACGGGTTCTCAATTCCTACTGCCATCTTCAACTCTTCCGTTTCTGACTCGATTTCTGCCATCATGACTTCACGGGCTTCTTGATCAAGCAATACATTGAGCAGCATCTCTCCATATTTCTTCGAAAGGCATAAGGCATCGTATATGCTGAGTTGGGGTGGGACCTTCTTCAAATGAGAAACCGCTTCATAAATCATCGGTGCCTTCTCTCAAGCATGGTCTTGCTGGTCGGCTGCTGGCTCGTTGACTGCTTCTATCGGTTCTTTTTCTCAAGGTGTTCCCGATGGCTCACCTATGATCACATTCATTCTTCTAGGGTTTGGTCGTCTTAGAAATTCTCTCTGCATGACCTACTTTCCGGACTGCAGGGCCACCACATTGACTTCTTCTCTCTCTATGACTTGGCATTTATCGCTGGTCTCCTGGTGAGTTGTCATGGAAACCATGGTGCATTGAACAGGTTGCGCACATGACCGTTTCTGCTCGAAACTTCTTCTTCTTCTGTTCTTCATCTTCTTCTCTCTTTCTAAGAGTCTTCTCTTGTTCTCTAATCTCTTCTTGCTGCTTACGAGCTTCCATAGCTCTTTTGGCTCTGGGAATAGACTCGCTGTTCAAATTTGAGCTAGTACAGGGAGGGCAGACACCACTGTCGTGGTATTCTAGCTTGCCTCTTCTACCTTCATATTGATGGTGCCGTCATTGATCATCTGTTGAATCCTACCCTTCAAGACAAAGCAGTCTTCAGTCATGTGGCTGGTCATGTGATGATATTTACAGTGTTTGGGATGATTGACCATCTTTCTTCTTCGGGATGTTTGCATTCCGGCAATCTTGTCAACCTTTCCTCTACCAACTGTTCCATGATCGGAACCAAATCTTCCATGTCAAAGCTATAGGGTCCGTTTGCCTAATTACGCTCTTCTATCGTCGTATATCGCGGCCTTTGAAAACTCTTGCCCTTGTCTTGTGTCGTAGCTACTGGCCTGGCCTTGACTTTGCGCTCGGTATTCGGGCATTTCCTGTCATCCTTGTCGATGTAGTTAGATGCTATCATCCTTCTAGCTTCACTTTTGGGCTTCTCTGCCTTGAATTGCGCTCTAAACGCGGCTCCTTCCACCAGGTGGGCCTTCATGGCTAAATCTTAAAATGTAGAGAAGTTGTGTCCGGGTAGGCCAAACGAGACCATCACGCCCATGGCCTGCATAAACATCTTTACCTGTTCAGATTCACTGGGCAATTCTCGACATTGCGTTGCTATAGTCCCCCACCTGTCGATGAACTTCTCGACTGACTCCCCCTGCCTCTGACGGACTAAGGCTAAGTCTGTTAGCGAAACTTCTCGTTCAGTAGAGAAGAATTTAGAGATGAATAAGTCTTACATCTGGTTCTAGAACTTGACTCGCCCTATGGGCAGTGACATGTACCATTGGAACGCCTTGCTCGTAAGTGTTGAGCCAAATAATCTGAGACAATATTGGGGGATTGTCGACAGGTTGCCCATCATTGTCATGAACTGAGCCATGTGTTCCTCCAGTGATCCTCTACCATCAAATCAGGGGAAATCCGGACGTTTGAAGTTGTTAGGAAATGGACGTCATCAACCTCGGGCAAATACGGCACCCAATACACATATTTTCCTCTCTTCTATTTTTCTCTCTCCTGACGCATCAGGTTTGCGAATGTCTGAGACAACTCTTCCCTCATGGCTTGAGATGGTAATGGCGGTGCGCGCTCGAAGACGACGTTTCACGGATGAACTTGTGGTTCGGCGCCAGCTGCCTCTCCCGCTGCCCCTTGAGATTCCTCCACAAACTGTCAAGTAGGGATAGCCAGACTCCTATTTGCCCCCTAGGCGACTAGAGCCAATAGTGCTTCTTTCATCTCTCTCATCTCTCTGGCTGTGTCTTCTTGGACTTAGATTATCTCGTTTATTTGTTCTTGGATTGGAGGTAGCTCTGCGTATCGCTCACTCGCCTCTCCTTCGACGACTTGTACCATCATCACCTATACTCACTGTAGCCTTGTCTTGGCCATGGTGGCTTCAGCAGGGATCATCTTCGTCATTGTCTCAGTTAGCTTCCGAGCAACGGATCTGCTTATTGTTCTGGTTGGTTGCGCTGTCTTCGATATGGTTGGGAAGTCAGTAGCGGTGAAGGAGAACTCTAGCCTGGGCGACACGGTGATCTTGTTGTCATTATAGGCTTCGTTCACTCCAACTGAAGCGGTCTTCCTATCCTCTGTCTTCTTCAGCGACCTGCGCTTCTGAACCACTTGCCAACCGGCTTCAGGGATCGTTACTCCTGTCGCCGCAAGGTGAGGGAAATAAAATCCCTCGAATGCCAAGAAGATCATTGTAGTTGCCATTGTGATTTTGATGATTGATTCTCTCTCTCTCTCTCTCTCTCTCTCTCTCTCTCCATAGTCATTCACCCATCAGAATATTCCGCGGTTTTGAAAAGGAGAAGAGGTGCAAACTTACCAATCGCGATGCAGCACAATGATAGACATAATGTACGAATATGAATCATATTATCGTTTTGAAATTCTTTTGCCTTAAAGATAAAGGGAAGAACGTTCCCATTAAGAGTCAGTCGCCAGTTTAACGCCCATGAAGGCGCCGAACATTTCTCCTTGCAATAACTTTTCTCACGCACACATCGGTGTTTACAAATGATTTATCTTAGAATGTCTATTTACTCAAAAATAACCAAGGATTTTGGTATTGTTCGATCCCCAACAGAGTCACCAGTTTGTTAAAACTAGAAAAATGATTGTTAGCAATTTTTCTTGTATTTCATTATTCCGGGGAATTCTGAGTATAGAGACATTCATAGACAATCATAAGCAATCACAAAGTGTACACAAGAGAGGTATCGCTAGGAGAATTTTATTCCAGTGATTCTGAGATCTTTTACATTCCAGGCTATGATACTGGTCACGAGCCTTTAATTACATCAATGGTTGATCACCCTTGATTAGAAGGTAAAAGACTAATCTGTCGGGGATTATGGTCTTGAGTTCATGGTCGTGTAGACCTATTTATTTTCTTGTTATGGACTGATCCATATTTCTAGACAAGTCGGATGTCTATGTCCCATTTTCTTTCGGATTATCCAGGTTGAGGGACTGTCAGGATTTTATTGAGTGGTGCAATTGTAGGCCGTTGGCCTCTGGAATGCATGAGCATCGAATGTTCATCAGCACGACCCAAGGCTCGCGCTCGTATTTTTATAACGGGTGACCTTAGGAAGGCACTCCACAACTTCCTGAGCGAGGTTTTTAATCTAGTGGTGCAACTCTGTGCCGTTGGCCTCTAGAATATACAGGCATCGAAATGTTGGTCGGCATAACCTAAGGCCCACGCTTGTATTTTTATGATGGGTGACCTTAGGAAAACACTCTGCAACTGCCTCATCAGCTCAACCAACGGACCCGTTGTCGATGGGTAGGGCATCGACTATCCTTTTGTAATGGCAGTCCATAGCATAACGTTTCAAGCTTTGTTAGAACTCTTTTGTTTCTGGTTTCTTGTGGTAACCATAATCCCTTAAATTTAGCCTCAGACCTTCATCTGAGATGAAGGGAGCTTTGTACAGTAAAGTAAGTGTGTTCATTCTTGGAGTCCGGCGACTCATCTTCAAGAACATTCTTTCTTCTGAGTGCTTTCTGATGATCTATTCGAGATCGAATAGGCTACATCGAGTCAAGATCCTTTGAGGATTCAAGTTCAATGGATTGGATCGACTGTTTCTGATGCCTGTAAGTGGCTAAGTATCGGGTTTGATAGGTTCTTATATATGCCAATTTCTGATGAACAATGGGAATCGGTGTCCCGTAGATGTTTAACTCAGTTGTTTTATAGCCTGAGTGCATTATCTTTGCCTTAGCGTCTTCGAGATTGCGATTGATTTCATTTGGCATTGTCGATTTCCGAGCCAACAGGGCACTTCCCAAGGCCGAAAATGACTAAGTAGTGGACCTGTTTGCAGTCTGATCGGGATATTCGGTGAATACCAGTGATGATCATCTTTAATCAGGGATGGATCATGTCGACGAAGATCACAATGATGTTGGATCCACTCTGGCATCAGTGCGATCGCATTTCATTTCGTTCGATGTAAGTCGATTTTCGAGCTAATAGGGCACTTCCCAGGGCTGAAAATGACTAAGTAATGGGCCTGCTAACCACTTAATCAGGGTATTCGAGGGTCCTGAGAATGGATAACCTCATTGTGATGTATGATTATGGTGTATAATGTTACGGAGAAGAGAATCTCTCTTGGGGTTGGTCCAACTCCGCCAGATTCTCCTTAATTTCGGTCGTTTTCCGCTCTTTCGAAGGGATTCCTGGGTTTGCAGATTTGGTTAAGTATTGGTTATTTTGGATTAAATAATTGATTGGACCATTTATCATCGACCGTTGAGAATCTGATCCATTGGATGGAAAGATATCACCAATGTGTGTCAAGGAGCACTAGTGCAATCGGAAGTCGGGCCAGATCGAGAGCAGGCCACACAATGGAAGGTCCCACCTCCCTATGACTGTCTAAGCGCATGTGGGTATTTTAGTAGGCGCATGTGGTATGGAGGCAGGCGCATGTGCCCCTCCCCTCTCTTGGGCGCATGTGTACAAGGTGTCAGGCGCATGTGGATATGGGTTGAGCACATGTCTCCCCTTTCCTGGCGCATGTTGCCAATTTTAAGAGAGAATAAGAAGGTAGATTCCCTTCAGGCTCATGTTGCTTTGCACATGAGCCTGACTCCCTGGGTTAAGCGCATGTTGCTTTGCAACTTGTGATATTTTTGAAATTTTCAAAGGGGAACAAGGGAGTGGGCGCATGTGTCTTACGCATGTGGTCTCCACATGTGGCCTCCGCATGTAGGCTCCGACTGTTCCAAACGTAGAGATTTTTTTGAATTTCGAGGGTCCGACTGTTGCCTCCTCTCTAACTGTATCCCTTTCCTATGAGGGATTCCGGCGAGGAAATCCACTCCGACGAGGGAAGACAAAGCAAGTGCATGTTACCTCTTACGTTGCTCTAATACTGTCTGAAGATTATCCCTCTTTCTAAGATCAGGGGCTTACTATTTATAGTATCCTAAACGGATACGGGTCTGGACCAACGGATACTTCAAACGCATGTGCTCTCCGCATGTAGGCTCCGACTGTAGGCTTCGCATGTAAGTTCCGCATATAGGCTCCGACTGTAGGCTCCACATGTAGGCTCCAATAGTTCAGAGGGCAGGTACCTTTCTGGAGGCCAAGGTCACCGACGCCAGGGCATTTTAAGCCTCTCATCGGGTTGTCAAATGAACGGGATGGGGTACGGATGATCAACTGCCATGAATTTTGGTAGTTCCTTGCCAATTTGGACTCTCATACTTAGAATATTCTTCAAACCTCAAGCTCTGACACTCCAAAGCATAGGTACCTTTTCAGAGACCGAAGTCACTAATGCCAAAGCACTTTAAGCCTCTCATCGGGCTATCAAATGAACGGGATGGGGTGTAGAGGACCAAATGTTACGAATTTTGGTAGTTCCTTACTGATTTGGAACTTTCGGGTTGGTTCTTCATATAGGAACTTTGTTTTAGGAGGCGCGCGCATAGAAATACACACCACAAGAACTTCAAACTTGCAGGTTAAGGTTTTTAGGGCATTTTGAATCATTTGGCGGCAATCCGCATGTCCAATTCCACTCTAAAATGATACTTGTAGGCTTTCAAACCCTTTCGGTCAGCTCCAAACAGGGGCGAAACGGATTTCGAGGTGTGTAGGTAAAGATATGCGCCATGTGACTTTAAAACTTGTAGGTTAAAAGTTTTAAGGTGTTCTGGATCATTTAGCGTCGACCCGCATGTCCGGTTTAACTCCGAAACGACATTTATAGGTTTTGGTCACAGCTACACATGTTAGTGTTGTACTGGCGTTTTCTAGATATTCCCAATCTCAAAATCGATCCAAATCATTATGGATGGACCGCTGGATGTTGTTTTATAATGGATGCGAATTTGAGCCCCAACACAGCCAAAGTCACTATTTCATCATCTTTCTCGTTGTTGATCGAAAATCTGCATACAATGCTATCTTAGGTCAACTGTCGCTTACCAAGATATGAGCAACTCTACATCCCCTCTACTTATGCATCAAGTTCCCCACTCCAAGCGGAGTTGGGGTAGTTTGAGGGAATAAAAAAGAAGCTCGAGTGTGTTATGAAATCGCAATTCAAGATCAGAAGAATGTCCAAGCAGCTTCTATTATGACAATCTCTATCTTAGGTCGACTATTGCTTACCAAGATAGGAGCAGCTTTACATCCCCTTTACTTATGTATCAAGTTCCCCACTCTAAGCGGAGTTGGACTAGTTTGAGGGAATTAGAAAGAAGCACGAGCATGTTATGAAATCACAGTTCAAGATCGGAAGAATGCCTAAGCAGCTCCTATTATGACAATTTCAGGAGATTCAAAAGACTCTCCAATTACAACAACGCTCGACCCAAGGGATGATACATGTCAAGCAAGAGCTCCCAGAGAAGAAACAGGCAAAGTTCAGCTATCTGAGGATGATCCTTCTAAGAAGGTTCATGTCAGATCATCTCTAGACCGTATCTTTCGAGCCCACCTGACTAACTTTTTGGTCGACTATCAAGATGTGTTCGCCTGGTCTCACAAAGATATGTAAGGTATCAACCCCGAGGTTGCTATACATCATTTGAATGTTAATCCAAAACCTGTTCATCAGCGGCGATGAGCATTTATAGCCGAAAGACAGATGATTATTAAAATAGAATTTGACAAACTATTTGCTGTCAATTTTATCGAAGAGGTCGATTATCCAGAATGGGTCGCGAATGTTGTTCTCGTTCGTAAGACAAACGGCAAGTGGAGAATGTGCATAAATTATTCTGATCTAAACAAGGCGTGCTTGAAGGATAGCTTCTCAACCCCTCGTATCGACCAATTAATCAATTCAACAGCAGGACATGCTCTACTCAACTTCATGGATGCCTATTCCGCCTACAATTAGATCATGATGCATCTACTTGATCGTGAGAATACCGCCTTTATCACTGATCGATGTCTATACTATTACAAAGTGATGCCGTTCGGTCTTAAGAACGCCGGGGCCACCTATCAACGCCTAGTCAACAAAATATTTGCTGCCTAAATTGGCAGGAATATGGAAGTATATGTAGATGATATGTCGTAAAAAGTGTTATGGCTAATGATCATCTTGCAGATCTCTGAGAAGCCTTCGATCTGATGAGGAGATATCGGATGAAGTTGAACCCAGATAAGTGCGCTTTTAGAGTTTCCGCTGAAAAATTTCTTGGGTTTATGATTGGTCAATGGGGGATTAAGGCTAATCCCGAAAAGATTAAAGCATTGATAGAGATGAAATCTCCTTCCACCGTCAAAGAGGTCCAACAACTGGCTGGATGAATTACGTCCTTAAATAGGTTTATTTTGCGTGCCTATGATAAATGTCTCCCCTTCTTCAAGTTACTTCGTGCAATTACAAGGTCTGATTGGGCATGGACCCAACAGTGTGAAGAGGCGTTTTAAAAACTAAAGCAGTATATGAGCGTGCCTCCCTTTCTATCAAAAACTGTTCCACATGAGTAGCTTTTTCTTTACTTATCTGTATCTTCCACAGCTGTTAGTGCTGCCTTAATAAGAGAAGATTTCAAGGTGCAGAAACCCATTTATTATGTCAATCACGCGATGGTGGATGCTAGAACTAGATACTCAGATATGGAGAAACTTGCCCTGGCATTAGTAGTTGCAACACGAAAGCTACGACCTTATTTCCAGGCCTATTCTATAATAGTACCTACAAATCATCTATTGAGGCAAGTCCTTCAAAAACTTGAAGTGTCTGGGCAATTAACTAAATGGGCGATCAAACTTGGTGAACACGATATTACCTTCTGCTCTCGAACCGCCATAAAGGCTCAAGTCATAGCAGACTTCATTGCCGAATTTACATATTCGACCCCTATTCATGTTGATACGACTATTCCCCCTACTTTCAAAGTAATGAAATTACGAAGCAATTGTTCGGATACGCGATCCTCGACTTTGCGTTGACAGAAGCGATTGCTTTGTTTGCTCTGATGATGGCCTTTCTGATCTCAAAAAACGAGCAAGTATCCTGGTCACTCTATGTAGATGGATCATCCTGCTCCTCTGGTAGTTGGGTTGGATTGATTCTAATCGCTCTTGATGTATCACAATTTAAATATGCTTTGCACTTCGATTTTCATGCTTCAAATAACGAAGCGGAATACAAAGCTTTAATAGTAGGTCTCCAATTAGCAAATATCATCGCAATAAAGAACCCGCTCGTTCACAATGACTTGTAGCTCGTTGTAAATCAAGTGCTCAATGAATTTGAGGCAAAGGAGGAAAGGATGGCTTCATACAAATTCAAAGTACTAATCTTACTTGCCAAATACAAAAAATATGAAATAATTCATATTCCTCAAGAAAAAAATAAGCTCGCAGATTCTTTGGCGGACTTAGCTTCAGCATCAGAATCCGATCTAACATGAGTTGTTCCTATCGAGCACCTCTCTGCCCCAAGCATCAATCAAGTTGCTCCAGAACATGTCTCTACAGTGCAACCATCTCCGTGTTGGATGGATCCCATTATCCTTTACATAGTGGAAAGCTCCCAGATGACAAAAAAATTGGCTCAACAAATTCGCTATCGTGCTTCCCGGTACATCCTACAAGATGGTAAATTATTACGAAGAAGTTTTACTTTACCATATTTAAGATATCTTCATCCAAAAGAAGCACAACGTGTTCTAGATGAAATACACCAGGGGGCATGCGGTAATCATCCCAAAGGATGGTCTCTAGTGTACAAAGCAATGAGACAAGGGTATTATTGACCTACTAGGAAGGCAAACGCTATCGAATTTTCAAAAAAATGTGACAAATGTCAACGATATTCTCTAATTCCTCATTTACCATCTGAACAAATGATGCCAATGGATGGCCCCTGGCCTTTCGCTCATTGGGGAGTCGATATAATTGGGCCATTACCCATGGGAAAAGGTCAAAATAAGTTCACGATTGTGCCAGTCGATTATTTCACCAAATGGGTCGAAGCAAAACCTCTAGCCACAATCACCGAAAAGCAGACTACTAAATTTATATGGAGGAATATCATATGCCGCTATGGACTCCCCCAGACCATAATTTCTGACAACGGAAGATAATTTGATAATACTGCGTTCTTCGAATTTTGTGAAAAATGGAAGATACGTAATATTCGAACTTCCCCATATCATCCGCAAGCTAATGGTCAAGTAGAGGCAGTTAATAAGATCATCAAGCATCATTTGAAGACCAAGCTTGATGAATCTAAAGGTATGTATCCAGAACTTCTACCAGAGATTTTATGGGCTTACAGAATGACAACTCGCACATTGACGGGAGAAACACCTTTCTCTCTAGAATTTGGTACTGAAGCGGTTGTCTCAGTGGAAGTCAAAGTACCCACCCATCGAGTAGAACATTATGAAACAATAAATCATGAAGAAGGCATAAAACTTCATCTCGATCTCCTAGAAGAAAGAAGGGACACATCTCGACTTCGAACAGCGACCTACCAACAGTGTATAGCCCGCTACCACAATTCAAAGATCAAACTTAGAGATTTTCAGCTCGGTGACCTGGTGCTCAGACAAAATATAAGAACAGCCACTCGGTCGTTGGATCCTAATTGGGAAGGCCCGTATCAAGTTATCAAAATCGTCCGACTAGGTACCTATTATCTAGAAGACATGCAAGGAAGACCCCTACGTCGCCCTTGGCACGTGGAACAGTTACTCCAATATTTTGCATAAAGCATTCATAAAGTGAGCACATGAATCATACTTGAATAAAGACAATTTTCTATTCTAGCTGATCAACCATAAGTCTTATAACTTGGTCGCTACTCTACTGAGGACTTGAATAGCCCTAAAGAGAATACAAACATTTGCTTGACCAAGTCTTTTACTCATTATAGAGCCAAATAATCAGTTGATAGATCAGTCTATCTCCATGCGGACGTGGCCACCAAGGCCTCCCTGACTAAGCCCGATTCATTTCCATAAATTAAGCAATCACGCATTCAAAATTCATTCCCATAATTTAAAACAAGAGCCAAAATGGTCTTATCATTCAAGTCTAAAACAGTTACAAAATTTCTCATACATAATTAAGGTCGACCCTTCACCGCTTGCTCCTTTGCATCGTCCGAAGGAGGTGCACGGCTTTCCACCTCAGGATTAGCCTCGGAAGCCCCCATAGCTTCAGTCACTTCCATAACTTCATTAGCCGTAGCTTCTCTCTCTTCTTTTACGACGACATCAGCGACTCTCTAGAACTCCTCCAAGTCGAATGTTGAAGAAATTATCTGCACTACCTTCAGAGCAAAGTCATGACCAGCATCATACAATGCATAACGCTCATTGTCATAGAGCTGAGAAGTCCGGAACTCCAAAATAGTGCGGGGGCCCTCTTCGGAGATCATCTTGACTAAAGCTACCCTTTCTTCCTCTCAGTGGATAGAATCATCCTTCAACTGTGAAAGGGTAGCTCTCTCCTTCTTTAGATTTTCGCTGACCTCCTTGAGTTGCACCGTCAAGTCAACAATCCTTTGCTCCAAGGAGATCTTATGTTGACTGAAGATCTCCCTCTCTTTTTCAACTTTCTCCTTCACCTCACAGAGACGAGCAAACTTCAGATCTAGCATCTGATGCTTCTCAGTTAGCACTTAAATCTTTACGATGAGGATGTTCTTCTCCTCATTGGTTTTTGCGATTAAGAGTTCGCAAGCTTTCAGAACTAGATCCCTCCCTCGGATCGCCTATTTCATGGCCTGTGCCTTCTCTTCATCTCCATCTATTATTCCTGCGAGCAGCTATTATTTCTTGCCCTGTTCTTATAAGAAGGTCCAGTCCTTATACAGAATGACGAAAGCTCAGGATATGATCGTAAAAGTAATTAAGTTAAATTTCCCATATAATGAAGGGATCATGTTACCTAGACCATCCTCATCCCAGCCTCTAAAGAGATGTCTTTGGGGCTGGGCTCAAGGAGACTCCCTAGTGATCGTGGGGTAACATTTTCAAACAGAAATTTACATATCAGGTGCAGATGACCTAGGATAATAAAAGACCCAACCCTAGAAGGCTGGGTTACAACCATCATGTCCCCTACCGTGGACGGATGCGCAGACTCTTAAGCTAGTGTAAACAGCTCTCGAGCAGAAGCAAGAGTTGAAGGCGTCTCGCGAGCAGCTTCTGACTCACAGTTTACCTCTGCTGATGGGAGACCAGCTCCTGATTGACCAACTCCTGGCTCATCCTCCCTTACGAGAAGATCGGTCAAGTCAATGATTGGTTGCTCTTGAGAAGCAACCTAGGCAGAAACTGTGACCGCAACATCGGCAGGAGGCTCGCTCTGCTGCCATCCACGACCAGACCCGTCTGCCTATTCGGGTAATTAAGAGGGCCCTACAGTGGTTTTCTTTTGCCTTTTTGAAGCAGCGCCCTTCAAGAGAGGGAGAACCCCTCTATTTTCTCCTCTCTTATCTCCTGTCGCCATAGCTTCTTCTCTGGGAATAAGACCAGCTGAAGTAAGTCACAGAAGTGAGAGAGTTGTTGTGATGTTTCTGTCATCTGCTGACAATTTGAAGACTTTAATGATTTTCTCGTTAATTCCACCTCTCAAGTTGGGTTTCTTTTCGACTAGAATGCCTGAAGATACAAGCAATAAAAAGAGTTAGCGGGAGCAGAATTACATCAATAATTGTGCAAAAGTGAAGATTCGCCCACCTTCGTAAAAGAAACGACTAACGTTATGACCTCCAGGAGTTGAACCCGTATCGGACTCCTAGTTCTCAGATATGTAGAACCAATGTCTCTTCCATCCAGGATAATTCGAAGAAGGGTTCTCCAAGATAAAATTATCACGATGCCAATAATAGAGATAGTACCACCCCTCACTGGCCAGAGCCTTCTTGAGTTGGAACATCCTCAGGAATTCATCAGTGGTAAGATCTCCATTTTCAGCCTGTTCAAAGGACATAGGAGCTCAATACAACTCGCCATCCGTTTACTATAAGTTGCCTTGGAGCAATCTTATAGATACGGAGCACACTCCAAATGAAAGGATGAAGGGGGAGATGCACACCAAGCTTAAAAAAATATCTGTACATAGCTATACATCCAGATGGCAGTGAATCTGTAGTTTCCCCCACCTCAGGCACTCGAAGAACAATAGAATCGTGAATCCGGTATCTTTCCCGTAAAACTCTCAAATCCTCCTCCCCCATTGAAGAAGGGTACCCAGACACAGAATACCTCCCAGTAGGTACCCAGACATTATTAGAGGAGGAAGTGTAATACCCCAAAAAATTGGGCGCATGAGTAAGTACAAGAGTGCATGTTCACACGTGAGAATTTAAATTCTAGGCCGTGTTTTTCACAAGCGTACACACTAGTATACACTTTGTATGTATTCCGACAACTTTTAAGGCCTCTGAAAACTTAGTGTACTTAGTTAAGTCAATAGACTACCGTTAGAATGATATATCGTTACTAGACTAGAATATCTAACAATCCACTTCGATTTCGAATTAGACGATCAACATAAATTTGTCGTACGATCTCCAATGTAAATCTGTCATATGATCTCCACACCGACCTATATACAAGCATGTCCATAAATCTGATTCATCCATCATGTCCGTCACCAGGCATATGATTAGATCATTTATTTCCTGACCATATGAACCTGCTCGGGTGTGTTTATAACACCCTAGGGTTTAGAATCATTTAAATTATAATTTAGTAAATTATTTAGTAAATTAAATAACTTTTAATATTGATAAATTAATGATAAATAATTCATAGGGAATTAGGGTACGGTTCCTGTTATAGTCAAATTGCGGTGATCGGAGGATCTCGCGAGGACTTGAGACGTGCGAGTAGCCTTATAACAATATTCGACTTGCGAGCCCATCTGGTCGAGGCTCGCACACTAGACAAGTACGACGCACAATTACCGAGTCATCAAGCCCTTATGGTCGATGCTCGAATATTAGGAAAGTACGGAATACCTTTCTCAACATGTGAACAGCTCGGGTCGTGGTCGCCGAAAGGGGTCACATCTCAACATGCGAGCAGCTAGGCTCGTGGTCGCTAAAAGGGGTCGCATCTCAACATACGAGTATAGCAGTTATTTCTGAATCAAAGCATTCTCCACCTTTATAGTTCCAGCAGCCCATATAAACCAATTTTGGGCTTATCATTGCCTGTGGCACTAGATCTCAGGGGATCACTATCAGGAAACGTAATCGATCAGATGTCTAATTAGATTATGTCGTTCCCTTATTTAGGGATCAACAGGATAGACACCTTATCCCAGGAAATCAATAGTAATCTTGACGTCCTACGTAACAGAGTGGGTCATTTGGATCTATATAAATGGATGGTTTCATCGATAATAAGGTACACAATCTCTGAGTTCCAAACCCCTTCGTTTCCTTTGTAACCACATCCCATCTAACTTAAGCTTCAAAGGGCCAACGGCTGGACGCCGGCCACCCGTAGTTTTCCTTTGTCTCTTTTCAGGATTAGGAGAAAACTGCCTGGGAAGGAAGGTGGATATCTGGAGGACCCTGTTACAAAATCCGACGTAAACAGATTGGTGCCGTCTGTGGGAACACTTGATCGTTAAGATTAGCTGCTCTCATCACTGATCGAAGTCTTCCCACCATGCCTCCCAAAAAGACAGTTCATCCTTCCACTTCAAGGTAAACGCTGCCTCCGCCTGACATTACCAAACTAGGGTTCATCCCTCCGACTACTTCAACGGGCATCCCCCAGGGAGACCCCAACGTGTCATCGCAAAACCCTTTATTTGATGCTTTTGAAAATCAAGAAGATGTCATGCATTTCCTCGGAAGCACATTCTTAACCCTCAACGCCAGATTTCAAGCCTTGTCTAATCGGCTTGATCAGCATTTCCCGGAGCCCCAGCGACAACCTTCCGAAGGGTTGCCGGCGCAACCTATACTAGTGGCTTCTAGACATTCCGCGGACGAGCCGCAAGTCCAACCAAATCATCCTCCGTCAAATCGAATGCCACTCGGCAACTAAGCCCCGGTACTACCCCTGCATTCCATTCACTCCAGTACTTCCCGGAAACAGCAATCACAAGGGTCCACCGTCGAAACGTCAGGTTATACCTTACCATGGGAAGGGGACCTCAAGAGAATCCATGATCGTTTTGATGATATGGAACAACGATATCAGGCAAATCGACCATCTGCTGCTGTGGCGTCGATACATCGACCCGAGTCCCCTTTCACCCGCGAGGTCATGGAAGCACCTTTACCTAGGAAGTATCGCACGCCCGTCATCACCCCGTATACAGGTACGAACGATCCTCTCGAACACCTGGAAATGTATAGGTCTCTTATGGAGCTGGAGGGACATGGGTCAGAAATCATGTGTAGGGCTTTTTCCCTAACCTTAAAGGAGGCAGCTCGTACATGGTTCCGGGGGCTAAAGCCTCGATCCATCGGGTCCTTCGCACAGTTATCGGAGCTATTCCTCTCTCAATTCATGGGAAGCGTCCGTACTAAAAAGCCAGCATCTCACCTAATGGATTTGAAACAGCAGCATGGGGAGACGATAAAGGAGTTTACAGTACGGTTCACTGCAGAAGCCATCCAAACTGAAGGTTTACCGAAGAAAAAGGCCTCACTGCCCTTATAGCCGGAATTACAAGCAAGAAATTTAGATTCGCCCTAGATAAGAACCCTCCTAAAACCATGACGGAATTCCAAGCAAAAGCTCAGAAATATATCAATGCGAAAGAAGTTGATTTGGCACGTCATGGTATACAGGGCAAGAAGCGCAAGCTAGAGGAAATCTCTCCCCCGGATAAGAAATGTTGGCGTGATCGAAGGGACCACTCTCCCAAGAAGATTTATTCTGGTAAATATCATAACTACACTCCTCTCAACCGATCCCCTGAAAAGGTGCTAATGGAGATCAAGCATAAACCATATGTGAAATGGCCTGCAAAGATCAAATCTGATCCTGAAAAGAGAGATAAGAGCAAGTTTTGTTATTTTCATAAAGACCATGGGCACAGCACCCAAGATTGTATATCTTTATGAGATCACATCGAAGCTCTCATTCGAAAAGGTCATCTTCAAGATTATGTTGTCCGACAATGTTGATCACCTAAAAGGACGGAAGCCCTGCCACACCAGAAGAAGTCACCTCACCATCATGCTTCACAAGAAGACATTGAACCTATGGGGGAGATTCGGACCATCGCCGAAGGACCAGCTTGCAGGAGAGATTCTCAAGCTTCAAGAAAAGCATACACTCGTAAGGCATCTAAAAAGCCCTAGCATATCTACTGGTTGGAATAGACGCCCAACACATCAGAATCCGGCCATCCTCCAATCTCCTTCTCCCTCGAGGATGTAGAGGGGATTCACTTCCCTCACGAAGACTCCATCGTGGTCGCGCTGAAGGTATCAAATTATCTTATTCATCGTATTATGGTGGATACAGGTAGCTCTGCTGATATTCTCTACCTGGAGGCTTTCAACAAAATGGCGCTCGCCAGGAGCCTGCTCAAACCAATTTCAACCCCTCTCATCGGCTTTGGGGGCGAAGTGGTGACACCTGAAGGAAGCATTGACCTTCCAGTCATCTTTGGTGAGAACCTAGCGAAAACGACTATCTTCGTAAATTTCCTCGTGGTAGATCGAAGATCAGCATATAACGCCATTTTGGGTCGACCTTCGCTTAACAAGGTAGGGGCAGCGTTGCATCCGCTATACTTGTGCATAAAATTCCCTACCCCAAATGGCATCGGGGTTGTACGAGGAAATCAAAAGGAAGCCCGACCATGTTACAAGATAGCCGTACAAGACCGAAAAAAGGCCCAGACGACGCCAGTTATGATGGTGGTACGAGATCCATCAAGTCTTCCGACGGCAACCTCGTTGGACCTAAGAGAGAATGCTCTCCAATCTTGAACTCCCGGAGAAGAGACAGTGCCAATCCACTTAACTAAAGACGACTCGTCCAAAGTTGTCTACGTGGGATCCTCTTTAAGTAGCGTCTTTCGAGAAAATCTGGTCCGTTTCCTTACCGAATACCAAGATTTGTTTGCCTAGTCTCATAGAGACATGCCGGGCATTGATCCCAGCGTCATAGCACATCGTTTGAACATTGATCCGAAGTATAAACCTGTTCACCAGCGCCGGCGTGCCTTCACTGCAGAGAGGCAAATGATAATCAAGACCAAGGTCAAAAAGTTGCTCGCAGTCAATTTTATAAAAGAAGTTGACTACCCATAGTGGATCGCGAACATGGTTCTCGTTCAAAAAGCTAATGGCAAGTGGAGGATGTGCGTTGACTATTTCGATTTGAACAAAGCAAGTCCCAAAGACAGCTTCTCGACACCGCAAATCGATCAACTGGTTGATTCGACGGCAGGGCATGCCCTGCTAAGTTTCATGGACGCCTATTCTGATTACAATCAGATTATGATGCATCCGCCTGATAGCCAGCACACCGCCTTCATCACCGACCTAGGCCTGTATTGCTACCAGGTAATGCCTTTTGGTCTTAAAAATGCAGGGGCCACCTATCAGCGCCTCGTCAATGAAATATGGAGGTTTATGTCGACGATATGCTCGTGAAAAGCGTCGTAGAAAATGACCACCTTGCAGATCTTCGAGAAGCCTTTGACTTAATGAGGAAGTATCAGATGAACCTAAATCCAGAGAAATGTGCGTTCGGTGTGTCCACCGAAAATTTCTCAGATTTATGGTTGGCCAGCTAGGAATCGAGGCAAATTCGGAAAAAATAAAAGCATTGATTGAAATGAAGTCTCCAACCACTCTCAAAGATGTCCAACGTTTGGCGAGTCGCATCGCATCGTTGAACAGGTTCATTTCGCGGGCCTCTGACAAGTGTTTACTGTTCACTCCCCAAGTGTAGGGTTGCGAAGTAGTAATAATTCGGAAAGACCGAGTATCGTTCCCACAGAGATTTATGAATGGGTATTCTCAGATTTTGTCTAAAACAACTAGTAATTAAGATCATATTAAGAACTAAAGCTAGAAAATAGTGATTTGGGTTTAAATAGTGAATGTGTAAGGTAATATCAATCTAAAAAGGCACTAGAGCGCCAAGGATCCACTTTTGATAAGTTTCAATGCATCAACACAACTAGGTCTCTCATAACTCAATCGGAATCGAATTCATATCTCTATCTGATCGGAATATAAAGCAGTTAAATCAACAATTATCCAAAACAGTTGGTTATTCATTGATTGGATTCCCACAACAATGCTCAGGCCTTGGGCACACTCAATTGTGTAGGCCAAGCCTCTTTCCAATCTAGTTGAGATTCACAACCATAGCTTTCATCAAATCCTGTCACTAGACTTGATTATAACTAATGATTAGAACTCTAATTAAATCAAAATCAATCAGCAAACAGCTATTTCAGATTATAATAAAAAGATAAGAACTTTAGTTGAATGAGTTCTGTTGAGCTCATAATTGTGCCTATTCTAACCCCAATTCATCACTCATTGTGCATGATATACATGTTTAAAGGACCAACTTAATACATGATTTATGATTGTAGGAACAAGATGGAGAGTTCACCAAATGAAGGCTAAATGTAGCTCCTTACGAGCATTGAAGATCATTAGATGAAGTATTGAAGGAAGATCAGAGAGAAGAAAGCAAGGAGAGAAGGGGAAAGAAGAAAGAAAGAAAGAAAGAAAGAAGAAAATGGCCAAGACCGGTCAAGACCGGTCGGCCACTCATCCATTGCCAAGAATAGAAGGACTGCCTCAGCCCGACCGGTCATGACCGGTCGGGCATAGTTGCTGGACTGCTCAGGAACGCAGCCGACCGGTCATGACCGGTCGGCCATCGCTGCTGGACAAGGGAATTCACCAGTCCGACCGGTCATGACCGGTCGGCCAGCGTAAACAGCCATTTGCTATTTTGGATTTCCGAAAATTCCTACGCAATTGCGAAAGTTTACGCAATTTCTGGAACGTTCTTGCGTATTGGACTCCTCCAGGCTATAAAAGGACCTCTTCCCTTCATACCAAAGGAGGCTACAACGTGGGGATTGCTCAGGAGACGGATTCTACTTCAGATTTCCTGTTTTAGTAGTTTTTCATGTTTTTAGAGGCTTTTAGTTCAAGGATGTTAGAGATGAACTATAACCTCTTAGCTAGAGCTAAGAGGGGAAGCTTTTGATTCATTTTTGATGGATTGATGCAACCTAGGTTTCCTTTTATGTTTTAATTGATGAATTTTAGTTCAATTTGAGTTTGATTCAAGTACTATGTTGGTTTCTGCTTTGATCTCTTGATGACTCCGGGCTCATGTGATTCTTAGTGATCCTAACTTAGTATCTTAGCTTTTGAGTATTGTTTATGCTTGTGTAATGCATTGATCTACCATCGACTCCGGGCATGGTAGACGCCTTGATTGCCTTGTATGCAATGGCCTGATTTTCATGTGGGAACTCATGCAACTGAAATTCTTATCTTTTGTATATAATCTGGAATAATTGTTTATTGATTGATTTTGATTTAAATAGAGTTGAAATCATGAGTTGTAATCAGGTCTAGTGACAGGACTTGGTGAAGGCTATGGTTATGAATCTCAACTAGATTGGAAAGAGGCTTGGCCTATACAATTGAGTGTGCCCAAGGCCTGAGCTTTGAAGTGGGAATCAAATCAGTTAATAAGCACTTGTTTCAGATAACTGTGATTAACTGCTCTATATTCCGATCGGATAGAGATGGGAATCTGATTCCGATTGAGTTATTTGAGACCTAGTTGTGTTGATGCATTGAAACGTATCAAGAGTGGATCCTTGGCGCTCTAGTGAATTTTTAGATTGAATTTACCTTACCTATTCACTGTTTAAACCCAATTTCCTATTTTTCAGCTTTAGTTCTTAATAGGGTCTTAATTACTAGTTGTTTTAGTTAAATTCTGAAGGTACCCATACATAAATCTCTGTGGGAACGATACTCGGTCTTTCCGAATTATTACTACTTCGCAACCCTACACTTGGGGAGTGAACAAGTTTTTGGCGCCGCTGCCGGGGATTTCTATGCGGTATTTTTAGAATTTTCTGGAATAACTTTTAGTTGAGATTGTGTTAAGATAGGTTTAGGAGTGGTTTTGCTTTTTAGAGTAGGTTTTCTTCTAATTACTAACTAGTTTGTTTTGATTTATGCAGAATTCTAACATAGGCCTAATCCAGGGATTTTTAGGAAGTTGAAGAAGAAGAAGGCATCTTAAGTCACAAATCAGGTTTTATCGTTCTAACCTTACTCTTCTTCTTCTCCTACTCATTCCTATCATATTCATCTCTTGTAGAGTGGGTGGAGACTCCTTTTGGATCTCTAAAAGGTAGGCCTTGTGCCACCTGGATTCCTATTGGTCGGCTCTGCCGCCTTGGATCACCTTGTGCTCAGAGATTTCTCTTCTCAACCTATTCCTCTTTCTTCTTTTTCTGTACTTTTTCTCAAAATACTCAAAGAGTGGGTGGGGAGTTCTTTGAACCCCTATTGACCAGGAGAAATCGGTCTCTATCCTTGCTTCTGGCTCAGCCATTGCAAGACACCCTGTGCTTAAGTTTTAGAGAGGAGTAAAGGAAGGAAGGAAGAATTCTTTTTCACTCATTCTTTTTGGTTTTGCATGCCACATTGGGCTAGGACTTATAATAATCGACTTGTAAGGGACGGAGTAATTGTTGAAGGGATTGATAGAGAGCCTCGTGCTAGGAAACGTCAAAGTTTTCCTTGAAATTACTAGAGAGATGGCTGAAAATCAACCAAATCAAAGGGTTAATCAAAATCCAGCCCCAAACCTTACTGAATTGGATGAGAATGAAGTGGGGAATGTACCTCAACCTAGAACTTTACGTGACTATTTACAACCAGCTAGGACGAGTACTCCCTCTTGCATAATTTTCCCTGACAATGGGGGGAATTATTGATTTTAAACCGGGGTTGATCCAACTTCTTCCTAGATTCCATGGACTTGACTCTGAGAGCGCATATCTACATATTAAGGAATTTGAAGATGTTATAGCCACAATAAACTATGATAATGTGACCAAAGATACAATAAAACTTAAATTGTTCCCTTTTTCCTTGAAAGAGAAGGCCAAATCATGGCTACATTCCTTAAGGCCGAGGTCATTGGGACATGGGCTGAGATGACTAGGGAGTTTCTTAAAAAATTCTTCCCTACTCATCGAACCAATGCACTGCGAAGGGCCATAATGAACTTCACTCAAAAAGATGAAGAAACCTTTTTCCAATGTTGGGAAAGGTATAATGAGCTTTTAAACGCATGCCCACATCATGGCTATGAACGGTGGAGGTTGATTAGTTTCTTCTATGATGGATTAAACTTAGCCATGCGCCAATTTGTGGAGATGATGTGCAATGGGGAGTTCATGAACAAGGAAACAGAGGAATATTGGGATTATTTTGACATGTTGGCTGAAAATACACAAGCATGGTATACATCTAAGTCAACAAGTTCAAAACAACCCCAAGCTAAGGAAAAGGGAGAAATTTATGTTTTGGATGGGCAAGACGATCTAGGTTCTAGAGTGGCTAAACTCACACGGAAGGTCGAGGAGATGGAATTAAAGAAAGTGGACACAACCCAACAAAAGGGGGCTGTTGAAACTATTTGTGGTATTTGTGCTTCCAATGTGCATCAAACGCCGGATTGTCCAACAATCTATGCGTTTCGAGAACTTTTATTTGAACAATCAAATGCCTTGAATAGTTATCAACGACCTTTTAGTACTCCAAATTCAAACACGAATAATTCTAGTTGGAGGAACAACCCAAACTTCAATTGGGCGAATGGAAACACGGCTAATCAAAATAATCCTCAAAGGGGGCCCCCAATGCAAATGGCCCCACCTCAAATGCCTTTAGAGGATACTTTGAAAGCATTCATGGAAGGTCAAGCTCAAATAAATCAATCCAACCATACGATAATGCTTGAGCTTAAAACTTCGGTAGAGGAAATCAAGGCTCGCTTAAACGCAAGGGAAGGGATGCTTCCAGCCCAACCCGTACCAAATCCAAAAACTCAATGCGAAGTAAGCATGCCTAGTTCTTCTGACCAACATATGGAACATGCTAAGGCCATCACCACTCTTAGAAGTGGTAAAATCATTGAAAAATCTGATCCGGTGAGGGTTTCACAGCCTAATGATCCGGTATCTTCCAAAGAGGATGATGGACCTAGCACCGCCATGAATGAAAAAGAGCCATTGAAAGAATATAGACCCGTTGCTCCATTCCCCCAACGCTTGATTCCAGCCAAACCTCAAGATAAATATCAGGAATTTTTGGAGGTTTTCAAGCAAGTCAAAATCAACATCCCATTATTGGATGCCATTAAACAAATACCGTAATATGCAAAATTTTTAAAAGACCTTTGCACGGTTAAAAGGAAAATACATGTGCAAAAGAAGGCATTTTTGACAGAGAATGTGAGTGCCATTATCAACCACGGGATGCCCAAAAAGTACAAAGATCCCGGTTGTCCGACAATATCATGTGTAATTGGAGACTACCGGGTGAAACATGCTTTACTTGATCTAGGGGCAAGTGTGAACTTAATTCCCTTTTCGGTCTATGAACAATTGGGTTTAGGTGAGTTAAAACCCACCAAAACCACATTACAACTTGCTGACCGATCAATTCGTATTCCAAGAGGGGTAATTGAGGACGTACTTGTCCAAGTTGACAAAGTTTACTACCCGGTCGACTTTATTGTCTTGGACACGCGACCCACGGTTAATATTGGTCCTCAAATTCCTGTCATACTTGGCCGTCCATTCCTAGCTACATCAAATGCTATCATAAATTGTAGGAGTGGGGTCATACAAATGTCTTTTGGCAATATGACGATTGAGTTGAATGCTTTCAATATTGACAACCAACATGAGGATGAGGATGAGGAGGTCCACGACATAAACATGATCAATTCTATCGTGGAAGATGAGTCCCTCTCACCTTTTTACTCCGGTCCCTTAGACGAAGAAGTGACTCACTCCCTTGATGAGAACGATGATATGATACGGGATATGGTCACACTTTTTGAGTCGGTATCGGCATATGACGTTAGCCGAGAGAAGGATGTGGAAACTATACTTTTTTTCGCTGAAAAATCAATTCAGATTTCCACACCTTTGTGGATCATGCATACCGAACTCCACCAACCCTGGGATGATCCTTACTTGCAATATCATTGCCCAGGAAAATCTGATTGGAGACATATTTTTTCTGCTAAATATGATGATGTCTCCTCCTATACATGTGGTGAAAACACTAAGGAACCCGCTGGAATTCCTTCTTGGGATTTTGAGTGGCTTATTTCGATCATTCACACACATGTTCATTGTAAAGCAGGATATTGGATGACGTTACTGCGAAACCTTTTGATCCATCTAATGATTCTGCTTGACTTTATGCTTTTGGATGAGTTGTTGGGATTAACCTCCTAGTCTGACGGAGGATGATTTGTTAGAATGCTTTCCCATTAGGATTTGCCTTGATAGTTGATTTAGTTGTGAAGTAATCCATCTCCAAAAGCTTACCGTGCCATATGCTTCAGGTGATATCTCTCTTTCTCACTCTCCTTTATTTTATGTCATTGCTCTTATGTCATACATATTGCATATCTTATTACATTGAGGACAATGCAAAGTTTTGGTTGGGGGGTGATAGATTCCTTAATTGATGAATCTGCTAGCTTTTGTGACATGTCGAGCAAAGATGTAGAAATTTTTCAATTTTTCTGAAATTCGAAACTCTTTTGGAAGGCTTTGATTATATGCATTCGAGATAGCATAAGCATAAGAAGATGAGATACGAAGTGAGGGATGTTGCAAACTTTGAATTTCTCTTAATACAATGGTTTTATATGTGAATTCACCTATTTTTATGATTGATAGAAAATTTGAACACCTTTTGCACCTAGTTCACATTACACGATTTTCATGAGTTGAAAGGATCATGTGATTTGTGGATTAGCTAGACTTTGATTTAAAGGTATTGAGAAACCAAGCCGGGGTATTTTGTCCATCCTTGATTATGGGAAAATAACGGAAGATATGCATTTCTAAAAATCCTATCTAATTTAAAAGAAAAAGGAATGAAATGATGAAATCGGGAAGGAAAGAAAAATGGTGAAAATTCCGATTAGGGCTACCTACTACCAACCGGGGGATGGTCTACCCGTAACCAAAGCCGGAAATGGGACGTAGTGTGAAAGTCGTCGGAAGGACGGTAAGGCAAATTCCTGTCATAGGCTTGTTGTTACTCTATATACCTTGAGATCGGTAGTTTAGTTGATTTATGAAGAAGATAATCCTGGAAACTCATGAGATGAACCTTCACTATGCACACTGGGTTGAAGTTGTTCAAGTTCTTCAATTTGTCAAGTAATCAGCGTGGATTTCATATAAACACTTGTTATGTTCTGAGAGTTTAAGGTTTCAACCTCTTTCACTGAATTTCTCTGATTTTTACGCTTATGTGTCTTGGAATGTATAGAAGAATAGCTTCCAGAGGAGAGTTGGGTTTTGGAAAATGAAACTAGTTTCACGCATGTTTTGCTCGGGACTAGCAAAATGCTGGTTGGGGGGTGTGTTGAGCTCATAATTGTGCCTATTCTAACCCCAATTCATCACTCATTGTGCATGATATACATGTTTAAAGGACCAACTTAATACATGATTTATGATTGTAGGAACAAGATGGAGAGTTCACCAAATGAAGGCTAAATGTAGCTCCTTACGATCATTGAAGATCATTAGATGAAGTATTGAAGGAAGATCAGAGAGAAGAAAGCAAGAAGAGAAGAGGAAAGAAGAAAGAAAGAAAGGAAGAAAGAAGAAAATGGCCAAGACCGGTCAAGACCGGTCGGCCAAAGCAGCCAGACCGGTCAAGACCGGTCGGCCACTCATCCATTGCCAAGAATAGAAGGACTGCCTCAGCCCGACCGGTCATGACCGGTCGGGCATAGTTGCTGGACTGCTCAGGAACGCAGCCGACCGGTCATGACCGGTCGGCCATCGCTGTTGGACAAGGGAATTCACCAGTCCGACCGGTCATGACCGGTCGGCCAGCGTAAACAGCCACTTGCTATTTTGGATTTCTGAAAATTCCTGCGCAATTGCGAAAGTTTACGCAATTTCTGGAACGTTCTTGCGTATTGGACTCCTCCAGGCTATAAAAGGACCTCTTCCCTTCATACCAAAGGAGGCTACAACGTGGGGATTGCTCAGGAGACGGATTCTACTTCAGATTTCCTGTTTTAGTAGTTTTTCATGTTTTTAGAGGCTTTTAGTTCAAGGATGTTAGAGATGAACTATAACCTCTTAGCTAGAGCTAAGAGGGGAAGCTTTTGATTCGTTTTTGATGGATTGATGCAACCTAGGTTTCCTTTTATGTTTTAATTGATGAATTTTAGTTCAATTTGAGTTTGATTCAAGTACTATGTTGGTTTCTGCTTTGATCTCTTGATGACTCCGGGCTCATGTGATTCTTAGTGATCCTAACTTAGTATCTTAGCTTTTGAGTATTGTTTATGTTTGTGTAATGCATTGATCTACCATCGACTCCGGGCATGGTAGACACCTTGATTGCCTTGTATGCAATGGCCTGATTTTCATGTGGGAACTCATGCAACTGAAATTCTTATCTTTTGTATATAATCTGGAATAATTGTTTATTGATTGATTTTGATTTAAATAGAGTTGAAATCATGAGTTGTAATCAGGTCTAGTGACAGGACTTGGTGAAGGCTATGGTTATGAATCTCAACTAGATTGGAAAGAGGCTTGGCCTATACAATTGAGTGTGCCCAAGGCCTGAGCTTTGAAGTGGGAATCAAATCAGTTAATAAGCACTTGTTTCAGATAACTATGATTAACTGCTCTATATTCCGATCGGATAGAGATGGGAATCTGATTCCGATTGAGTTATTTGAGACCTAGTTGTGTTGATGCATTGAAACGTATCAAGAGTGGATCCTTGGCGCTCTAGTGACTTTTTAGATTGAATTTACCTTACCTATTCACTGTTTAAACCCAATTTCCTATTTTTCAGCTTTAGTTCTTAATAGGGTCTTAATTACTAGTTGTTTTAGTTAAATTCTGAAGGTACCCATACATAAATCTCTGTGGGAACGATACTCGGTCTTTCCGAATTATTACTACTTCGCAACCCTACACTAGGGGAGTGAACAAGTTCCCACATTAAAATCAGGCCATTGCATACAAGGCAATCAAAGAATCTACCATGCCCGGAGTCGATGATAGATCAATGAACTACACAAGCATAAACAATGCTCAGAAGCTAAATTACTAAATTAGGATCACTAAGAATCACATGAGCCCGGAGTCATCAAGAGATCAAAGTAAAAACCCAACTAGTACTTGATTCAAACTCACATTAACTAAAATTCATCAATTAAATCATAAAAAGGAAACCTAGGTTGCATCAATCCATCAAAAACGAATCAAAAGCTTCACCTCTTAGCCCTAGCTAAGAGGTTTTAGTTCATCTCTAACATCCTTGAACTAGAAGCCTCTAAAAACATAAAAAACTACTAAAACAAGAAGAAAACTAAGAAACTCGAAGTAGAATCTGTCTCCCAAGCAATCCCCACGTCCTAGCATGCTTTGGTATGAAGGGAAGAAGTCCTTTTATAGCTTGGAGGTGTCCATTACGCAAGAAACTTTCAGATTGCGCGTAAACTTATGCACTTGTGCAGAGAAATTCGGCGCCCAGAATAGAAACCTTGCTGTTTACGCATGTCCGACCGGTCGCACGACCGGTCTGAGCCTGTGGACGACCAATCGCACGACCGGTCTCAAAACTGCATAATCTGTCCAGAGAGTTTTTGTGTTTCTGGACTACTCTCGACCTGTCTGGCGATCGGTCTAAGAGGAGAAAAAACGGTCCAAAAAAATACACTTAAGACCTGTCTGTCGACCTGTCTGGCGACCGGTCTGGCGACCGGTCTACAGACAGGTCTAAGAACAAAATTTCAGTTTTCTTCTTTATCTCTTCTCTTTCTTTCTTGCTTCTTTCTTCCACCTTTTGGCACTTGTTCTATTGATCTTCAATGCATATAAAGTGACTCTTTTAACCATGAATTGGTGAAGTCTCCTTCTCATTCCTACAATCACAAATCCATGCATTAGATTAGTCTTTAAATCATGAAATGCATGCATAATGAGTGATGAATTGGGGTTAGAATATGCACAATTAAGAGCTCAACATTTACCCTTCTTTAAGCTCCTCCCAGCCACTGCCAAATCTGATTGGGAGTGGACACCGCAATGCGAAGAAGCGTTCCAACAACTGAAGCAATATATGAGTGCACCCCCCGTTTTATCTAAACCTGTGGCGCACGAGCAACTTCTTCTTTATTTATCTGTGTCTTCTACGGCCGTTAGTGTCGCTTTAATAAGAGAAGATTTCGGGGTACAAAGGCCCGTTTATTATATTAGTCGAGCGATGGTAGATGACGAAACTCGGTATTCTGATATAGAGAAGTTAGCCTTCGCTTTAGTCACGGTTGCCCGAAAACTGCGACCTTACTTCCAAGCCCACGCTATATTAGTGCCAACAAATCATCCGTTACGGCAGGTCCTTTAAAAACCCGAGGTTTCAGGGCGGTTAACTAAATGAGCGGTCGAGATCAGTGAGCACGATATTTCGTTCTGCCCTAGGACCGCCATCAAGGGTCAGGTTGTGGCTGACTTCATCGCTGAATTCACATACTCCTCTCCCGATGATAATTTCGCAACCAACGACCAGCCACCCTGGTCACTCTTCATGGATGGGTCCTCACGGGCCACCGGTAGCGGAGCGGGCCTAATTTTAGTTGCTCCAGACGGGTCGCGCTTCCAATACGCTTTACGATTTGATTCTCGCATCTCAAATAATGAAGCAGAATATGAGGCTCTGATCGTTGGCCTCGAACTAGTAAACGTCCTCTCAATTCAGAATCTACTCATTCATAGTGACTCTCAGCTCATAGTCAATCAGGTAATCGGCGAATTTGAGGCAAAAGAAGAAAGAATGGCCTTATACAAATCTTGAGTGCTCATCCTGCTCGCGAAGCTAAAGAATTATGAAATAGTCCACATCTCTCGCGAGAAGAACCAACTTGCGGATTCTTTGGCAAAACTCGCCTCCACACCAAAGTCTGAGTTAACACAATCGATTCCCATCGAGCATCTTCGTACCCCAAGTATCGGCCAAGCAACTCCTGGGCAAGTGATCGCGGTCCATCCCTCTCCATGTTGGATAAATGCCATTGTCCTCTATCTCAAGGATGGACATCTTCTAAACAACAAGAAATCCGCACGACAAATTCGTCATCGCGCTGCCAGGTATATTTTACAAAATGGAACGTTATTACGTAGGAGTTTCTCTTTGCCCTACTTAAGGTGTCTTCACCCAGAAGAAGCACATCGTGTTCTGGATGAAATACACCAGGGGGCATGTGGTAACCACCCAAGGGGATGATCTCTAGCATATAAGGCGATGAGGCAAGGATATTACTGGCCCACTATGAAGGCAGATGCAATCGAATTCTCTAAAAAATGTGACTAGTGCCAGTGATTTTCTCCTATACCTCATGTACCGTCCGAGTAAATGACGTCAATGGATAGCCCTTGGCACTTCGCCCAATGGGGAGTCGATATCATCGGGCCCTTGCTTATTGGGAAAGGTCAAAATAGGTTTGCAATCGTGGCGGTCGATTACTTCACTAAATGGGTCGAGGCAGAACCATTAGCCAGAATTACTGAGAAACAGACCACTAAATTCGTATGGAGAAATATCATATGCCATTATGGGCTCCCCCACACTATAATCACCGATAATGAAAAGCAATTTGACAACGCCGCTTTCGATGATTTTTGTGAAAAATGGAAGATATACAATGTCCGCACCTCTCCATACCATCCTCAAGCAAATGGGCAAGTTGAAGCGGTGAATAAAATCATTAAGCATCATTTAAAGACCAAGCTAGGTGAGTGTAAAGGAATGTGGCCAGAACTCCTGCCAGAAGTCTTATGGGCATATAGGACTACGACTCGCACATCAACAGGCGGAACTCCTTTCTCCTTGGCATTCAGCACCGACGCAGTAGTACCAGTTGAAGTTCAAGTACCTTCGTATCGAATCGAGTAGTATGATCCCACTTGTAATCAGGAAGGTCTCCGACTTCATCTTGACCTCTTAGAAGAATGGAGGGATGCCTCCCAACTGCGAGCAGTAGCATATCAGCAGCGCATTGCTTGCTATCGTAATGCTAAAGTCTGGCCTAGAGCTTTCCAGCTCGGCGATTTGGTCCTTAGACAGAACCTTGGAGCTCCTGCTCTTTCGCTGGATCCAAATTAGGAGGGCCCGTATTAAATCATCAAAATTGTGCGACCCGGTACTTATTATCTTGAAGATATGCAGGGGAAGACCCGTACGTCGCCCTTGGCATGTGGAACATTTGCTATGATATTTCCCTTAATTCGATGTAATTTCGAACGACATTCGAATAAAAATAGATCGACTTTAACGTCTTTTGGTCGCTACTCCATTTAATTGGACTCGAATAGCCCCGAAGAGAATACACACATTCTCTTGGCCAATTGCCTGCCCTTGGTAGAATCATAGTCATTCTTTTGGTCGCTACTCCATTTGATTGGACCCGAATAGCCCCGCAGAGAATACACACATTCTCTTGGCCAATTGTCTACCCTTGGTAGAATCAAAGTCTCAATCGATAGATTAGTCTATCTCCACGCGGACATGGTCACCACGACCCCCGGATTGAGCCTAACTCATTACTACGTGAGTTAAGTATGAAAGCATTCAGTATACCAGAAAGGAAGAACGAAAGAAAGGAGAAATAAGATACTAACAACATCATCAAAAGGTGTATTCTCATTCATCTCAATTGGTTACAAAGTCAAGATGTTTACAAAATGCAAAATTAATACATGAGTTTAGCAAAAATAAATAAATAAATAAATAAAATAAAGAGAAGAGATAATCAGTCTCGCGTATCGGTTGAAGAAGGAGCGGCACTCTCGACTTCAGGGCCCACTTCGGATACCCCTCCAGCTTAAGTGACCTCGGTCACTTCATTCTCGGCAGCCGCTCTTTCCTCCGCAGCTATGATGGCCGCGACCTTCTTGAATTCACCCATATCAAAAGATGGGGACATTCGCTGCACTACTCATAGTGCAAAGTCACGACCAGCATCGTACGACTCGTATCTCTCGTCGTCGAACAGCTGCGAGGTTCGGAACTCCGTGATGGCTCGGGCTCCTTCTTCAGAAAGCATCTTGACAAGGGCTACTCTCTCCTCATCCCAGTGGATCGAGTCGTCCTTGAGTTGAGCGAGAGTGGAACGCTCTTTGTCCAGATTGTCGCTAACTTCCTTGAGCTGCGACTTGGTTTATGCGAGCTGCTCCTCCAACGAGATCTTGTCCTGACGGAAGATCTCTCTTTCTCTCTCTGCCTTCTCCTTCAACTCCACGAGCTTGGCGAAGTTGGAGTCCAAAGCCTGATATCTATCCGTCAGGACTTGGACTTTCTCGATGAGGATCTTTTTCTCCTCAGTCATCTTTGCGATCAAGGTCTCGCGAGACTTGATGACTTGGTCCCTTCCGTGGACCGCCTTCTCCAGAGCAACTCTCTTCCCCTCAGCCTCATCTATCACACGACGGGCGGCGAGGATATCACGCCTCGTTCGTAGAATGAGGTCCAAGCCCTACAGAACAGAAGGAAGGTTATGAGATGAGTACTCGGGAACAAACGAAGGGAGCAAAACAACAGGGTCAAATTAAAACATATGTTACCTGTACCATCCTCACTCCCGCGTCAAGGAAGAGGTTTTCAGGACTTTGCTCGGGAAGGACGCCAAAAGTCTAGGGGGAGATGTTGTCAAACAGGAACTTGTAAATTGGATGGAGATGACGGGGGACGGTGAATGCTCCGCTTCCAGAGGGCTGGGCTACGACTAGTCCAGTTGGGCTCGCATCTCGAGCAGTGGTCGGCTCGCGAGAACCTTCAGGTTCACGAGATTCTTCAGCTGGGGGGCAGCCTTACCCCCGCCCCATCGTCCCTCGGGGAGTTATCGACAATATTAATAACTGGTGGTTCAGGAGGAACCACCAGTGAAGGAGCCATAGGAGCAGGTGCCGCTGGCGCAGCCACCGCGGCCTCAAGAAGAGGAGTTTGGGTAGCTCCACCCGTCCGATTAGACGGATGAGAAGGACCGGCAGATGCCTTCTTCTGCCTCTTCGAGTTTGTGCCCTTGAGGCGAGGCAGCAACCCTCTCTTCTCCCCGGCATTTGTCATCGCGACCTCCTCGCGAGATATTAGTCCTGCCGATGGGAGTCGAAAGACTGACAGACAAGCCTCGATATGCCTGTCTCGAGCAGGCAACTTGTACACCTTCAGTATCTTTTCGTGAATTCCTCCCTTCAAGTTTAGCTTCCCCAAAGTCGGGATACCTGCAAATACGAGCAGAGGTTAAAAACGTAAAAACCTTAAACTGGCTTGTGAAGCCTGCGGAGTGTGAAATTGTGCCCACCTTCACAGAAAAAGCAGTTCACACCAGGGCCCCCAGAAGTGGATCTTGACTCAGACTCCCAGCTCCCGGAAGCATAGAACCAGCGTTTCCTCCATCCGGGATAATTTGAACAAGGTTTCCCCAGGACAAAGTTATCCCGGTGCCGGTAACATAGGTAATACCAGCCTTTGCTGGAGGGTGCCTTCTTGAGTCGGAACATTCGGAGAAACTCTTCAGCGTTTAACTCCCCGTTACCAGCTTGCACCCAGAGAGCGAAGGAGCTCAGGACCACCCTCCATCCGTTTACGATAAGTTGCCCAGGGGCAATCTTATAACTCCAGAGTACACCGCGAATGAAGGGGTAGAGAGGAAGGCGCACCCCAAGAATAAATAAGTATTCATAGATGGCAACACATACTGGGGGAGGAGAATCCGAGGTTTCCCCCTCTCTGGGTAACCGGAGAATGACCGAGTCAGGGACTTGATATCTCTCCCACAACTCATTCAGCAGTTCCTCCGACAGGATGGATGGGTACCCGGACGCGGAGTACCTACCCGCCGGAACCCTCGCATTGTTAGAGGAAAAAGATTCCGGGGTGGCATCCCCCAAGGGGACAGTCTCCTCATCAGAATCTCCAGCCATGGAAGTTTTTAAGATAAAAAGAAGAGAGGAAAGGAATACTCTGGAAGAAAAGAAGAATGAGGAGCGGAGTTATGCCAGAAACACCGGAGAAAGAGAATTACACCAGAAGAAGAAGGATACACCAGGAGAAAGTAAGGAAAGAGGAAGAGTTTTCGAAAACTTCTGTGAAAATTCGAAGATTTGGCAGACTCCGTATATTTATAAGCAATCATTCCACAGGATTTGACGACATGTGGCGATTGCCCGTTTGGCACAGCAGTCGAACAGGCATGGCTATTAATTTCACGGACACGTGGTGAGCGTCTCTTCATTTTCTCTCTGCTGAACAGCTGCAGAAGACTGGCACTCATTAATGCCAGCCCAATCATGTACGGCTTCATCTCCGATAAAGGTATTAGGCGGTTATGCATGCCAGTAAGCAAGTCCTTCCCTTAGACTTCTCGGCAGCAAGGACTTAGGGGGCATCTGTTATAGTCAAATTGCGGTGATCGGAGGATCTCGCGAGGACTTGAGACATGCGAGCACCCTTATAACAATATTCAACTTGCGAGCCCATCTGGTCGAGGCTCGCAGACTAGACAAGTACGACGCACAATTACCGAGTCATCGAGCCCTTATGGTCGATGCTCAAATATTAGGAAAGTATGAAATACCTTTCTCAACATGCAAACAGCTCGGGTCGTGGTCGCCGAAAGGGGTCACATCTCAACATGCGAGCAGCTCGGCTCGTAGTCGCCGAAAGGGGTCGCATCTCAACATACGAGTATAGCAGTTATTTCTGAATCAAAGCATTCTCCGCCTTTATAGTTCCATCAGCCCATATAGACCAATTTTGGGCTTATCTTTGTCCGTGGCACTAGATTTCAGGGGATCACTATCAGGAAACGTAATCGATCAGATGTCTAATTAGATTATGCAGTTCCCTTATTTAGGGATTAACAGGATAGGCACCTTATCCCAGGAAATCAGTAGTAATCTTGACGTCCTACGTAACAGAGTGGGTCATTTGGATCTATATAAATGGATGGTTTCATCAATAAGAAGGTACACAATCTCTG
Source organism: Liriodendron chinense (assembly GCA_003013855.2). Lineage (NCBI taxonomy): Eukaryota > Viridiplantae > Streptophyta > Magnoliopsida > Magnoliales > Magnoliaceae > Liriodendron > Liriodendron chinense. Next base: position 100,175 of record PVNU02002432.1, read on the forward strand.
AGTTCCAAACTCCTTTGTTTCCTTTGTAACCACGTCCCATCTAACTTAAGCTTCGGAGGGCCAACGGCTGGACGCCGGCCACCCGTAGTTTTCCTTTGTCTCTTTTCAGGATCAGGAGAAAACTGCCTGGGAAGGAAGGTGGATATCTGGAGGACCCTGTTATAAAATCTGACTAAATAGTTCTTTTATTAAAGTTGATCAGAATAAACCCTAAAATAGCATAGAAGTGATAGATTTCACAAAACTCATAAATTTACAATAATTATGAAAATGTCATTAGTTAAACCACCATTTTTTAAGTATTATGATTTCTGATGATCACTTTCATGAAAAACTTCATATACAAGCTTTAGGGCACATTTTAGCTCTACATGTCGAATTTCAGCCCTCTGATCATCCTGCAAATGCTCTAATAAAAAATTTGATCATAAGTGAGCCATTTGATATTGGATTTGTCCCATTTTTTTGTACTAACTCCTAATATTGTGTGGCCTATCTGATGGTCAAAATATATTTCTCACACACATCACTGTGGGGCCTGTGTGCACCGGGTGCACGTGTCACGCCGTGTCACGCCCCAAATTCGGTTCTCGACGTCCATTCGCTGTAACCCGAATTCAGAGGTGGCAGCCTCCGTAGTACCCCGATCTCGGATCCTAACCCTACACGTCAGGTTCCGATCCTGGGATACCACAAGGAGGATTTTAGGGTCTGAAATTTTTTTTGAAAACATGAGCATCATAATATGAGTACCATCAAAGACAAACACAATATTTCCACTAAATCATTCGTTTATATACAGTACTGAAAAGTAAATACACAATGCGTAAATATAAAAACTGCGCACACTTCGGCACCTCCTGCTACTGCACTACAAACTCCAACTCAACGTTGCTGATATACTCTGGTAGAACCTGCAGCGTAACAAACGCGCATAAGCTTCGAACGAAGCTTCGTGAGTGCGTGTGTGCGTGCACAATGCGTATGACAAACATGATAAATATCAGAGTAAGCAGTAAAGCATGATGAGAAGACTAAACCAAAACTTAGCCCAATTAGGCTACACGATCATGTGATATGAATAACCAGTTTACCACGACTATGCAAGCATGCAATACATATAACTAGCCTACCATGGCTATGCGAGCGTGCAATACAGGTAACCAGCCTACCAAGGCTATAAACTCATACTATGCAATGGCCTACAGGGCCTAATGTCACATACAATGATCCAATGCATGTATGCAAATCACCACCTCTCAGTACAGTGGTCCAGATACGAACAGTCATAACGCGATCACGTAAGCAATGCAGGACTCGGAACTGGTAGCTCGCCAGTGTGGTAGCTCGTCCAGGCTTACAGCCTCGCCCACATCACACCCGCCCACATCAGGTCCGTCCCACACCATACAGAACATCAGTCACATCACTGATACCAATACCATCTCTGAAACGGAACATCACCGGGGTCTCACAGACCTCACTACTCACCAGTAGAATGCCAAAGCCTATCTGGTGCAATAGCGGACCTACTTACAGCTGGTCAAACTCAACCCCCTTTGCCAACACTCTTCCGGCAGGTTAGGTCAGACCTCCTTCCAAACTGACCACGTGCAGTGGATAACACCGCCGTTTGGTATTCGGCATACTGGTGTATGATTAAACCACCCGGTCCTTGAATGGAGCACCCACCTTGGTACCAACGGGATTAGGGACTTTCACCCAGGGACATCTTTGGCATCCAGTTTAAAGATCACATATTTCCGGTGTTCTGCAAACCACGATGGAGCTGTGGTTGCAACGTAGTAACCATGCTATATGCGGCACAAGCAGACGGTGCGAAATGCAACCATGCATACAAATGTGGGACGACATGCCCGTGCAAGTCTCCAAAGAGCACCATAAAACTATAAGGTCTCAAACACAATGTCACCGTCAGCTGGTAATGAACTGCACGACAATCACGGCCGATATGGCCGGTTGATACAAGACAATCAGATGAGCCAAGCATTCATGATGCATGAGTCAAGTATACAGTATGAGTGCCAACAAGTAGTTCATCTACCACGATGGCTATAAATCAATCTAGTCCAACCTATTTGAGATATGATTAAGATGAGGGGACACATATGAATGATCGAGTCATAGTGCGGGATGTCGCTAGCCAGGGAATCTCGCACCAAGGGCTACAAGGTATGCTAAGCTATTCCTACCATACAGTGTAAGTCAGGATGATAGATTCCTGTCCTCGAATAGTCCCATACCTATTGGAGAGGTTTGCGATAGAGAGCACGTGAATTACATTTGCGCGACTACATCTCGAATGCTTTATGAATGCGTTTATGCCCTAGTGGTCCCCAACTAACAATGGTGATTCGGGATGCATACTCATTACGCATGCATGGTGGTCGTCGAAGCATATAGTATAAAGATCATATATGAGTATTCCAAATAACACTACGTGTGGCAACAGACATACTAAAAATAGCATAAAAGATAATTCACTTATAATACAAAGAAACATAAAGAGATAAGACTCTAAATGGATGGTATACAACAACACAGATGGTCCAACAACTGAACGGTGTGGATTAACCCTCAAAATTCAGATAACCCAAATGGAAAGGAAATGATTGAAAACACTACCGACACATCAAAGGTAGAACATACTTGAGCGGCAAGAGTAGAATACCCAAAATCATGCCGAGACCCATAATCCTGTAGTACAGTAGAGATGAACACAATAATGGTCCGTAAAAGGAATATTATAGAACGGATTGAAAGATAGACAGGTTATGACAGAGAATCATAAATGGTAGGGAAATCTGAGACAGATGATCAATACAATGAGGTCCAAGAAGGGACAACAGGTCTAACCTCATACTACAAGATAGGCTCCATATAATGGATGGCCTAGATGTCATACGAACATCGAGGATGAGCCCCACACTCGCCCTAAAGGTAAACGGACGGTGTGGATGAGATATACACGATATGGTAGTCTTTAATAGTTGGGTACAAGGGTAGAAGGGGTGAGTCATATGAGTATACAAGCTGAGTTACCAAGATCAATCAACATGCTGAGTCAACAAGGTGAGTCAACAAGGCGGGTCAACAAGGCGGGTCAACATGGTGAGTTAACAAGGTGAATTGACAAGACGATTCCACAGGGTGAGTTTAAGAAGGTAGCCCTGTGACTTGGATCAAGCAAACTCTAAGGATGACCTTTCAATAAGGGTTTACACAACTAATCATCAAGGTGGATCCACGGGATGGACAATGCGGTCATTCGAACATACACATTAAGGTGGTCCCAAGGGCCATCCTGTACATAACATGCTAGGGTTCATTCATTTGGATGGTTTGGATTAAGCACAAAATTAAGGCGGTCCTAATGGATGGCCAACATACATATCGCATCATGGAGGCCAATGGCTGACGTGGATAGAACACATGCATAACAAGGTGGACCCGGGGTTGGGTATAACCACACAAAGGAGTGGAGAAGCCACATACATCAAAGGGCCCCAACAGTTTGGGATCAACCCGATATTTGTGCTTTCCCCACGAATCAAGTGAGATGGCAAACAAACACCATGGTGGGGCCCGCACACCACACGTGTGGAACCCCACCCATGGCTGGGTGACTTATGAACAAGAAGGATGGCAAATTAAACATAACAGATGGGTCCTGTAAAGTTTCCAATGGTAAGCATTCAATCACCCTTATTTTCTACGTGTGGCCCACCTAAAGCTGGGCCCACACCCCTGCCAAGAAGAATGGCACGATATACTCAACTTTCATCAAGGTGGGACCCAAAGTTGGGCCCCATCACCTTTGGTTAGATGGAAAAATAAACATTACAATGGCCCCAAGGAAGGTTTCAAAGGTGGGCATCAATGGCCACGGTTTCCTACAATGTGGTCCACTTGAGGTTTGTATTTACCTCATATGAGGGCCCATGGCCTTAAAATAATATAGAAAAACAGATGGGCGGCATACATAAAACAGATACATCGTGGTGGGACCCATAGAGCGTAGCACCCAAATGGGCCCCAAGCATTTTGAATCAAACTAATATTTCTTTGTTTTCTCCTTCATCCATATCCATGTGATCTTATGAACAAGTTAAATGACAAATAAACATCACTGTAGGGCTGGGAAGATTTCAACGGTGGAGATCATAATTCCCACTGTTTCGTGTGACATGGTCCACTTGACAATAGGATATGCTTAAATTCTGGGCTCAGCCACTAAAATGAGCTGAACAGAATAGATAAAGCAAATACATTCTAGGTGGGTCTCACGAGTGTGCCACTGGCTTGGCAGACCCCATATTTATTTAGTTATTTATTCATTATGTGCATATATATATTTATATATTTTATTTCTACCAAGTGGGGCCCACAGAAGCTTGGATCAAGCTGATATTGCTGCTTTCCCTTCTTCACACGCATGTGTGAACTTATGAACAGGTTGGATCTCAATTAAACATCATGGTGGGCATTGGAAGGTTTCAATGGTAGGGTCATTGTCCCTGCTGTTTCCTTTGGTGAGACCCCCTTGAGACTTGGATCTGACCCATTCTTGGGATCATGCCCTAAAATGATCTTCCCAGATGGATGAACGGTGCGGATATGACACATACAACACGGTGGGACCCACAGGGTGGCCCAACTGCTGGCACCCCCACGAGCCCAGCGTCCACGGACGCTGGGTACTTCCAGCGCGTCAGGCCCTCCTCCTTTCTTTCTTTCTTTCTCCTCCTTTTTTTTTTTTTTTTTGTTTTTCAATGGTTATCGTCGAGTGGGGCCCACATAAGGGTGATCCACTCCGTTCATCAGCTGGGACATCTCATGGTGGGTCCAATGAGCCCAATATTGGGTATATTACGGGGTCTACAAACATCAGTGTGGGCCGAAGCAGTTTCGACAGTGGACATCATTCACCCCACTGTTTCATGTGGTGCGGCCCACTTAAGAATTGAATATGCTTCACATTTGGGCCTTAGCCCTAAACTGATATGGTAAAACAGATAGACGGCGCGGATGGAACATAAACATCAAGGTGGGTCCCACGAGTGGGGACCCCTTTCCAGCGTCCAAGTAACGCTGGACGTTCCAGCGTCAGGACGTCCAGACGCTGGACGTCCAGCACATGTATTATATTTTTTTTTTTCTCTTTTTTTTTTTGTTTCTTGTGGTCATTTCATGTGGGGCCCACTTATGGACAATCCACCCCCTCCATCATGTTCCCCAGCTCATTGGGGTTCTAACAAGCCCAATATTGGGCAGGTAATATGGTCCACAAACATCACGGTGGGCCACGGAAGTTCAGCAGTCCACATCTTTTTCTCTACTATTTTCCTATGGTGTGGTCCACCTGCGATCTGGATCTGCTTCATTTTTGGTGGCCAGCCCTAAAATGGGCTGGAGAAACAAATGGACGGCGTGGATTACATACATACATCAAGGTGGGTCCCACGAGTGGGGACCCACGGTCAACTCTCAAAGTCCCAGCGCTGCTGGGCAGCAGCGTCCTCTGGACGCTGGCTGTCCAGCGGCCTTCTCTTTCATTCCCTTTTTTTTTTCTTTTCTTTTTTTTTTTTTTTTTTTTTTAACTTCAAGTGGGGCTCACATGTGTAAGATCCACTCCATCTATCAGCTGGGCCATCACATGGTGGGCCCACATGGTGGACAGCGTGGATGAACAACATACATCATGGTGGTCTATTGGCCACACTAAATATGCTACAAAATGGGTCCCAAAGTGGGATCCACACCATCAAAGGGTGGGACCCATTCATGGACGATCCAGCCCATCCATCTGATTGCCCATCACAAGGTGGGACCAAGGAAAGAAAACGAAAAGTAAACGAGAAAAAGGGGGGAAAGGTATGCACTCACAATGATGGTTGGACGGTTGGATTGCCGATCGGACGGTCCGGATGATGATCGGGGTCCTCCAAGCTTGATCTTCACCTTCAATCTCTCTCTTTCTCTCTTGATCTCCCTCTAAATCTCTCTCTAAACTCACTCAATCTCTCAAATCTCTCTACTTCTCTCTCTTCTTTCTCTTCTCTCTCTTTCTCAAATCTCTTTCTCTCTCCTTTTCTTGCTCTCTCTCTCTCTCTCTCTCTCTCTCTCTCTCTCAAACCTTGGAATTGAGAAGCCACCCCCCCCACGTATGGCTCTTGTATGGGAAGAGGGGGGTGCATGATGTCATGATGATGATGGTGATGATGGGAGAGAGCATGAGAGGTATGGGTTGTGGTTGACTTTTGGTGAGAGAGGATGGGGTGGGTATGGTGATGATGGCTAGATAATGATGGGGGTATGGGTAAGGGTGATGTGATAGATTTGACATGTTGTTGGGAATTGTGCAAGTGGGGCCCACGCCACACGCGCGTTGCGTGGCCCACCTCGAATTGCACGAACGTGTGCATCTAACACACCGGGTATCGCAATGGGGCGTGCCGCGCGGCGTTGGAATCGTGGCGCCCGCGCGGTCGCAAGGGTACAAGTCTTGGGTCGTTGTGGCACTAAATCAGGGTCGCGATCAAGGCTCTCTAATCTGGTCCGTCCGGGACGTACCGGTACCGGAAACTAAACGTACGGAGGGCAATTCAGGGTACGGGTCTTACAACTCTCCCCTCCTTATAAAAATTTCATCCTCGAAATTCACAACGAAACGAAGTCAAAGCAAACCACACATATATATAGATAGAAGCTAAAAGTATACGAAAATCAATGAAAGTTTGCAACATTGCTAAGTCCACATAGCATGCGTACAGCTCTTGATGGTGTCAATCTCCTCTGGTGTCTACCGCAAAATGTCGGGGTCGAGGGAACAACGCTCTAGTACTGCTACTGACGGGATGGGCAGTCCCTAACTCGGTGTCCAATCTCGCCACACTTGAAACAAGTGCCCTTGAATGGCCTTTGGAGGTCGGGTGCTCTTGGTGTCGTAGGCGGCTTCTGCGGATGAACCTTCCTTTGACGCCTAGTTCTTCGAGGACCTACGATCGGAGGGATTGGTGCAATCGGTGCTCTGCGCCATGGTTGTTGTTTAGGTGCTCTTGGTCGCTGAGGGCATTCCTTCCTTCGATGGCCAGCTTCACCGCACTCGAAACAGTGACCTGAGATCCGCGATGGGGTCTTCTCTGAAAACTGTGTTGTCTGGGAACTGCTAGGGGAGAACTTCCTCTTCCTGCTGTCACTCGGGGGTGCTTGTTGTTGCTCGAACAAAGCGGTCATCAACCGGAGCATCCCATGGAATTGCTCTGCGCTTACTAGGGTGACAGGTGCTAACTCTGGCTGGGACGTACCAGCCTCAACTTCAGCTACTGGTGTCGCGTCCATCTTTTAAAAAAAGAAGGGACAAGAAACCCTTAGCCTCAGAAAACTACAAACATAATACGATTAAAGAACTATACCATTGGGAATTCTAGTGATTCTAAGTTCGCAAACATCAACAAGTGAGGGGTGATCTAATCCTAAAATACTAAGTAGAAACATTGTGTTGTTCACAGGTAGCTCCCAAGTCATGCTCTGATACCATTTACTGTCACGCCCCAAATTCGGTTCTCGACGTCCATTCGCTGTAACCCGAATTCAGAGGTGGCAGCCTCCGTAGTACCCCGATCTCGGATCCTAACCCTACACGTCAGGTTCCGATCCTGGGATACCACAAGGAGGATTTTAGGGTCTGAAATTTTTTTTGAAAACATGAGCATCACAATATGAGTACCATCAAAGACAAACACAATATTTCCACTAAATCATTCGTTTATATACAGTACTGAAAAGTAAATACACAATGCGTAAATATAAAAACTGCGCACACTTCGGCACCTCCTGCTACTGCACTACAAACTCCAACTCAACGTTGCTGATATACTCTGGTAGAACCTGCAGCGTAACAAACGCGCATAAGCTTCGAACGAAGCTTCGTGAGTGCGTGTGTGCGTGCACAATGCGTATGACAAACATGATAAATATCAGAGTAAGCAGTAAAGCATGATGAGAAGACTAAACCAAAACTTAGCCCAATTAGGCTACACGATCATGTGATATGAATAACCAGTTTACCACGACTATGCAAGCATGCAATACATATAACTAGCCTACCATGGCTATGCGAGCGTGCAATACAGGTAACCAGCCTACCAAGGCTATAAACTCATACTATGCAATGGCCTACAGGGCCTAATGTCACATACAATGATCCAATGCATGTATGCAAATCACCACCTCTCAGTACAGTGGTCCAGATACGAACAGTCATAACGCGATCACGTAAGCAATGCAGGACTCGGAACTGGTAGCTCGCCAGTGTGGTAGCTCGTCCAGGCTTACAGCCTCGCCCACATCACACCCGCCCACATCAGGTCCGTCCCACACCATACAGAACATCAGTCACATCACTGATACCAATACCATCTCTGAAACGGAACATCACCGGGGTCTCACAGACCTCACTACTCACCAGTAGAATGCCAAAGCCTATCTGGTGCAATAGCGGACCTACTTACAGCTGGTCAAACTCAACCCCCTTTGCCAACACTCTTCCGGCAGGTTAGGTCAGACCTCCTTCCAAACTGACCACGTGCAGTGGATAACACCGCCGTTTGGTATTCGGCATACTGGTGTATGATTAAACCACCCGGTCCTTGAATGGAGCACCCACCTTGGTACCAACGGGATCAGGGACTTTCACCCAGGGACATCTTTGGCATCCAGTTTAAAGATCACATATTTCCGGTGTTCTGCAAACCACGATGGAGCTGTGGTTGCAACGTAGTAACCATGCTATATGCGGCACAAGCAGACGGTGCGAAATGCAACCATGCATACAAATGTGGGACGACATGCCCGTGCAAGTCTCCAAAGAGCACCATAAAACTATAAGGTCTCAAACACAATGTCACCGTCAGCTGGTAATGAACTGCACGACAATCACGGCCGATATGGCCGGTTGATACAAGACAATCAGATGAGCCAAGCATTCATGATGCATGAGTCAAGTATACAGTATGAGTGCCAACAAGTAGTTCATCTACCACGATGGCTATAAATCAATCTAGTCCAACCTATTTGAGATATGATTAAGATGAGGGGACACATATGAATGATCGAGTCATAGTGCGGGATGTCGCTAGCCAGGGAATCTCGCACCAAGGGCTACAAGGTATGCTAAGCTATTCCTACCATACAGTGTAAGTCAGGATGATAGATTCCTGTCCTCGAATAGTCCCATACCTATTGGAGAGGTTTGCGATAGAGAGCACGTGAATTACATTTGCGCGACTACATCTCGAATGCTTTATGAATGCGTTTATGCCCTAGTGGTCCCCAACTAACAATGGTGATTCGGGATGCATACTCATTACGCATGCATGGTGGTCGTCGAAGCATATAGTATAAAGATCATATATGAGTATTCCAAATAACACTACGTGTGGCAACAGACATACTAAAAATAGCATAAAAGATAATTCACTTATAATACAAAGAAACATAAAGAGATAAGACTCTAAATGGATGGTATACAACAACACAGATGGTCCAACAACTGAACGGTGTGGATTAACCCTCAAAATTCAGATAACCCAAATGGAAAGGAAATGATTGAAAACACTACCGACACATCAAAGGTAGAACATACTTGAGCGGCAAGAGTAGAATACCCAAAATCATGCCGAGACCCATAATCCTGTAGTACAGTAGAGATGAACACAATAATGGTCCGTAAAAGGAATATTATAGAACGGATTGAAAGATAGACAGGTTATGACAGAGAATCATAAATGGTAGGGAAATCTGAGACAGATGATCAATACAATGAGGTCCAAGAAGGGACAACAGGTCTAACCTCATACTACAAGATAGGCTCCATATAATGGATGGCCTAGATGTCATACGAACATCGAGGATGAGCCCCACACTCGCCCTAAAGGTAAACGGACGGTGTGGATGAGATATACACGATATGGTAGTCTTTAATAGTTGGGTACAAGGGTAGAAGGGGTGAGTCATATGAGTATACAAGCTGAGTTACCAAGATCAATCAACATGCTGAGTCAACAAGGTGAGTCAACAAGGCGGGTCAACAAGGCGGGTCAACATGGTGAGTTAACAAGGTGAATTGACAAGACGATTCCACAGGGTGAGTTTAAGAAGGTAGCCCTGTGACTTGGATCAAGCAAACTCTAAGGATGACCTTTCAATAAGGGTTTACACAACTAATCATCAAGGTGGATCCACGGGATGGACAATGCGGTCATTCGAACATACACATTAAGGTGGTCCCAAGGGCCATCCTGTACATAACATGCTAGGGTTCATTCATTTGGATGGTTTGGATTAAGCACAAAATTAAGGCGGTCCTAATGGATGGCCAACATACATATCGCATCATGGAGGCCAATGGCTGACGTGGATAGAACACATGCATAACAAGGTGGACCCGGGGTTGGGTATAACCACACAAAGGAGTGGAGAAGCCACATACATCAAAGGGCCCCAACAGTTTGGGATCAACCCGATATTTGTGCTTTCCCCACGAATCAAGTGAGATGGCAAACAAACACCATGGTGGGGCCCGCACACCACACGTGTGGAACCCCACCCATGGCTGGGTGACTTATGAACAAGAAGGATGGCAAATTAAACATAACAGATGGGTCCTGTAAAGTTTCCAATGGTAAGCATTCAATCACCCTTATTTTCTACGTGTGGCCCACCTAAAGCTGGGCCCACACCCCTGCCAAGAAGAATGGCACGATATACTCAACTTTCATCAAGGTGGGACCCAAAGTTGGGCCCCATCACCTTTGGTTAGATGGAAAAATAAACATTACAATGGCCCCAAGGAAGGTTTCAAAGGTGGGCATCAATGGCCACGGTTTCCTACAATGTGGTCCACTTGAGGTTTGTATTTACCTCATATGAGGGCCCATGGCCTTAAAATAATATAGAAAAACAGATGGGCGGCATACATAAAACAGATACATCGTGGTGGGACCCATAGAGCGTAGCACCCAAATGGGCCCCAAGCATTTTGAATCAAACTAATATTTCTTTGTTTTCTCCTTCATCCATATCCATGTGATCTTATGAACAAGTTAAATGACAAATAAACATCACTGTAGGGCTGGGAAGATTTCAACGGTGGAGATCATAATTCCCACTGTTTCGTGTGACATGGTCCACTTGACAATAGGATATGCTTAAATTCTGGGCTCAGCCACTAAAATGAGCTGAACAGAATAGATAAAGCAAATACATTCTAGGTGGGTCTCACGAGTGTGCCACTGGCTTGGCAGACCCCATATTTATTTAGTTATTTATTCATTATGTGCATATATATATTTATATATTTTATTTCTACCAAGTGGGGCCCACAGAAGCTTGGATCAAGCTGATATTGCTGCTTTCCCTTCTTCACACGCATGTGTGAACTTATGAACAGGTTGGATCTCAATTAAACATCATGGTGGGCATTGGAAGGTTTCAATGGTAGGGTCATTGTCCCTGCTGTTTCCTTTGGTGAGACCCCCTTGAGACTTGGATCTGACCCATTCTTGGGATCATGCCCTAAAATGATCTTCCCAGATGGATGAACGGTGCGGATATGACACATACAACACGGTGGGACCCACAGGGTGGCCCAACTGCTGGCACCCCCACGAGCCCAGCGTCCACGGACGCTGGGTACTTCCAGCGCGTCAGGCCCTCCTCCTTTCTTTCTTTCTTTCTCCTCCTTTTTTTTTTTTTTTGTTTTTCAATGGTTATCGTCGAGTGGGGCCCACATAAGGGTGATCCACTCCGTTCATCAGCTGGGACATCTCATGGTGGGTCCAATGAGCCCAATATTGGGTATATTACGGGGTCTACAAACATCAGTGTGGGCCGAAGCAGTTTCGACAGTGGACATCATTCACCCCACTGTTTCATGTGGTGCGGCCCACTTAAGAATTGAATATGCTTCACATTTGGGCCTTAGCCCTAAACTGATATGGTAAAACAGATAGACGGCGCGGATGGAACATAAACATCAAGGTGGGTCCCACGAGTGGGGACCCCTTTCCAGCGTCCAAGTAACGCTGGACGTTCCAGCGTCAGGACGTCCAGACGCTGGACGTCCAGCACATGTATTATATTTTTTTTTTTTCTCTTTTTTTTTTGTTTCTTGTGGTCATTTCATGTGGGGCCCACTTATGGACAATCCACCCCCTCCATCATGTTCCCCAGCTCATTGGGGTTCTAACAAGCCCAATATTGGGCAGGTAATATGGTCCACAAACATCACGGTGGGCCACGGAAGTTCAGCAGTCCACATCTTTTTCTCTACTATTTTCCTATGGTGTGGTCCACCTGCGATCTGGATCTGCTTCATTTTTGGTGGCCAGCCCTAAAATGGGCTGGAGAAACAAATGGACGGCGTGGATTACATACATACATCAAGGTGGGTCCCACGAGTGGGGACCCACGGTCAACTCTCAAAGTCCCAGCGCTGCTGGGCAGCAGCGTCCTCTGGACGCTGGCTGTCCAGCGGCCTTCTCTTTCATTCCCTTTTTTTTTTCTTTTTTTCTTTTTTTTCTTTTTTTTTAACTTCAAGTGGGGCTCACATGTGTAAGATCCACTCCATCTATCAGCTGGGCCATCACATGGTGGGCCCACATGGTGGATAGCGTGGATGAACAACATACATCATGGTGGTCTATTGGCCACACTAAATATGCTACAAAATGGGTCCCAAAGTGGGATCCACACCATCAAAGGGTGGGACCCATTCATGGACGATCCAGCCCATCCATCTGATTGCCCATCACAAGGTGGGACCAAGGAAAGAAAACGAAAAGTAAACGAGAAAAAGGGGGGAAAGGTATGCACTCACAATGATGGTTGGACGGTTGGATTGCCGATCGGACGGTCCGGATGATGATCGGGGTCCTCCAAGCTTGATCTTCACCTTCAATCTCTCTCTTTCTCTCTTGATCTCCCTCTAAATCTCTCTCTAAACTCACTCAATCTCTCAAATCTCTCTACTTCTCTCTCTTCTTTCTCTTCTCTCTCTTTCTCAAATCTCTTTCTCTCTCCTTTTCTTGCTCTCTCTCTCTCTCTCTCTCTCTCTCTCTCTCTCTCAAACCTTGGAATTGAGAAGCCACCCCCCCCACGTATGGCTCTTGTATGGGAAGAGGGGGGTGCATGATGTCATGATGATGATGGTGATGATGGGAGAGAGCATGAGAGGTATGGGTTGTGGTTGACTTTTGGTGAGAGAGGATGGGGTGGGTATGGTGATGATGGCTAGATAATGATGGGGGTATGGGTAAGGGTGATGTGATAGATTTGACATGTTGTTGGGAATTGTGCAAGTGGGGCCCACGCCACACGCGCGTTGCGTGGCCCACCTCGAATTGCACGAACGTGTGCATCTAACACACCGGGTATCGCAATGGGGCGTGCCACGCGGCGTTGGAATCGTGGCGCCCGCGCGGTCGCAAGGGTACAAGTCTTGGGTCGTTGTGGCACTAAATCAGGGTCGCGATCAAGGCTCTCTAATCTGGTCCATCCGGGACGTACCGGTACCGGAAACTAAACGTACGGAGGGCAATTCAGGGTACGGGTCTTACACGCCGGTCATGCCGTGCGTTAACCTTACCTGCCAGAGCAAGACGGAATCCGTCTTCTTCTACGATGCTAAAGTAGCAGCGTTGTCGCTGACTCCATGCACGGTTGACATCGTCCAACCGGTGGGCGCCGTACATCAAATCCAATCCATTCATCAAAACCATACGCCTATCCTCCACCGTCCGTTGAAATTTTAGGCCATTCGTCGATCCTGTGGACCGCTCCAAATCACCGTCCAAATCAAGATCTGATTCATCTCTACCTCTGTCTTGCATGGGTTTCCAAGATCTACCTATTCAATGTCGTGTGGACCCCATCTACATTCTCAACGGTTTCCCATACGATGTTGGCTGCTAGAAGATCGGACCCGAATCCATCTTGAAATCGAAAATTGAATTCGACTGCAACCACTGCCCTAGCTATCCATATAAAGCCTTACCAGCCGCACATCTCCCCTCCCCATGAGCGTCTGATCGAGCAGAGAAAGAGAGATAGAGAGAGAGAAGCCGTGAGAGAGAGAGAGAGGGAGATAGAGGTAACGTTTGAGAGAGAAAGAAAGCATCGTCTCCGCCTCCTGTTGTTGCTATTGCTACTAGGAGATCTCTCCAGCACAGAAAGAAGAAAGAAGAAGAAGGAAGAATAAGGAGACCTTCATTCCCTACCTTAACCAGCCAGTCCACTCACTGGGTTGACTCAGATATGAAAATCAATTCATTTTGAACCTAGGAATCATCATACGCAAGTGAGTAATTCTTCATATAATTTCCATTAATTTTTCCCAACCCTTTCCTTCTAGTTGTATGTGCATTAGAATTTAGATTTTTCTTCATTCTCAATTCTATAATTCTTTCTAATTTTTAGTGTTAAGACCCTAGGAAAGAGATTCGACTTTGAATCCATTTTCTTTCCTTACTTATCTCTCTTTAGGATTCTAGGTAAGATATTCATCCCTTAGTTATACTTTAATTGATGTTAGGATAACGTTAATATTGTCTTTACTAGGTTCTGTTTCCTCTCACATTAACATTGTACAATTCCTCTTTTAATTGACGGTTAGGATATGAATCGGACATTATAATCGAACAAACATGTGGAAATACATGCATGGTGTGTTTAGGTTTAAACTATTAAATGCATTGTGTGTTTGAGAAGTGCTTTCATGATCCATGACATTCATATGCATTATTTTATATATGCTTTACTTGTTTTAGACGATGAAACAGAGCATGGTTTATTTGACTCCTGACGTGCATGGTTGATTTGCCACCCCGCTATACTTTGGGTTAGGTGAGCATGGTTGAATACTTGCAATAGGTATCCTAACATCTAGGGACAGAGGGATCTGTTCGTCGGGCATGGTTGATTTGCCCAAGGCATGGTTGATTTGCCTGGTTGAAGATGTTGAGCATGGTTGATTTGCTCGGTTGAAGATGGGGGTAATGGTTGATTTGCCTATATATATATATATATATATTTATTTATTTATTTATTGCATCATGCATTGAACATGCACATTCATGACATCATGATACTCACAAGCGTCATTCAAGAACACAACTCATAAAACTATTTAGATGTGACATGAAAATAACTCTCCATATTTAATATTGTGCAGGATCTTATCTTGAATCAATTAAAATTTTGCTTATGTTGAAAATGATCTCACTGGGCTTTTAGCTCACCAAAATCATGACATTTCTTGCAAGTTTTTAAAAAGAACAAGACATAGGTAAAGGAGAGTATTCAGGGGGTCTCATCATACTCGAACATCATTCGTGACAGATTTATTTTAGTTTTGTAAAAATTCAATGTAATAAGGCATTAATGGAAAAGAGATCTTATATTTGGGGATTTATTTTTGATATATAATGTGTGGGATAGAATCTCAAGGAATCTATGCTCGAATTTTAAATTCACACCCTGAAACTCGGGTTTTGAGTTGTTGTACTCGAGTCTCGAATTTCGGGACGTGAAGGAATGGTATCAGAGAGGGATTTCTGAAATTCCAAAGTGCCTAGGGTTAGGGCTAGCACCTAGTGAAGTTGGAGTTAAGTTATGATGCCTAATAAAGTCTTAGCTAGGACCTTCTTATGAACTAAGGTAGTAGTTTGATTAATGATGGTTATATTTGGGTTAGACATGAAAGACAATTTATGGTATCTAGGCCTAGACTTTAGGTTCCATGGGGGATCTTAGGTATAGGTTACCCTAGAGCTTAGGTACGAAGCCTGGAGAACTAAAATTTAGTTTTGGTCTGTGTAATCTAGTGAAATTCAAGTAGGGTTTATAGTTGAACATAAGTAATGGTTGTAGAAAACTTAAAAATAGGATAGCTTGTAGACACATAGGAATGGGTGCGCTATGTATGATTTTGTTGTTATTGTACTTAAAGTTTGTTTTGTTTGAAAAGTTGTAAGTTGATTGCCTCTATTTGAGGATGTTGCCCGTATTAGGATGTTTGATTTGTTTGAAATGATGTTTTGTTTTGAGATCGTTAGTTATGCTAGGGATGTTGCTTCTAGTGTCACGTTGGTTTTTCTCTTCTTTTACTATAATTGTTGCATTTCTAATGTACTGTGACCTTCGTTTTGCTTGTGACGTTGTTTGTAGAGTCACGTTTGTGATGGTATTTTGTAGTGTCTCTGTTTGTTTTTGTTTACAATGTTGCTTTTGCTTTACTGTTTGTTTTGCTTGCTTTATTGTTGGTATTAGGATTGATTGCCTAGTTTGTAATGTTTTCGTTGCTTGAATGTTTCGTTGATTTTCTCTTTCGTGGTAGCGTACGCTTAGGCACATCAGAGTGCATAGCGAAAGCTTGGTTGTGGGTATGGTTGAATCTCGAGGACGAGATTCTCGTAAGAGGGTAGATTGTAAGAACCTGAATTCATGTAATTAGTCATACACTTGTGTACACGTAAACCTAGGACTAGTTGAATGTAGCAGACACTTAGATATATTGAGGAGTAATGTCTTTATCTGTCAGTCTAGTAAGTGGATTGAATTTTGAGGACGAAATTCTATGTAAGGGTGATAGAATGTAATACCTCAGAAATTTAGTGCAGGAGTAGGTGGATTGAATTTCGATGACGAAATTTTGTGTAAGAGTGGGAGAATGTAATACCCCCAAAAATTGGGCGCATAAGTAAGTACACGAGTGCATGTTCACACATGAGAATTTAAATTCTAGGCCGTGTTTTTCACACGCGTAAACACAAGTATACAATTTGTAAGTATTTTGACAACTTTTAAGGACCTCCAAAAACTTAGTGTACTTAATTAAGTCAATAAACTACCGTTAGAATGATCTGTCATTGCTAGAATGGAATATCTAACAGTCCACTTCGATTTCGAATTACACGATCAACGTAAATTTGTCATACGATCTCCAATGAAAATCTGTCGTATGATCTCCACACTGACCGATACACATGCTTGTCCCAAAATCTGATTTGTCCATCATGTCCGTCACCAGGCATATGATTAGATCATTGATTTCCTGACCATATGAACCTGCTCAGGTGTGTTTATAACACCCTAGGGTTTAGAATCATTTAAATTATAATTTAGTCAATTATTTAGTAAATTAAATAAGTTTTAATATTGATAAATTAATAATAAATAATCCATGGGGAATTAGGGTATGGTTTCTTTATTAAAATTGCTCAGAATAAACCCTAAAACAGCGTAGAAGTGATAGATTTCACAAAACTCGTAAATTTATAATAATTACGAAAATGTTATCAGTTAAACCACCATTTTTTTTAAGTATTATGATTTTTGACGATCACTTTCATGAAAAACTTCATATACGAGCTTTAGGGCACATTTTACCCATACATGTCAAATTTCAGCCCTCTGATCATCTTACAAATGCTCTAATCAGAAATCTGATTATAAGTGGGCCATTCGATATCAGGATCTGTCCCTTTTTTTATACCAACTCCTAATATCATGTGGCCTATCTGATGGTCGGAATAGATTTCTCACACACATCACTGTGGGGCCCGTGTGCACCGGGTGCACGTGCCACGCCGATCCGGCCGCGCGTTGACCGTACTCGCCAGAGCAAGACGGAATTCGTCTTCTTCTCGGATGCTGCAGCAGCAGCGTTGCCGCTGCCGCCTGTGCACGGTTGACGTTGTCCATCCGGTGGGCCCTCGTACATCAAATCCAATCTATTCATCAAAACCATACGCTTATCCTCCACAGTCCGTTGAAATTTTTCGGCCGTTCGTCGATCCTGTGGACCGCTCCAAATCACCGTCCAAATCAAGATCTGCTTCATCTCTACCTCTAGTCTTGCATGGGTGTCCAAGATCTACCTATTCAATGTCGTGTGGACCCCATCTATATTCTCAACGGTTTACCATACGACGTTGGCTGCAAGAAGATCGGACCCGAATCCATCGTGAAATCAAAAATCGAATCCGACTGTAACCACTGCCCTAGCTATCCATATAACGCCTTACCAGCCGCACATCTCCCCTCCCCATGAGCGTTTGATTGAGTAGAGAGAGAGAGAGAGAGAGAGAGAGAGAAGCCGTGAGAGAGAGAGAAAGGGAGATAGAGGTAACGTGAGAGAAAGAAAGAAAGCATTGTCTCTGCCTCCTGTTGCTGCTATTGCTACTGAGAGGTTTTCCAGCACAGAAAGAAGAAAGAAACAAGAAGAAGGAAGAAGAAGGAGACCTTCATTCCCTACCTTAACCAGCCAGTCCACTCACTGGGTTGACTCAGATACGGAAATCAGTTCGTTTTGAACCTAGGAATCATCATACGCAAGTGAGTGATTCTTCATATAATTTCCATTGATTTTTTCCAACCCTTTCCTTCTAGTTGTATGTGCATTAGAATTTAGATTTTTCTTCATTCTCAATTCTATAATTCTTTCTAATTTTTAGTGTTAAGACCCTAAGAAAGAGATCGACTTGGAATCCATTTTCTTTCCTTACTTATCTCTCTTTAGGATTCTAGGTAAGATATTCATCCCTTAGTTACACTTTAATTGATGTTAGGATAACATTAATATTGTCTTTACTAGGTTTTGTTTCCTCTCATATTAACATTGTACAATTCCTCTTTTAATTAACGGTTAGGATATGAATAAGAGATTATAATCGAACAAACATGTGGAAATACATACATGGTGTGTTTAGGTTTAAGCTATTGAATGCATTGTATGTTTGAGAAGTGCGTTCATGATCCATGACATTCATATGCACTATTTTATATATGCTTTATTTATTTTAAACGACAAAACAAGAGCATGGTTGATTTGACTCCTGGCGTGCATGGTTGATTTGCCGCCTCGTTGTACTCTGGTTAGATGAGCATGATTGAATATTTGCAATAGGTATCCTAACATCCAGGGGCAGAGGGATCTGTTCGTCGTGCATTGTTGATTTGCCTAAGGCATGGTTAATTTGTCTGGTTGGAGATGTTGAGCATGGTTGATTTCCTCGGTTGAAGATGGGGGGCATAGTTGATTTGCCCATATATATATTTATTGCATCATGCATTGAACATGTACATCGATGACATCATGATACTCACAAGCGTCATTCAAGGACACAACTCATAAAACTATTTAGATGTAACATGAAAATAACTCTCCATATTTAGTATTATGTAGGATCTTATCTTGAATTAATTGGAATTTTGTTTATGTTAAAAATGATCTCACTGGGCTTTTAGCTCACCAAAATCACCACATTGGAATTTTTTTTATGCTAAAAATGATCTCACTGGGCTTTTAGCTCACCAAAATCACGACAGTTCTTGCAGGTTTTCAAGAAGAACAAGACATAGGCAAAGGAGAGTATTCAGGGGTCTCATCCTACTCGAGCATAAATCGTGTAGGATAAAAAATATAGTACTGAAAGGTAAATACACTAAGTAGAAACATTGTGTTGTTCACAGGTAGCTCCCAAGTCATGCTCTGATACCAAGTCCGATACCATAAGGACGATTTTAGGGTCTGAATATTTTTTTTTGAAACATGAGCATCACCATATGAGTACTATCAAAGACAAACATAATATTTTCACTAAGTCATTTCGTTTACATACAGTACTGAAAGGTAAATACACAATGCGTAAATACAAAAACTGTGCGCAATCCGGCACCTTCTGCTATTGCACTCCCAACTCTAACTCAACGTTGCTGATACACTCTGGTATAACCTGCAGCGTAACAAACGCGCATAAGCTTCGAACGAATCTTTGTGAGTGCGTGTGTGCGTGCGCAATGCGTATGGCAAGCATGATAAATATCAGAGTAAGCAGTAAAGCATGATGAGAAATCTAAACCAAAACTTAGCCTAATTAGGCTACACGATCATGTGATATGAATAACCAGCCTACCACGGCTATGCAAGCATGCAATACAGATAACTAGCCTGCCATGGCTATGCAAGCATGTAATACAGGTAACCAGCCTACCAAGGTTATATACTCATACTATACAATCGCCTACAGGGCCTAATGTCACATGCAATGATCCAATGCATGTATGCAAATCACCACCTCTCAGTACAATGGTCCAGATACAAACAGTCATATCGCGATCGCCCAAGCAATGCAGGACTCGGAACTGGTAGCTCGCCTAGTGTGGTAGCTCGCCCAGGCTTACAGCTCCGCGCATATCACACCCACGCATGTCAGGACCGTCCCACACTATACAGAACATCAGTCACGTCACTAATACCAATACCATCTCTGAAACGGAACATCACCGGGGTCTCACAGACCTCACTACTCACCAGTAGAATGCCAAAGCCTATCTGGTGCAATAGCGGACCTACTCACAGCTAGTCAAACTCAACCCACTTTGCCAACACTCTTCCGGCAGGTTAGGTCAGACCTCCTTCCAAACTGACCACGTGCAGTGGAAAACACCGCCGTTTGGTATTCGACATACTGGTGTATGATTAAACCACCCAATCCTTGAATGGAGCACCCACCTTGGTACCAACGGGATCAGGGACTTTCACCCAGGGACATCTTTGGCATCCAGTTTAAAGATCACATATTTCCGGTGTTCTGCAAACCACGATGGAGCTGTGGTTGCAACGTAGTAACCATGCTATATGCGGCACAAGTAGACGATGCGAAATGAAACCATGCATACAAATGTGGGACGACATGCCCGTGCAAGTCTCCAAATAGCACCATAAAACTATAGGGTCTCAAATACAATGTCACCGTCAACTGGTAATGAACTGCACGATAATCGTGGCCGATATGGCCGGTTGATACAAGACAATCAGATGAGCCAAGCATTCATGATGCATGAGCCAAGCATACAGTATGAGTGCCAATAAGTAGTCAATCTACCACGATGGCAATAAAACAATCTAGTCCATCCTATTTGAGATATGATTAAAATGAAGGGACACATATGAATGATTGAGTCATAGTGTGGGATGTCGTTAGCCAGGGAATCTCGCATCAAGGGCTACAAGGTATGCTAAGCTATTCCTACCATATAGTGTAAGTCAGGATGATAGACTCCTGTCCTCGAATAATCCCATACCTATTAGAGAGGTTTGCGATAGAGAGCACGTAAATTACATTTGCGCGACTACATCTCGAATGCTTTATGCTTGCGTTTATGCCCTAGTGGTCCCCAACTAACAATGGTGATTCGGGATGCATACTCATTACACAAACACGGTGGTCATCGAAGCATATAGTATAAAGATCACATATGAGTATTCCAAACAACACTACGTGTGGCAACAGACATACTAAAAACATCATAAAAAGATAATTCACTTATAACATAAACAAACACAAAGAGATAGGACCCTAAATGGATGGTATACAACAACACAGATGGTCCAACAATTGAACGGTGTAGATTAACCTTCAACATTCACATAACCCGAATAGAAAGAAAAAGATTGAATACACTACCGACACATCAAAGGTAGAACCTACTTGAGCGGCAAGAGTAGAATACCCAAAATCATGCCGAGACCCATAATCCTGTAGTACAGTTGAGATAAACACAATAATAGTCCATAAAAGGAATGTCATAGAACGGGTTGCAAGATAGACAGGTCATGACAGAGAATCATAAATGGTAGGGTAATCTGAGATAGATGATCAATACGATGAGGTCCAAAAAGGGACGACAGGTCTAACCTCATACTGCAAGATAGGCTCTATATAATGGATGTCATAGATGACATACTAACGTTGAGGATGAGCCCTACACTCATCCTAAAGGTAAACGAACGGTGTGGATGGGATATACACGATATGGTGGTCTTTAATAGTTGGGTACAAGGGTAGGAGGGGTGAGTCATATAAGTATACAACAAGCTGAGTTACCAGGATCAATCAACATGGTGAGTCAACAAGGTGAGTCAATAAGCAGGTTAACAAGGCGGGTCAACATGGTGAGTTAACAAAGTGAATTGACAAGGCAGTTCAACAGGGTGAGTTTAAGAAAGTAGCCCTGTGACTTGGATCGAGCTAACTTTAGGGATGACCTTTCAATAAGGGTTTACACAACTAATCATCAAGGTGGATCCACGGGATGGACTGTTAGTGCACTTTTCTGTGGCATACTAGTGCACCTTGTTTGTCAATCACTTACAGCGGTGAGTCTAGAGTCGGTTGAGCCCAAAGAAGACGAAGACCGAAGACTAAAGACGTCCAGCCACATCAAGGAAGAAGATTCAAGTAAATGAGATGCCTTGGTGCCTTAACCTCGACCAAAACCTATCCCCTTTGTATCCTTGATGACCTTGACCATATTTAGAACCTTTTAGTCATCATTGATAGGCCCTAGGTGTCCCTTTTGATCACCCTAACCTTGGCCTATAACATCCAGCTGAAGATAGAAGTGTTCAGCTTTGTGGAGGGGAGAACCAGGCTGGTCCGACCGGTCATGACCGGTCGGCCAGCAGCCCTGCTGCTTTGCATAAGGACAGCCGACCGGTCATGACCGGTCGGCCTTCACATGGCATGTAGATCAGCAAGCCTGACCGACCGGTCAAGACCGGTCGGCCTTCACTTTCGGCCTGGTGTTATTTTTAGTCCAGCAGAGGGGTCCGACCGGTCATGACCGGTCGGCCAGTATGGCTTAGGCTGCCCAGTGAGGGGGTCCGACCGGTCATGACCGGTCGGCCCATATATGTGGCCTTTGCATTTCTTGTCCCTCCAGCAGGGGACTCCGACCGGTCGTGACCGGTCGGGATAGGTCGTTTATGACCGTTTTCTGCCCGTTTTAGAGCCGTTGGACCTCTCTCTTCTATATATATGGTGCTCCATTCTTGGGCAAAGTGAGAGAAGTTTTTGAGAGCCCATTCCACACTTATCTTGTTCATCCTTTGGGGCCTCAAAGAGGAGGTTTTCAAGTCATATCCCTTGTGTTTCAAACACAAGTATGGGCATTCAAATGCTATCAAGAGATGACTTGATTCCTCTCTCAAATCTAGAGGTGTGACACTATTCCACATAGGTATATCCCTTGTCCAAGACCTCTAAAAGACTCTCTAGGTGAATCTCCTAGTTGGAACAACCTACACATCCCATGTATGAGATTCACCCATCCTCCTAGCACCTTGGGCATTTCAAGGCATCGCATGCAAGGTGTTTGATCGAATGTGGCTGAGGCATTGGCAACGCAACGGCGGCACGATCGAGGGAGCAAAGGGAAGCTGATTGAAGCACGGGAGAGCGGAGATCAAGCTACCCAATCCGGCGCTAAACAAGGGGCTCATCCGACAAGTAAGTTGTCTCATTTGAGAGTCCATTTTAGAGTTTGTTTGTCAACTCGCCTTAGGGACGTTAGCCGTTCCTTGGCCCGTCAGCCGGGCCTAAACTAAGTCTCCAAGGGGGAGCCTCCGACACGGGAGTAAACGTGCGATAAGGTTGAGAGTTAGCCTGTGTCTAAAACTCCGGATACGGTTGAGAGGTGAACCGATAAAACCTCCGTGTAAAGGTTGAGAGGTGAACCTCATTTAAAACCTCCGATAGTGAATGCCGGTGTGCTCAAAGGGGTTGAGTACTTGAACCGGGAGTGGAGTAGACACGTAGTCGAACCACTATACATCCTTGTGTTTGTGATTGTTATTGAGCACATTAATATCTTTGCATTGTTAGTTTAATTGCTTAATTATGAATGATTGATATGAATGCATGCTAGGCACTTTTTAGGCATCCTTGCACAAGATGTACCTTCACTACTTGTGTAGACTTGAGCTCATTGATCCAATCTCATAAGTCTACACAAGGTGCATAGGTTAGTAGCTTAATTAGTTGAATCATTTCCTTCCTATGCATGCTTAGACTAGGGTTGGTTATTGCTTAACTCTTGCTAGTCTTGTGATTGGACCCACCAAGGCTTGGAAGCCAAGGTGTTCTTGCTTACCTAGCTTAAACTTGTTGAATTGCATAAGTAGGCGAAAAGAATTTTAAAAAAGGTCCTATTCACCCCCCCTCTAGGTCCATAGACATATCTCCAAGTGTCTCTACAAGCGGTAAAACCGCAATTTCAATTGGTATCAGAGCGGGTTCCTCTTTAAGGGCTTAATTGCCTAGAGGTAGATCCTAAAGAGAAACTTGAAAATATGTCTAGAGAGGACTCTTCATCCGTCACTAAGCCTCCTTTCTTTGATGGGTCAAATTATCCATATTGGAAAGCCCAAATGCGCATCTTCTTGGAATCCATTGATTCGGATGTGAGGGACATGATTGATTTTGGATATGAACCCCCAATGGTTACTATTTCTAAGGAGGGTGAGCCGGATGTTCTCAGGCCAAAAGACAAGGCATTATGGACTGCTCATGAAAAGGCTCAACGTATTAATAATGCCCAGGGCCTGAATGCCATATTTTGTTCAGTATCAAAAGAAGAATTTGGTCGGATCCAAAACTGCACTACCAGTAAACAAGCATGGGATATTCTGGAGGTTACCCATGAAGGAACAAATGTTGTTAAAAATTCTAAACTCCAGCGCCTCTCCACTCTCTTTGAAAATATTACTATGGAGGAGGATGAAACGTTTACTGAATTTTATACCAAACTGAACAAAATCACAAATGATATGTGGGGCTTAGGGGATCCGGTTCCGGAACATAGGCTTTGTAGGAAAATTCTGAGATCGCTTCCGGAACGGTTCTCTTCTAAAGTCACCACCATTGAAGAGTGTAGGGATCTTAATACTATGAAAGTTGAAGAACTCATAGGTTCCCTACAAACCTTTGAGCTAGGCTTTAAAGCCCCCTCTAGAAGGAAAAACATCGCCTTCAAGTCCTCTCACAGACACAAGAAAATCAAAAGTGAGACGGAGGATGATAGCGATGATGAGGATGATGAGGAAGAACAATTGAACAAAAAATTTAAGAGATTCCTCAAATTTGATAGAGGGAATAGCCGTGACAAGAAGGACAAGAAGGGTGATAAACGTACAGGAAAATCATCCATACCTTCATCCGTCCGTTGTTACGGTTGCGGTCGTCGTGGCCATATTGCCCCGGAATGTCCGGAAGGGCCTAAACCAAAAGGTAAAAAGGCAATGGCTGCCACTTGGGATGATACGGAGGAGTCCGAATCTGATGATGAGAGCCAACATAATGATCTTGCTCTCTCGGCCTCCATCACGACCCCTCTACCAGATTATCTAAGAGGGGATCCCAACCGCTATCCCTTCTAGGAGAAGAAGGTGTTCTCAACCCCTCACCTCATGCTACATTTTATGAGGGTGTTGTGGAACTTTGCTACCCTTTGGCTTTTTAATCTCATCATGGTTAGAGAGGGTAGCTAGTTATGCTTTTTTTGGAAAATCTGAGGATTTTAGCCTCATTTCTGTGTATATGGGCAAATCAGAGGATTCAAGCCTCATTCGCCCAAATTTTGATGATTTAGCTTTGCTTTTATTGATACATTTGCTTGCTAGATTATCATCCTGCTTAGATTAGCTAACCATCTTGAGTTTTATGCTTCATGTATGCTAATCTTTGCTTAGTTTTGGTCTTGATATACCATTAGGGGAGGTTGGTTGATTGGGCTATAAGCCCTTTGTGCTTCATTGCAAATGTATGTCCTTGACCAATATTGCATGATTACCTACGCTTAGATAGTTATATCTTCCTGGTAATCATGTTTTTCTTAGCTTGCTCCATGTATTTATGATTCATGCACCCTACACTCTCCTTTTAGCATATGCTTATAGTTATAACTGCGACACACTATCTCCTCTTTCCTTAAGTTCATTGGTATATCATTAAGGGGGAGAGAATAGTTTGTCAATTGCTAACAAAAAGGGGGAGAAAGATCAAATCCCACCAAAACTAGTTTGCTATGTTTTGTGATGCAGGGATTGACAGGTTGTGGGGGAGCAAACTGAAACGGAGCAGCATAGTTTAGACATGTCAAGAGTCCTGTATTTTATGTTTTATCAATGTAATCTCTTGCTCATGTAATTTGTTTTGGTAGGTTAAGTTTTTGTAAGTAATTGACAAAGGGGGAGATTGTTAGTGCACTTTTCTGTGGCATACTAGTGCACCTTGTTTGTCAATCACTTACAGCGGTGAGTCTAGAGTCGGTTGAGCCCAAAGAAGACGAAGACCGAAGACTCAAGACGTCCAGCCACATCAAGGAAGAAGATTCAGGTAAATGAGATGCCTTGGTGCCTTAACCTCGACCAAAACCTATCCCCTTTGTATCCTTGATGACCTTGACCATATTTAGAACCTTTTAGTCATCATTGATAGGCCCTAGGTGTCCCTTTTGATCACCCTAACCTTGGCCTATAACATCCAGCTGAAGATAGAAGTGTTCAGCTTTGTGGAGGGGAGAACCAGGCTGGTCCGACCGGTCATGACCGGTCGGCCAGCAGCCCTGCTGCTTTGCATAAGGACAGCCGACCGGTCATGACCGGTCGGCCTTCACATGGCATGTAGATCAGCAAGCCTGACCGACCGGTCAAGACCGGTCGGCCTTCACTTTCGGCCTGGTGTTATTTTTAGTCCAGCAGAGGGGTCCGACCGGTCATGACCGGTCGGCCAGTATGGCTTAGGCTGCCCAGTGAGGGGGTCCGACCGGTCATGACCGGTCGGCCCATATATGTGGCCTTTGCATTTCTTGTCCCTCCAGCAGGGGACTCCGACCGGTCGTGACCGGTCGGGATAGGTCGTTTATGACCGTTTTCTGCCCGTTTTAGAGCCGTTGGACCTCTCTCTTCTATATATATGGTGCTCCATTCTTGGGCAAAGTGAGAGAAGTTTTTGAGAGCCCATTCCACACTTATCTTGTTCATCCTTTGGGGCCTCAAAGAGGAGGTTTTCAAGTCATATCCCTTGTGTTTCAAACACAAGTATGGGCATTCAAATGCTATCAAGAGATGACTTGATTCCTCTCTCAAATCTAGAGGTGTGACACTATTCCACATAGGTATATCCCTTGTCCAAGACCTCTAGAAGACTCTCTAGGTGAATCTCCTAGTTGGAACAACCTACACATCCCATGTATGAGATTCACCCATCCTCCTAGCACCTTGGGCATTTCAAGGCATCGCATGCAAGGTGTTTGATCGAATGTGGCTGAGGCATTGGCAACGCAACGGCGGCACGATCGAGGGAGCAAAGGGAAGCTGATTGAAGCACGGGAGAGCGGAGATCAAGCTACCCAATCCGGCGCTAAACAAGGGGCTCATCCGACAAGTAAGTTGTCTCATTTGAGAGTCCATTTTAGAGTTTGTTTGTCAACTCGCCTTAGGGACGTTAGCCGTTCCTTGGCCCGTCAGCCGGGCCTAAACTAAGTCTCCAAGGGGGAGCCTCCGACACGGGAGTAAACGTGCGATAAGGTTGAGAGTTAGCCTGTGTCTAAAACTCCGGATACGGTTGAGAGGTGAACCGATAAAACCTCCGTGTAAAGGTTGAGAGGTGAACCTCATTTAAAACCTCCGATAGTGAATGCCGGTGTGCTCAAAGGGGTTGAGTACTTGAACCGGGAGTGGAGTAGACACGTAGTCGAACCACTATACATCCTTGTGTTTGTGATTGTTATTGAGCACATTGATATCTTTGCATTGTTAGTTTAATTGCTTAATTATGAATGATTGATATGAATGCATGCTAGGCACTTTTTAGGCATCCTTGCACAAGATGTACCTTCACTACTTGTGTAGACTTGAGCTCATTGATCCAATCTCATAAGTCTACACAAGGTGCATAGGTTAGTAGCTTAATTAGTTGAATCATTTCCTTCCTATGCATGCTTAGACTAGGGTTGGTTATTGCTTAACTCTTGCTAGTCTTGTGATTGGACCCACCAAGGCTTGGAAGCCAAGGTGTTCTTGCTTACCTAGCTTAAACTTGTTGAATTGCATAAGTAGGCGAAAAGAATTTTAAAAAAGGTCCTATTCACCCCCCCTCTAGGTCCATAGACATATCTCCAAGTGTCTCTACAAGCGGTAAAACCGCAATTTCATGGACAACGCGGTCACTCGGACACGCACACTAAGGTGGTCCCAAGGCTATCCTGTACATAACATGCTAGGGTCCATTCATTTGGATGGTTTGGATCAAGCACAAAATTAAGGCGGTCCTATTGGATAGCCAACATACATATCGCACCATAGTGGCCAATGGCTGACGTGGATAGAACACATGCATAACAAGGTGGACCCGTGGTTGGGTGTAACCGCACAAAGGAGTGGGGAAGCCATATACATCAATGGGCCCCAATAGTTTGGGATCAATCCGATATTTGTGCTTTCCCACTAATCATGTGAGATGGCAACCAAACACCATGGTGGGGCCCGCACACCACACGTGTGAAACCCCACCATGGCTGGGTGACTTATGAACAGGAAGAATGGCAAATAAATATAACAGATGGGTCCTGTAAAGTTTCCAATGGTAGGCATTCAATCAACCTTATTTTCTACGTGTGGCCCACCCAAAACTGGGCCCACACCCCTGCCAAGAAGAACGACAAGGTATGCCCAACATTCATCAAGGTGGGACCCAAAGTTGGACCCCATCACCTTTGGTTAGATGGATAAATAAACATTACAATGGCCCTAAGGAAGGTTTCAAAGGTGGGCATCAATGACCACTGTTTCCTAAAATGTGGTCCACCTGAGGTTTGTATTTACCTCATTATGAGGGCCCACGGCCTTAAAATAATATGGAAAAATATATGGTCGGCATAGATAAAATAGATGCATCGTGGTGAGACCTATAGGGTAGGCCACCTGCTGGGCAGCCCAGCCAACATACGGCCAGCGCCCCCTTCCTTCTCTCTCTTCTTTACTTTATTTATTTATTTATTTATTATTTTTTTATCTCATCAAGAGGGGCCCACAAAAGTTTTTGATCAAGTTGATATTTTTGTTTTCCCTTCCTGCACACGTGTGTGAGCTTATGACCAGGTTGGATCTCAAATAAACATCATGGTGGGCCGTAGGAAGGTCTCAACGGTCTGTCACTGTCCCCACTGTTTTCTCTCAAGTGGGGTCCACTGGAGATTTGGATCTGTCTCATTCTTCAGACCATGCCCTAAAACGATCTCCTCAAATGGATGGACGGTGTGGATATAGCACCCGCATCATGGTGGGACCCATAGAGTGGGTCACCAGCTGGGCAGTGAGCCCAGCGTCCGTGGACGCTGGTACTCCCAGCATCAGCGACGCCTCTCCTTCTTCTTTTCTTTCTTTTTCTTTTTTTTTTCATGGTTTTGATCGAGTGGGGCCCACATAAGGGTGATCCACTCCGTCTATCAAGTTTCCCAGCTCATGGGGGACCCAACGAGCCCAATATTGGGTATGTGAATAGGTCTACAAACAGCAAGGTGGACCGAGGAAGTTTCGACAGTGGACATCATGTTCTCCACTCTTTCCTGTGGTGTGGTCCGCTTAAGATTTGGATCTGGTTCATATTCGGGCCCTGGCCCTAGAATGACTTGGGAAAACAGATGGACGGTGTGGATACAACATAAACATCAAGGTGGGTCCCATGAATGGGGACCCCATTCACATGTCCAGGTGACACTGGACTATTCCAGCGTCTCTGACGCTGTGAACTTCCAGCGTCTGACGTTCCCCTTTTTCTTTCTTGCTTATTTCAAGTGGGGCCCACATAGGTATAATCCAATCCATTCATCAGGTTCCCCAACTCATGGGGAAACCGTAGAGTCCAATATTGGACAGGTAAAAATGCTCACAAACATCACGGTGGGCCCAAAGAGTTTCGACAGTGGACATCCTTATCTCCACTATTTTCTATGGTGTGGTCCACCCGAGATCTGGATCTACTTCATTTTTTGTACCCAGCCTTAAAATGGGCTGGAGAAACAGACGGACGGCGTGGATCAAATACATGCATCAAGGTGGGTCCCACGAGTGGGGACCCACGGTCAACGCCCAAAGGGGCTTTCAGCCCAGGCGCTGTTGGGCAGCAGCGTCCTCTGGACGTTGTCTGTCCAGTGGCCATCTCCTTTTTTCTTTTTTTTTCTTTTTCTTTTTTTTAATTATTATTATTATTATTATTATTATTACAGGTATGTGGGGCCCATTCCTGATGATCCAGCCCATCCATCTCATTGCCCATCACAAGGTGGGCCCAAGGAAATAAAATGAAAGGTAAACGAGAAAAAGGGGGGAAGTTTGCACTCACAACGATGGTTGGACGGTTGGATTGCCGATCGGACGGTTCGGATGATGATCGGGGTCCTCCAAGCTTGATCTCCTCCTTCAATCTCTCTAACTCTCTCTTTCTCTCTCTTGATCTCCCTCTAAATCTCTCTACTTCTCTCTTCTCTCTCTCCTCTCTCAAATCTCTTTCTCTTTCTCTCTCCTTTCTCTCTCTAACTCTTGAAATTTTGAAATGAGAAGCCTTCCTCTCCTCCTACATATGGACTTATATGGGGGGAGAGAGAGGAGGAAATCATGGAGGGAAATGATGGTGGTGGTGGTTAGCATGGGAGGGGTATGGGAGGTATGGGTGAGAGTTGACTTTTAGGTGAGAGAGTGATGGGGTGGGTATGGGGTGAGTAGAGTAGGGGTATGGGTGAGAGTGATGGTGCTTGATTAGATTAATTTGACATGTACTTGGGATTTGTGTAAGTGGGGCCCACGCCACACGTGCGTTGCGCGGCCCACCTCGGATTGCGCAAAAGTACGCATCTTTCACACCGGGTATCGCAATGGGGCGTGCCGCGCGGCGTTGGAATCACAACGCCTACGCGGTCGCCGGGGTATAGGTCTTGGGTCGATGCAGTACTAAAATAGGGTCGCGATCAAGACTTGTTAATCCGGTCCATCCGGGACATACTGGTACCGGAAACTAAACGTACGGAGGGCAATTCAGGGTACGGGTCTTACACTTTTTGTTTGGACCGGCAATTGAATAGGCATGCGCATTAACTCCTGAACATGTGGCGACCACCACTTCACTTCATTTGGTAAAAAGTTGGCATTCATTAATAATGACACCTAATCATGTACGGCCGCTCTCCTTTGATAAACACATTAGGCGGTTATATGCATGGTTCGAGGCAAGATCAAGTCATTTACTTACCGTTCAAAACAAAGGATTTGAGGGGCCTCTGTTGTGGAATAAAGTTGGTCGAAGGTATTTGCGATGAAACAGCTCTCGAAGCAGCTTGATCTGGATGATATACGACGTGCGAGCACTTCCCGGGTATTATAAACTACGAGCAGATAAACATGATATATCGTCTAGTGAGCCGAGTTGGATGCATCTCATAATTTCAAGAGATCTGCTCATAAGACAATCGTCAGTCATATCTGAGCAGCCTTGATCACTGGTCGTTTGGTGGGGACGTCTCCCATGTCATAGTCTCAGCAGCCCATATAACTCATGAGTTGGCCCAGATTATAGGTCTGTTTGGGTTTGTTTATACTCATAACTCCCGAATTAAACGGGATCTCCATCAAAGAACGTAATCATGTAAGTGTCTAATTTGATAAGATAACACCTTATCCCCTAAAGCTAGGAAGATCTCAACAGCCTATGTAACAGACTAATACATCTGGACCTAAATAAATAGATGATCGACGGGTAAGAAAGGTACAAAAAAAACATATCTTAATCCATATTTCACACTTCGTCTTACTTTCAAGCCTATTTCTAACTTAGGCATCGGAGGGCTGACAACTGAGGGTCAGCCACCCTTAGTTTTTCTCTTTGATTTTCAAGTGAGGAGAAGGGATTTATCTTCAAGAAGATCGTGTATTTGGGAGGAAAGAATCTATGACCAAAATCTAACGTTAACATTTATGTTTGTAGGAAAGAAAGAGAGATTTCATGAATTTAAGGTTAAAATGACCACTTTTAAAGCACACCAAAGATCAAAGAAAGAAGAGCCTGAAGGTGGAGGAAAGAAGCAAGGAAGGACTCGATGATCAAGACCAAATTAATGCCTAAAAGAAGAAATTAAAGCTAAAAAAAATTATGCAGAAAAAGTATGAAAAAATCAAGTTAGGAGTCTGAATCGTCCAGAAAAGTCAAAGTGCAGAGCTTTAAGGCCAGAAAATCAAGATGCAAAAAGTTTAGAAAATGGCGTTGAAATACTACTAGACTAAATTTCGTTCCATCGAAACTTAGGTTTTGATCCATCGAAGTCCTATAAAAAATAACTCTGATACATCAAAATCCTATTGAAAAATATGCATAAAAGTTTGCAACTCTCTAGACAAAAACTCTGATACATCGAAATAGTTTCGATTAATCAAAGTATCTTTCAAAACCACACTTCTGATTGATCAAAGTACCTATTGAAACTAACGAGAGCTGCATAAATTCCTACACAAATTTGAGGCGGTGGCGAATTTCTTTATAAAATAGCATCTCTACTCTCTTCCAAAGGCATCATAGGACGTAGGGAGCAAGGAGATCAAGTTGTAAGAGGCTTCCTAGCCTTCTATAACTAGTTTTACTTTATTTTCTTTATTTTCTAGTTCTAGTTCTAATTTTCTTATATTTTCTTCTAGTTAACTCTCAGCTAGAGCTGAGAGGTGAAATTTCTAGTTTATTATTCATGCTTTGATTCTTTGATTTCGAATTATGGTTTAATTGTTGAACAAATCATTAATGGTTTGAATAAAGTTGATAGTTTTAGATAATTCAGGGAATCTTATATGCTACGTACATGAGTTCTTGTTGGATTCTGAGATTAATCAGATTGGTATATGGGATTTTGATTTGTGGAAGTCTTTAATTCTCCGGATATGATGAATGCCTCAAGCTCTTTATGAGTTGAAACAGTTAGATTTCTATTAGAACTATTTGATGAAAGTTTATATATCTTTTGTTGAATATGAGATAGATTGATTTGTATATTGATTGGTTTGATTCTAATTCAAGTTGTAGTTCTAATCTAATCTAGTAACAGGATTAGAAGAAAAGTATGATTGCAAATTAACCTAACATGATGAAGGATTTGTCTGTATAATTCAAAGAATTGGATTCCCTGCGACCAAATACTTGTGCTTTGATGAGGGAACTATATCAATATATGATCTATCTAAATCAAATTGTTATTCTGCTTTAGTCTTTTTATCATCCGACTAGATAGAGACGGCACTTCGATTCTAGTTGCATATTGAATCGAATCAATTCAATTGACATGATTAATACTAAAAGTGGATCCTTGATGATCTAGTGTTTGCTTTAGATTGTTTTTATCTTATTTTAGAATTATCCGTTAGTGCACTTTTCCGTGGCATACTAGTGCACCTTGTTTGTCAATCACTTACGTCAGTGAGTCTAGTGTCGGTGGAGCCCAAAGAAGATGAAGACTGAAGACTCAAGACATCCAGCCGCATCAAGGAAGAAGATTCAGGTATATGAGATGCCTTGGTGACTTAACCTCGACCAAAACCTATCCCCTTTGTATCCTTGATGACCTTGACCATATTTAGAACCCTTTAGGCATCATTGATAGGCCCTAGGTGTCCCATTTGATCAACCTTTCCTAGGACTTTATGTACAGGCTGAAGAAAGTAGAGTGCAGCTTGTATGTGGGGAGAACCAGGCTGGTCCGACCGGTCATGATCGGTCGGCCAGCAGCCTTGCTGCTTTATGCAATGGCCAGCCGACCGGTCATGACCGGTCGGCCGTTTACAAATCATGGTGGCCAGCAGGTATGGCCGACCGGTCATGACCGGTCGGCCTGGAGCTTTCTCTCATCCAGCAAGGTGCGCCGACCGGTCATGACCGGTCGGCCTGATGTTTTAGGCTGTCCAGTGAGGGGGTCCGACCGGTCATGACCGGTCGGCCCATATTCTTGGCCTATGCAGCTGATGTTCTCCAGCAGAGGGGTCCGACCGGTCATGACCGGTCGGGGCAGGCCGTCTTATGGCCGTTTTATGACCGTTAGAGCCTCTTTTCTATAAATATGGAGCTCCATTCTTGGGTCAGTGGGAGAGAAGTTTTTGAGAGCCCATTCCACACTTAACTTGTACATCATTTGGGGCCTCAAAGAGGAGGTTTTTCAAGTCATATCCCTTGTGTTTCAAACACAAGCATGGGCATTCAAATGCTATCCAGAGATGACTTGATTCCTCTCTCAAATCTAGAGGTGTGACACTAATCCACATAGGTATATCATTTGTCCAAAACTTCTAGAAGACTCTCTAGGTGAATCTCCTAGTTGGAACATCCTACACATCCCATGTATGAGATTCACCCATCCTCCTAGCACCTTGGGCATTTCAAGGCATCGCATGCAAGGTGTTTGATCGAATGTGGCTGAGGCATTGGCAACGCAACGGCGGCACGATCGAGGGAGCAAAGGGAAGCTGATTGAAGCACGGGAGAGCGGAGATCAAGCAACCCAATACGGCGCTAAACAAGGGGCTCATCCGACAAGTATGCTGTCTTACTTGAGAGTCCATTTTAGAGTTTGTTTGTCAACTCGCCTTAGGGACGTTAGTCGTTCCTTGGCCCGTCAGCCGGGCCTAAACTAAGTCTCCAAGGGGGAGCCTCCGACACGGGAGTAAACGTGCGATAAGGTTGAGAGTTAGCCTATGTCTAAAACTCCGGATACGGTTGAGAGGTGAACCGATAAAACCTCCGTGTAAAGGTTGAGAGGTGAACCTCATTTAAAACCTCCGATAGTGAATGCCGGCGTGCTCAAAGGGGTTGAGTACTTGAACCGGGAGTGGAGTAGATACGTAGTCGAACCACTATACATCCTTGTGTTTGTGAGTGTTCTTGAGCACATTCTATCTTTGCATTGTTAGTTTAATTGCTTAATTATGAATGATTGATAGGAATGCATGCTAGGCACTTTCTAGGCATCCTCACACAAGATGTACCTTCACTACTTGTGTAGACTTGAGCTCATTGATCCACTCTCATAAGTCTACACAAGTTGCATAGGTTAGGAGCTTGATTATTTGATTCTTTTATGTACCTATGCATGCTTGACTAGGATTGCTTATTGCTTTACTCTTGCTAGTCTTTTGATTGGACCCACCAAGGCTTGGAAGCCGAGGTGTTCTTGCTTACAAAGCTTATTTTGTTAAATTGCATAAGTAGGCGAAAAGAATTTGAAAAAGGTCCATATCACCCCCTCTTAGTCCATAGACATATCTCCAAGTATCTCTACAAGCGGTAAAACCGCAATTTCAATTGGTATCAGAGACGGATTCCTCTTTAAAGGCGTAATTGCCTAGAGGTAGATCCTACAGAGAGACTTGAAAATATGTCTAGAGAGGACTCTTCATCCGTCACTAAGCCTCCTTTCTTTGATGGGTCAAATTATCCATATTGGAAAGCCCGAATGCGCATTTTCTTGGAATCCATTGATTCGGATGTGAGGGACATGGTTTAATTTGGATATGAACCCCCAATGGTAACTATCTCTAAGGAAGGTGAGCCGGATGCTATCAGGCCAAAAGATAAGACATTGTGGACTGCTCAAGAAAAGGCTCAACGTATCAATAATGCCAAGGGCCTGAATGCTATATTTTGTTCAGTATCGAGAGAAGAATTTGGTCGGATCCAAAACTGCACTACCAATAAACAAGCATGGGATATTCTGGAAGTTACCCATGAAGGAACAAATGTTGTTAAAAATTCTAAACTCCAGCGCCTCTCCACTCTCTTTGAAAATATTACTATGGAGGAGGATGAAACGTTTACTGAATTTTATACCAAACTGAACAAAATCACAAATGATATGTGGGGATTAGGGGATCCGGTTCCGGAACATAGGCTTTGTAGGAAAATTCTGAGATCTCTTCCGGAACGGTTCTCTTGTAAAGTCACCACCATTGAAGAGTGTAGGGATCTAAACACAATGAAAGTTGAAGAACTCATAGGTTCCCTACAAACCTTTGAGTTAGGCTTTAAGGCCCCCTCTAGAAGGAAAAATATCGCTTTTAAGTCCTCTCACAAACATAAGAAAATCAAAAGTGAGTCGGAGGAAGATAGCGATGATGAGGATGATGAGGAAGAGAAATTGAACAAAAAATTCAAGAGATTCCTCAAATTTGATAGAGGAAATAGCCGTGACAAGAAGGACAAGAAGGGTGATAAACGTACAGGAAAATCATCCATACCTTCATCCGTCCGTTGTTACGGGTGCGGTCGTCGTGGCCATATTGCCCCGGAATGTCCGGAAGGGCCTAAACCGAAAGGTAAAAAGGCAATGGTTGCCACTTGGGATGATACGGAGGAGTCCGAATCTGATGATGAGAGCCAACATAAAGATCTTGCTCTCTCGGCCTCCATCACGACCCCTTTACCAGATTATCTAAGAGGGGATCCCAACCGCTATCCCTTCTAGGAGAAGAAGGTGTTCCCAACCCCTCACCTCATGCTACATTCTATGAGGGTGTTGTGGAACTTTGCTACCCTTTGGCTTTTTGATCTCATCATGGTTAGTGAGGGTAGCTAGTTATGCTTTTATTGGAAAATCTGAGGATTTCAGCCTCATTTCTGTGTGTATGGGCAAATCAGAGGATTCCAGCCTCATTCGCCCAGATTTTGATGATTTAGCCTTGCTTTTAATTAATACATTTGCTTGCTAGATTGTCATCTTGCTTAGATTAGTTAATCATCTTGAGTTTTAAGCTTCATGTATGCTAATCTTTGCTTAGTATTGGTCTTGATATACCATTAGGGGAGGTTGGTTGATTGGGCTATAAGCCCTTTTGTGCTTCATTGCAAATGTATATCCTTGACCAATTGCATGATTAATCTTGCCTGAATAGTTACATTTCTTGTTAATCATGTTTCTTAGCTTGCTCCATGTATTTATGATTCATGCACCCTATACTCTCCGTTTTAGCATGTGCTTATAGTTATAACTGCGACACACTATCTTCTCTTACCTTAACCTTATTAGCATATCATTAAGGGGG
This sequence comes from Liriodendron chinense, assembly GCA_003013855.2. Taxonomy (NCBI): domain Eukaryota; kingdom Viridiplantae; phylum Streptophyta; class Magnoliopsida; order Magnoliales; family Magnoliaceae; genus Liriodendron; species Liriodendron chinense. The sequence goes on from PVNU02002432.1 coordinate 137,163, forward strand.
AGAGAATAGTTTGTCAATTGCTAACAAAAAGGGGGAGAAAGATCAAATCCCACCAAAACTAGTTTACTATGTTTTGTGATGCAGGGATTGACAGGTTATGGGGGAGCAAACTGAAGAGGAGCAGCTTAGGTTGTCATGTCAAGAGTCCTGTATTTTATGTTTTATTAATGTAATCTCTTGTTCATGTAATTTGTTTTGGTAGGTTAAGTTTTTGTAAGTAATTGACAAAGGGGGAGATTGTTAGTGCACTTTTCCGTGGCATACTAGTGCACCTTGTTTGTCAATCACTTACGTCAGTGAGTCTAGTGTCGGTGGAGCCCAAAGAAGACGAAGACCGAAGACTCAAGACATCCAGCCGCATCAAGGAAGAAGATTCAGGTATATGAGATGCCTTGGTGCCTTAACCTCGACCAAAACCTATCCCCTTTGTATCCTTGATGACCTTGACCATATTTAGAACCCTTTAGGCATCATTGATAGGCCCTAGGTGTCCCATTTGATCAACCTTTCCTAAGACTTTATGTACAGGCTGAAGAAAGTAGAGTGCAGCTTGTATGTGGGGAGAACCAGGCTGGTCCGACCGGTCATGACCGGTCGGCCAGCAGCCTTGCTGCTTTATGCAATGGCCAGCCGACCGGTCATGACCGGTCGGCCGTTTACAAATTGTTCGCTCGCCTCAAGTATAAGGCTGCGATGTAGTAATAAATCTCGGTAAGACCGAGGTCGATCCACAGGGAAAAAGTAACAGCTTCCTAATTACTTCAGCAACTCAGTTTAATAGAACAAATTCAATTTCAATAGGATGTTTAATTAAAACAGTAACTTAATGAAAAATCAGAGATATAATGTACTAAGGCTTTCAAGGATCCACTTGTAGCAATTCTATGTCAACTCAGTCAATCCAAGTAGAGAACACAACTAGATTTGAAGTCCTATCTCTCATCTAGTTGGAAAATAAAGCATTCACACACATTCATCCAATTCAAGTTGAACTTCCAAGTTCAAGTCCATTCAATCAATGTAGAATTCAAATTCATAGCCTGCGGAGTAACAGCCATGCCTATGGACTATGGCCTGCTCAAGGATTACTATAATTCGAATCTAAACAAGCAACCTGTGATAATCTCAGAGAATTAAAAGGAATTCATGTCCGGAGCACATGAACTCAGATAAGACATCTCAAACTACCACCTATTGGACTGAAACATAAGAAAAATCCAACTTTGAATTAAAAGTACTTGAATCAAACTGAAATTAACATAGAGTTGGCTACAAGCTTCACCTCTCAGCCTTAGCTGAGAGGTTTTAGCCGAGCATAGTCATGCTACAACTAAAAACTCAAAAATAAAGCATAAAACTAGAAAAACCCTGAAGATAGATGTTGCAGACGCCCCACAGTCGCCTTCAGCCTCCAAACTCACGTTCCTTCTCCTCTCTGATACCTTAGGAAGAGCCCCTAGGTGTCCTTTTATAGCAACAAACCCCCCTTGCGTCGGATCCTGCGAAAGACTTCGCATTGCGCAGTGAAATTCGGAGTCCCAATTTAGAAAGGACTCATCCTTACGCAGAGCCGACCGGTCACGACCGGTCGGGCTGATTTCCAGGCATTCCAGTGAGTACAGCTGACCGGTCATGACCGGTCGGGCTGATTTCCATTCATCCAGCGTACATGCCCGACCGGTCATGACCGGTCGGGCTGATCTCCCTCTCATCCAGCGTGCATGGCCGACCGGTCATGACCGGTCGGCCTCTCTTCTTCTTGTTCATGTGATGTGGCTGACCGGTCGGACGACCGGTCAGCCTTGTATTCCTTCATCTTTTTCTTCTTTTCTTCATTCTCTTTTCTCTCTCTTTCTTCTTCTTTCCTTGGTCCATCTTAGGACTTCATCCAATGTCTTCAAATGTAATCTTTTGACTCTAATTTGATGAAATCCCCTCTTATCTCTACAATCACAAAACACATGTTAGGTGGGCCTTTTAACCATGAAAATCATGCAAATTATGTAGTGTAATGGGCAATGCAATGTATAAATTGGAGGTTCAACACACCCCCCAACCAGATTTTTGCTAGTCCCGAGCAAAACATGCGTGAAACAGTTTCAAACCTCCAAATCCAACCCTCTTCCAGAAACCATGTTTCTATCCATTCCCAGATGTATAAGTGTAAAATTTGGAAAAATTAGGTGTTGGAAGCTGAACCTTGGACTCTCAAAACATAAGAAGTGTTTACATGAAATCCCCGCTGACTGATTGATAAATAGAAGAATTCGAACAAATTCAACCTAGTGTGCATAGTGAAAGTTCATCTCATGAGTTCCTGGAACCATCTTCTTTATAGATTAAGTAGACCAGGGATTTCAAGGTGCACAGAGCAACAGCAAGCCTATGACAGGAATTTGTCTTACCGTCCTTCCGACGGCTTTCACACTACATCCCATTTCCGGCTTTGGTTACGGTTCGACCATCCCCCGGTTGGTAATAGGTAGCCCTCTTCGGAATTTTCCACCAATTTTCTTTCCTTCCCGATTTCATCCTTTCTTTCCTTTTTCTTTTAACTTAGATAGGATTTTTAGAAATCCATATCTTTCATTATTTTCCCATGGACAAGGATGGACAAAATACCCCGGCTTGGCTGCTCAACACCTCTAAACCAAAGTCTAGCTAATCCACAAATCACATAAACCTGTCACTCATGAAAATCGTGTAATGTGAACTTGGTGTAAAGGTGTTCAAATTCTCTATCAATCACAACAATAGGGGAACTAACATATAAAGCCATTATGTTGGGAGAATTCAAGACTTACAACATCACACACTTCATATCTCCTCTTCTTATACTCATATCATCTCGAATGCATGGAAACAAAATTTTCTAAAAGAGTTTTGAGATGTTAGAAATTTCGAAAAATTTTGTGCATATGAAGCTCGAAATGTTGCAATATGCTAGATGAGGGATCTCATCTCACCCCCCAACCAAATCTTGCATTGTCCTCAATGTAAAAAGATAATTAGTTAGCATGAACATGAGAGCAATGGTAAACAATGAGAGAGTGAGAACAATAGTACCTGAGAGAGCGATCATGGAGGTCTGCAATTCCAACAACTAAATCCTACTAAAACAGTAAAACAAAATAAACCTACCTATGCTATACCTCCATCAGACTAGGAGATCAATAATCCTGATAAAGAGGATCATTCAGGGAGATGGACATGTCCTCTGAATCAAATTTCTCAACAAATGGTTTAAGGCGTTGTCCATTAACTTTGAAACAGTCACCATTTGCTGAATTCTCAATCTCAACAGCCCCATGAGGAAAAACTTCTTTAACAATATATGGGCCGGTCCATCGAGATCGTAATTTTCCCGGAAAAAGATGAAGTCGGGCATTATACAAGAGCACTTTCTGTCCTTCATGGAAGGATTTCCTTAAGATGTGTTTGTCATGAAAGGCCTTCATCTTGCTCTTGTAAATCCTCGAATTCTCATATGCATCGTTCCGGATCTCATCAAGCTCATTTAATTGAAGTTTACGAAGCGAGCTAGCCTTGTCTATGTCAAAATTTAGGGCCCGAATTGCCCAATAGGCTTTGTGTTCTATCTCCACAGGCAAGTGGCAAGCTTTCCCATAGACCAGTCTATAAGGGGACATTCCAATGGGTGTCTTGTAGGCAGTACGGTGAGCCCAAAGTGCATCATCTAATCGTAGGGACCAATCCTTGCGATCCGGTCTCACCGTCTTTTCTAAAATCTGTTTGATTTCCCTATTGGAGATTTCAGCTTGCCCACTTGTTTGTGGGTGGTATGGGGTACTCACTTTGTGCCTAATACCATATTTCTTCATCAAAGTTTCAAAAGGTCTATTGCAAAAGTGAGCACCACCATCACTAATAATGGCTCGAGGCGTCCCAAATCTAGAAAGTATGTTTTCTTTGAGAAACTTGAGAACCGTACGATGATCATTGGTTCTACATGGGATAGCCTCTATCCATTTAGACACATAGTCTACGGCAAGCAGAATATAGACATGTCCAAAAGATGAGGGGAATGGTCCCATGAAATCGATGCCCCAACAGTCAAAGACTTCAAGATGTTGAATTGGGGTGAGAGGCATCATATTGCGACGGGATAATCCTCCTAACTTCTGGCAGCGCTCGCATGCTTTGCAAAACTCGTGGGTATCTTTAAATAATGTGGGCCAATAAAAACCACACTGCAGAATTTTTGCAGTTGTTTTCTTGGCTGAAAAATGACCCCCACATGCTTGATCATGACAAAAGGAGATGACTGAATTGTGTTCATCATCGGGGATGCATCTCCTTATAATCTGGTCTGGGCAATATTTAAACAATAGAGGTTCATCCCAGAAAAATCTGCGCACTTCCCTTAGAAATTTACGTTTGTCTTGCGCAGTCCAATGAGTCGGCATCGCTCCTGTGGAAAGATAGTTGGCTATATCAGCGTACCATGGTGGATGCATAGCAACAAAGAGTTGCTCATCAGGGAATGAGTCCTCAATAGGTGACTCGTCAATGGAATTTGGTAGGACTAGGCGGGATAGATGATCCGCCACCACATTTTCTACCCCCTTCTTATCTTTGATCTCCAAATCGAATTCTTGAAGGAGTAGGATCCATCTTAGCAAACGGGGCTTAGCATCCTTCTTAGAAAGAAGGTATTTTAACGCCGCATGATCCGTATAAACAATAACTTTGGATCCTATTAAGTATGGCCTGAATTTGTCCAAGGCAAAGATGACAGCTAGGAGCTCTTTCTCCGTAGTTGAATAATTAACTTGGGCAGGATTCAAGGTCCTACTCGCGTAGTAGATGACATGGGGCTTTTTATCCTTCTTTTGGCCTAACACCGCCCCAATAGCAAAATCGCTCGCATCGCACATCAACTCAAAAGGAATGGACCAATCTGGTGGTTGCATGATAGGAGCGGTTGTCAACATGTCTTTTAGCTTTGAAAAAGCTAATTGACATTCGGTACTCCACTCAAATTGGTTCTCCTTTTGTAGAAGGTTGCATAAAGGCCTTGAGATGTGACTAAAGTCCTTTATAAACCTTCGATAGAAACCGGCGTGTCCCAGGAAGGACCGCACATCGCGTATGCTTTTGGGTGGTGGTAGATTGGAGATTATGTCAATTTTTGCCCGGTCTACCTCTATTCCATTAGACGAGATGATGTGTCCAAGGACTATTCCTCTTTGTACCATGAAATGGCACTTTTCCCAGTTTAATACAAGTTGCTTTTCCTCACACCTCATTAAGACCAACTTCAAGTGCTCGAGGCACTCATCAAATGTACAACCAAAAACAGAGAAGTCATCCATGAACACCTCAAGAAACTCACCCACCATGTCTGAGAAAATACTCAACATGCATCGTTGGAATGTGGCGGGTGCATTGCATAACCCGAATGGCATCCTTCGGTAGGCGAAGGTACCAAACGGGCATGTAAATGTGGTTTTCTCTTGGTCTTCCGGAGCTATCTCAATTTGGTTGTATCCGGAATAGCCATCTAGGAAGCAATAGTAGGGATGGCCTGCCAACCTCTCCAAAATTTGGTCCATAAATGGGAGAGGGAAGTGGTCTTTCCTAGTGACCGTATTGAGCTTCCTATAATCAATGCACATACGCCAACCGGTGGTCACCCTAGTGGGTATAAGCTCGTTGTTGGCGTTTTCAATGATGGTAATACCGGATTTCTTGGGGACAACTTGGGTAGGACTCACCCATTGGCTATCTGAGATGGGGTAGATGATACCCACATCCAATAGCTTTAACACTTCGGCTTTGACAACCTCCATCATGTTTGGATTTAGCCGTCTTTGAGGTTGTCTAGTCGTTTTTGCGTTTTCTTCAAGGTGTATACGGTGAGTGCAAACCGAAGGATCTATTCCTTTGAGATCCGCTATTGTCCAACCTATGGCTTCCCGGTGTTTTTTGAGTAACTCAATCAACTTGAGCTCTTGGTCTTTTTCTAGGTGGGAGGCAATGACAACTGGGAAAGTTTCCTCTTGACCCAGATATACATATTTAAGCTCGGATGGCAATGGTTTGAGGTCAAGCTTCGGTGGTTTGATGCTAGACGGTAGAGGCCTTGATGTGGTTGGTGGCAATTTTTCGAAATGGGGCCTCGACCGGCTAGTATCAACTACCGGTCTTTCTATATTTAATGCATGCACAATCTCACTAATGATAGGGTCTTCAGAATCCATGAAGTGTGCTAAGCATGTCTCCAAACTTTCTAGTGGTTCAAGTTGGAGGAGTTCTTCTTCTTCAAAGGTTTCAAGCATGTTTACATCGAAGAACTCATCATCATCGACATCCCTATGTCTTTTGCCCAGGTGAAATACATTCACCTCTAGTGTCATGTTTCCAAAAGATAATTGCATCACCCCATTCCGGCAATTGATGATTGCGTTTGATGTGGCAAGGAATGGGCGGCCTAATATCACCGGTATTTGGGTGCTAGCATCCAAAACCGGTTGTGTATCCAAGACTATAAAATCTACCGGGTAGTAGAATTTGTCAACTTGGACTAGAACATCCTCAACTATCCCCCTCGGTACACGGATAGATCTATCAGCGAGTTGCAATGTGGTTTTGGTGGGTTTTAATTCACCAAGACCCAATTGTTCATATACCGAGTATGGGATCAAGTTCACACTTGCCCCCAAGTCTAACAAGGCACGTTCAATCCGGTAGTCTCCAATGATACATGAGACGGTGGGACTACCGGGATCTTTGAATTTTGGGGGAGTCTTTTGAGTGAGGATGGCACTAACTTGCTCAGTTAGGAAGGCCTTTTGCTGCACATTATATTTGCGTTTTGTTGTGCATAGGTCTTTTAGAAACTTGGCATAAGAGGGAATTTGTTTGATGGCATCAAGCAAAGGGATATTGATCTTGACTTGTCTGAAAATCTCTAGAATATCTTGAGAATTTGGGAGAGATTTTGGGGCAACCAATCTCGATGGGAATGGTGCTATGGGCTTGTAAATGCGTTCCGGTTGTTGTGGGGCTAGGTTAGATCCATTTTCATCCTCAGAATTTACCGGATCATTAGGCTCATCGGCCTTCACCGGAATAGTTTTGTCAATTTGTTTACCACTTCTAAGGGTGGTAATGGATTTAGCTTGCTCCATGTTTTGGTTGGAAGGATTAAGGATGCTTACTTCATGTACTTGCTTAGGATTGGGTTGAGGTTGGGCCGGAAAGGTCCCTTCCCTAGCATTCAAGCGTCCCTTAATCTCATCAACCGAGACTTTCAGCTCTTGGAACAATTGCTGATTTGATTCATTTACTTGCGCTTGCCCTTGCATAAACGCTCTCAAAGTATCCTCCAATGAGACTTGAGGTGGGGCCATATTTTGCATGGGTGGCCCTCTTTGGGAGTTGGTAGGATTGCCCGTTGGGGCATTCTTCCAACTGAAATTCGGGTGGTTCTTCCAACTCTCATTGTATGTATTACCTACCGGTCCATTGAAGGGCCGTTGATAACCATATGTGGCATTGGCTGTCTCTTGCAACACTTCCTTAAATGCAGGAATTGTGGGACAATCTTGCGTAGCGTGTAAGTCGGTGAGACAAATCCCACATGTGGTTTCAACAACTTCCTTGGACTTGGAAACTCCATTTTTGCTAAGTTCCATGGCCTCAACCTTCCTTGTGAGGTTGGCTATCCTTGCATTTACGTCGTCTTCCTCTTTAAGGACATATATCCCTCCTTTCTCTTGAGTAGGCTTGGGGTTCTTGGGTTTATCCGAGGTGTCCCAAGATTGGGCATTTTCAGCCAACATGTCCAAGTAACTCCAAGCATCATCTGGATTTTTACTCATAAACTCGCCATTGCACATCATTTCCACAAATTGGCGCATATTAGGACTTAATCCATCATTGAAAAAATTTATAATTCGCCAACTCTCATAGCCATGATGTGGGCAAGCAAGCAGGAGTTCCTTAAATCTTTCCCAACATTGAAAGAATGATTCACCCTCTTTTGCTGAGAAATTCATTATGGCCCTTCGAAGAGTGTTTGTCTTATGAGCTGGGAAGAACTTTTTCAAGAATTCCCGGTTCATCTCAACCCATGACCCAATCGAATATGGTCTAAGAGAGTGAAGCCAATCTTTGGCTCTTTCTTTCAAGGTGAAGGGAAAAAGTTTAAGTCTGATTGTATCCCCAGAAACATTGGGATAATGCAAGGTGGCCAACACTTCTTCGAATTCTTGCAAGTGTAAGTATGGGCGGTCAGAGTCTAGCCCATGGAATTTAGGTAAAAGTTGGATTACTCCCTGGTTTTATGTCAAGGGTCCCACCGTTAGCTGGTAGAACTATGCAAGAAGGTGTAATTGTACGAGCAGGTTGTAGGTAATCCCGTAGTGATCTCATTGGAGGAACATTATGTACCTCATTCTCTCCTACTCCTTCCTGATTTGCGTTTGTGGTTGGAGTAGGGGGTGGAGGATTCCTTAAGGGTGTTTGCTCCATACTCCCCAAACTTTCACAATGCTCTTGATAATTCCGGACTCGTCTATGGACTGACAATGGTCCAACTAAACCACCTTCAGATTGGAGACGATTTGAATGGTTACGTTCCCAACGGGACATAAACCACTCAATCAGAAATCAAAACTAATCCTAACCTAGAAAACTGCAATCTGAAAATTCTAAAAACTAAGTTAGAAAGGTATCACCTGATGCGCTTGAACTGAAAGAAGAATTCCTACAAAACAGAAAACTTTGTTAGTTCTAAGAAAAATCAGAAAAACCTATCTACTTCTACAGCCACTGAAACTATTTGAAAACTATTATCTAATTTCCCCGGCAGCGGCGCCAAAAACTTGTTCGCTCGCCTCAAGTGTAAGGCTGCGATGTAGTAATAAATCTCGGTAAGACCGAGGTCGATCCACAGGGAAAAAGTAACAGCTTCCTAATTACTTCAGCAACTCAGTTTAATAGAGCAAATTCAATTTCAATAGGATGTTTAATTAAAACAGTAACTTAATGAAAAATCAGAGATATAATGTACTAAGGCTTTCAAGGATCCACTTGTAGCAATTCTATGTCAATTCAGTCAATCCAAGTAGAGAACACAACTAGATTTGAAGTCCTATCTCTCATCTAGTTGGAAAATAAAGCATTCACACACATTCATCCAATTCAAGTTGAACTTCCAAGTTCTAGATTCATGCACCCTATACTCTCCGTTTTAGCATGTGCTTATAGTTATAACTGCGACACACTATCTTCTCTTACCTTAACCTTATTGGCATATCATTAAGGGGGGGAGAATAGTTTGTCAATTGCTAACAAAAAGGGGGAGAAAGATCAAATCCCACCAAAACTAGTTTACTATGTTTTGTGATGCAGGGATTGACAGGTTATGGGGGAGCAAACTGAAGAGGAGCAGCTTAGGTTGTCATGTCAAGAGTCCTGTATTTTATGTTTTATTAATGTAATCTCTTGTTCATGTAATTTGTTTTGGTAGGTTAAGTTTTTGTAAGTAATTGACAAAGGGGGAGATTGTTAGTGCACTTTTCCGTGGCATACTAGTGCACCTTGTTTGTCAATCACTTACGTCAGTGAGTCTAGTGTCGGTGGAGCCCAAAGAAGACGAAGACCGAAGACTCAAGACATCCAGCCGCATCAAGGAAGAAGATTCAGGTATATGAGATGCCTTGGTGCCTTAACCTCGACCAAAACCTATCCCCTTTGTATCCTTGGTGACCTTGACCATATTTAGAACCCTTTAGGCATCATTGATAGGCCCTAGGTGTCCCATTTGATCAACCTTTCCTAAGACTTTATGTACAGGCTGAAGAAAGTAGAGTGCAGCTTGTATGTGGGGAGAACCAGGCTGGTCCGACCGGTCATGACCGGTCGGCCAGCAGCCTTGCTGCTTTATGCAATGGCCAGCCGACCGGTCATGACCGGTCGGCCGTTTACAAATTGTTCGCTCGCCTCAAGTATAAGGCTGCGATGTAGTAATAAATCTCGGTAAGACCGAGGTCGATCCACAGGGAAAAAGTAACAGCTTCCTAATTACTTCAGCAACTCAGTTTAATAGAACAAATTCAATTTCAATAGGATGTTTAATTAAAACAGTAACTTAATGAAAAATCAGAGATATAATGTACTAAGGCTTTCAAGGATCCACTTGTAGCAATTCTATGTCAACTCAGTCAATCCAAGTAGAGAACACAACTAGATTTGAAGTCCTATCTCTCATCTAGTTGGAAAATAAAGCATTCACACACATTCATCCAATTCAAGTTGAACTTCCAAGTTCAAGTCCATTCAATCAATGTAGAATTCAAATTCATAGCCTGCGGAGTAACAGCCATGCCTATGGACTATGGCCTGCTCAAGGATTACTATAATTCGAATCTAAACAAGCAACCTGTGATAATCTCAGAGAATTAAAAGGAATTCATGTCCGGAGCACATGAACTCAGATAAGACATCTCAAACTACCACCTATTGGACTGAAACATAAGAAAAATCCAACTTTGAATTAAAAGTACTTGAATCAAACTGAAATTAACATAGAGTTGGCTACAAGCTTCACCTCTCAGCCTTAGCTGAGAGGTTTTAGCCGAGCATAGTCATGCTAAAACTAAAAACTCAAAAATAAAGCATAAAACTAGAAAAACCCGAAGATAGATGTTGCAGACGCCCCACAGTCGCCTTCAGCCTCCAAACTCACGTTCCTTCTCCTCTCTGATACCTTAGGAAGAGCCCCTAGGTGTCCTTTTATAGCAACAAACCCCCCTTGCGTCGGATCCTGCGAAAGACTTCGCATTGCGCAGTGAAATTCGGAGTCCCAATTTAGAAAGGACTCATCCTTACGCAGAGCCGACCGGTCACGACCGGTCGGGCTGATTTCCAGGCATTCCAGTGAGTACAGCCGACCGGTCATGACCGGTCGGGCTGATTTCCATTCATCCAGCGCACATGCCCGACCGGTCATGACCGGTCGGGCTGATCTCCCTCTCATCCAGCGTGCATGGCCGACCGGTCATGACCGGTCGGCCTCTCTTCTTCTTGTTCATGTGATGTGGCTGACCGGTCGGACGACCGGTCAGCCTTGTATTCCTTCATCTTTTTCTTCTTTTCTTCATTCTCTTTTCTCTCTCTTTCTTCTTCTTTCCTTGGTCCATCTTAGGACTTCATCCAATGTCTTCAAATGTAATCTTTTGACTCTAATTTGATGAAATCCCCTCTTATCTCTACAATCACAAAACACATGTTAGGTGGGCCTTTTAACCATGAAAATCATGCAAATTATGTAGTGTAATGGGCAATGCAATGTATAAATTGGAGGTTCAACACACCCCCCAACCAGATTTTTGCTAGTCCCGAGCAAAACATGCGTGAAACAGTTTCAAACCTCCAAATCCAACCCTCTTCCAGAAACCATGTTTCTATCCATTCCCAGATGTATAAGTGTAAAATTTGGAAAAATTAGGTGTTGGAAGCTGAACCTTGGACTCTCAAAACATAAGAAGTGTTTACATGAAATCCCCGCTGACTGATTGATAAATAGAAGAATTCGAACAAATTCAACCTAGTGTGCATAGTGAAAGTTCATCTCATGAGTTCCTGGAACCATCTTCTTTATAGATTAAGTAGACCAGGGATTTCAAGGTGCACAGAGCAACAGCAAGCCTATGACAGGAATTTGTCTTACCGTCCTTCCGACGGCTTTCACACTACATCCCATTTCCGGCTTTGGTTACGGTTCGACCATCCCCCGGTTGGTAATAGGTAGCCCTCTTCGGAATTTTCCACCAATTTTCTTTCCTTCCCGATTTCATCCTTTCTTTCCTTTTTCTTTTAACTTAGATAGGATTTTTAGAAATCCATATCTTTCATTATTTTCCCATGGACAAGGATGGACAAAATACCCCGGCTTGGCTGCTCAACACCTCTAAACCAAAGTCTAGCTAATCCACAAATCACATAAACCTGTCACTCATGAAAATCGTGTAATGTGAACTTGGTGTAAAGGTGTTCAAATTCTCTATCAATCACAACAATAGGGGAACTAACATATAAAGCCATTATGTTGGGAGAATTCAAGACTTACAACATCACACACTTCATATCTCCTCTTCTTATACTCATATCATCTCGAATGCATGGAAACAAAATTTTCTAAAAGAGTTTTGAGATGTTAGAAATTTCGAAAAATTTTGTGCATATGAAGCTCGAAATGTTGCAATATGCTAGATGAGGGATCTCATCTCACCCCCCAACCAAATCTTGCATTGTCCTCAATGTAAAAAGATAATTAGTTAGCATGAACATGAGAGCAATGGTAAACAATGAGAGAGTGAGAACAATAGTACCTGAGAGAGCGATCATGGAGGTCTGCAATTCCAACAACTAAATCCTACTAAAACAGTAAAACAAAATAAACCTACCTATGCTATACCTCCATCAGACTAGGAGATCAATAATCCTGATAAAGAGGATCATTCAGGGAGATGGACATGTCCTCTGAATCAAATTTCTCAACAAATGGTTTAAGGCGTTGTCCATTAACTTTGAAACAGTCACCATTTGCTGAATTCTCAATCTCAACAGCCCCATGAGGAAAAACTTCTTTAACAATATATGGGCCGGTCCATCGAGATCGTAATTTTCCCGGAAAAAGATGAAGTCAGGGCATTATACAAGAGCACTTTCTGTCCTTCATGGAAGGATTTCCTTAAGATGTGTTTGTCATGAAAGGCCTTCATCTTGCTCTTGTAAATCCTCGAATTCTCATATGCATCGTTCCGGATCTCATCAAGCTCATTTAATTGAAGTTTACGAAGCGAGCTAGCCTTGTCTATGTCAAAATTTAGGGCCCGAATTGCCCAATAGGCTTTGTGTTCTATCTCCACAGGCAAGTGGCAAGCTTTCCCATAGACCAGTCTATAAGGGGACATTCCAATGGGTGTCTTGTAGGCAGTACGGTGAGCCCAAAGTGCATCATCTAATCGTAGGGACCAATCCTTGCGATCCGGTCTCACCGTCTTTTCTAAAATCTGTTTGATTTCCCTATTGGAGATTTCAGCTTGCCCACTTGTTTGTGGGTGGTATGGGGTACTCACTTTGTGCCTAATACCATATTTCTTCATCAAAGTTTCAAAAGGTCTATTGCAAAAGTGAGCACCACCATCACTAATAATGGCTCGAGGCGTCCCAAATCTAGAAAGTATGTTTTCTTTGAGAAACTTGAGAACCGTACGATGATCATTGGTTCTACATGGGATAGCCTCTATCCATTTAGACACATAGTCTACGGCAAGCAGAATATAGACATGTCCAAAAGATGAGGGGAATGGTCCCATGAAATCGATGCCCCAACAGTCAAAGACTTCAAGATGTTGAATTGGGGTGAGAGGCATCATATTGCGACGGGATAATCCTCCTAACTTCTGGCAGCGCTCGCATGCTTTGCAAAACTCGTGGGTATCTTTAAATAATGTGGGCCAATAAAAACCACACTGCAGAATTTTTGCAGTTGTTTTCTTGGCTGAAAAATGACCCCCACATGCTTGATCATGACAAAAGGAGATGACTGAATTGTGTTCATCATCGGGGATGCATCTCCTTATAATCTGGTCTGGGCAATATTTAAACAATAGAGGTTCATCCCAGAAAAATCTGCGCACTTCCCTTAGAAATTTACGTTTGTCTTGCGCAGTCCAATGAGTCGGCATCGCTCCTGTGGAAAGATAGTTGGCTATATCAGCGTACCATGGTGGATGCATAGCAACAAAGAGTTGCTCATCAGGGAATGAGTCCTCAATAGGTGACTCGTCAATGGAATTTGGTAGGACTAGGCGGGATAGATGATCCGCCACCACATTTTCTACCCCCTTCTTATCTTTGATCTCCAAATCGAATTCTTGAAGGAGTAGGATCCATCTTAGCAAACGGGGCTTAGCATCCTTCTTAGAAAGAAGGTATTTTAACGCCGCATGATCCGTATAAACAATAACTTTGGATCCTATTAAGTATGGCCTGAATTTGTCCAAGGCAAAGATGACAGCTAGGAGCTCTTTCTCCGTAGTTGAATAATTAACTTGGGCAGGATTCAAGGTCCTACTCGCGTAGTAGATGACATGGGGCTTTTTATCCTTCTTTTGGCCTAACACCGCCCCAATAGCAAAATCGCTCGCATCGCACATCAACTCAAAAGGAATGGACCAATCTGGTGGTTGCATGATAGGAGCGGTTGTCAACATGTCTTTTAGCTTTGAAAAAGCTAATTGACATTCGGTACTCCACTCAAATTGGTTCTCCTTTTGTAGAAGGTTGCATAAAGGCCTTGAGATGTGACTAAAGTCCTTTATAAACCTTCGATAGAAACCGGCGTGTCCCAGGAAGGACCGCACATCGCGTATGCTTTTGGGTGGTGGTAGATTGGAGATTATGTCAATTTTTGCCCGGTCTACCTCTATTCCATTGGACGAGATGATGTGTCCAAGGACTATTCCTCTTTGTACCATAAAGTGGCACTTTTCCCAGTTTAATACAAGTTGCTTTTCCTCACACCTCATTAAGACCAACTTCAAGTGCTCGAGGCACTCATCAAATGTACAACCAAAAACAGAGAAGTCATCCATGAACACCTCAAGAAACTCACCCACCATGTCTGAGAAAATACTCAACATGCATCGTTGGAATGTGGCGGGTGCATTGCATAACCCGAATGGCATCCTTCGGTAGGCGAAGGTACCAAACGGGCATGTAAATGTGGTTTTCTCTTGGTCTTCCGGAGCTATCTCAATTTGGTTGTATCCGGAATAGCCATCTAGGAAGCAATAGTAGGGATGGCCTGCCAACCTCTCCAAAATTTGGTCCATAAATGGGAGAGGGAAGTGGTCTTTCCTAGTGACCGTATTGAGCTTCCTATAATCAATGCACATACGCCAACCGGTGGTCACCCTAGTGGGTATAAGCTCGTTGTTGGCGTTTTCAATGATGGTAATACCGGATTTCTTGGGGACAACTTGGGTAGGACTCACCCATTGGCTATCTGAGATGGGGTAGATGATACCCACATCCAATAGCTTTAACACTTCGGCTTTGACAACCTCCATCATGTTTGGATTTAGCCGTCTTTGAGGTTGTCTAGTCGTTTTTGCGTTTTCTTCAAGGTGTATACGGTGAGTGCAAACCGAAGGATCTATTCCTTTGAGATCCGCTATTGTCCAACCTATGGCTTCCCGGTGTTTTTTGAGTAACTCAATCAACTTGAGCTCTTGGTCTTTTTCTAGGTGGGAGGCAATGACAACTGGGAAAGTTTCCTCTTGACCCAGATATACATATTTAAGCTCGGATGGCAATGGTTTGAGGTCAAGCTTCGGTGGTTTGATGCTAGACGGTAGAGGCCTTGATGTGGTTGGTGGCAATTTTTCGAAATGGGGCCTCGACCGGCTAGTATCAACTACCGGTCCTTTCTATATTTAATGCATGCACAATCTCACTAATGATAGGGTCTTCAGAATCCATGAAGTGTGCTAAGCATGTCTCCAAACTTTCTAGTGGTTCAAGTTGGAGGAGTTCTTCTTCTTCAAAGGTTTCAAGCATGTTTACATCGAAGAACTCATCATCATCGACATCCCTATGTCTTTTGCCCAGGTGAAATACATTCACCTCTAGTGTCATGTTTCCAAAAGATAATTGCATCACCCCATTCCGGCAATTGATGATTGCGTTTGATGTGGCAAGGAATGGGCGGCCTAATATCACCGGTATTTGGGTGCTAGCATCCAAAACCGGTTGTGTATCCAAGACTATAAAATCTACCGGGTAGTAGAATTTGTCAACTTGGACTAGAACATCCTCAACTATCCCCCTCGGTACACGGATAGATCTATCAGCGAGTTGCAATGTGGTTTTGGTGGGTTTTAATTCACCAAGACCCAATTGTTCATATACCGAGTATGGGATCAAGTTCACACTTGCCCCCAAGTCTAACAAGGCACGTTCAATCCGGTAGTCTCCAATGATACATGAGACGGTGGGACTACCGGGATCTTTGAATTTTGGGGGAGTCTTTTGAGTGAGGATGGCACTAACTTGCTCAGTTAGGAAGGCCTTTTGCTGCACATTATATTTGCGTTTTGTTGTGCATAGGTCTTTTAGAAACTTGGCATAAGAGGGAATTTGTTTGATGGCATCAAGCAAAGGGATATTGATCTTGACTTGTCTGAAAATCTCTAGAATATCTTGAGAATTTGGGAGAGATTTTGGGGCAACCAATCTCGATGGGAATGGTGCTATGGGCTTGTAAATGCGTTCCGGTTGTTGTGGGGCTAGGTTAGATCCATTTTCATCCTCAGAATTTACCGGATCATTAGGCTCATCGGCCTTCACCGGAATAGTTTTGTCAATTTGTTTACCACTTCTAAGGGTGGTAATGGATTTAGCTTGCTCCATGTTTTGGTTGGAAGGATTAAGGATGCTTACTTCATGTACTTGCTTAGGATTGGGTTGAGGTTGGGCCGGAAAGGTCCCTTCCCTAGCATTCAAGCGTCCCTTAATCTCATCAACCGAGACTTTCAGCTCTTGGAACAATTGCTGATTTGATTCATTTACTTGCGCTTGCCCTTGCATAAACGCTCTCAAAGTATCCTCCAATGAGACTTGAGGTGGGGCCATATTTTGCATGGGTGGCCCTCTTTGGGAGTTGGTAGGATTGCCCGTTGGGGCATTCTTCCAACTGAAATTCGGGTGGTTCTTCCAACTCTCATTGTATGTATTACCTACCGGTCCATTGAAGGGCCGTTGATAACCATATGTGGCATTGGCTGTCTCTTGCAACACTTTCCTTAAATGCAGGAATTGTGGGACAATCTTGCGTAGCGTGTAAGTCGGTGAGACAAATCCCACATGTGGTTTCAACAACTTCCTTGGACTTGGAAACTCCATTTTTGCTAAGTTCCATGGCCTCAACCTTCCTTGTGAGGTTGGCTATCCTTGCATTTACGTCGTCTTCCTCTTTAAGGACATATATCCCTCCTTTCTCTTGAGTAGGCTTGGGGTTCTTGGGTTTATCCGAGGTGTCCCAAGATTGGGCATTTTCAGCCAACATGTCCAAGTAACTCCAAGCATCATCTGGATTTTTACTCATAAACTCGCCATTGCACATCATTTCCACAAATTGGCGCATATTAGGACTTAATCCATCATTGAAAAAATTTATAATTCGCCAACTCTCATAGCCATGATGTGGGCAAGCAAGCAGGAGTTCCTTAAATCTTTCCCAACATTGAAAGAATGATTCACCCTCTTTTGCTGAGAAAATTCATTATGGCCCTTCGAAGAGTGTTTGTCTTATGAGCTGGGAAGAACTTTTTCAAGAATTCCCGGTTCATCTCAACCCATGACCCAATCGAATATGGTCTAAGAGAGTGAAGCCAATCTTTGGCTCTTTCTTTCAAGGTGAAGGGAAAAAGTTTAAGTCTGATTGTATCCCCAGAAACATTGGGATAATGCAAGGTGGCCAACACTTCTTCGAATTCTTGCAAGTGTAAGTATGGGCGGTCAGAGTCTAGCCCATGGAATTTAGGTAAAAGTTGGATTACTCCCTGGTTTTATGTCAAGGGTCCCACCGTTAGCTGGTAGAACTATGCAAGAAGGTGTAATTGTACGAGCAGGTTGTAGGTAATCCCGTAGTGATCTCATTGGAGGAACATTATGTACCTCATTCTCTCCTACTCCTTCCTGATTTGCGTTTGTGGTTGGAGTAGGGGGTGGAGGATTCCTTAAGGGTGTTTGCTCCATACTCCCCAAACTTTCACAATGCTCTTGATAATTCCGGACTCGTCTATGGACTGACAATGGTCCAACTAAACCACCTTCAGATTGGAGACGATTTGAATGGTTACGTTCCCAACGGGACATAAACCACTCAATCAGAAATCAAAACTAATCCTAACCTAGAAAACTGCAATCTGAAAATTCTAAAAACTAAGTTAGAAAGGTATCACCTGATGCGCTTGAACTGAAAGAAGAATTCCTACAAAACAGAAAACTTTGTTAGTTCTAAGAAAAATCAGAAAAACCTATCTACTTCTACAGCCACTGAAACTATTTGAAAACTATTATCTAATTTCCCCGGCAGCGGCGCCAAAAACTTGTTCGCTCGCCTCAAGTGTAAGGCTGCGATGTAGTAATAAATCTCGGTAAGACCGAGGTCGATCCACAGGGAAAAAGTAACAGCTTCCTAATTACTTCAGCAACTCAGTTTAATAGAGCAAATTCAATTTCAATAGGATGTTTAATTAAAACAGTAACTTAATGAAAAATCAGAGATATAATGTACTAAGGCTTTCAAGGATCCACTTGTAGCAATTCTATGTCAATTCAGTCAATCCAAGTAGAGAACACAACTAGATTTGAAGTCCTATCTCTCATCTAGTTGGAAAATAAAGCATTCACACACATTCATCCAATTCAAGTTGAACTTCCAAGTTCTAGATTCATGCACCCTATACTCTCCGTTTTAGCATGTGCTTATAGTTATAACTGCGACACACTATCTTCTCTTACCTTAACCTTATTGGCATATCATTAAGGGGGGGAGAATAGTTTGTCAATTGCTAACAAAAAGGGGGAGAAAGATCAAATCCCACCAAAACTAGTTTACTATGTTTTGTGATGCAGGGATTGACAGGTTATGGGGGAGCAAACTGAAGAGGAGCAGCTTAGGTTGTCATGTCAAGAGTCCTGTATTTTATGTTTTATTAATGTAATCTCTTGTTCATGTAATTTGTTTTGGTAGGTTAAGTTTTTGTAAGTAATTGACAAAGGGGGAGATTGTTAGTGCACTTTTCCGTGGCATACTAGTGCACCTTGTTTGTCAATCACTTACGTCAGTGAGTCTAGTGTCGGTGGAGCCCAAAGAAGACGAAGACCGAAGACTCAAGACATCCAGCCGCATCAAGGAAGAAGATTCAGGTATATGAGATGCCTTGGTGCCTTAACCTCGACCAAAACCTATCCCCTTTGTATCCTTGATGACCTTGACCATATTTAGAACCCTTTAGGCATCATTGATAGGCCCTAGGTGTCCCATTTGATCAACCTTTCCTAAGACTTTATGTACAGGCTGAAGAAAGTAGAGTGCAGCTTGTATGTGGGGAGAACCAGGCTGGTCCGACCGGTCATGACCGGTCGGCCAGCAGCCTTGCTGCTTTATGCAATGGCCAGCCGACCGGTCATGACCGGTCGGCCGTTTACAAATTGTTCGCTCGCCTCAAGTATAAGGCTGCGATGTAGTAATAAATCTCGGTAAGACCGAGGTCGATCCACAGGGAAAAAGTAACAGCTTCCTAATTACTTCAGCAACTCAGTTTAATAGAACAAATTCAATTTCAATAGGATGTTTAATTAAAACAGTAACTTAATGAAAAATCAGAGATATAATGTACTAAGGCTTTCAAGGATCCACTTGTAGCAATTCTATGTCAACTCAGTCAATCCAAGTAGAGAAGACAACTAGATTTGAAGTCCTATCTCTCATCTAGTTGGAAAATAAAGCATTCACACACATTCATCCAATTCAAGTTGAACTTCCAAGTTCAAGTCCATTCAATCAATGTAGAATTCAAATTCATAGCCTGCGGAGTAACAGCCATGCCTATGGACTATGGCCTGCTCAAGGATTACTATAATTCGAATCTAAACAAGCAACCTGTGATAATCTCAGAGAATTAAAAGGAATTCATGTCCGGAGCACATGAACTCAGATAAGACATCTCAAACTACCACCTATTGGACTGAAACATAAGAAAAATCCAACTTTGAATTAAAAGTACTTGAATCAAACTGAAATTAACATAGAGTTGGCTACAAGCTTCACCTCTCAGCCTTAGCTGAGAGGTTTTAGCCGAGCATAGTCATGCTACAACTAAAAACTCAAAAATAAAGCATAAAACTAGAAAAACCCGAAGATAGATGTTGCAGACGCCCCACAGTCGCCTTCAGCCTCCAAACTCACGTTCCTTCTCCTCTCTGATACCTTAGGAAGAGCCCCTAGGTGTCCTTTTATAGCAACAAACCCCCCTTGCGTCGGATCCTGCGAAAGACTTCGCATTGCGCAGTGAAATTCGGAGTCCCAATTTAGAAAGGACTCATCCTTACGCAGAGCCGACCGGTCACGACCGGTCGGGCTGATTTCCAGGCATTCCAGTGAGTACAGCCGACCGGTCATGACCGGTCGGGCTGATTTCCATTCATCCAGCGCACATGCCCGACCGGTCATGACCGGTCGGGCTGATCTCCCTCTCATCCAGCGTGCATGGCCGACCGGTCATGACCGGTCGGCCTCTCTTCTTCTTGTTCATGTGATGTGGCTGACCGGTCGGACGACCGGTCAGCCTTGTATTCCTTCATCTTTTTCTTCTTTTCTTCATTCTCTTTTCTCTCTCTTTCTTCTTCTTTCCTTGGTCCATCTTAGGACTTCATCCAATGTCTTCAAATGTAATCTTTTGACTCTAATTTGATGAAATCCCCTCTTATCTCTACAATCACAAAACACATGTTAGGTGGGCCTTTTAACCATGAAAATCATGCAAATTATGTAGTGTAATGGGCAATGCAATGTATAAATTGGAGGTTCAACACAAATCATGGTGGCCAGCAGGTATGGCCGACCGGTCATGACCGGTCGGCCTGGAGCTTTCTCTCATCCAGCAAGGTGCGCCGACCGGTCATGACCGGTCGGCCTGATGTTTTAGGCTCTCCAGTGAGGGGGTCCGACCGGTCATGACCGGTCGGCCCATATTCTTGGCCTATGCAGCTGATGTTCTCCAGCAGAGGGGTCCGACCGGTCATGACCGGTCGGGGCAGGCCGTCTTATGGCCATTTTATGACCGTTGGAGCCTCTTTTCTATAAATATGGAGCTCCATTCTTGGGTCAGTGGGAGAGAAGTTTTTGAGAGCCCATTCCACACTTAACTTGTACATCATTTGGGGCCTCAAAGAGGAGGTTTTTCAAGTCATATCCCTTGTGTTTCAAACACAAGCATGGGCATTCAAATGCTATCCAGAGATGACTTGATTCCTCTCTCAAATCTAGAGGTGTGACACTAATCCACATAGGTATATCATTTGTCCAAAACTTCTAGAAGACTCTCTAGGTGAATCTCCTAGTTGGAACATCCTACACATCCCATGTATGAGATTCACCCATCCTCCTAGCACCTTGGGCATTTCAAGGCATCGCATGCAAGGTGTTTGATCGAATGTGGCTGAGGCATTGGCAACGCAACGGCGGCACGATCGAGGGAGCAAAGGGAAGCTGATTGAAGCACGGGAGAGCGAAGATCAAGCAACCCAATACGGCGCTAAACAAGGGGCTCATCCGACAAGTAGGTTGTCTTACTTGAGAGTCCATTTTAGAGTTTGTTTGTCAACTCGCCTTAGGGACGTTAGTCGTTCCTTGGCCCGTCAGCCGGGCCTAAACTAAGTCTCCAAGGGGGAGCCTCCGACACGGGAGTAAACGTGCGATAAGGTTGAGAGTTAGCCTATGTCTAAAACTCCGGATACGGTTGAGAGGTGAACCGATAAAACCTCCATGTAAAGGTTGAGAGGTGAACCTCATTTAAAACCTCCGATAGTGAATGCCGGTGTGCTCAAAGGGGTTGAGTACTTGAACCGGGAGTGGAGTAGATACGTAGTCGAACCACTATACATCCTTGTGTTTGTGAGTGTTCTTGAGCACATTCTATCTTTGCATTGTTAGTTTAATTGCTTAATTATGAATGATTGATAGGAATGCATGCTAGGCACTTTCTAGGCATCCTCACACAAGATGTACCTTCACTACTTGTGTAGACTTGAGCTCATTGATCCACTCTCATAAGTCTACACAAGTTGCATAGGTTAGGAGCTTGATTATTTGATTCTTTTATGTACCTATGCATGCTTGACTAGGATTGCTTATTGCTTTACTCTTGCTAGTCTTTTGATTGGACCCACCAAGGCTTGGAAGCCGAGGTGTTCTTGCTTACAAAGCTTATTTTGTTAAATTGCATAAGTAGGCGAAAAGAATTTGAAAAAGGTCCATATCACCCCCTCTTAGTCCATAGACATATCTCCAAGTATCTCTACAAGCGGTAAAACCGCAATTTCATTATCTTCTTTTAAAACGTAAATTCCAGATTTGTTTAGATTAGTTAGTTCTAGAACTTAGGTACCTTAGAGTATTTTGATCTAGCTTTCCACATTCCTTCCCCTTGGATCGACATCGATCTCACCGAGATTATTACTGCATCACAACCCTACACTTGGGGTTGTGAACAATATACTTTGTGATCATGTGATGCATGCTCCATGTGTTTAATGTTCATGCACCCTTTATCTCTCTTACTAACATATGCTTATAGTTAAACTATAGACATTCTAAATTCTTCTACCTTAAACTTAATTGATGTATCATTAAGGGAGAGAAATTAATTTGTCAATTGCTGACAAAAATGAGAAGAAAATCTAGTCCCACCAAAATAAAGTGGTTTTTGTTTCGCAAGATCTATTTGTTGTTACAGGGAGTTGTTAGATTATGGGGAAGCAATTGAAGATGAGCATTGCATAGGGTTTCATGTCTTAGTTTATTTTGAGTTATAATCTTTTTCTTTGACATGTAATTTATTTATTGTTTAAATATTGTCATTGGTATGGATCATGTCAAGCTCGATATTAGATTTTTTTCGAGTAATTGATGAAGGGGGAGATTGTTAGAGCATTTTTCTATGGCATACTTGTGCAACTTATTTGTCAATCACGTGCGTCCATGTATTGTAATATCGGTTGAGCCTTGACAAGCTAAAGACCGAAGATTCAAGTGGACAAGAAGCATAAAAAAAGAACAAACAAGTAAATGAGATGCCTTAATGACCTTAACCCTTAGAACCAAAACAATCTAAAACTCTAAATGACTTGAAAGACGAATAGGTAAAATTTTAGTCATCATAGATTGACCTTAGGAGTTCCAGAAGACGACCATTTGTAAGGCCTAAAAGGTTCCTGAGATGTTGTGTAAAGATAACCCAAACAACAAAACTTAGTGTGTAGTCGGCTGAATGATCAACCAGCCGACAAACAAATCGGGTCGATAGGCCGACAATGGTCAAAGTTGGATAGCAAAGTGAACATTTGTCCCTAGCCTAATTCGACCAGCTGGCAGATCCAAAACTTAATTCGGTCACACGACAGAACCAGTGAGGATTGAACGTCCACCGTTGAAACAGTTGTGGGGCCATAGAAGTTTTGGATCAGGAAAATATTTTTGTATTTTCAGTTCATCCTAGTAAAAATGATCTTATGAACGGTATGGATGGAATATAAACATCACGGTGGACCCCAAGGAGGTTTCAACGGTAGGCAATCCCCTACCCACCTCTTTCAGTTGTGCGGCCCACATGAGTTTTAAATGTGCATCATTTTTAACCCTGTTTCCTAACATGATCTGAAAAAACGGATGGACAGGGTGCTTTTATTACAAACATCATGGTGGGCCCCACCTAGCTTCCCGTAACAGGAGTTCATGCGAAGGCTTTTGCGGGCAATGCGTGTCCATTAGAAATGAACTGTCTCCGTAGCATTGGATCTATGGGGCCCACCATGGTGTATGGGTTTTATCGACTCCGACCATCCAATCTTCATGATTATTTTAGGGCATGAACCCAAAAATGAGGGAGATCCAAGCTTAAGTGGACCACACAGTGGTGATCGAACACCCACCATTAACAACTCATTTAAAGCTGCGGAAGTTTTGGATCAAGGTAATATTTGTGTTTTCCCTTCATCCATATCTATATGACCTCGTGATATTTGGTTACCCTGCAGCCACACATAGAAGATTGTTTTGCCCAATCGTAACCCCCGCATCCTCATGCTTGTTTTTTAACATGGCTCAAATGATTTTGCCAACTGCCTTTCTCGACACTGCTGACCATCTCAGAAGTGGGTCCCATTTTTTGTGATCATGGCTCTGATAATTGATCCGCTCCGTTGAAGCTGTAGATGGCCCACTTGTGTATGCATGGGACTTTGATCCATCACAAATGAACTCCCATATAGCCTCTTGATCGGGTCGGATTTTCATGGGGCCTGCAGTGATTGATTCTGACGATGGCTTGCGATTTGATCATCCTTGCCACGTGGTACTTGTGCGGGTCCTGCTATGAAGATCTGATCCTTTCAAAAGACTCGCGACCCGTCCTTTCTCCATCTGTGGATTTGCGACTCGATTTGTCGATCACCTATGCTCAATTGGGTTCATGAACTAATCTTGATCTCCCACATCATGTGGGATCATGGTTTGGGCCACTCTGCTTGCTTGGCCGATTTGGACTGCTTTTTTTTCTCGTGTTTGCAGGATGTCGTACCACTGTAGGGACGACTCCTATGATGAATGGCCCACATCAAGGCGGGCCTACAGTTTACATCATAGGTGGGCCCCATTGTTTACGTCGAATTTTGTAACAGGGTCCTCCGGATGTTCACCTTCTCTCCAAGCGATTTCCTCCTTGGACCTCAAAGGAGACAAAAAGTAATTAAGGGTGGCCGGTGTCCAGCTGTTGGCCCTCCGATGCTTAAGTTAGATAGGGTGAGGTTGAAAAGAGAACAAATAAAGGACGGGGGTTAAGAGATTGAGTATTGTAGTACCTTTATCATCAATAGATTCATCTATTTATACAGATCTAAATGATCCAACCTGCTACGCAAGCTGTTAAAATTAGTACTGATTTCATGGGATAAGAAGCTTATCTTGTTAATCCTTGGATAAGGAAGTAGTCAAAACATTCTAGACGTCTAGCTGATTACATCTCTAGATATTCGGAACTATGAATAGATATAAACCAAAATTGGCCTATACGAGCTGCTGGTACTATGAGATGAGGGTCATCTATGCCCAAGACCAGAAACCACGACCGCTCATATGTCAGGAGCTGTTCATATCAAGAGTTCTCGCATTCTGGGTGCGACCCCTTCGACGATCACGAGCCGAGCTGGTCACATTTTTGATATGCGACACCTTTCGTCGAGCACGAGCTGGGCTGGTCGCATTTTGGAGATGCGACCGCTTTCGTCGAGCACGAGCCGGGCTGGTCGCATTTTTGATATGCGACCCCTTTCGTCGAGCACGAGCCGGGCTGGTCGCATTTTGGAGACGCGACCCCTTTCGTCGAGCACAAACCGGGCTGGTCGCATTTTGGAGATGCGACCGCGATTCCTCACTTCTCTTTAAAGCCAAATTTGTCTACAACAAGTGTCCCCCAAACCCTTGGCATTGAGGAACCATGCCAAGGGTTTTGTTTGTATGCGTAGCTGACTGCTGGAAGAGAATCGCGTATGATTCATTTAACATGATTCTACATTTATGATGGCCAGCTTTTACGCAGCTTTTCCTGCCTCAAGAAATGAGTCGTCGGTCGCCACGTGTCTCCATATTTAATGCTTGTGCCCATTCGTCTGTCGTGCCGGATGAGAGGCTGCCGCGTGTCAACCAAATCAAACGAAATGATTGCGTATAAATATCAGATCCTGCAGAATTTCCTTCATTTTTGAATTTTCGGCTGCAGGGTATTCTTCTTTCTTCTTCTCCTTTGCTTCCGGTGCAAACCTCTTCGCAGAGGTAGTCCTCCTTCATCTTTTCTTTTTCTATCTTGTTTTGATCGTATACTGATTGCTCGCATAACTAACTCATGAAAAAGTGAATTAGACTCAATCCGGGGGTCGTATGACCATGTCCGCGTTGAGATAGACTGGTCTATCGATTGAGGTTTTGATTCCACTAAGGGTAGAAGATTGGTCAAGAGAACATGTATGTTCTCTTCAGGGCTATTTTTGATCCATAAAATGGAGAAGCAACCAACAAGAATGATCTTAATCCTACCAAGGGTAGGCAATTGGCCAAGAGAATGTATGTATTCTCTTCGGGGCTATTTGAGTCCAATTAAATGGAGTAGCGACCAAAAGGAATGATTTTAATTCTTTATTCATTCGAAATGTCGTTCGGAATTACATCGAATTAAGGGAAATACCGTAATAAATGTTCCACATGCCAGGGGCGATATACGGGTCTTCCCTGCATGTCTTCAAGATAATAAGTACCGGGTCGCATGATTTTGATGACTCGATACGGACCTTCCCAATTCGGGTCAAACGAACAAGTAAGAGCTCCGAGGTTTTGTCTAAGAACTAAATCGCCAAGCTGGAAAGCTCTAGGCCGAACTTTAGCGTTACGGTAGCGAGCAATACGCTGCTGCTTGCATCTGGGAGACAATTCTCCGTTCTTCCAAGAGATCGAGGTGAAGTCGAAGACTTTCCTGATTACAAGTGGGATCGTACTGCTCGATCCGATACAAGGGTACTTGAATTTCAACTGGTACTACCGCGTCGGTACCGAATGCCAAGGAGAAGGGAGTTTCGCCTGTAGACGTGCGAGTCGTAGTCCTATACGCCCATAAGACTTCTGGCAGGAGTTCTGGCCACATGCCTTTACATTCACCGAGCTTGGTTTTCAAATGATGCTTGATGATTTTATTCACTGCTTCAACTTGCCCATTTGCCTGAGGATGATAGGGAGAAGTGCGGATATTGCGTATCTTCCATGTTTCGCAAAATTCATCGAAAGCGGCGTTGTTGAATTGCTTTCCATTGTCGGTGATTATAGTATGGGGGAGTCCATAAAGGCATATGATGTTTCTCCATACGAACTTAGTGGTCTGTTTCTCCATAATTCTGGCTAATGGCTCTGCCTCGGCCCATTTGGTGAAGTAATCGACCTCCACTATCACGAACCTATTTTATCCTTTTCCAGTAGGCAAGGGCCCGATGATATCGACCCCCCATTGAGCGAAGGGCCAAGGGCTATCAATTGGAGTCATTTGCTCGGACGGTACATGAGGTATAGGAGAGTATCGCTGGCACTTGTCACATTTTTTAGAGAATTCAATTGCATCTGCCTTCATAGTGGGCCAATAATATCCTTGCCTCATCGCCTTATACGCTAGGGATCGCCCCCTTAGGTGGTTACCACATGCCCCTTGGTGTATTTCATCTAGAACACGATGTGCTTCTTCTGGGTGAAGACACCTTAAATAGGGCAAGGAAAAACTTTTACGTAACAATATTCCATCTTGTAAGGTATACCTGGCTGCTCGATGACGAATTTGTCGGGCGGTTTTCTTATCATCTGGGAGGTATCCGTCTCTAAGATAAAGGAGTATGGGGTCCATCCAACATGGAGACAGATGTATCGCAATCACCTGCTCAAGAGTTGCTTGGTCGATACTCGAGTTCTGAAGATACTCGATAGGAATTGAATATGATAACTCAGATTCTGGTGCAGAGGCGAGTTTTGCCAACGAATCAGCGAGTTTATTCTTCTCGCGAGGGATGTGGATTATTTCATAATTCTTCAACTTTGCGAGTAAGATGAGCACTCGAGATTTGTATAAGGCCATCCTTTCTTCTTTTGCCTCGAATTCACTGAGAACCTGATTGACAATGAGCTGAGAGTCGCTGTGAATGAGCAGATTCTGAATTGAGAGAACGTTTGCTAGTTCGAGGCCAACAATCAGAGCCTCATATTCTGCTTCATTATTCGAGATGCAAGAATCGAAACGTAAGGCGTATTGAAAATGCGACCCGTCTGGAGCAACTAAAATTAGGCACGCTCCACTTCCGGTGGCCCGTGAGGACCCGTCCGCGAAGAGTGACCAGGAGGGCTGGTCACTGATCGCGGCATTATCATCGGAAGATGAGTATGTGATTTCGGCGATGAAGTCAGCTACGGCCTGGCCCTTGATTGCGGTCCTAGGGCAGAACGATATGTCATGCTTACTGATCTCGACAGCCCATTTAGTTAATCGTCCGGAAGCCTCAGATTTTTTAAGGACTTGTCATAGCGGATGATTTGTTGGTACTAAAATAGTGTGGGCTTGAAAGTATGGTCGCTGTTTTCGGGCTGCCGTGACTAAAGCAAGGGCTAGTTTCTCCATATCAGAATATCGAGTTTCAGCGTCCACCATTGCTCGACTGATATAATAAACGGGCTTTTGTATCCCGAAATCTTCTCTTATTAAAGCGGTGCTAACGGCCATGGAGGACACAGATAAATAAAGGATGAGTTGCTCGTGCGCCACAGGTTTAGATAAAACAGGGGGTGTGCTCATATATTGCTTCAGTTGTTGAAAAGCTTCTTCGCACTGTGGTGTCCACTCCCAATCAGATTTGGCTGTGGCACGGAGGAGCTTGAAGAAGGGTAGGCATTTATCAGATGCCCGTGAGATGAACCTATTTAGCGATGCAATGTGACCAGCCAGACGTTGGACGTCCTTAAGAGTGGTTGGGGATTTTGTCTCTATCAATGCTTTTATTTTTTCAAGATTTGCCTCAATTCCTCGCTGGCCGACCATAAATCCAAGAAATTTTCCAGCAGACATTCCGAACGCACATTTTTCTAGGTTTAGCTTCATCTGATATTTCCTCATCTGGTCGAAAGCTTCTCGAAGATTTGAAAGGTGATCGTCTTCTACGACACTTTTTACGAGCATGTCATCAACATAGACTTCCATATTCCTGCCAATTTGGCGGCGAATATCTTATTGATGAGACGCTGATAGGTAGCCCCTGCATTTTTAAGACCAAACGACATTACCTGGTAGCAATATAGACCTCGGTCAGTGACGAAGGCAGTATGTTGGCTATCAGGGCGGATGCATCATGATCTGGTTATAACCAGAATAAGCGTTCATAAAACTGAGCAGAGCATGCCCAGCTGTTGAATCAACCAACTGGTCGATTCTCGGGGTCGGGAAGCTATCTTTGGGGCATGCTTTGTTCAAATCTGAATAATCGACACACATTCTCCATTTACCATTAGATTTTCGAACAAGAACTACATTTGCGACCCATTTTGGGTAGTCAACTTCTTTTATGAAATTGACCGTAAGCAACTTCTCGACTTCGGCCTTAATCGCCATTTGCCTTTCTGCAGTGAAGGCACGTCGGCGCTGGTGGACGGGTTTATATTTCGGGTCGATGTTTAGACGGTGTGCGATGACACTAGGATCAATGCTAGGCATGTCTTGGTGAGACCAGCAAAACACATCTTGATATTCAGTGAGGAGGCAAATCAAATCTGCTCGAAAGACGTTCCTCAAAGAGGATCCCACACAAACAACTTTGGATGGGTCATCTTCATTTAAAGGAATCGCTACTGTCTCTTCCCCGGGAGTTCCTGATTGGAGAGCATCCTCTCTCGGGTCCAACGAGGTATCCGCTGGCGAGTTGGATGAACCTTGTGCTACCATCATAACCGGTGTCGCTTGTGCTTTCTTTCGATCTTGTAGGGCTATATCATAACAAGACCGGGCCTCTTTTTGGTTTCCTCGTACAACCCCAACACCATTCGGGGTAGGAAATTTGATGCACAAATACAAAGGATGTAAAGCTGCCACAACCTTATTAAGAGATGGCTGCCCCAAAATGGCGTTGTATGCTGATCTTCGGTCCACCACGAGGAAATTTATGAAGATAGTCGTCTTCGCTAAACTCTCCCCAAAGGTGACTAGAAGGTCAATGCTTCCTTCAGGTGTCACCACTTCGCCCCCGAAGCCAATGAGGGGAGTTGAGACTGGCTTGAGTAGGCTTCTGGCAAGTGCCATTTTGTTGAAAGCCCCCAGGTATAGAATATCAGTAGAGCTACCTGTATCCACCATAATACGATGAGTCAAATAATTTGATACATTTAGTGCGACTACGATGGAGTCTTCGTGAGGGAAGTGAATTCCCTCTGCATCTTTGAGGGAGAAGGAAATTGGAGGATGACTGGTTTTTGACGCGTTGGGCGTCTGTTCCAGCCAGTAGATATGCTGGGGTTTCTTGGACGCCTTACGAGTGTATGCTTTTCGTGAAGCTTGAGAATCACCACCGCAAGCTGGTCCCCCGATGATGGTGCAAATTTCGCTAGTAGGTTCAAGGTCTTCTTGTGAAGTATGATGGTGAGGCGACTTCTTCTGGTGGGGTGAGACTTTTGCCCTTTCTGGTGATCGACCTTGACGAGCAACATAATCTTAGAGATGGCCCTTTCAAATGAGAGCTTCGATATGATCTCGCAGAGATATGCAGTCTTGGGTTCTATGCCCATGATCTTTGTGGAAGTAACAAAACTTGCACTTATCTCTCTTTTCAGGATCAGATTTGATCTTGGCTGGCCATTTTACATATGGTTTATGTTTAATCTCCATTAACACCTTTTCATGGGATTGGTTGAGAGGAGTGTAGTTATGATATTTACCAGAATAAGGCTTCTTGGGAGAGCAGTCTCGTCGATCACGTCGATATTTTCTATCTGGGGGCGAGATTTCCTCTGGCTTACACTTCTTACCCTGTATACCATGACGTGCCAGAGCAACTTCTTCTGCATTGATGTACTTCTGAGCTTTAGCTTGGAATTCTGCCATGGTTTTTGGAAGGTTTTTATCTAAGGCAAATCTGAATTTTTTGCTCGTAATTCCGGCTATGAGGGCGGTGAGGCCTTTTTCTTCGGTATATCCTTCAGTTGGGACGGCTTCGGCAGTGAACCGTACTGTGAACTCCTTTATCGTCTCCCCATGCTGCTGTTTCAAATCCATTAGGTGGGACGCTGGCTTCTTGGTGCGGATGCTTCCCATGGATTGAGAAAGGAAAAGCTCCGATAACTGTGAAAAAGAGCCGATTGATCGAGGCTTCAGCCCCCGGAACCACGTACGAGCTGCTTCCTTTAAGGTTAGGGAAAAAGCTCTACACATGATTTCTGACCCATGTCCCTCCAGCTCCATAAGAGACCTATAAGTTTCCAAGTGTTCGAGAGGATCGCCTATACCTGTATATGGAGTGATGACCGGTAAAGGTGCTCCCATGACCTCGCTGGTGAAAGGAGACTCGGATCGATGTATCAACGCCACCACAGCTGATGGTCGATTTGCCTGATATCGCTGCTCCATGACATCAAAACGATCATAGATTCTCTTGAGGTCTTCTTCCCATGGTAAAGTATAACCTGACGTTTCGACTATGGACCCCTGAGATTGATGTTGACGAGAAGCACTAGAATGTATGGAATGTGGAGGTAGCACAGGGGGTTGGTTGCCAAGCCGCATTCGATTTGATGGTGGATTATTTGGTTGGACCTGTGGCTCATCCACAGAATGTCTGGAAGCCACCGGTATGGGTTGCGTTGGCAACCCTTCGGAAGGTTGTCTATGCGGCTCCAGGAAAATGCTGATCAAGCCGATTAGACAGAGCTTGAACTCCGGCATTGAGGGTTAGAAGGGTATTTCTGAGGAAACGCATGACGTCCTCTTGACTTCCAGAAACCTCAAATAACGGGTTCGCTGATGGCACGTTTGGAGCTCCTTGAGGGAAGTTTATTGAAGTGGTTTGAGGAACAGGCACTGATTTCGTAATGTCAGGCGGAGGTAATGTCTGCCTTGATGTGGAAGGATGAACAGTCTTTTTAGGAGGCATGGTGGAAGGATTTTGATCAGTGGTAAGAACGATTGACTGTGATGATCAAATCTTTCCCACAGACGGTGTCAAACTGTTTACGTCGAATTTTGTAACAGGGTTCTCCGGATGTTCACCTTATCTCCAAGTGATTTCCTCCTTGGACCTGAAAGGAGACAGAAAGTAATTAAGGGTGGCCGGCGTCCAGCCGTTGGCCCTCCGATGCTTAAGTTAGATAGGGTGAGGTTGAAAAGAGAACAAATAAAAGACTGGGGGTTAAGAGATTGAGTATTGTGTACCTTTATCATCAATAGAGTCATCTATTTATATAGATATAAATGATCCAACCTGCTACGCAAGCTGTTAAAATTAGTACTGATTTCATGGGATAAGAAGCTTATCTTGTTAATCCTTGGATAAGGAAGTAGTCAAAACATTCTAGACGTCTAGCTGATTACGTCTCTAGATATTCGGAACTATGAATAGATATAAACCAAAATTGGCCTATACGAGCTGCTGGTACTATGAGATGAGGGTCATCCATGCTCGAGACCAGAAACCACAACCGCTCATATGTCGAGAGCTGTTCATATCAAGAGTGCTCGCATTCTGGGTGCGACCCCTTCGACGATCACGAGTCGAGCTGGTCGCATTTTTGATATGCGACCCCTTTCGTCGAGCACCAGCCGGGCTGGTCGCATTTTGGAGATGCGACCGCTTTCGTCGAGCACAAGCCGGGCTGGTCGCATTTTTTATATGCGACCCCTTTCGTCGAGCACGAACCGGGCTAGTCACATTTTGGAGACGCGACTGCTTTCGTCGAGCACAAGTCGGGCTGGTCGCATTTTGAAGATGTGACCGCGATTCCTCACTTCTCTTTAAAGCCAAATTTGTCTACAACACCTATAATCCACATCAAGTGGGCCTCACTTGATGGCTGGTCCACATTAAAGGTGGTACCCACATGTTTAATGGTGGACGATGAAGGTGGGCCCACATGAGAGACGAGTTGACATCAAAGTTGGGCCTACATGATGAAGGACTGGTAGAAGTTCGGCTCCACCTAGTGAATGATCCACATTAAGGTGACCCACATAATAGACAGAGTGGCCTTAGATGATGGATGCATGGCCCACATCAAAGTGGGGCCATGCATAATGGATAGTGTTAACGCCAAAAATTGGCTAACAGATGTTGGTCAGAGACCAACATTGATTCTTCGTCATCTGACCTCCAATCGGAGATGAATGGTGTAGATTGGGGAACCTACAATCACCAAGAAAGGTTAGGACCACCGCCGGTTGGCCCGGCTTATGGCCCTCCGATGGCAAAGTCAGTACGGGTACTGTGATAGTAAGATGAAGTGTAAAATGTAGGCTTAAAGATTGTGTACCTTTATCATCTGTGAGGTCATCTATTTATGCAGATTCGGGTGATCCAGTCTGTTACGCAAGCCGTTAAGATCACTGCTGATTTCAGGGGATAAGGCACTTATCCTGTTAATCCTTAGATAAGGGGATAGCCTAACCACTTTACACGTCTAACTAATTACGTCTCTTGATGGATATCTCCCATGGTTCGGAGCTATAAATAGAAACAAGCCAAAATCAGCCTATATAGGCTGCTGGTACTATGAGCTGAAGGAGGTCCTCGCTAGAGACCAGAGACCAGAGACCAGAAACTAGAGACCAGAGACCAGAGACCAGGGCTGCTCACATGACGGAAGCTGCTCATATCAAGAGTGCTTGCATGTGAAGATGCGTCCCCTTCGTCGAGCACGAGCCGGGCTGGTCGCATTTTGGAGATGCGACCCCTTTCTTCGAGCACAAGCCGGGCTGGTCGCATTTTGGAGATGCG
The DNA here is from genome assembly GCA_003013855.2 of Liriodendron chinense. Taxonomy (NCBI): domain Eukaryota; kingdom Viridiplantae; phylum Streptophyta; class Magnoliopsida; order Magnoliales; family Magnoliaceae; genus Liriodendron; species Liriodendron chinense. The sequence goes on from PVNU02002432.1 coordinate 170,538, forward strand.
ACCCCTTTCTTCGAGCACGAGCCGAGCTGGTCGCATTTTGGAGATGCGACCGCGATTCCTCACTTCTCTTTAAAGCCAAATTTGTCTACAACAAGTGTCCCCCAAACCCTTGGCGTTGAGGAACTATGCTAAGGGTTTTGCTTGTATGCGTAGCTGACTGCTGGGAGAGAATCACGCATGATTCATTTAACATGATTCTTCATTTATGATGGCCAGCTTTTCTTACCGCAAGAAATGAGGCGTTGGTCGCCACGTGTCTCCGTATTTAATGCTTGTGCCCGTTCGTCTGTCGTGCCGGATGAGAGGCTGCCGCGTGTCAACCAAATCAAAGAAATGATTGCGTATAAATATCATACCCTGCAGAATTTTCTTCGTTTTCGAATTTTCGGCTGTAGGGTATAAATAACAGAAGAATGGCTCTCTAGCCTTCATTCAGAATGGCTGCAGGGTATAAATAACAACAAAATAGCTTTGCTTTTGGCACCGGAATAACTTCATTCTGGGGAACCCCTCCTCCAATTGCCATGGATGGAGGAAAAAATGATTTTACATCTCCGGCAACTGGGAGTCCGAAGCAGGCTCCGACCCCAAAGGCCATAACGTTAGTCACATGTTTGGGAGCTGTTCACATGTCAGGAGTGCTCATGACGAGAGTGGTCATACGTCGGGAGTGCTCATGACGAGAGTGGTCATATGTCCGGAGTTCTCACGAGCCGAGCTGCTCGCATGTTGATCGGATGACATTGCTCGGGGATCTGAGATGAACTATAAACGGAGGAGGCTCGCTATCGAACAATCTGATAATAACTTTCCTTAGTGTTGAGGAGCTACGCGAAGGACTTGTATGTATATGTAACCGCCTATTTTCGGAGGAGAAGCCATACATGATTAAGCATGCATTTATAAGTGCCAGCTTTCTGCATAGAGATAGGCTGGCCTATCAATTGAGTCTTTAGCCCTGCGGTGAGCAGATGACTTAGTCACTTCATGCTATAATGTTTTACTCAACTCATGAAAATGAGTTGGGCTCAATCTGGGAGGTCTTAGCGACCATATCCGCATAGAGATAGACTGATCTATCGATTGAAGCTTTGATTCTACCAAGGGCAGAAGATTGGACAAGAGAATGTATGTATTCCCTTCGGGGCTATTCAGGTCTAAAAAATGGAGTAGCGACCAAGTTATAGATTCCATAGCTGAACAGCTGGAATGAGAGAGTTCGTCTTTATTTAAGAATGGTCCAATATTCACATGCTTTATGAAAAATATCAGAGTAAATGTTCCATGTGCCAAGGGTGATGTAGGGGTCTTCCTCGCATGTCTTCTAGATAATATGTACCTGGTGACCGAGTGGCTGTTCCGATGTTTTGCCTGAGCACCAAGTTGTCGAGCTAAAAAAACCCTGATTTTGACCTTTGAATTATGACAATGGGCTATACGTTGTTGATAAGCCACTACTTGAAGACAAGATATGTTCATTTTCTCTTCTAGGAGATCGAGGTGAAGTAATCGACTGCCACGTCCTTTTCCCATAGGTAGTGGTCTGATTATATCGATTCTCCATTGAGCGAAAGGCCAAGGACCGTCCATCGACGTCATTTACTCAGACGGTAAATGAGGGAATGGAGAATATCGCTGATATTTGTTACATTTCTTTGAGAATTCGATAACATCCACCTTCATAGTGGGCCAATAGTATCATTGTCTCATTACTTTGTTTGTTAGAGACCGTCCTTTGGGATGATTACCGCATACCCCCTGGTCTATTTCATCTAGAACACAGTGTGCTTCTTCTGGATGGAGACACTTTAAATACAGTAAAGCAAAACTTTTACGTAACAATTTTTCATTTTGTAAGATGTACCTGGCAGCACGATAGCGAATTGTTTAGTTGATTTTTATCATCTGGGAGTCATCCGCTTTGGAGTAAAGAATGATGAGGTCCATCCAACAGGAAGATAAAAGTAATGTGCGAGCTGCTCTGGAGCAACTTGATCGACACTTGGGGTAGATAGATGCTCGATAAGAATAGCTTGCGTCAGATCGGACTCAGGTGCAGAAGATAATTTTGCCAAAGAACCTGCGAGCTTGTTCTCCTCTCGAGGAATATGACTTATTTTATATTTGTTCAATTTGAGCGAGCAAGATGAATACCTGAGATTTGTACGAAGCCATTTGCTCCTCCTTTGCCTCGAATTCGTTGAGCACTTGATATGCAACGAGCTGAGAGTCGTTGTGAATGAGTAGGTTCCTTATTGCGTGTATATTTGCTAATTTGAGGCCGACAATTAAGGCTTCATATTCCGTTTCGTTGAGGCACGAGAGCTTTAACGCTACAACGATAGAATCCTTATGAAGGAAATGGATTCCTTTAGCATCTTCGTGAGAGAGAGAGATTGGATGATGGCTCCAAACTTAACGTGCTGGATGATTCCTCCACCCAATAAATATGCTAAGGCTTCTGGCATGCCTTTCGAGTATATGCTTTTCCTGAGGCTTGGGAATCTCCTCCACAAGCCGAACCATTTGCAATGGATGGAGTGGATGACCGCTAGCTGGATGATGAAGATCAGCTGGGCGGTGTTGATGGTTGCTGGCCCCACATGTGATGAGGAATGGTGATCCATTATGAGGTAAGATGAGGAAATCCAAGTCATTGATTAGTTTTGCGAGATTTAGATGATCTGTGAACTCAAATACAAAGCAGGTCTTGAACTCTAGCGGGCTGCATAATAGGAAATAATGAAAAAGCTTTGGACGATCAAAGTTTTCTAAGAGCTTGGATCAAATGGACGGTTTGGATCAGGAACATGGGTTCCATCACTATAAAAGGTTTGGATGTCGCTGGTGGTGCGTGTGCTGGTTCATGAATGAAGGAGGCGTCCTAGCTGCTGGAGTGGATAGTTAAAGAGGATGGATTATCCATACTGGATGTTAGATGATGCAAGCTCCATTGTTGGTTGACGGTGTCCTTAGCATGGAGTTGGAGGTGTGGTTGACCGCATGAGATGGATGAGCGGTTGCTGGGAAGAGCTTCATGTGCTACAACGGCTGTGTTTTTATTTGCTGGAGACGTTGTAGCTTGCTGGCTCTGATGGACGGTTGGATGGTGAAGTTGTCCGTGAGATCCGGATATGCTTAAGAAAGATTGAATTGGAGGGGTTCTGCACGGACTACTAGTGGGAGATGTGTGCGACATTGCCGCTGGTGAAGAACGAGTCCCGCTATGAATGATACTCTCGAAACAGATGCAGGAGCGCGATTTTGCTATGGACGTTAGGTGGGATCCACCAAGGAGTCTTATGAGAAATCCAAGTCGTTTATCAATTTTGGCAGATCAGATTCTGTGACAAGGTTCTGGATGAGGCAACTTTGTGGCTGAGGTTTCTCATGCTGATGAACGGGGCAGATCTATGAGGTGTGATCAACGGCTGGGCTTTGAGGGGGTTGCACGTTCCAGACAGCTGCGAAATGTCGGAGCTAAGAAGATGTGATGGTTGCATGACATGTGAATGCAGATCTCGCTGGACAGAGAGGATGGACGCCCATCTACATCGTTGGTTGATCAGGTGCTGATGATTGAAGATGGCCCACCTGTTGGGCGTTGATGATGTCTACCATTAGGTTGGATGTTTACACTTATGAAGGCTAGGTGACGTGGAATCAGGAACGTTGGATGAGGGGTTGTACACTTATGATGCCCTGGTCTTTGGAAGACGGGATGTACATGAAAGATGAAGGCCATCGATGATGGGTGCGACGTCCTTAACTGATGGACGACTGAGCGGCTTGGTGGAGATGTGGGCCCCTCCTGACGTTGGAGTGCTGGAGAGGAAGATGAGACCGGTGGAGATGCACGTGTGAAATGATCCACCAACTCTTGGTTGAGCATGTGTGGTAGATGATGCTAACCATTGATTAGGTAAAAGGGAGAAGATGACTAAACGACGAAGGAAGAAACAGGCGAGAACAATTTAGTCATTCCCACAGACAGCACCAATCTGTTAACGCCAAAAATTGGCTAACAGATGTTGGTCAGAGACCAACATTGATTCTTCGTCGTCTGACCTCCAATCGGAGATGAATGGTGTAGATTGGGGAACCTGCAATCACCAAGAAAGGTTAGGACCACCGCCGGTTGGCCCGGGTTATGGCCCTCCGATGGCAAAGTCAGTAAGGGTACTGTGATAGTAAGATGAAGTGTGAAATGTAGGCTTAGAGATTGTGTACCTTTATCATCTGTGAGGTCATCTATTTATGCTGATCCGGGTGATCCAGCCTGTTACGCAAGCCGTTAAGATCACTGCTGATTTCAAGGGATAAGGCACTTATCCTGTTAATCCTTAGATAAGGGGATAGCCTAACCACTTTACACGTCTAACTGATTACGTCTCTTGATGGAGATCTCCCATGGTTCGGAGCTACAAATAGAAACAAGCCAAAATCGGCCTATATATGTTGCTGGTACTATAAGCTGAAGGACGTCCTCGCCAGAGACCAGAGACCAGAGACCAGAGACCAGAAACCAGAGACCAGAGACCAGGGCTGCTCATATGACGGAAGCTGCTCATATCAAGAGTGCTCGCATGTGAAGATGCGTCCCCTTCGTCGAGCACGAGCCGGGCTGGTCGCATTTTGGAGATGCGACCCCTTTCGTCGAGCACGAGCCGGGCTGGTCGCATTTTGGAGATGCGACCCCTTTCTTCGAGCACGAGCCGGGCTGGTCGCATTTTGGAGATGCGACCCCTTTCTTCGAGCACGAGCCGGGCTAGTGGCATTTTGGAGATGCGACCCCTTTCGTCAAGCACGAGCTGGGCTGGTCGCATTTTGGAGATGCGACCCCTTTCTTCGAACACAAGCCGGGCTGGTCGCATTTTGGAGATGCGACCGCGATTCCTCACTTCTCTTTAAAGCTAAATTTGTCTACAACAGATGGTCCACATTAATTGGGCCCCAAAAGATGGATGATCCACATCCAAGGTTTCGCATTATGAACTGCCCATATCTAAGATGTCCTAATAAGATGGATGATCCACGTAGAAGGTGCAACGCCTAATGATGAATGGCCCACTTCCAAGGCAGGCCTTGCATGATGGACAGGCCACTTTGAAGGTTTGGGCAACATATCAAATGTGGGCTCCAAATGACGGGTAGTGGACATTGAATGGCCCCAACAATTAAATTAACATCAATGGTGGCCTCACATGATGGATGACCTATATGAAGGTGGGCCCCATATAATGGACAGTCCACATTAAAGGGCAACCCCTAATGACGAATGGTCCACATCCAAGGTGGGCCGGAACGACACTTCAAAGGTTGGGCCTACACATTAATGGACGTTCTGCATTAAAGGTGGGCTGCATGTGGTGGATGACACACATCCAATGTTCAATATGATAATGGCCCACATCAAAGGTGAGAGGCATGAAGGGGCATACTTGATTAAGATGGAGGTTGTGTAATTATTAAAAAAGATAACAATTACCATAAAAAACAGCTTTTATTTGCCTATTTTAAATAATAGCTTTTCATGGCTTCGAAGAAGTGATTTTACCAAACAAGCTTACTGCAAAAAAGGAGATAGGACAAAGGGTCCTAATTCTCTTGCTTTTATTATAGTAACTCTCACTACACCAAAATCACTAATTAGGTATGGCCACGTATTTGGTTTTGGAAAGACCATAGGTCGTTAAATAATTCTATTGGTTTTAAACCATTACTAAGGTGCTGTTTGGTAAAACTTAATTAACCACTCATCACTGAAAATGAGAATTTTAAGTGATTTGAGAATTTAGACCGTTTGGAAAAAACAAAAGCTTAAGCACTTAATGTTAAAAATCACTTAAAATTGATGGATTTTTTTCAGTCATAGGCTTTTGACTAATTACTTATCGCTGAATGCGGTAAGTGATTTTGCTTTAAAGTTTTAAAGGATGGTGGACAAAATTATCCCTTTCAATATTTTGAAAAGACATTATTATCCTTTCACTTCTGCAACATGATGTGGGAAAGTTCTATAAGCCCTACCATGATATATGCATTATATCCACACTATTCATCCATTTTTCTAGATCACTCTAGCGCATGAGCCAAAAAATGAGGCGGATCCAAAGATCAAGTGGGTCACACCAAAAAATAATGGGGACAATGACACCCACTGTTAAAACCTTCTTAAGGCCCACCACGATGTTTATTTTACATCCAACCTCTTCATAAGATCACATGGACGTAGAAAAAGGAAAAACCTAAATATCAGTTTGATCCAAAACTTTTGTGGGCCCAAGAAGTTTTAAATGGTAGATGTTCCATTACCACTGTTTTTTGTGGCATGGACCATTTGAACTTTAGATCTGCATCATTTTTAGTTTCATATCCTAAAATGACCTGACAAAATAGATGGATGGTGCAGATATCACACATACATCATGGTGGGGCTCATAGAATTCTGCCAAGTTAAGTAAGTATGATGGATATGCCGTATTTTACGTAACATAATCCTAGTAAAAAGGAGCGATGAGGCATTACCTGGCTAGACGTTAGTTGGTATTGCCCTAACTATGGGAGCCCACTTTGGTATCTTTTTAAAATCTAAAAACATTTTTTCAGTAGAGCGCTCGGCCTCCAAAACATTGAGAGATCTTCCATATCTCTGGGTAGGAATCGACGCAATAAACAAATAAGATCTGATGTCTTGCGATTTCCCCAAAGACCATCGGATCCAATGCACTCAAAGTACAATCGAACTGAACTCCAGTGTCAGTGCGGTCGTACCAAATGCCAAAATACGAAAAGATGAAAGCCAAAAGGCTCGGTTAAAGAAACCATCTGAACGGTGGAAATGACAAATTGTAACCCAAGTATCAAAACCAGCAGAATGGGTGGAAAGAGTTCACCCGCACATACCTAGGCGTGGATGCCTGAAGTACCTTGACTGAGTCCAAGTCGGTGTAGTAGATCTCCCGTAAGACTACATGGACACAGGGCAGCTAACCACTTTGACAGTCAAGCGAAACAAGTACTCCTGGAGTGATCCGGGAAAGCAACGAACAATCAATCACAGGGTCGGTAACCTCGTAAGACTATAACCGACGCAGAGGCTCTACTGTACCTTTTCGATGTTAGTATCGATCAGGAACGGAAGGGTCGCGATTAGGTACCTAGGTTGTAGCTCATGTAGAGACAAGCGCAACGTTTTCTCCAAACTCCCGCGGGTTCTGCGAGTTATCAATTTCTAGACAATCAACTGACTCAGATACAAAGGCAAACAAAGATTCCAGACCACGATCTATGAATGACCGGGTCAATGTCTACTCACTTTAACATTCGGTTGCAAGCAACCTCTGCCAAAGAGGGGCATCTGTAGACACCCCACCTTCGGCTACAATGTTGGTAGAGATAGCTGAATGAATGGAGGACCGTACCCACAAATCCCATGTCCAAACTTAGCTAAACTCACCCTTGTAAGCCCCAATCCATAGCCTAGCTCAAGCCTGAACCCAATCAATTCACCCCTAAAACATCAGCCTAAAAAACCAGTCAAAAAACTCCAAAAAAGTCAAACTTGGTGAGTCAACCCGCTGAGTCAAATCACCGAGTCAGTTTACTGAGTCAGTCCAGCCCTTGCATCCAGTCGACTCGCCGTGTCAAAACCCATCTTTTTAAACCCAGTCAACTCACCTAGTTTCGAGCCACAGATTCAGAGTAGGTCCGAACCTCGGGCTTTACTGCTTCAGGTTTGGGGGTCGTACGCTCCGAAGCTGGAGTAGAGAGTTCGTACAGGCGGCCCCCAGGGTGCCGCCCAAGTTTATTTACGCAGGCTGCCACTGCTCGCAGCTATAAATACCCCCGCCCCTTCTCATTCACAGCATCCACTTCCCCTTTCTTCAGTCTGAAAGTTTCGAGTCCATCTCCATCCCTTTAGCCCATTCCTCCACCAAGGAGAGCCCGAGTGAGAGGAGTCTAGCCCTGGTCTAGCTCAGCCTAACCCTGGTCCAAGTCTCCCAAATTACTCAAGTCCTGATCTAGCCACTCGAAGCAAACCCTTGCGACACCTTCGTCCATCCAGCTACTCTTTACTAGCACCATCACATTCGCATTTAGTATAAGTGTAACATTTACTATTCTTCCAACCCCCCTACTTATCATATCACTGTTAACACTTTGATTATTCAAATACACAGCATGCATCCCGCATAAAGCACCTGTCAGTTCGAGCGTATGCTCTGGGCTTTCCTGTTAATGGAAACCTGCCCATCAAAAACTCTTACTGTTCAGACCTGCATTCATGCATCATATCATTCATAAGAATGTGCGAGGATTAAATCAGACTTTCAAGTATTAGTTCGATTCTGCGAAGTAGAGACTGTACTTTAGTACGGGCATGTGGGGTGCTTAACATCTTCCCACCCTGTAACCGTGATCCCTTAGGTCGAATATCTGGCCGCAGATCAAAAGGAGTCATTTTAAAGGAAGGAATCTTCGGATTCCCTTCTTTAACATTTCTACGAGGTTTAGCCAACTGCCGATTCAAAGTAACTGGCTAGTGACGACTCTGGTCTTATACGAACTCATCCAAACATATCCAGTTTAACACGACAACCGATAAAAAGACCTCGAGAACGAGGCGAGCCAATGGCACAAATGGCAATTCGCGCGCATGCACCCCCTTTTTCGAAAAGGAGAATCCGGGAGCGTGGAGAGGCGAGCGTCCACACTTGTTTAAAGACACTCACGAGTTTTGCAAAGCGTGCGAGCGCTGTCAAAAGATAGGCAGATTGTCCCGTCGGAATATGATGCCTCTCAACCCAATTTAACATCACGAAGTCTTCTATTGTTGGGGCATTGATTTCATGGGACCATTCCCCTCATCTTTTGGACATGTCTACATATTGTTTGTCGTAGACTATGTGTCCAAGTGGACAGATGCTATTCCATGTAGAACTAATGATCATCGCACGGTTCTACAGTTCCTTAAAGAAAACATACTTTCCATATTTGGAACGCCTCGTGCCATCATATGTGATGGTGGTTCCCACTTTTACAATAGGTCATTCAAAGCCTTAAAGAAGAAATATGGCATTTCGCATAAAGTGAGTACCCCTTACCACCCATAGACAAGTGGGCAAGCTGAAATTTTCAATCAAAAAATCAAATAGATTTTGAAAAAGACGATAAGATCGGATCGCAAAGATTGGTCGCTGAGATTAGTCGATGCTCTTTGGCTCACCGTACCACTTATAAGACCCCCATTGGAATGTCTCCCCATAGACTTGTCTATGGGAAAGCTTGTCATTTACCCATGGAACTTGAACACAAAGCCTATTGGGTGATTCAAGCATTGAACTTCGACATTGACAAGGTTAGCTCGCTTCACAAACTCCAATTGAACGAGCTTGACGAGATTCGGAATGATGCTTACGAGAACTCGAGGATTTACATAAGTAGGATAAAAGCCTTTCATGACAAACACATTTTTAGAAAAAAAAATAATAATAATAATTCATGAAGGCCAAAAGGTACTCTTGTACAATTCCCGGCTTCGTCTTTTTTCGGAAAAATTGATATCTCGATGGATCAGCCCATACATTGTTAAAGAATTTTTTTCTCATGGGGCTGTCGAGATAGAGAATGCGGCGAATGGTAATTTTTTTAAAGTGAACGAACAAACCTTTCGTTGAAAAATTTGATTCAAAGGATGTCCTCGCTTTGAAGGATCCTATGTATTAGGATAATTAATCTCCTAGCCTGACGGAGGTACATAGTAGATTAACTTTAGTTTGTTTTTCTGTTTTAGTTTTACTGCTTTTACTAAATTTAGATGTCGGAGGTAGATTCTCATGATCGACTCACTTAGGTACTCTCATACTCACCCTCTTTTATTTTTATCATTGTTCTCATGTTCATGTTGATTGCATATCTTTTACATTAAAGACAGTGTAAGATTTGGTTGGGGGTGAGATTCCTAGAATCTAGTAATTTGTGACATTTCGAGCAAGGTTTTATAGAAATTTTTCAATTTTTCTGAAACATCAAAACTCTTTTATAAAACCTTATTTTTATGCACTTGGGATGCTATAAGTATAAAAGGATGAGAGACCAATTGATATGATTTTAAGATTTCTGAATTATCTTAAATATAATTATTTTCTATATGAATTCCCTCATTGAGTTGATTGATAGAAAATTTTAACATTTTTTAGTCTAGTTCACAATACACGATTCTCATGCTTTGAAAGAATTATTAGATTTGTGGATTGTTTAGATTGAAGATTTGAAGTGTTTAGGAACCAAGCTGGGGAACTTTGTCCATCCTTGTTCGTGTGAAATAAGAGAAAAGAATGAAAGATATGGATTTCTAAAAATCCTATCTAATGTATATGAAAAAGAGAATGAGAATATGGTATTCATTGAATATTTGTGAAAATTTTCGAAAAGGGCTACCTATTACCAACCAGGGGATAGTCTACCCATAACCAAAGTTGGAAATGGGAAGTAGTGTGAAAGTGGTTGAATGAACTGTAAGGTAAATTCTTGTCATGGGCATTTAGTTGATTCTGTGCACTTTTAGATCTCTTATATCGTTGATTTATGAAGAAGGTAATCCTAGAAATTTATGAGATGAATATGCACAATACACACTACACAATACATGTTCGGATTTGTCTATTTGTCAATAAATCGGTGGGGATTCAATGTGAACACTTATTATGTTTGGAGAGCTCAGGACTTCAATTTTTTATCACTTAGTTTTTTTAAATTTTGCACTTATATGTCTTAAAGTTTATAAAAGTATAGTTTCCAAGAGATAGTTAAGTTTTTAGAGAAGTGGATTGCTTCACGCATGTTTTACTCGGGACTAGCAAAATGCTGGTTGGAGGGTGTGTTGAGCTCCTAATTTATATATATTATAACCCATTACATCACATTTTATGCATGATTTGCATGTTTAAAAGATATATTTAATGCATGTTTTGTAGTTGTAAGAATGAGAGAAAGACTTCGCCTAATTCATGCTTGAAAGACCCCATTTAGAAGCCCTTTGATGATGGCTGAAGGTGAGACAAACAAATGGAGGAAGGAGTGAAGAAAGAAGAGAGAGAAGTGAAGAAAATCAGCAAAGACCCATGGGCTAGACCAGTCGGCCAAAGAGTCACAGGCCACTCCAACAGCTGCTGGAGCTTGCTGGACCTAAGACTAGATAGGTCCAACTGGTGAAGACCAGTTGGCCATATGCACCCCTCCTCTCTTACACACTCTCGATGTCCACCAGGCCAGTCCAATGGGTTAAGACCAGTCGGCCATGTGTATTTTGCAGAATATCCAGTGATTTGTGCTTCAAGATCTGAAATTTCATACGCTGCATAAGTACTACGCGGATTCTAGAACTTTCTGAGTCGGTAGGGCTTCTCCATTATAAAAAGACACCTAGGGTTCATTCCTAAGGCATCATAGAAGGCTTAGGAACTCGTGGGAGGTGAAGAGGATCGTCGTGGAGCGTCTACAACTCTCCCAAATCCGGTTTTTCATGTTTTCTAGTTGTTTTTCATTGCTTTTAGTTGTAACATGATGATACTCGGCTAGAACCTCTTAACTAAGGCTAAGAGGTGAAGCTTGTATCTAGTTCTCATGTAAAATTCATTTGATTCAAGTACTTTACTTAAAGTTTGGATTTTTAAGTTTTAGTTTGAATAAAGTTGGTATTTTTTTATGTTTTATGAGAGTTTATGTGCTTTGGACATGAATTCATTGCAATTCTCTGAGATGGCCATGTTTGGATTGATTAGATTCAAATTGTAGTAACCCGAGAGCATGCCATAGTGCCTTGGCATGGCTATTACTTCGAAGGTTACATGTTTGAATTCTATGTGCTTCATTAGAACTAGAATCTTATTTTCTGACTTAAGTGGGATTGTTGGGTTTGAATGCTTAATCTTCCAACTAGATGATAGATAGAACTTCAAATCTAATTGTGTTTATGCTTGGATGAATGAATTCATATGGAACTACTATAAGTGGATCCTTAAGGCCTTAGTTCCATTAATTATCAGAATTTTCTAAAATTATTGTTTTCCTTAGTTTTTAAAATCGAATTGTAAAGTTACTAAATTTGAAGCAGCTAGAATGGTTTGAATTGGTTTACCCTAATTCCTTGTGGATCGATCTCAGTCTTACCAAGTTATTACTACATCACAAGTCTTGCACTTGAGGAGAGCGAACAACTACTCGGTAGACTTTATCGTCTTGGACGCAAAGTCAGTTGTGGATAAAAGCACTCAAATACCGATAATCTTAGGCCACCCATTCTTGTCTACATCAAATGAAATTATTAATTGCCAAAATGAGGTGATGAAATTGTCTTTTAGGAACATGACATTAGAGGTTAATGTGTTTCACTTGTGCAAAAGACAAGGGGATGATGATGACAAGCTCCATGAACTTAATATGATTGAATCTGTGGAGGAAGAGGAGCTCCTTCAATTAGAAATGGATTAAACTTTAGAAAATGCTTGGCACATTTCTCAGACTCAAAAGATCCCATTATTTCATAAATTTTGCAAGCATTGGAAGTAGAGAAACTGGTAGTTAATATTAACTGGTGGAGGCCTCATTTTGAAAATTTTCCACCAACCACATCAAGACCTCTATCGTCTAGTATCCAACCACCTAGGCTTGACCAAAACCATTGTCATCTGAACTTAAATATGTTTATTTAGGTCAACGTGAGACATACCCAGTGGTCATTTCCTCTCACTTGGGGAAGAACTAAGAGCTTAAATTGATAGAGATTCTCAAAAAACATAGGGGAGCCATTTGATGGATAATAGCGAACCTTAAGGGGATTGACTCTTCAGTTTGCACTCACCCCATCTACCTCAAAGAGAATGTTAAAACAACTAGACAACTTCAAAGACATCTAAATCCAAATGTAATGGAGGTTGTCAAAGTCGAGGTGCTTAAGCTACTAGAAGTTAATATCATCTACCCCATCTCAGATAGCTAATGGGTCCAACCCAAGTTGTCCCTAAAAAGTTTGATATTACCATTATTGAAAATGCCAACAATAAGCTTATACCGACTAGAGTTACAATCAGTTAGCGTACGTGTATGCATTATAGGAAGCTCAACATGGTTATTAGGAAAGACCACTTCCCTCTCCCATTCATGGATCAAATTTTAGAAAGGTTAGCGGGTCATTCCTACTATTACTTCCTTGATAGCTACTCCGGGTACAATCAAATTGATATCAACCTGGAAGACCAAGAGAAAACAACATTTACATGCCCATTCGGCACCTATGCTTACCGAAGGATGCCATTCGGTTTATGTAATGCACCCGCCACATTTCAAAAATGCATGTTGAGTATATTTTCGGACATGGTGGGTAACTTTCTCGAAGTTTTCATGGATGACTTCTCAGTTTTTGGGAGTACATTCGATGAGTGTCTCGACCACTTGAGATTGGTCTTGACCCGATGTGAGGAGAAACACCTTGTATTAAACTGGGAGAAGTGTCATTTTATGGTACAAAAGGAAATAGTCCTTGGACATATCATATCGTTTAATTGAATATAGGTAAATAGGGCCAAAATAACATAATTCCCAATTTACCACCACCCAAAAGCATTCGCAATGTACGGTCCTTGCTTGGATATGTAGGATTTTACCGATGATTCATAAGGGACTTTAGCCATATCTCTAGCCCCTTATGAGATCTCCTTCAAAAGGACAACCATTTTGAGTGGTCGAGCAAATGTGAAGAGGCTTTTCAAAGCTAAAGGACATGTTGACAACCGCACCTATCATGTAACCATTGGATTTGTTACTTCCTTTTGAGTTGATGTGCGATGTGAGTGATTATGCTATATATTAGGGTAGTGATAGGACAAAAGAAGGATAAGAAGCCCCACGTAATTTACTATGCGAGTAAAACCTTGAATCTAGCCCAAGTAAACTATTCAACAACGAAGAAAGAGCTCATAGCCATTGTGTTTGCCCTGGAAAAATTCAGGTCTTAGTTGGTAGGATCCAAGGTTATCATCTACACGGATCATGCGACGTTGAAGTACTTTTTTTCTAAGAAGGATGCCAAGCCTCGCTTTCTTAGATGAATCCTACTCCTTTAAGAATTTTATTTAGAAATTAAAGACAAGAAGGGAGTAAAGAATGTAGTGGTGAATCATCTATCCCGCTTAGTCCTACTTGATTCTATTGACACGACACCAATAAAGGACTTATTCCCCAATGAAAAACTTTTTGTTGCTTCGCATCGACCGTGGTACGCTGATATTGCAAACTATCTTTCCATAGGTGTGATGTCATCACATTGGACTGCGGAAGATAAATGAAATTTTTTAAGGGAAGTGCACAATTCTTTCTGGGATGAATCGCTTTTGTTTAAATATTGCCCAGAAAAAATCATAAGGAGATGTGTCCCTAATGACGAGCGATAAAGTGTCATCTCCTTTTATCATGCTCATGCAAGTGGGAGTCTTTTTTTTTTGTCAAGAAAACCACTGCAAAAATTTTACACCGTGTTTTATTGGCCTACCATGTTTAGAGACACCCACAAGTTTTGTAGAGCATGTGAGCGATGTCAAATGTTAGGAAGATTGTCCCGTAGAAATATGATGCCTCTCAAACCGATCTAACACATAGAAGTATTTGATTGTTGGGTGTAGACACCCCACCTTCGGCTACATTGTTGGTAGAGGTAGTTGGATGAATGGAGGACCAAACCCCCTAAATCCCATGTCCAAACTCAGCCAAACTCACCCTTGTAAGCCCCAATCCATAGCCCAACTCAAGCCTGAACCCAGTCAACTCGCCCCTAAACATCAACCTGAAAAACCCCCATAAGAAAAACCAGTAAAAAGAAAAGTCCTAAAAAGTCAAAACTCAGCAAGTCAGCCCGCTGAGTCGAATCGCCGAGTCAACCCGCTGAGTTAACCCATCGAGTCAACTCACCGTGTCAACCCATCCCCCAAACCCAATCAACTCACCGAGTTCCAAGCAGCAACCCCGAAGCATATCCGTACTGCCCGCTGAATCCCGAGAACGTTCGTACGGGCGGCCCCCTGGGTGCCGCCCAAACTTATTTACACAATCTGCCACTACCCGCTGCTATAAATACCCTCTCTCCCCTTCACATTCGACATCCACTTCTCCTCTCTTCAGTCCGAGAGCTCGGAGTCCACCTCCATCCCTTTTTAGCCCATTTTTCCACCAAGGAGAGCCCGAGTGAGAAGAGCCTAGCCCTGGTCCAGCCCAGCCTGACCCTGGTCTAAGTCTCCTAAGCCATCCAAGTCTTGATCCAGCCGCTCGAAGCCAATCCTTGCGACACCTCCGTCCATCCAGCTACTCTATCATCAGCATCATCTCATTTGCCTCTAGCATAAGTGCAACATTTACTTTTCTTCTAACACCCCTGCTTCACTGCAAGCACTTTGATTATTCAAATACACAGCATGCATCCTGCATAAAGCACCTGTCAGTTCGAGCGTATGCTCTGGGCTTGCCTATTAATGGAAACCTGCCCATCAGAAACTATTACTGTTCAGACTTGCATTCATGCATCAGTCACTACAAGCACTTTGATTATTCAAGCACACAACATGCATCTCGCATAAAGCACCTGTCAGTTCGAGCGTATACTCTGGGCTTGCCTGTTAATGGAAACCTGCCCATCAGAAACTCCTACTGTTCAGACCTGCATTCATGCATCATGTCATCTATGAGAATGTACGAGGATTAAATCAGACTTTCAAGTATTAGTTCGGTTCTGTGAAGTAGAGACCGTACTTCGGTACAGGGCAGTGTGTGGGGTGCTTAACCTCTTCCCACCCTGTAACCGTGATCCCTTACCTCGAATCTCTGGCCGCAGATCAAAAGGAGTCATTTTAGAGGAAGGAATCTTCGGATCCCCTTCTCTAATGTTTCTACGTGGTCTAGCCGACTATAGATTCAAAGTAACTGGCTACTGGCGACTCTGGTCTTATACAAACTCATCTAAACACATCCAACTTAACACGACAACCGAACAAAGCCCTCGAGAACGAGGCAAGCCAGTGGCACAAAAGGCGATTCGCGCGCACGCACCCCCTCTTCTTTTCCGAAAGGAAAGGGAGAACGTCATGGGAGCGCGGAACGTGAAATTGCGGTTTTACCGCTAGTGAGATAAGCTTGAAGATATGCTTATGTCCTTAGGGGGGGGGGTGAATAGGACTTCTTAATTTTTCTTGCAAATTCAAAAGTTCAATAGCATTTATACTATAATATACCAATTAAGCACATGTAAATGATAGCAATTGATCACCCAAGATCCAACTCAATTTGACAACTCTTCTAAGAGAAGTGTTGAACCTCCAATTTATACATGACATTGCCCATTACACAACAAGGTTTGCATGATTTTCATGGTTTAAAGGCCCACCTAACACATGTTTTGTGATTATAGGGATGAGAGCGGACTTCATTCAATTACAAGCCAAAAGAACGCTTCTAGAGCTTTTGGATGAAGATGAAAGAAGACCAAAGAAAGGAGAAAGCAAAGAGAAGAGAGAGAAGAAGAAAAAGGAAAAAAAGAAGAGAAGAAGAATCAAATGGAAGACAGGCCGACCGGTCATGACCGGTCGGCCATGAAGGCTGATCATATTGATGAAGGGCCGACCGGTCATGACCGGTCGGCCATGCTCTCTGGACAAGGTGGAAACAAAGCCCGACCGGTCATGACCGGTCGGGCATGCACGCTGGACTGTGCACAGGTCTGTCCGACCGGTCTTGACCGGTCGGCAGCACCCCCTGGAATGATTGAAAGGCTAGTTCGACCGGTCACGACCGGTCGGCTCTGCATATGGAAAGTCCTTTCTATATTAGGACTCCGAAAATTGCTGCGCAATGCGTAGTCTTTCGCAGAATCCGACACAAGGGAGGTTGCTTGCTATAAAAGGACACCTAGGGGCTCTCCCTAAGGTATCAGAGAAGCTAAGGAACGTGAGTTTGGAGAGTGAAGGCGATTGTGGAGCGGCTGCAACTCTCCTATTCAGGTTTTTCTAGTTTTTATGCTTTATTTCAGAGTTTCTAGCTGTAGCATGACAATGCTCGGCTAGAACCTCTCAGCTAAGGCTGAGAGGTGAAGCTTGTAGCTTATTCCATGTTGATTTCAGTTTAATTCAAGTAATTTACATTCAAGTTTGGATTTTTGCATGCTTTAGTTCCAAAAAGTGGTAGTTTGAGACGTTTTATCTGAGTTTATGTGCTCCGGACATGAATTCCTTTTAATTCTCTGAGATTATCATGTTTGTTTATCTAAATTCGGATTAAAGTAATCTTTGAGCAGGCCATAGTCCAGAGACATGGCTGTTACTCTGCAGGCTATAGTTTTGAGTTTTGTATTGATTGAATGGAACTAGAACTTGGAAGTTCAACTTGAATGTGATGGAATGTGTGTGAATGCCTTATTTTCCAACTAGATGAGAGATAGGACTTCAATTCTAGTTGTGTTCTCTACTTGGATTGACTGAATTGACATGGGATTGCTACAAGTGGATCCTTGAAAGCCTTAGTACTTTATATCTCTGATTTTTCATTAAGTTCTTGTTTTTAGTAAACACTCAATCGAATCTGATTTCTTTCAAAAACTGAGTTGCTGGAGTGATTTGGGAGCTGTTACTATTTCCCTGTGGATCGACCTCGGTCTTACCGAGTTTTATTACTACATCGCAGCCTTACACTTAAGGCGAGCGAACAAGTTTTTGGCGCCGTTGCCGGGGAATTAGACAACGGTTTTCGAATAGTTTCAGTGGCTGTAGAAGTAGCAGTAGATAGTTTTTCTGATTTTCTTAGAACTAACAAGTTTTTCTGTTTTGTAGGAATTTTTCTCTAGTTCAAGCGCATCAGGTGATACCTTTCTAACTTAGCTTCTGCAGAATTTTTTTCAGATTAGTTTCAGATTTCAGTTTTCTAGGATAGGATTAGTTTCAGTTTCTGGTTGAGTGGTTTATGTCCCGTTGGGAACGTAATCACTCAAATCGTCTCCAATCTGAAGGTGGTTTAGTTGGACCATTGTCAGTCCATAGACGAGTCCGAAATTATCAAGAGCATTGTGAAAATTTGGGGAATATGGATCAAACACCTGCAAGGAATCCTCCCCCCTACTCCAACTACAAACGCAAATCAGGAAGGAGTAGGAGAGAATGAGGTACAAAATGTTCCTCCAATGAGATCATTACGGGACTACTTACAACCTGCCCGTGCAATTACACCTTCTTGCATAGTTCTACCAACAAATGGTGGAACCTTTGATATAAAACCGGGCGTAATTCAACTTCTACCTAAATTCCATGGGCTGGACTCAGACCGCCCATACTTACACTTGCAAGAATTTGAAGAAGTGTTGGCCACCTTGCATTACACGAATGTTTTCGATGATACTATCATACTTAAACTCTTTCCCTTCACCTTGAAAGAAAGAGCCAAAGATTGGCTTCACTCTCTTAGACCACACTCGATTAGGACATGGGTTGAGATGAACCGGGAATTCTTGAAAAAGTTCTTCCCGGCTCATAAAACGAACACCCTTCGAAGAGCCATAATGATTTTTCGGCTAAAGAGGGTGAATCCTTTTTCCAATGTTGGGAACGATTTAAGGAACTCCTGCTTGCTTGCCCACATCATGGCTATGAGAGTTGGCGAGTTATAAATTTTTTCAATGATGGATTAAGTTCCAATATGCGCCAATTTGTGGAAATGATGTGCAATGGCGAGTTTATGAGTAAAAATCCAGATGAGGCTTGGAGTTACTTGGACATGTTGGCTGAAAACGCCCAATCTTGGGATACCTCGGATAAACCCAAGAACCCCAAGCCCACTCAAGAGAAAGGAGGGATATATGTCCTTAAAGAGGAAGATGATGTGAATGCAAGGATAGCCAACCTCACAAGGAAGGTTGAGGCCATGGAACTTAGCAAAAGTGGAGTTCCCAAGTCCAAGGAAGCTGTTGAAACCACATGTGGGATTTGCCTCACTGATTTACACGCTACGCAAGATTGTCCCACAATTCCTGCATTTCAGGAAGTGCTACATGAGACAGCAAATGCCACATATGGTTATCAACGGCCCTTCAATGGACCGGTAGGTAATACGTACAATGAGGTTGGAAGAACCACCCAAATTTCAGTTGGAAGAATGCTCCTACGGGCAATCCTACCAACTCCCAAAGAGGGCCACCCATGCAAAATATGGCCCCACCTCAATTCTCATTGGAGGATACCTTGAAAGCGTTTATGCAAGGGCAAGCGCAAATAAATGAATCAAATCAGCAAATGTTCCAAGAGCTGAAAGTCTCGGTTGATGAGATTAAGGGACGCTTGAATGCTAGGGAAGGGACCTTTCCGGCCCAACCTCAGCCCAATTCAAGGCAAGTACATGAAGTAAGCATCCCTAATCCTTCCAACCAAAACATGGAGCAAGCTAAATCCATTACCACCCTTAGAAGTGGTAAACAAATTGACAAAACTATTCCGGTGAAGGCCGATGAGCCTAATGATCCGGTAAATTCTGAGGATGAAAATGGATCTAACTTAGCCCCACAACAACCGGAACACATTTACAAGCCCGTAGCACCATTCCCTTCGAGATTGGTTGCCCCAAAATCTCTCCCAAATTCTCAAGATATTCTAGAGATTTTCAGACAAGTCAAGATCAATATCCCTTTGCTTGATGCCATCAAACAAATTCCCTCTTATGCCAAGTTTCTAAAAGACCTATGCACAACAAAATGCAAATATAATGTGCAGCAAAAGGCCTTCTTAACTGAGCAAGTTAGTGCCATCCTCACTCAAAAGACCCCCCCAAAATTCAAGGATCCCGGTAGTCCCACCGTCTCATGTATCATTGGAGACTACCGGATTGAACGTGCCTTGTTAGACTTGGGGGCGAGTGTGAACTTGATCCCATACTCGGTATATGAGCAATTGGGTCTTGGTGAATTAAAACCCACCAAAACCACGGTACAACTCGCTGATAGATCTATCCGTGTACCGAGGGGGATAGTTGAGGATGTTCTAGTCCAAGTTGACAAATTCTACTACCCGGTAGATTTTATAGTCTTGGACACACAACCGGTTTTGGATGCTAGCACCCAAATACCGGTAATATTAGGCCGCCCATTCCTTGCCACATCAAACGCAATCATCAATTGCCGGAATGGGGTGATGTAACTATCTTTTGGAAACATGACACTAGAGGTGAATGTGTTTCACTTGGGCAAAAGACATAGGGATGTCGATGATGATGAGTTCTTCGATGTAAACATGCTTGAAACCTTTGAAGAAGAAGAACTCCTCCAACTTGAACCACTAGAAAGCTTGGAGACATGCTTAGCACACTTCATGGAACCTGAAGATCCCATCATTAGTGAAATTGTGCAAGCAGAAAGACCGGTAGTTGATACTGGCCGGTGGAGGCCCCATTTTGAAAAATTGCCACCAACCACATCAAAACCTCTACCGTCTAACATCAAACCACCGAAGCTTGACCTCAAACCACTGCCATCCGAGCTTAAATATGTATATTTGGGTCAAGAGGAAACTTTCCAGTGGTCATTGCCTCCCACCTAGAGAAAGACCAAGAGCTCAAGTTGATTGAGTTACTTAAAAAACACCGGGAAGCCATAGGTTGGACAATAGCGGATCTCAAAGGGATAGATCCTTCGGTTTGCACTCACCGTATACACCTTGAAGAAAATGCAAAAATGACTAGACAACCTCAAAGACGGCTAAATCCAAAGATGATGGAGGTTGTCAAAGCCGAGGTATTAAAGCTATTGGATGTGGGGATCATCTACCCCATCTCAGATAGCCAATGGGTGAGTCCTACCCAAGTTGTCCCCAAGAAATCCGGTATTACCATCATTGAAAACGCCAACAACGAGCTTATACCGACTAGGGTGACCACCGGTTGGCGTATGTGCATTGATTATAGGAAGCTCAACTCGGTTACTAGGAAAGGCCACTTCCCTCTCCCATTTATAGATCAAATTTTGGAGAGGTTGGCAGGCCATTCCTATTATTGCTTCCTAGATGGCTATTCTGGATACAACCAAATTGAGATAGCTCCGAAAGACCAAGAGAAAACCACATTTACATGCCCGTTTGGTACCTTCGCTTATCGAAGGATGCCATTCGGGTTATGCAATGCACCCGCCACATTCCAACGATGCATGTTGAGTATTTTCTCGGACATGGTGGGTGAGTTTCTTGAGGTATTCATGGATGACTTTTCTGTTTTTGGTTGTACATTTGATGAGTGTCTCGAGCACTTGAAGTTGGTCTTGATGAGGTGTGAGGAAAAGCAACTTGTATTAAACTGGGAAAAGTGCCATTTCATGGTACAAAGAGGAATAGTCCTTGGACACATCATCTCGTCCAATGGAATAGAGGTAGATCGGGCGAAAATTGACATAATTACCAATCTACCACCACCCAAAAGCATACACGATGTGCGGTCCTTCCTTGGACACGTCGGTTTCTATCGAAGGTTTATAAAGGACTTTAGTCACATCTCAAGGCCTTTATGCAACCTTCTACAAAAGGAGAACCAATTTGAGTGGAGTGCCGAATGTCAATTAGCTTTTTCAAAGCTAAAAGACATGTTGGCAACCGCTCCTATCATGCAACCACCAGATTGGTCCATGCCTTTTGAGTTGATGTGTGATGCGAGCGATTTTGCTATTGGGGCGGTGTTAGGCCAAAAGAAAGATAAAAAGCCCCATGTCATTTACTATGCAAGTAGGACCTTGAATCCTGCCCAAGTTAATTATTCGACTACGGAGAAAGAGCTCCTAGCTGTCATTTTTGCCTTGGACAAATTCAGGCCATACTTAATAGGATCCAAAGTTATTGTGTATACGGATCATACGGCGCTGAAATACCTTCTTTCTAAAAAGGATGCTAAGCCCCGCTTGCTTAGATGGATCCTACTCCTTCAAGAATTCGACTTGGAGATCAAAGATAAGAAGGGGGTAGAAAATGTGGTGGCGGATCATCTATCCCGCCTAGTCCTACCAAATTCCATTGACGAGTCACCTATTGAGGACTCATTCCCTGATGAGCAACTCTTTGTTGCTATGCATCCACCATGGTACGCTGATATAGTCAATTATCTTTCCACAGGTGTGATGCCGACTCATTGGACTGTGCAAGACAAACGTAAATTTCTAAGGGAAGTGCGCAGATTTTTCTGGGATGAACCTCTATTGTTTAAATATTGCCCAGACCAAATTATAAGGAGATACGTCCCCGATGATGAACACAATTCAGTCATCTCCTTTTGTCATGATCAAGCATGTGGGGGTCATTTTTCAGCCAAGAAAACAACTGCAAAAATTCTGCAATGTGGTTTTTATTGGCCCACGTTATTTAAGGACACCCACGAGTTTTGCAAAGCGTGCGAGCGCTGCCAGAAGCTAGGAGGATTATCTCGTCGAAATATGATGCCTCTCACCCCAATTCAACATCTTGAAGTCTTTGACTGTTGGGGCATCGATTTCATGGGACCATTCCCCTCATCTTTTGGGCATGTCTATATTCTGCTTGCCGTAGACTATGTGTCTAAATGGATAGAGGTTATCCCATGTAGAACCAACGATCATCGTACGGTTCTCAAGTTCCTCAAAGAAAATATACTTTCTAGATTTGGGACGCCTCGAGCCATTATTAGTGATGGTGGTTCTCACTTTTGCAATAGACCTTTTGAAACTTTGATGAAGAAATATGGTATTAGGCACAAAGTGAGTACCCCATACCACCCACAAACAAGTGGGCAAGCTGAAATCTAGGGAAATCAAGCTGATTTTGAAAAAGACGGTGAGACCGGATCGCAAGGGTTGGTCCCTAAGATTAGATGATGCACTTTGGGCTCACCGTACTGCCTACAAGACACCCATTGGAATGTCCCCTTATAGACTTGTCTATGGGAAAGCTTGCCACTTGCCTGTGGAGATAGAACACAAAGCTTATTGGGCAATTCGGGCTCTAAATTTTGACATTGACAAGGCTAGCTCGCTTCGCAAACTTCAATTAAATGAGCTTGATGAGATCCGGAACGATGCATATGAGAATTCGAGAATTTACAAGAGCAAGATGAAGGCCTTTCATGACAAGCACATCTTAAGGAAATCTTTCCATGAAGGACAGAAAGTGCTCTTGTATAATGCCCGACTTCATCTTTTTCCGAGAAAATTACGATCTCGATGGACCGGCCCATATATTGTCAAAGAAGTTTTTCCTAATGGGGCTGTTGAGATTGAGAATGCAGTAAATGGTGACTATTTCAAAGTTAATGGACAACGCCTTAAACCATTTGTTGAGAATTTTGATTCAGAGGACATGTCCATCTCCCTGAATGATCCTGTCTATCAGGATGATTGATCTCCTAGTCTGATGGAGGTATAGCATAGGTAGGTTTAGTTTTGTTTTTCTGTTTTATTAGGTTTTAGTTGTTGAGTTGGAGAATTCCATGATCGCTCTCTCAGGTACTATTGTTCTCACTCTCTCATTGTTTACCATTGCTCTCATGTTCATGCTAATTGACTATCTTTTTACATTGAGGACAATGCAAGATTTGGTTGGGGGGTGAGATGAGATCCCTCATCTAGCATATTGCAACATTTCGAGCTTCACATGCGGCAAATTTTTTGAATTTTCTAATATCTCAAAAATCTTTTAGAAAATCTTGTTTCTATACATTCGAGACGCTATGAGTAGAAGAGGAGGAGAAACGAAGTGTGTGATGTTGTAGTCTTGAATTTCTCCCAACATAATGGTGTTATATGATAGTTCCCCTATTGTTGTGATTGATAGAAAAATTTGAACACTTTTTACACCTAGTTCACATTACACGATTTTCATGAGTGACAGGTTTATGTGATTTGTGGATTAGCTAGACTTTGATTTAAAGGTGTTGAGCAGCCAAGCCGGGGTATTTTGTCCATCCTTGTCCATGGGAAAATAACAGAAGATATGGATTTCTAAAAATCCTATCTAATTTAAAAGAAAAAGGAAAGAAAGGACGAAATCGGGAAGGAAAGAAAAATGGTGGAAAATTCTGAAAAGGGCTACCTATTACCAACCGGGGGATGGTCGAACCGTAACCAAAGCCGGAAATGGGACGTAGTGTGAAAGCCGTCGGAAGGACGGTAAGGCAAATTCCTGTCATAGGCTTACTGTTGCTCTGTGCACCTTAAAATCCTTGGTTTACTTAATCTATGAAGAAGATGATTCCAGGAACTCATGAGATGAACTTTCACTATGCACACTAGGTTGAATTTGTTCGAGTTCCTCTATTTATCAATCAGTCAGCGGGAACTTCATGTAAACATTTCTTATGTTTTGAGAGTCCAAGGTTCAGCTTCTATCACCTAATTTCTCCAAATTTTATACTTCGGCATCTTGGAATGGATAGAAACATGGATTCTGGAAGAGAGTTGGTTTGGAGGTTTGAAATTGTTTTACGCATGTTTTGCTCGGGACTAGCAAAAAGCTGGTTGGGGGGTGTGTTGAACCTCCAATTTATACATTACATTGCCCATTACACGACAAGGTTTGCATAATTTTCATGGTTTAAAGGCCCACCTAACACATGTTTTGTGATTATAGGGATGAGAGCGGACTTCATTCAATTACAAGCCAAAAGAACGCTTCTAGAGCTTTTGGATGAAGATGAAAGAAGACCAAAGAAAGGAGAAAGCAAAGAGAAGAGAGAGAAGAAGAAAAAGGAGAAAAAGAAGAGAAGAAGAATCAAATGGAAGACAGGCCGACCGGTCATGACCGGTCGGCCATGAAGGCTGATCATATTGATGAATGGCCGACCGGTCATGACCGGTTGGCCATGCTCTCTGGACAAGGTGGAAACAAAGCCCGACCGGTCATGACCGGTCAGGCTTGCACGCTGGACTGTGCACAGGTCTGTCCGACCGGTCTTGACCGGTCGGCAGCACCCCCTGGAATGATTGAAAGGCTAGTCCGACCGGTCACGACCGGTCGGCTCTGCGTATGGAAAGTCCTTTCTATATTAGGACTCCGAAAATTACTGCGCAATGCGTAGTCTTTCGCAGAATCCGACGCAAGGGAGGTTGCTTGCTATAAAAGGACACCTAGGGGCTCTCCCTAAGGTATCAGAGAAGCTAAGGAACGTGAGTTTGGAGAGTGAAGGCGATTGTGGAGCGGCTGCAACTCTCCTATTCGGGTTTTTCTGTTTTTATGCTTTATTTCAGAGTTTCTAGCTGTAGCATGACAATGCTCGGCTAGAACCTCTCAGCTAAGGCTGAGAGGTGAAGCTTGTAGCTTATTCCATGTTGATTTCAGTTTAATTCAAGTAATTTACATTCAAGTTTGGATTTTTACATGCTTTAGTTCCAAAAAGTGGTAGTTTGAGACGTTTTATCTGAGTTTACTGTGCTCCGGACATGAATTCCTTTTAATTCTCTGAGATTATCATGTTTGTTTATCTAAATTCGGATTATAGTAATCTTTGAGCAGGCCATAGTCCAGAGACATGGCTGTTACTCTGCAGGCTATAGTTTTGAGTTTTGTATTGATTGAATGGAACTAGAACTTGGAAGTTCAACTTGAATGTGATGGAATGTGTGTGAATGCCTTATTTTCCAACTAGATGAGAGATAGGACTTCAGTTCTAGTTGTGTTCTCTACTTGGATTGATTGAATTAACATGGGATTGCTATAAGTGGATCCTTGAAAGCCTTAGTACTTTATATCTCTGATTTTTCATTAAGTTCCTGTTTTTAGTAAACACTCAATCGAATCTGATTTCTTTCAAAAACTGAGTTGCTGGAGTGATTTGGGAGCTGTTACTATTTCCCTGTGGATCGACCTCGGTCTTACCGAGTTTTATTACTACATCACAGCCTTACACTTGAGGCGAGCGAACAAGAAGCATTTAGTCAAACAGTTTATATGCATGCTTGTGTCAATCATTCAAAGATGGCATATGAGCATTTTGTCAAACATAAGATGGGCATACAGTTAAGCACTTATAAGATTGATCAACAAGGAATAAAATACACAAAATGCATTCACCATTTGCACACGATGTATAGTGGTTCGATTTCCCTACTCCACTCCCGGTTCCCGATCTCAACCTATGAGATCACCGAATTTCACTATAATCGTGGTTTTAAATCAGGTTAACCATCAACCTTCACATCCTTTGATCTAGGACCGTGTTTACCATCCGTCGATGGCCCAATCCAGGGACTTGACGAGTTTGGATCTCGAACTCTCACCAATCCTAATCCAAGGATGGTCACGTACACTCCCGCCGGAGTTTTCCAATCTAGGGAATAGAGATTTAATAAATGGACTCTCAAAAACTAGACATACCTAGACGATTGAGCCCCGATTCAGCGCCTTTGATGAGTAGCTTCAGCTTCCACGAATGCCTTAACTCCTCTCCAAGCTCCCACGATCAGCTACCAATGCATATGATGTTCCTAGACTAGTGCCGGGTAGGTGGGAGAAGTTGTTGGGGTTTCTTTTGCCTATTCAATACAATGGTGATGATAGGAACTACCAACTTGAGTATTCAATGGCTATTGATGACCAAGAGATTCAACAAGATGGGTTAGGTCAGTCATGAATACCTTGCTTGAGTTCATTCTTCAAACCGAGCTTTGAATGCTCATTGAAGTGCCATAAATCACTTGGGTTGAATGATGAACTCTAAGCAATGATGAGCAAAAGAAGGATAGATGATGTTCTTAATAGCCCCCTTCAGTGCTCTCAATGGGTGTGCAAGTCATCCCACAAAAGACCTCAAGATATGCTTTTATAGAGGCCCAAAGATGAGCTTAAACGGACATAAAACGGTCGGAATCCCCTCCGGCCGGTCGGACTTGAGCTCCGACCTGTCAGCCGACCTGTCCACAAATGGGCCGGGTAAATGGTCCAGAAACGAGAAACTCGCTAGACAGATTTTTGGCTTAACCGACCTGCTGTCCGGCCAGTCGGATTGGACAGCCGACCTGCTGTCCGGCCAGTCGGCCGGCCGGTCGACAGACCTGCCCAGACCTTCCTGGAACGTTTTAACCATGCAGGCCGACCGGTCAAGACCGGTCGGCTGTACTTCTGGAAAATGCAGCGTCCGGCCGGTCGGATGGCCCATCCGACCTGTTGTCTGCAGTCCGACCGGTCAAGACCGGTCGGCTATGCTTGCTGGACTTAAACGAACTGTGAAGGCCGACCGGTCGAGACCAGTTGGCTACCTATCAATTGCCAGTTTAAGGGTAAGTGGCCGACCGGTCGGCCGGCCGGTCGGCAGGTCTTATCTAGCCCAAAAATCAAGTTGTTTTCCAGCTGAATATGTGTGCCCCAACACGGAGATTTTCCTAGTGATTTTCATAGTTGGGCACCTACTTAATGAAGGTCCAAGACTGATCATTTTGACCTTAAGACCGTGGATTAAATGGCTAAGATTGGAATGATTAAAATGCCATAAATACGGGTGTTTTGGGATCCTATAGGCTGTCTATATGCAACTTACCTTCCGAGCTTGATTTGGCTTGAACTTGAGTGCGGAAAGCTGCTTTGGTCTTCAAGTCTTGAGTCTTCAATCTTCATCAGGGCTCACGAGACTTGACTAACTTACATAGTCACGGAATTGACAAAACGATACACTGATTTGTACATTAATAGAACGGTGAGGGTCCACATTGGGGCATCAATTTCATGGGACCATTCCCCTCATCTTTTAGATATGTCTACATATTACTCCTGGTAGACTATGTATCTAACTGGGTAGAGGCGATTCCATGTAAAACCAATGATCATCGTACGGTTCTATGGTTCCTTAAAGAAAACATCTTTTCTAGATTTGAAACGCCTAGAACCATCATAAGTGATGGTGGCTCTCTCTTTTACAACAGGCCTTTTGAGACTTTAATGAAGAAATATGACATTTCTTATAAAGTAAGTACTCCATACCACTCATAAACAAGTGGGCAAGCAGAAATTTCAAATAAGGAAATCAAGCATATTTTAGAGAAAATGGTGATATCGGATTGCAAAGATTGGCTGCTTAGATTAGTTGAAGCACTTTGGGCTTGCTGTACAACATATAAGACCCCGATAGAAATGTCCCCTATAGACTTGTCTATGGAAAAGCTTGTCAGTTGCCCGTGGAGTTTAAACACAAAGCCTATTAGGTGATACAGGCATTGAACTTCAATGTTGACAAAGCTAGCTAGCTTCGCAAACTCCAATTAAATGATCTTGACGAAATTCGGAATGACGCATATAAGAATTTCTAAATATACAAGAGTAAAATGAAGACTTTTCATGACAAATACATTTTTAGAAAAACTTTTGAGCTTAATCAGAAAGTACTCTTGCATAATTCAAGACTTCATCTTTTTCCGGATAAATTGAGATCTCGGTGGACTGGCCTTTACGTTGTTACAGAAGTATATCCTCATAGGGTTGTCGAAATAGAGAATCCGACGAATAATAACATTTTTAAGGTTAATGGACAAAGACTAAAACAGTTCGTGGAGAAATTTGTTTCAGAGGATATGTCCATCCTTCTGACAGATCTTGTGTATCAGGATGATCGATCTCCTAGTTTGATGGAGATTCTCTTTCTAAAAGAAGTTTAGGATTAGGTTAGGTTTGTTTTTTCTTTTGTTTTCATACAAATAGTTGTTTAAAGATGTGGAAGAACAAATTTTGAATTTCTCAGGTACTCTCTTTCTCACTCTCCTTTGTTTTGTCATTGTTTTCATGTTGTTGCATATTGCATATGTTTCATACATTGGGGACAATGTAAAATTTAAGTTGAGGGTGAGATTCCTGCTAAATCTACTAGTATTTGCAACATTTTGAGCATTTTCGTGAAAAATCTTTGATTTTCTGTCTTTAAAATTCTTTTGGAAAGTTTGATTTCTATGAAATCAATTCTATGTGAATATGAGAGGATAGGATATGAAGTGATTTATTTTTTAAAAACTCAAAAATCTCTTAATTTAGTAGTTTTTTTATATGAGTTTCCTCTTTATTTGGCAGATAGAAAGTTTAAACATATGGAAGTTTAGTCAACATTACACAATTATCATCTTGAAAGGATTAAAAAGGATATTTAGATTGATTAGATTATAGTCTAAAGTGTTGAGGGACCAAGCCGAGGAGTTTTGTCCATCACGTTCAGAGAAAAAAAATTATTATCTAAGATAAGGATTTTAAAAAAATCTTATGTCATTACCATTACGTACTTAAAGCCTTAGTATAAAGTGAGCCTTTTGGAATCTTCGGCTATTGATATAAAAGAGAAGAAAATAGTAGAGTTGAAAATCAGTAAGAAGTGAGATATCGAAAATGGCTACCTATCACCAACCAGGGGAGGGATGATCACCCAGGCTGACAATGTGAAGTAGTGTGAAAGTCGTCGATAAAATGGTAAAGCAAACTCTTGTCATAGGGTTGTGGTTCATTTGTACACTTTTGGATTTATAGTCTACTTGATCCACAAAAACAAGGGTAATCCTGGAAATAATGAGTTGAGAAACTCACTGAGCACACTAGACCATAGTTATTTGAATGAGTTATATTTATCAATTAATCATTAACGACTCTATTTGAATACTCACTATGTCATTGGAAGATTAAGATTTCAGAATGTATTGCTAAGTGTTTCGAATTTCATTATCACATGACTTGGATTATAAAGAAGTTACTTTCTTAGAGAGAGTTGAGGTTGAAGAATTGAATTATTCTTAAGCATGTTTTGCTCGGGACTAGCAAAATGTTGGTTGGGGTGTGTGTCGAGCTCTGAATTGTGCATATTCTAACCTCAATTCATCACACATTATGTATGGTTTACAATGTTAAAGAAGTCATTTTATATATGTATTTGTGTTTGTAATAAAGAGAAAGACCTGATGATTTTGATGATAATTGGGACCTCTTCAAGCACACCAAAGATCAAAGGAAGAAGAGCCAAGAGGTGGAGGAAAGAAGCAAGGAAGAAAGAAAAAAAGAAAGAAAAAATTAAGAAAAAAGCACTGACGACTGGTCATTGACCGGTCGAAAAGTTCGACCTACCAGCCGAAAATTCAGTGGAAAATTGGATTTTGGAGGAAACCTTCTTGGACAATTTTTTTTATCATTTTCGACCGATCCTTGAATGTCACAGACCGGTCGCCGACCTGCCGTCAAGAGTCTAGTAAGTTTTGAAAATTAGTTTTGTTTGTTATTGTTTAAGTGCCGATCGGTCGGCAGGGGGCTCAGACTGGTCGACAACTGACTTTCAAGTGCGGACGAGTTACGCAGTTCTCGAAGATTCCAAGTCAATGGGAGAATTTTTCTATAAAAGGACACATCCACTCTCTTCCTAAATCATCCTAGAAGAGTCGTAAAGGTGCTGAAGGTGGAGGAATTCGAAGTGGAGCTTCTACAACCCCAAATTCTTCTAGTTTGCTTTCTAGTTCTTATTTTTTCTTTTGTTTTTCAGTTCAATCTTGTCCATGGTTGGCTAGGCTTCTTAACTAGAGTTAAGAGGTGAAGCTTGTAGTTAGTTTTAATGTTTAATTCATTCATACAAGTACTTTTATCTTGGATTTTTCAAGTTCTAGTTTGAATAAAATTGATATTTTTAAACAATTCTGAGAGGCTGTGTGCTATGTATATGAGTTACTAATGAGTTTCTGAGATTGATCATAATAGTTTTATGGAAATTGAATTGTGGAAACCCTAGATCATACTTATTCAAGAATATGGGTGATGCTTCGCAGTTTCACAAGTTCAAGTTCTCCGTACTTGAAGTAGAACTAGAAGTTGAAGTTCCATATTTGAGTTTAAATTATTCATGTGCTTTTAAATTCTATATCTTCCAATTGGATAGAGACAAGACTTTGATTCTAATTGTGCATTGTGTATGGTGAATGGATTAGCATTAAGATTACTACAAGTGGATCCTTGGCACTCTAATTACTTTAATTCTAAAACTTTCTTAGTTAAAATTCTGTTTATGCTTTCTCTTGAATCACTAAAAATTCTAATTTAGTTTTATTAGAATTTATAAAATCGAGTTAGTTAGATAATCCTTAAGGACGATCTCAATCTCACGATGGATTATTACTACATTGTAGCCTTGCACTTGGGGTTAGCAAACATGCTACTAATGCATCATTTGTCATGCACTAAAGAAAGGTAATTCGATGGGCAAAGCCCAAGCTAAGTGTCAAGCCATTGTGTGTGTACTAGTGTGACCACTGTATCTGTGCTAAACACAAGCACGGTCACTCCTTTAAATTCTAAGGCAAAAGGCTAAGAGTCATCGGCTCGCCCCAAAACAATTACATGCATACCATTACATAAACATTTTAAATCACCAAAATATTAAAATTCGACAAGATATTATCTCAACTTTTTATTTTACATGTACAATTTAAATTTAAACTCCGAGAAGAGATTGAAAGAGAGATGTGCTAAGGAAACCCGTGTGGCTCCCTCTCACCAGTTGCCCACAAGTAATCCCAGGGCCTATATCCAACACATGATTCGCATGTTTGATTTGCCTGGAAAATCACCCATGCCGTATTTTAAATGAACACACTATAAAAAGGCAAATTGACCGAGCAACGATATCCATTTGTTCAATGGGCTCTACCCTATTTGAGTGTAGGACGCCGATTGGTCAAATCAGAGGCTTCATATCAACCAACTCTGGTAAGGCATAGTTCTAAAACCCGCTGATTTGACCCTGTCAAGATTTCGAGAGAAGTCACTGTCAAATTCGCACTACGATTAAATCGGCCCCAACTCGATCGGAACAATACCTTGGTCAACTCAATGCAACTAGTAGCGATTCAGCCTTACCCACCGGGTAAAAAACAAACTGGTAATTAAAAAGTGAAAGTCGAGCTTTCAATCCAATTGCCTATATATATATATATATATATATATATATATATATATATATATATATATATATATATATATGTAATTTGTTTAGCTAATAGCATCCATCATAAACATCTAAGATTTCTTGTATTAAATATCAAGTCCTGCGTAGCAAAAAAAAAAAAAAAAAGAATTGTATGGATTGTCCTAGAGGTGTCCTAACAAGATAAGAGTACAACTAGCATAATTATTGCATTATGTCTATCCAATGCTAGATGCGGAGGTGAATAATATCATGAGATGTCTTAAGTAAAATCATTTGTTGCTGATACCTCTTACACAGTTCCTTTTTCCATGACATGAGGTCGAAGAAGGAAGAGGAGTCTTATGGAGAGTGACTTTAGAAATCCATAATGGAGTAAGTCAAGTACTGGCTCACCTGAGTTTTTGAGTCGACCCGACACAAGCAGACATCGAGTCCTCGAGTCTGACTGACACAAACAGACATCCAGTTTTCAAGTTTCTAAACCATGTCATCAGGTGCAGGTGACATTGCACTTTCAATCCCTGAAGAGGGGCCCACAATCGAAGTCGGCCTTCTTCAGTGGCATCCCAGCCATCAATCGAGCCAAAAACTTATCCCTCAAGAAGCTCAACACCACCCCACTGCTCTGCTGTATTATACCCATTACATAGGCAGTAGTGGTGAGATCACAGACTCTCCATCTCCTTTCATTGGCGTACTTCTCCAACCCCCTTCTTATCCTACCATATTCTTCTTCTTCTTCAGTGGATTTCCCCAACAGGGCCTCCCCAATGCACCTTGCCAGAGTAACACCGTCTTCTAATGACGCGCACCCTCCCTGGCCAAGATCTGGAGTCATTGGATGAAACGCATCGCCTGCCACGCAGACGTTGTTCTTGCATATATCCCCCCACAAAACATTCCACGGAAACCTGATTCTCAATGGAGCGGAAATGATAGTGTCCAATTTGGTCTTTTCTACGACACCCTGTACTTCTTGAGGTGCTTTCCGAAGCATGCTCAGCACTAACTCTTTCATCTTGGCTGGATTTTCTTCCACTTCTTTAACTATCACAGACGAAACACGTCAAGATTTCAAAGATGGTGAAAATGCAATGGCACCAATGATGCATGCGCGTGCTTATAAGTAGGTGTGTGTTTCTATGTTTGATCCATAGAAATGTAGTTATATAAGTGTTGTCACACGATTTTGGACAACGGATTTGGATGGTTAGGATTTGTCCACGTAACCTTCAATCTGCGTGTCGGTGTTCCTTCCGTCTACCAGACCTGCAATTAAAGAGAAAGAAAAAGCAGGAGGAGGTGCCGCTGTGCAATGGGGAACTCTTTAATGCCTAAGTCAGTTTGGAAGAAAAGATGATTGGGGTTTAAGGCCTAAGTTATTTCATACCTTGAGGCATAGGTCTGAGCTATATTTATAAGGGCTTGGAGGCGGTTTGGAGAGATGGATCCTTCTAGGATACACTGGTAGATTCCCAGTAGAGGAAAGATTCTCTCATTCGATCATATCGGGGAGATATTTTTGGAAAGGCAATAGATCTGAGTATCTGGACCTTCTGTAAGTATCTTGGACTGACTTTGGGCAGTCGGTTAATTTGGACTGACCTAGGTGGTCAGCCTATCTAGGCTACGCATAGTTGGTTACTCTATCGAAGCTGAGCCTAGGTGGCTAAGGCCCGAGAACGAGCCTAGGTGGCTAAGGCCTAGGTGAGATGCGACTTGCGGGATGGACCGTGGGTTCGGCCGTAAGGAATAGGATTCCTCGTAGTTTATGGTCTAGAGCTCGGTTCAGAATATCCTTATAATAGTTGCTCCCCTGCTCCTAGGCCGAGCACGTGAGGTCTTAGGGGCGTAATGAATTGGCCAAGCTAGTCTGGAGATAATGGCGTCACATTTTGTTATTTGAGAAGTCATACTCAAGGTGCAGGTCGACTAGAGGGGAATTAATTGCAGTCTTGAATTACGTAATCTCCGGCATGCATTCGATCGATATGTGGTGACGGTTCAGTTTTTATGGCGCAACTTTTCGGGCATCCAATTGTAGATGGCCACGTAGTCGGGGCACGTGGTAATGGGGTGAAAACAGCCAATCACTGGTGGATGCTTGGCTCGTATTGGGAGCGAAAGGGCGAAAAGTTGATTATAAGTAGCTCGTCCTTTGGAGTGTTCCGACAGAGATGGCTTTGGCCATGGGTGTTTCTGTCACATACTTTTGGTTCTTCAAGTGGGAGAAAAGCTTTGGTGAAGCAGTCTCTAAAGATTGAGCATTGCTTGTTATTAAAGGTGGCTTCTTGCATGACACATAATGCCATGTAGTTCAGTTTTGGATGAAGGAGCAGGAAGTCACATGTTCCGTCACGAGGATCTTCTTCTCATTTTGCTGCATGATGCTACAGTCTAAGTGTGTGTAGGTTGTTCGCTTGTGCCTCCGCTCCCTTTGTTGCTTGACTTCTGTGATCGAATTTGATAGAGCTCCCCCGAGAGATGCTCGTCGCTATCTAGCTTAGGCTGCTGGTTGAAGAGAAAAATAGGGAAAATGAGGCGACTTCGAAGAGGAGAGAAGATTGCGACAATGGGGTTGTTCTTCCTCTCTTTTGTTCTGTGAATGTTACTTCTCACAATGGAGATCGTGATATGATAGTCTTTTTGCTTTGACGTAGAATTGTCGACGCATGACGCCTATTGTAAGTGGCCCTAGTGGGCTTTTTATAATAAAAAGATATCTCAATATTTTTATT
This sequence comes from Liriodendron chinense, assembly GCA_003013855.2. Classification (NCBI taxonomy): domain Eukaryota; kingdom Viridiplantae; phylum Streptophyta; class Magnoliopsida; order Magnoliales; family Magnoliaceae; genus Liriodendron; species Liriodendron chinense. Next base: position 205,232 of record PVNU02002432.1, read on the forward strand.
TTTTCTTTCCATGTTGGGTCAAAGGTGTCTTTTGTATGTAGGCTCTTCTCTATTGGGGGAGCAAGGGAATGGCCAGACACGGTCGGCCAAGCTGACACTGGTTTGGTCGGGCCTAGGTAGCCAAGCCTAAGTGGCCAAGGCTGAGCCTGGGTGGCTGAACCTAAGTAGTTGAGGTTGAGCCTGGGTGGTTGAACCTAAGTGGCCGAGGCTGATCCTGGGTGGCTGAACCGATGGCTGAACCTAATTGGTCGAGCCTGGGTGACTGTTATGGGGGCTTAGGCGGCCAAGTGTTGCCTAAGCTTTGGTTGAAAAATAGGATTCATTTTTTATTGATGAGGAGAGTTCGGTACAAGTGATTTTCAAGAAAGCAAGATACTTTTCACCTTAGCACTTCTACGAGTGGTGGCACTTTGAGCGCCTGGTTGGCCGACCTCATCATGGCCCAGGTGATCTATGTAGGGTCGAGCGATCCAGTTGGTTGGGCGAGTCCTCAGCAGATTTCTCCGAGGGGCTCATCGTTGATGTGGGCTTTTAGTGTGCCCTGTGTAGGTGTGAAGCTATCAGTTAGGCGCTTGTCGATAAATTCTTGGAGGAAGCCCTTCTGGATTAAGACCTCAATTTGCTGCTTCAACTCGTAATATTACGCAGTTTCATGGCCATGATCCTTGTGGAGGATGCAATATTTTGACTTGCTTCTCTTTTTCGAGTTAGATCTTACCCTAATTAGAGCTTTCAGGTAGCTTTTTTCCTTGATTTCTAGAAAAACTTGGTCAATAGAGGCTTTAAGAGGTGTCTATTTCTCGAACTTGGAGACAGGAGTTTTGGGTGGCTACAAGGAGCCACTCCTATCTTCATCTCTATTCCTTGTGGGATCAGAGCCATGGTCGCCTTCGATGTCTCTTCGCCCTTTGCTCGTGTGCGAGCCATTATTATTGCGAGGGGCATTGATGAGATCTTCAGCGTTTGTATACCTGTGGGCTCTATCAAGGAGTTTTGACAGGGTTTTTGGTGAGGTCTTGCCAAGTGAATGTATGAGTTTTTTGGGTCGGAGACCACTAATAAGGGCTGCAATGGCCATTTTCTCAGGGCAATTCTCCACGTCCAGAGATTCTTTGTTGAAACAGGCGATGTAATCTCGTAAGGGCTCATTCTCTTTCTCCTTCGAGGTCAGCAGGTGGGTGGCCTGTTTTCAGGATCCTCTGCTACCGATAAACTGGGCAACAAAGGCTTTGCTCAACTAATCGTAGGAGGAGATGGACTTCGACCATAGTCCCTAGAACCACATGCGTGTAGGACCCGTCAGTGACAGGGAGAAGGTCTTACACATGATGGGTCTCAAAGTACCATACAACTCCATCCAAGTCCTAAAGGTCTCGAAGTGTTCGGTTGAATCGCCTTCACCAAAGTAGAGTCCAAAGTTGGGCACTTTGAAACCAAGAGGGAGACGTTCGGCTAAGATGTCTTCAATGAGCGGGGGATCTGCTTCTTCAAGGAATGTTTCAATCAGAGTCGAGGCCTTGGACTGGTATTTCTTCTTCATGTCATTGATTTGGTCCCGTAGTTCCTCGAGCTGAACCTCAAGGTGAGGTAGACTCTCTGCAGTTTGCTTGACCCCTTCCCCTGATGTATGTCATCAAGGGTTTAACGTAGGTCTGTAGCGTCAAGGTGGGCGCCAAATGTGCTTGGCCAAGGTCGGCTTGGTCGGCACAACTGTTGTTGCCTGGATGGCGAGATTGGGGAGGTTGATCCTGGGACAACCGAGGCTGCTGGTCTTTCAGGCCTCCTACTGAAACGGTCAGATGGGAATGAGCAACCTAGGGTGTCCCACCACTCTCAAAATAGACTACAATACAATCTAGTTTTTCCGTCACGTTTTCATACTGTTCCTCGAGAACGGTAAGGTGAGATTTCTTATTCTGGGACCGTCATTGACTGGGCATCAAGGAAGGCTGCGGTGAATCTGACTCTCTTGACTGTTGTTCTTGGCTCTCTATAGTGAAGCCCATGGGTGTTGTGGTGGCAGTCTTGGCCCTCTTCCTACCCTTAGCCATGTTCGCCTAGGGACGAGCGTTGAGTGCTAGGGTTTAAGCGGTGAGAACACGAGCTGCATCGTTCCCACAGACGGCGCAAGCTGTTGTCACACGATTTTGGACAGCGGATTTGGTCGGTTAGGATTTGCCACGTAACCTTCAGTATAAGTGCAAGAGCTCCTTCCGTCCGTCGGATTGGCAATTAAAGAGAAAGAAAAAGCAAGGGGGAGGTTCTGCTTTGTGACAGGGAACTCTTCAATACTTAAGTCAAGTCTGGAAAAAGGAGAATTAGGGTTTAAGGCCTAAGTTATTTCATACATCGAGGCGTAGGTCCAAGCTACATTTACAAGGGCTTGGAAGCGATTTGGAGAGACGGATCTTGCTAGGATATGTTGGTAGAATCCTAGTAGAGAAAAGATTATCTCCTTCAATCGTATCGGGGAGATCTTTCTAGAAAGGCAATAGATATGGGTGTATTTGGACCTTCTGTAAGTATCTTGGACTGACTCTGGATGGTTGGTCAATTTGGACTAACCTAGGTGGTCAGCTTGTCAGGGCTACGAATAGTTGGTCACACTATGGAGGCCGAGCCTAAGAGGCTGAAGCCTGGGTGACATGCAAGTTATGGGACGGACCGTGGGTCGGGCCATAAGGAATGAGCTTCCCCATAGTTTATGGTCCAGAGCCCGACAACTCAAAATATCCCCATAACAATGAGTATGAGCTGCATTTGGAAATCAAAAGTTTGGAGCAAAAGTTTCGAGGATGAGACGATCCTAACCATCCATTAGTTTACGGAATGGATCCTTCAGGTCATTAGGTACTAACTGTCCCATTCACAGCTTGTGAAATGGAAGGTCTAGGATAATCTTTTCGTGATTTTGGTATCATAGCCCATGTAAAGGGTAGCAATGGGACGAGCTCGAGCCTAGTATTAAGGCCCGACGAATTTGGGGCCGGGCTTGCGGAAAGATCATTTCAAGCCGTCCCGAAAAAACGTACAAGAAAGCACGAGAAAACGGAGAGCGGATTAGGTGAGACCCTGGCCTCATGGAAGACGGTGCGGCCATTGCAATGGGGGTACAGTGGAGCCCACCTTGGTGTATGTATTATGTATCCACGCCGTTCATCTGTTTTTTTCGTATCATTCTAGGTCATTATCCAGATAATGAATCAGATCCAATTATCAGGTTCACCATACCATGAGAAACAGCGGTGGTGAAAATGAATCAGATCCAATTATCATGTGCACCATACCATAAGAAACAGTGGTGGTTGACCATCCTACCGTTAAAAACCTCTTAGGGTGAATATTAATGTTTCCGTAGTGTTTATTTACCATCTAATCTGTTGATAACGTCACATAAGCCTGAATTAAGGGAAAAACTAAATATAAGCTTGATCCAAAACTTTTGAGTGGCCAATAAAGACTGTTTCTCATGGTATGGTCTACTGGGTGATTAGATCTGCTTCATTTTTGGCATGATGCCCAAAACGGATATGTAAAAACGGATGGACTGTGGATACAGGATACATACATCAAGGTGGTCCCCATGGTAATTCACGGTAACGGCCGCACCGTCTTGCGTGAGGCCGGGTCTCACCTAATCAGCTCTGGAGAACACGGGACGCGGAGTGTGGAGTACTTAGTAACTCACCACCCTACAGCGAGGTGAGTAAACGTTGTGGGGCCCACCATGATGTATGTATCATTATCCATGCCGTCTATCTATTTTTCCTACTCATTTTTCTGTATATGAATAAAATGGAAGCATATCTAAAGCTCAAGTGGACCACACCACAGAAAACAGTGGGGATAATGACGTCCACCATCGAAATGATCCTAGGGCGCAAAACAATTTTTATTTGTCATCCAACCTGTTCATAAGGTCACACAGACATTTATGAATGGAAAACACAAATAACAGCTTGATCCAAAATTCTGTGGCCTCCACGAAGTTTTCAACAGTAAGCATTCGATTCCTTCTCTTTCCTATGGTGCGGTCCACTTGAGCTTTCGATGTGCTTCAATTTTGGTCTCATGCACGCCCTCAAATGAGCTGTAAAAATGGATGGACGGCGTGGATATAACATATACATAATGGTGGGCCCCACTTTTGACTTCGGGCATGTTAGGCCCGTTAACCAATTTCTTGGGCCTAGGTTGGTTGTATGTTAGTCGCACGACGAGCTTAGGATGAGATTGGGCTACCGAATAGCTTCAGGGCTGGGCAGGCCAAGATCAATTCAGTCACATTACTAGCCTTATCCATGCGAAAGTGTGCTCTTGACCAAATGGATGTAACCCACAAGGCAAAAGCTAGAATCTGGGTATTGAGAGATTTACGTTTGGGTGACGAATGGTAAGTGAAAAACCAGTATATTGCCTTTTCATCGCATGGCATGAAACCAGACCGGAAGCCTTCTCCGGAGTACCGCAAGAACTCGGGCTTGAAGCCGTGGCCTTCTGGAAACTCTGCAAAGCCCCTTGTAGCCGAACGCCCTGTGTAGGCAGGTTTCTGGAGACCCAGCCATTTCGCCACCACTGACTTCACCCCATCACACCCTATCAAGATCTGAACGTTGAGGACGTGGGAATGTGGTGTGTTTAGTTCAATGTAACTTCCACATGCAAGAACACTACAATAACTAAGTCACTCGTAAATGAAGATTGGCCGCAGCCTTTTTAAAAGATGGTGCGTTTGGACATACTATTAATGAGTTGAATTGCAATTTTCAATCAAAGTGGACAAAACCAAATTTCAACATCCTTAGGATTCTTATTGAGGGCATGGGCTCGAAATTGCAACTATGCTGCTTTCATTTCAAACTTGAAAGAGATGAGTCACAGAATCCCATTGTGACGGCAACTTCCTTGATATGAATACTAGATCACCTCATTGATTTTTGTCATTTTCTCTTACTCAACTCATTTGGAATTCAATTCACTTGTACATCCAAACGCAGCATCAGAAATTTACGTACCATAGAGAAAGGTACGTAGAAACTTAGAAAGATTAGAAATGTACGTGATGAGGACATTCCTGGATTTTTTTTTTTTTTTAATTTTCCATGTTCACATTTTAACAATATCAAGAAGTGAAGTAATTTGATATTCTGGCAGAGTATGATGTTTGATACGCAGGCACATAGGAAGTCTAGATATGGCTCATGTTAACTGAGTTAAACTGTCCAAATTTCTGACCCACCGTAGAGAGGTCATCAATTTTTTATTCTTTTTTTGGTCGAATGATCATGACCTTTGATTAATAGATATTTGTGTTCTGAATTGGGAGAGTTGAATCATTTCCATCTCGGTCGTCCATTAAATGTTCACCATTAGGCCATTTTGAAATCAGATAAGTGTGATTTTTGGTTTAAGAGCCAGCTTAGGACTATTAATACGGTTATATTTTATTAGGACGTATCATTAGGTACAAGCTTCCACATTAGAGTTTGCTATTTGTGTCAGGATTCTAATATTTCTTAGGAATATGTATACAATAAATTAGGGTTGTTACTATATTATAACAAAGAGTGGGGACGTTCTGTATTGAAGGCACTAGGAAATTCTATATTGTGACTTCTCATTGGTCCATGTCACCAATGATGACATCAGCTCACAAAACATATAGATTTTTTCTCTCCCTACTAGATTTTTTACTACACAACCCAACTTTTAACCTATTGAACTTTTCTGGCCCTACCAAATTTATGCATAAGATCCACACGATCCATCAATTTTTTTCAAGGTCATTCTAGTGCATGAGCCCCAAATTGAGGTACATCCAAAGCAAGTGGACCAAATCAAAGAAAGTAGTAGGGATAATGTTGAAACCTTCCCAGGTAGGGATACTGTTGAAACCTTCCTAGGGTCCACCGTGAGGTTTATTTTCCATCTAACCTCTTGATAAGGTCACACGAACCATGATGAAGGAGAAACACAAATATCAGATTGATCTCTGTGGCCCCAAGAAGTTTTTAATGGTAGGTGTCAAGTTCCCACTATTTCTTATAGTTTAGGCCACTTGAGCCTTGGATCTGCCTCGTTTTTTGTCTCATGCCCTAAATGATATGGAAAATGGATGGATGGATGGTGTGGACATCATGATGGCCCCACAGAAGTTCCACATCTCCACACTCCGATTTTCGTCTCTTCTAGAAATGTTCTTGTACCACATAACAAGCAACAAAATTTCTTAACATGTGAAATTTCGTTGGCCCTACTATGATGTATTTCTTACTTACATACTGTCCATCCATTTTTTTAGATCATTTTAAGTTATGAGACGAAAAACAAGGAAGATACAAAGATCAAGTGGACCACACCACAGGAAATAATAACAATTAGACGCCTACTATTGAAAACTTCTTGGGTCCACTGATTAAGCTGATATTTGTGTTTTCCCTTCATCCAGGTCTATGTGGTCTTATGAACAAGTTAGATGGCAAATAAACTTCATGGTTAGCCCTATGAAGGTTTAAATGGTAGTTTGTTTAATCCCCACATATGGTCCACCTGAGCTTTGGATGTGCCTTTTTTTGTGCTCATGTGTTAAGCTCTTAATTTATACATATTCTAACCCAGTTTCATCACATTGTATGCATGATTTCTATGATTAAATGACTAATCTAATGCATGTTTGTGATTATAAGAATGAGACAGAAGAGTTATGAATTTGCTGCTAAAAGGGTCCTTTGGAACTACATTGAAGACACTGAAAAGAAGCCTTCAAGAATCACTTCAAAAATACCTGGATTAGCCAGAAGAAAACATAATTCAGAAGACACAAAAATCGACCACCGGGCGCCTGAAATTCGGAGAAATTCTGCTGAACCCGCTGGACGTTTCTGGATCAAACTGGGCGCCCAACCAACACACGACCGGGCGCCCGATATTCAAAAGTGAACTTATCAAACTGCGCTGGACCGATTTGAAGCATGGTCGGGCACCCGACCAACACATGACCGAGCGCTCGACGACCGGCGTAAGTGCGTAAAGTTTTACGAAATCTGAGGTGCTGCGTGGTTTTTCTTATAAAAGGGTACATTGGCATCATTCCTAAGGAATCCTAGAAGACTTCTAAGTTTGTGGGGAGCAAGAGAAATCATTGTGGAGCGACCGCAACTTCTCCAACTCCGGTTTTTCTAGTTTTCTATGCTGTTGATTAGTTTTTCTTTTGTTTTTAGTTCAAATATGATAATGCGTGGCTAAAACCTCTTAGCTAAGGCTAAGAGGTGAAGCTTGTAGCTAGTTTTTATTTGAATTTGTTTAATTGAAGTACCTTTACTTAAAGTTTGGATTTTTAAGTTCTAGTTTGAATAAAGTTGGTATTTTTTATGTTTTATGAGAGTTCATGTGCTTCGGACATGAGTTCCTTGCAATTCTCTGAGATTATCATATTTGGATTGATTAGCTTCGAATTGTAGTAACCCTTAAGCATACCATAGTCTCTTGGCATGGTTGTTACTTCGAAGGCTACATGTTTTGAATTCTATGTGCTTCATTAGAACTAGAATTTTAGTTTTTTACTTAAGTGAGATTGTTTGTGTTTGAATGCTTAATCTTCCAACTGGATGAGAGATAGAACTTCGAATCTAGTTGTGTGTATGCTTGGATGAATGAATTCACATGGAACTATTATAAGTGGATCCTTAAAGCCTTAGTTCCATTAATTAATCAATTTTTACAAAAGTTTCAATTTTTCTTAAGTTTTCAAATTAAATTATGAAATTATTGAAGTTGAAGTTGTTAAAATAGTTTGAATTGGTTTACCCTAATTCCCTATGGATCGACCTCGGTCTTACCAAGCTTATTACTACATCGCAGCCTTGCACTTGAGGCGAGCTGAACAAGTTTTTGGCGCCACTGCTAGGGAATTTTGGTTAAACAGTTCTAAATTGTTTTAGAAGCTATAGAAGTAGAATTAGTTAGGTTTTTCTATTTTTCTAGGGCTATTTTTTTTATTTCTATAACTAACAACTTTGTTTTGTTTTATAGGAATTACTTCTAGTTCAAGCGAATCAGGTACTATCCTTCTAACTTGAAATCTTTCAGTTTTTAATTTTCAGTTTTTAATTCCAAATTTTGTTTTTAGGACTTATGATTAGGTTATATTCTAGTTCGTGTGGTTTATGTCTTGTTGGGAATGCGGCCACACCAATCGTCTCCAATCCTAAGGTGGTTTAGTTGGACCACTCTCAGTTCATAGACGAGTCCGAAAGTTCGTAGAACGTCGTGAAATTTGAAAAGTATGGACCAAACTCCATTAAGGAATCCTCCCCACCCTACTCCAATCACAAATGCAAATCATGAAGGAGTAGGAGAGAATGAGGTGCACAACGCTCCTCTAATGAGAGCTTTATGGGACTACCTACAACCGGCCCGTACGACTACACCCTCTTATGCAGTTTTACCAACCACCGAGGGGAACATTGATATAAAGCCAGGGGTAATTCAACTTTTGCCAAAGTTCCATGGGTTAGATTCTAACAGCCCATATCTACACTTGAAGGAGTTCGATGAAGTTGTTACTACCTTGCAATACAATAATGTTTCAGAGGATGTCATCAAACTTAGATTGTTTCCCTTCTCATTAAAAGAAAGTACCAAGAGTTAGTTCCATTCTCTTAGACCGCATTTGATAGAGTCATGGACTGAGATGACCTAGGAATTCTTGAAAAAGTTCTTCCCGGCTCATAAAACTAACACCCTTCAAAGATCAATAATGAACTTCATGGGAAAAGAGGGTGAGTAATTCTTTCAAAGTTGGGAAAGGTTTAAGGAACTCTTACTCACTTGCCCACATCATGGATACGAAAGTTGGGGTATTATCAACTTCTTTTATGATGAATTAAATTCCAACATGCGCCAATTTGTAGAGATGATGTGCAATGGCGAGTTCATGACCAAAAATCCAGATGAGGCATGGAGTTACTTGGACATGTTGGCCGAGAATGCCCTATCTTGGGATACCTCAGACAAGTCTAGTAACCTCAAGCCTCCTCAACAAAAAGAGAAATGAGAGATTTACTTCTTTAGAGGAAGATGATGTTAATGCAAGGCTAGTCAACCTTACAAGAAAAGTCGAGGCCGTGGAACTTAGCAAGAGTGGAGTTTCTAAGTCCACAGAAGCCATATTTGAGAACGTATACGGAATTTGTGTCGCTAATGTACACTTTACGCAAGATTGTCCCACAATTCCTGTGTTTCAAGAAGTGTTACAAGAGCAAGCGAATGCCGCATACGGGTATCAAAGGCCTTTCAATGGACCGGTATGTAACACGTACAACTGTACTTGGAAGAACCACCCAAAATTCAGTTGGAAGAATAATCCCACGGGTAATCCTACCAACTCTCAAGGAGGGTCACCCATGCAAAACGTGGCCCCACCTCAATTCTCAATGGAGGATACTCTAAAGGCATTTATGCAAGGGCAAACGCAAATAAATCAAATGAACCAACAAATGTTTCAAGAGCTTAAAGTCACGGTTGATGAGATTAAGGGATACTTGAATGCTAGGGAAGGGACCTTTCCGGCCCAACTTCAGCCCAATCCAAAGCAAGCACATGAAATAAGTATCTCTAATCTCCCTAACCAACATGTGGAGCAAGTAAAATCCATCACCACTCTTAGAAGTGGTAAGTAAATTGACAAATCTATTCTGGTGAAGGCCGACAAGCCTAATGATCCGGTAATTTCTGAGAATGAAGATGGATCTAACTTAGCCCCACAAGAAACAGAACGCGTTTTTAAGCCTATAGCACCTTTCCCTTCGAAATTGGTTGCTCTTAAACTCTCATGACATTTTAAAGGTTTTCAAACAAGTCAAGATAAACATTTCTTTACTTGATGCAATAAAACAAATTCCCTCTTATGCCAAGTTTCTAAAGGACTTATGCACAACTAAACGCAAATATTATAATGTGCAACAAATGGCCTTTTTGAATGAGCAAGTGAGTGTCATTCTCATCCAAAAGACACCCCCCCTCCCCCCCCCCCCCAAAAAAAACAAAAAAAAAAATTCAAGGATCCCGGTAGTCCCACAATCTCATGTATCATTGGTGACTACTGGATTGAACGGGCGTTGCTAAACCTGGAGGCAAGCGTAAACTTGATCCCATTCTTGGTATACGAGCAATTAGGTCTTGGTAATTAAAACCAATCAAAACCACGTTGCAACTCGCTAATAGATCCATCCGTATACCGAGAGGGATGGTTGAGGATGTATTGGTCCAAATCAACAAATTCTATTATCTAATGCATTTTATCATTTTGGACATGCAACCGGTTATGGATTCTAACACTCAAATACCAGTAATTTTAGGTCACCCATTCTTGGCTACATCAAACGCAATTATTAATTGCCGGAATGAGGTAATGCAATTGTCCTTTAGGAATATGACATTAGAGGTAAACGTGTTCCATATGTGCAAAAAGCAAAGGAATGAGGAGGATGATGAGCTCTTCGAGGTAAACATGCTTGAATCCTTTGAAGAAGAGGAGCTCCTACAACTTAAACCACTAGAAAATTTAGAGACATACTTGGCACACTTTGAAAATTCTAAGGATCCCATCTTGAGTGATATTGTGCAAGCATTAAGTAGTGAAAAATCGATAGTTGATACTAGCCGGTAGATGCCTCATTTTGAAAGATTGCCACCAACCACATCAAAACCTCTACCATCTAATATCAAGCCGCCGAAGCTTGACCTTAAACTTCTACCATCCAAGCTTAAATATATATATTTGGGTCAAGAGGAAACATTCCCGGTTGTCATAGCTTCTCACCTAGGAAAAAATCAAGAGCTCAAGTTAATTGAGCTACTCAAGGAACATAGGGGAGCTATAGGATAAACAATAGTGGACCTCAAAGGAATAGATTCTTCGGTTTGTACTCACCGTATACACCTCAAAGAAAATGCAAAAACGACTAGACAACCACAAAGAAGGTTAAATCTAAACATGATGAAGGTTGTCAAAGCCGAGGTGTTAAAGCTACTAAATGTGGGTATCATCTACCCCATCTCGAATAGCCAACGGGTGAGTCCTACCCAAGTTGTCTGAAAGAACTCCGGTATTACCATCATAGAGAACGCCAACAATGAACTTATACCGACTAGAGTGACCACCAGTTGACGAATGTGCATAAATTATCGGAAGCTAAACACGGTCACTAGGAAGGACCACTTCCCTCTCCCATTCATGGATCAAATTTTGGAGAGGTTAGCGGGTCATTCCTATTATTGCTTCCTCGAAGGCTATTCTGACTACAACCAAATAGAGATAGCCTCAAAAGACCAAGAAAATACTACTTTTACATGTCCATTTGGCACCTTTGTATACAAAAGAATGTCACTCGGACTATGTAATACACCCGCCACATTCCAACGATGCATGTTGAGTATTTTCTAAGACATGGTGGGTGAGTTTCTCGAGGTATTCATGGACAACTTCTCTATTTTCGGTTGTACTTTTGATGAGTGCCTAAATCACTTGAAGTTGATCTTAACAAGGTACGAGGAAAAGAACCTTGTTTTAAACTGGGAGAAGTGTCATTTTATGGTACAAAGAGGAATAGTCCTTGGACATATCATCTCGTCCAATGGAATAGAGGTAGACCGGGCCAAAATCGATATCATTTCCAATCTACCACCACTCAAAAGCATACGTGATGTGCGGTCCTTCCTTAGACACGCCGGTTTTTATAGAAGGTTCATAAAGGATTTCAGTCATATCTCTAGGCCCTTATGTAACCTTCTCTAGAAAGAGAACTAATTTGAGTGGAGTGTCGAATATCAATTAGCTTTTTCAAAGCTAAAAGACATGTTGACAACCGCTCCTATCATGCAACCACCGGATTGGTACGTCCCTTTTGAGTTAAAATGCGATGCGAGCGATTATGCTATTGGGGCGGTGTTAGGTCAAAAGAGGGAAAGCCCCACGTTATCTACTATGCAAGTAGGACCTTGAGTCCTGCCCAAGTCAATTACTCGACTACGGAGAAGGAGCTCTTAGCCGCCATTTTTGCCTTGGATAAATTCAGGCCTTACTTAATAAGATCCAAGGTCATTTTTACATGGATCATGCGGCGCTGGAACATCTTCTTTCTAAGAAGGATGCTAAGTCCCGTTTGCTTAGATGGATCCTACTCCTTCAAGAATTCGATTTAGAGATCAAGGACAAGAAGGGAGTAGAAAATGTGGTGGCAGATCATCTATCCCGCCTAGTTCTACCCAATTCCGTTGACGAGTCACCTATTGAGGACTCATTCCCTGATGAGCAACTCTTTGTTGCTATGCATCCACCATGGTACGCTGATATTGCAAACATCTTTCCACATGTGCGATGCTAACTCACTCAACTGCACAGGATAAACGAAGATTTCTGAGGAAAGTGCGCAGGTTTTTCTAGGATGAACCATTATTGTTTAAATATTGCCTAGATCAAATAATTAGGAGATGTGTCCCTGATAATGAACAAAAAAATTTCATCTCCTTTTGTCATAGTCAAGCATGTGGGGGTTATGTTTCTCCAAGAAAACCACTGCAAAAATTCTGCAGTATGATTTTTATTGACCCACTCTATTTAAAGACACCCATGAGTTTTGCAAAGCATGCGAGCGCTATCAAAAGCTAGGAGGATTTTCTCGTCAGAATATGTGCCTCTTACCCTAATCAACATCTTAAAGTCTTTGAATATTGGGGCATCGATTTCATGGGACCATTCCCCTCATCTTTTGGACATGTCTATATATTGCTCACCGTAGATTATGTGCCTAAGTAGATAGAGACAATTCCATGTAGAACCAATGATCATCGTACGGTTCTAAGGTTCCTTAAAGAAAACATATTATCTAGATTTGGAACGCCTCGAGCCATCATAAGTGATGGCGGTTCTCACTTTTGCAATAGGCCTTTCGAAGCTTTAATGAAGAAATATAGGCATTAGACATAAAGTGAGTACCCCATACCACCCACAGACAAGTGGGCAAGCTGAAATTTTCAATCGGAAAATCAAACATATTTTAAAGAAGACGGTGAAGCCGGATCACAAAGATTGGTCGCTGCGATTAGTTGATGCTCTTTAGGCTCACAGTACCGCTTATAAGACCCCCATTAGAATATCTCCCTATAGAATTGTCTATGGGAAGGCTTGTCACTTACCTGTAGAACTTGAACACAAAGCCTATTAGGTGATTTAGGGATTAAATTTTGATATTGACAAGGCTAGCTCGCTTCGCAAACTCCAATTAAATGAGCTCGGCGAGATCCGGAACGATGCTTACTAGAACTCGAGGATTTACAAGAGTAGGATGAAAGCCTTCCATGACAAACACATCTTCAGAAATCTTTTCATGAAGGTCAGAAAGTGCTCTTGTACAATTCTCGACTTCATCTTTTTTCGAAAAAATTGAGATGTCGATGGACTGGCCCGTATATTGTTAAAGAAGTTTTTTCCTCACGGGGCTGTCGAGATAGAAAATGCAGAGAATGGTAACTGTTTTAAAGTGAACGGACAACACCTTAAACCATTCGTTGAGAAATTTGATTCAGAGGACATGTCCATCACTTTGAACGATCCTGTGTATCAGGATGATTGATCTCCTAGTCTGACGGAGGTATAAAGTAGATTAGGTTTAGTTGTTTTTCTATTTTATTGCTTTAGTAGATTTTAGATACCGGAGGTAGACTTCCATGATCGACTCTCTTAGGTACTCTCATTCCCAGTCGCTCTTATGTTATCATCGCTCTCATGTTCAGGCTCATTGGATATCTTTTTACATTGAGGACAATGCAAGATTTGGTTGGGGGGTGAGATGAGATTCCTCATCTAGTAGTTTGTAGACATTTCGAGCAAAGTTGGTAGGAATTTTTCAATTTTTGAAACATCAAAACTCTTTTGAAAAACTTTATTTCTATGTACTTGGAATGTTATGAATATAAAAGGATGAAAGATGAACTGAAATGATCTTGAAATCTCTAAAATGACTTAAACATAATAGTTTTATATGTGAATCTCCATATTTATATGATCGATAGAACATTTGAACAATTTTGAGTTTAGATCACATTACACGATTCGTAACCAAAGCTGGAAATGGGAAGTAGTGTGAAAGCTATCGAAGAAACAGTACGGCAAATTCCTATCATAGGCAATAGGTTGATCCGTACAATCTTAGATATCTGGTTTAGCTTATTTATGAAGAAAGTAATCCTGGAAGGTCATGAGATAAACATGCACAATGCACACTAGACCATTCATGTTAGGATTTGTCTATTTATCAATAAATTTATGGGGATTCTATGTGAACACTCATTGTGTTTGGAAAGTTTAGGACTTCAATTTCTCATCATTTAATTTTTTCTGAATTTTGCACTTGTATGTCTTACAGTCTATAGAAACATGGTTTCCAAGAGAGAGTTGAGTTTTCAGAGAAGATTGTTTCATGCTTCTTTTACTTGAGACTAGAAAAATGCTAGTTGGGGGGTGTGTTGAGCTCTTAATTTATACATATTATAACCCCACTTCATCACATTTTATGCATGCTTTCTATGATTAAATGACTAATCTAATGCATGTTTGTGATTTTAGGAATGAGAGATAGGAGTTATGAATTTGCTACTAAAAGGGTCCTCTAGAACTACATTGAAGACAATGAAAAGAAGCCTTGAAGAATCACTTCAAAAAGACCTAGATTGGCCAAAAGAAAACAGGATTCAGAAGACACAAAAATCAGCCACCGAGCCCCCGACCATCACATGGTCGGGCGCTAGAAATTCCGAGGAATTCTGCTAAACCCGCTGGACATTTCTGGACCAGACCGGGCGCCCGACTAACACATGGCCTGGCGCCCAATATTCAAAAGTGAACGTATTAAACTGTGCTGGACCAATTTAAAGCATGGTCGGGCGCCCGACCAACACATGACTGGGCTCCCGATGACCGGTGTAAGTGCGTAAAGTTTTACACACCTTGGCATCCTGTGTGTGGTGTTCTTATAAAAGGGCACATTGGCATCCTTCCTAAGGCATCCTAGAAGAGTTCTAAGTTCGTAGAGAGTAAGGGAGATCATTGTGGAGCGACCGCAACTCCTCCAACTCCAATTTTTCTAAGTTTTTTATACTTTTGATTAATTTTTCTTCTTTTTCTTTTAGTTCAAGTATGACAATGCTTGGCTAAAACCTCTTAGCTAAGGCTAAGAGGTGAAGCTTGTAGCTAGTTTTCATATTGAATTTATTTAATTCAAGTACCTTTACTTAAAGTTTTGATTTTTAAATTCTAGTTGAAATAAAGTTAGTATTTTTAGATATTTTATGAGAGTTCATGTGCTTCGGACATAGGTTCCTTGCAATTCTCTGAGATTATCATGTTTAGATTGATTAAATTCGAATTGTAGTAACCCTAGATCATACCATAGTCTCCTGGCACTGGTTGTTACTTCGAAGGCTACATGTTTTAAATTCTATGTGCTTCATTAGAACTAGAATCTTATTTTTTAACTTAAGTGAGATTGTTTGTGTTTGAATGCTTAATCTTACAACTAGATGGGAGATAAAACTTCGAATCTAGTTGTGTGTATGCTTGGATGAATGAATTCACATGGAACTATTACAAGTGGATCCTTGAAGCCTTAGTTCCATTAATTAATTAATTTTTACAAAAGTTACTATTTTTCTTAAGTTTTCAATTTAATTATGAAATTATTGAAGTTGAAGTTGCTAAAATAGTTTGAATTAGTTTACCCTAATTCCCTATAGATCGACCTCAGTCTTACTGAGATTATTACTACATCGCAACCTTACACTTGAGGCGAGCTAACATCATGCTCTAGAATGATATGGAAAATTTGATGAACAATGTGAATCTAACAATTTTTTTAGAAATAGGTGAGACCATCTCACCTAAACTTTATTGTAAAAAAAAAAGGATTCTACGGGCAAGGACTTCACGCGGGAACCACAAAAACAACTGGCTTCACCCATGATATCAACTATGGACAACCCTTGCTTAAAAAATAAAAGAGAACCTGTCAAACCAATGTCGACCAAAAGCCCGAGGCCCCAACAATCCCAGACTCAACCCAAAGGAAAATATCAAGCATTGCTCGAGCTTCGCAACTGTGTTCGAGGCTCTCCCATAGGACTTATGGAAAGCAAAAATGAGACGACTTTGGTGGTCTCTACAAATCCTCCTGCCTCCTTCTTCTCCTGGGTTGCCTCTGGCTGACCCGTCAACATTAAGTTTGACCCAACCCTGGGACGGTCTAGACCATCCAACTATCGCTAGGTTATTTTGCTTAAAAGAGGTTTTGGATCAAGCTAATATTTGTATGGTCCCTTCACCCAGGTCTTTGTGACCACATCAATAGGCTGGATGGAAATTTGACGTAGGGAGGATGTGGTAAGAACACTGTCTCTCTCATCGGGTAGATAACTTGAATAAACAAGAGGATTAGGAAATAATTCCTAGAAAATTGAAATAATTTTATTGAATACTTAAAATAGAATGACAATGCATATAAATAGGTAACTAAACCCTAGGTAAAGTATCAACTCAAACTCCAACTAAAGCTCCTAGAAATCCCGACTTACTATAACTAATAAACTTACTATTTATAGAAGTCCCTCAATCCTACTAGAACTCATGGTTTTCGGTCAAACATAAAAAGTTTTAAAAAAGGTCCAACCACGTTGTTCTACTAATTATTCTAAGTCATTTTCATGTTGGACACGACTCCAAAAACTCTACTGATCAAAAGTTATGATTAAAACAAAACTTACTATAAATAGTAAAATTGAAATAAAACTAAGCCAATGAACGTTGATCCGGTCGAATCTCGTAATTTCACCATGGGAAACCCAGCATACCTGGGTTGGTTGGCTTTACTAGCTCGAGCTACCTTAAAATCATATAACCATTTTATGGTCTTAATGGTCCGGATTACTTTCGACTCCAACCGGTCTTCTTTTGGTCCAGGCCATGAAATGGTCGGCGACCCGCTCTACATCACAAATAAACATTTCCGTAGTCTATAAAAAGTTTTTTGTGGTGGGTATTCAATCACCACTGTTTCTTGTGGTGTGGTCCACCTGATATTTTGATCTGTTTTAGTTTTTGGGATTATTCCCTAAAATGATCGGTCAAAACGGATGGACGGCATGGATGTAAGGAACATACATCAAGGTGGGCTCCACAATCAGGGATCCACCCACGGGAATCCACGGCCGGAAGCCGCGCTCCCTGTAGGAGGGGAATTACCAAAATTCAGATCACTCCGAGCGAATTTAAAATTTGAGGCATGTTTTTACACTGCTCGAGATGTTGTTGCCTATCCGTGTTTTGATAATATAGGATTTATACACACTTTACCTGCTGTAATATATTTCGAATTGTTATATGCTTTAATTCATATGCCCAGAGAATTAAGAGGTGAATCCCAGCAAAATGTGCCAACACGGCACACGTATGTGAGATCCGGGCAACCCATCCGGTGGGTCTCGAAACAAACATGCACAGGCGCAAAAGTTAGGCCGGCCAACTTATTAGGGGACAAGGCTTCGGTGGCTCCCTGACTGTGGGGCCCACCTTCATGTATATGCCTTAGCTCATTTTAGGGCATGATCCAAAAAATGAAGCAGATCCAAACCTCAGGTGGACCACACCACAGTAAACAGTGGTGATTGACCATTAAAAGCTTCTTGTGGTTATTCAATCACCACTGTTTTCTGTGGTCTGGTCCACCTGAGGTTTGGATCTGCTTCGTTTTTTGGATCATGCCCAAAAATAAGCTGTCGAAACGGATGGATGGCGTGGATGTGAGGCATATACATCAGGGTGAGCCCCACAGTAAGGGATCCACTGAAGACGTTTACCTTATCAGGTGGGCCACACGTACCTTGGTTTTAAGGATGGAACCATCTGCCAAATGCACCAACTTCAACTCTCCCATCAGCTCGATAGAAACCACCTTGGAGCCGAACCTGATGGTGCCGTGGGGAATATCCCTTTCAAGCGTTTCAAGCAACAGAGTCCTCCTCACACACCGGATTTCATGTTCTCCTCTGCTCCATCCATCCAAAAAACCACGTTAAGATAGTAATTCTTACTCATTCCTTCTCAGTTTACTTCCTACATTATTATACTCACTGCTTCCCTCTTTTCATGAACGATGCTCGTGAGTTGGTAAGCCCAGTAGCAGAGGAAGCAGCAACCAACCTGCACAAATCAATCTCTGAGCATTTCCTATATTCAAATGCAAAAATGAATAAAAATGCCAACATTTTCAAGTCCAATTTCAAGGTAATCTAATTTCGAATCAGACTTTATTATTGCAATTCATTCCAATAGTGCATCCAAACACACTACATATTCCATACTAGATTAGCACCAATTCAAAGAAGAATATTGGATTGTTGTTGCTTACCCATGAAGCTGGAAATGATGTCGTCTACGGGAATCGCCAATGCCAAGAGCATCCAAGGCCTTCCAAGCGTTGGTCCACATCATTAACGCATACCCACTAGCTCTCAAGTTATCGGAGGATTCCAAAACCAAGCTTCTCAATCCCAACCTACAAAATAATCATAAGCATTGTTATTAAAAAGAAATGAATCATACTAAGTAGAAGGGAAAACCCAAAGAAGAAAGTCCTAGTGTATACCTGTGAAGTCCTAACGATGTCGCAAGGCCTGCTATCCCTGCGCCCACGATGACAATTTCTTCAACAGTTTCCATTTCCCAGCTCGGGGGTTAGGGGTGGGGGTGTGTGGGTGATGAATAGAAATGGAAGAAGATGGGTACACAGAGGAAAGGAATCATGGGGAAAGCAACCAAAGAAGGGACCTGGATCTCGCTCCTAGATGGTTCTCTGTGGAGCCCACCGTGATTTATGTGTTTTATCCACACCGACCATCCATTTTAATAGATCATATTGGGGCATAAACCCAGAAATAGGCACATCCAACTATCAAATCGGCCACACAACAGGAAGCAGTGGTGATAATGATGCCACCCCTTGAAACCTTCCTAGTCCCACCATGACATTTATTTTCCATCCAACCTATTCATAATCATAAGGTCACATAAACCTGTTTCATGCTCACCTAAGCGTTGGATCTACCTCCTTTTCAGGATCATGCCCTAAGACGATACGTAAAAATAGAACGACCGGCGTGGATAAAACATTGTGTATCTCACCGAGCCTCTTTCAGGACAGCCACAAGTCTGTGGCTGCTGGAGTGGGACACCGCTATCGGATTGCGTACTGCTCAGCTGAGTAAACTCAGTTGGGCTCGCCATGATTATATGTGGTTTATCCACGCCGTCCATCCCCCCCCCCCCTTTTTTTTTTTTCCAGCTCATTTTAGGCATGGAGACAAAAAAAAAATTTAAGCATATCCAAAGCTCAAGTGGACCATACGACAGGAAACAGAGAAAACAATAATTTCAAACGTTGAAACTTTTCTAGGGCCCACTCATAAGATTGCAAAGACATGGATGAAGGGAAAAAGCTTGATCCAAAACTTTTGTAGCCCCCAAAATCTTTTTAATGGTAGACGTTCAATTCACACTATTTCCTGTGGTGTAGTTTACTTGAGAATTGGATATATTTCGTTTTTGGGATCGATCCCTAAAATTATATGGAAAAATGGATTAACTGAGTGGATAAAATACCGAAATCATGGTGGACCGCACTGCCTCAATCATAGCACTTAATAAAAAATCGTTTCTGTTTCAAAAGAGCTGACATCCAACAGATTTTGCCCATTAAAAAGCATGTCGCCTTCTCTAGCCCATACCCCCCACCGAAAAGATAAATAAATACTCAAATCATTAGTTACCCTTTTGAGAGGGGAGCGGATTAGGTGAGACCCCGGATCCACCGAGGTGGTTGGGACCAGTGACTGTGGGGCCACTTTGATGTATCTGACTACATCCACACCGTTCATCCGTATCAAAAGTTAATTTTAAAACATGATCCAAAAAATGAAGCAGTTCCAAATCCCAGATGGGCCACAGTACAGGAAACAGTGATGATTGACCATTAAAAACTTCCTGTGGGCCACAAAAGATTTGGATCAAGATGATATTTATGCGGTCTCTTCATCTAGGTGTTTGTGACCTTATCAGCACGTTGGATGGCAAATAAACATTCCCGTGGAATCCATGAGGTTTTTAATGGTAGAGATTCAATCACGACTGTTTCTATGGCGTGGTCCACCTAAGATTTAAGTCAGCTTCATTGTTAGATTCATACCCTAAAATGTGCTTTCAAAATGGTTGGACAGTATAGATTTAAGACACATGAATCACTTTGAGCCCCACAATCAGGGGTCCCACCCACCTTGGTGGATCAAGGTCTCTCACCGAATCCGCTCCCTTTGGGATCTGTACTGCAATAGCCCTGAGGTGTGGCTATTTTTACTAATAGTCCAAATTCTCAGATGGACCATACCGATAGAAAGAGTGATGAATAATCATTAAAAGCATTTTGCGGACCACAAAAGCTGTAGATCAAGATGATGTTTAAATTTTCCCTTTATCCATGACATTATGAAGTGCTTGGATTGCAAATAAACATTACCAAAACCTTACGACGGGCTCTTTGGAATTTTTAATGGTGGGCTCTCAATCGGGACTGTTCCTATTGGTATGGTTCACTTGAGATTTGGATTTGCATAATTTTGGAATACCACACTAAAATGAGCTGAGAAACAGATGGAGGGCATGGATATACAAAATACTATCCATGTGAGCCACATGGTGGGGATAACACCCACTAAGCTGTTCCCGGGGTAACACCTAATTCTCTCCCCTCTTTGATACAGACGAAGTTGCCATGGCTATACTATATATGGGGGAGTGGCCTTTAGAATCCTTCTCACACCACGTGTTAATGTAGCATGTGCGTACAAGATCCAGTCCGTTCATTAGGTGGGCCCATATTGGTACATGTAGTTGCCCTAATAACAAGTCAGTTCATACGTTGGGTAAATGCAGGTTACGTTGGGTTAATGCAGGTTAGTTGCTACCTCGATCGCTAATCTATTAACACATGCATGTCCCACCTGGTGGTTGGTCCATCAGTATTTTAAAGATACAAAGATTAAAAAGTGAACCCACCGTATGAACAACCTGTATCTGCCACACACATGTGACTCAAGAGAGAGTACGAACATGGAGTTGCCATCTTGTATTGGCCTGGGCACCTGGGCACAAATGTCCCATATGATGTGACAACACACTTGTCTATATTAAACACCACCCGATGAATTCACGTGAATGACTTCCTGTCACTCTTTTGTCCTCATTCATGACAAAATCATGAGTGTATAGCAGAGGCCTTTAAAACTCCATCTACTTTTGATACTTGGTATACAACTACTTACAAATCTAACAAATAGCATGCGTCAGATCAGATTCAATTGGACCGGAACGTTCTACAACTTGTTTTAACTTGTGCGTCCCAAATCCTTAAGGCCCATCCATATTGTAAAATCCACTCTGTTGTCGTTGATATTTAGCCTTGGGGCCACAAAGCATAATTTAGATGGGCCAAACCACATGGAATTATGGTAATGGGATGTCAATTACAAGCTCATATGTGGGATCATCTGAGAGTGTATCTCTCATCAAAGCCGACAACCAGGATGTTTATATGATGTTTATATATTATTGTAATGGAATGATTTATTATGAATGCATTGTTCAAGAATTCGCTCTACCATAATGCAATGTGCTGCATTCCATTTCAATTTTCAATTGATTATTTTTTTTTCCTCTTTCTATATATTGATCACTTTTTAATTAACCATATATTTTGAGCATGGAATCCCAGAACACTCAAGAATCAAGTTTAATTGGTCAAAGTGGAAGAACAAAGGAAAAATGTAAAGGCACAGATGACAAATTGAGCAAGGCATCCTTCATTGATGAAAAAGAAAAACATTTGTTAGAACTTTGTATCAAACACAAGGTTCTTTAGGACTTGCACTCACGTGCTTTTAGAAATGAAGCATACGCTTCAGTAACTCATGCCTTCAATAAGAAGTTTAGAACATCTTACTAAGACATTCAAATTAAAGATCACTTGAGAAATCTAAAAGTTTGGTATTGAGTGGTGAAAGACTTGAAGAACAAGAGTGGATGGGGGTGAAATAATGTGGAGAAGAAGATTCTTGCAGAGTCAACACAATAGGATGAGTATTTTAAGATATCCATTTAATATTTTTTCTGAGCTTATATGATTTTATTCCATTTTCTTGATAATAATACATCTCTTATATTTGCCAGGGTGACTTAAAAAAATTAGAACATATAGGGATTGCAAGTAGACTAATTATGAGTTGATGTCGATATGTTTTAATGGTACATCATTTTTCTTTTGCTTTTATTTCATCATTTAATATTTATACATATGAAATATAATATTTTCACTGTTTAACAGGCACAATTGCTATAGGAGAGTTTAGCCGTGATGGTTCCTACATCCCACTAGAACCGCAATCTCTGCCCCCACCATTTGACTCACAGATGGAGAATATTGGAGACGAGGTTGGCGAGTCACCAGATGTATCTAAGGAGAAGTTGAGTGGTCGCAGGAGAAGTCTTAGTTCAGAGTCAAGTAGCTGACGAAGAAGAAGGTCTACTTTTGCTTTAGACATGTTGGACAATGTTGCATCCATGAGAATGACTTTTCAGCACTTTACCGAGCAAGAAACTAATGTAGATTTATTCTGAAAGATTAGTAGAATTTTACGAGAGATGCCAGAGCTAGACGATGAGCAAAGGGCAAATGTAGTGGAGTGCTTTAATAAAAAGGCGGAGGCCATGATTTTCGTAAAATTCACACATACTGGCCGTCTTAGTTATCTTCGTCGTCGTAGAGTAATTCCCTAGTTATAGGAAATAATTTAAAATGTCACAATATAATTATTATTTTTTTTACTAACTTAGATAAACTTGATTTATAGTTCTATGAATACCTTTATTTTTCGTCTATTTAATTAAGTTTGTCATTATTTGGATGGAATAATAAATTTTATGATCAATGTATATTTGTTTATTTTTATGGTATGTTAGTTTCTGCCATGTTTGAGAGCATAACATGGTTTAATTATTTCCTTATCAAATTATGTTTATCATTTCGTGTTTTATGTTTTGCTTATTTAATTAGTTCGTGTTCTGATATAATTAGGATGTCAAGCTCTAATGAATCATCCGAAGATGAGAGGTTGCATCAGAGAAAAATACTTGCGACTATAGTTGTAATAGAGAGTGTCAGCACTATATGTCAATCGTATATGAATAAGTATTTGATTAAGAGGCCACTACGTAATTCAAACCTATCGGGTGAAGAATACATTCATAAACTCCTCACCCGTTATAAAACAATAATGAAGGAAGTATGTCAGATGGACGTTACAATTTTCAATAAATTATCTCATCTTTGCCGGTCTCGAGGTATTCTTAAATATAGCCTTAGGATTAAAATAGAGGAACAGTTGGCCATGTTTTTGTATACCATCAGTCATAATGCAAGCAATCGAGATGTGCATGAGAGATTTCAATATTTGAGTGAGACAGTTAGTCATTTATTTTAATGTAATGCTTGGCGCCATGATGGATGTAGCTCGTCTTTACATTTGCCTTTCTTCAACCGAGACAACTCCTGAAGAAATTCAGTCCGATAATCGAATGTATCCGTATTTTAAGGTAGACCATGCATAAGTTAATTATCTCCATTTAAATTTATGTTATTACTATGTTGTTTAGTAATAATCATTTTCTAATGAATTCAAAGGATTGCATTGGAGCATTGGATGGGACACACATACCAGTCTCGGTTCCTGAAGACTGACAACAGCCATGGCGAAATCGGAAGGGCTTAACTTCAACAAACATGTTAGCTGCATGATCGTTTGACATGCTTTTTATTTATGTAAATGGAGGATGGGAGGGGTCGACAGCAGATGCGACGGTGCTTAGCTCTTGTCTTAATCAAGGTTTAACAATCCCCGAAGGTATTTTATACGAAACAGAAATTGTAATTTTCATTGAGACAATTTTTTATTTTTTACGAACCAAGGTAAATATTACCTTGGTGATGCAGGGTTCGGGAATACTACAAGTATTCTAACCCCGTATAGAGGCTATCGCTATCATCTGAAAGAATGGGGGGATCAGATACCTGAATGTAAAGAAGAACTATACAACTTGAGGCACTCTTCATTGAGGAACATGATTGAACGTATTTTTGGAGTTGTAAAGAAACGCTTCCCCATTTTGAGGCACGCCACACAATTTCCATTACAAGGTCAAATGGATATTATACGTACATGTTGTACATTATATAACTTTATTTGCCAATCAACACCAGGTGGAAGGGATTTTCTATATGACGAGCCAAATCGGTCCACAAATGAGGAATCTGATGTCCCAAGTGAATGAGACGAGCTTTTAGGAACTCATAATCCACAAGAAGGGAGGACATTATTAAGGGACCGAATTGCGATGGATATGTAGCATGAACGTTATGGAAGAAGAACTGGATAGATCAAAACAATATAACAAATTTTTGGGATGCTACTTTAAATTTTATTTACTTTAATCTAATTTAAGTCATAATTTAATTGGTGTTAATTATTATTAAAATGTGTGATCATTATGATAGTATTTTAATTATTTTCTGTTTCGTTCCTTATTGTTGATTGCATACGGTATAGAGTCATGCCGAGAGGGGGTTGTGTACCAAACACCCAATTCTGTCTGGAATCTGGATTTTGGATCAGAAACTAGATTACACAGTTTTCAACCAAACAAAAAGTTCTATATGGAATCTGGGTTTCCAATTCAGTTTCTGTATTTTTAGTTTCCAACGCTAGAATGTAGATTCTATCTGGAATTTGGATTCTGCAGCCAAACAGGCCCTTACGGTCACTCTACACAATCGTACATGAGATATTCACCTCATATGGCTCCTTAAATTCTTTCAAAGTAATTGGATCATTTTTCTCATTCAAGAATCTCCTCCCTTCTTCCACTCCATCTCGAAGAGTAACTAGGACCGATTTAGTTACATTTTCATGTTCCAATTGAACTCTCGATTGTGGCTACATGCAGATGGCGATGCCGATTTCTTGTGGAAAAACTTTTGGAGGAAGATCCTTAGACCGGAGGTTGGATGGGGCCCACCATGATGTTTGTGGAAAATCCACCCCATCCATTCATTTTCTCCCGATCATTACAGACAAGGAACAAAAAAAAAAGCAGTTCCAAAACTCAGGTGCGCCTCACGACAAGAAACAGTGAGATTGAGTGTCTACCGTTGAAACATGTTAGTGCACTTTTCTGTAGCATACTAGTGCACCTTGTTTGTCAATCACTTAGGTTAGTGGGTCTAGTGTTGGTTGAGCTTAATGAAGACGAAGACCGAAGACTCAAGTAGCCCTACTGCATCAAGGAAGAAGAAACAAGTAAAAGTGATGCCTTGGTGTGCCTTAACCTTGACCAAAACCTAACTCTTAACCTTTTAGATGACTTGCACCAACTAGGTATACCCTTAGTCATCATCATTAGTCTTAGAACTCCATGAAAAACATGATAAGTTAGACTAATTAAAGAGGTGGAAGCTGTTGTAATCAAAACAGCTCAAACAGCAGTTTCCGATTGATCTCCTATCAATCGGACATTGGCTCCGATAGGACTCCGATCAATCGGACCGAAGTTCCCATCAATCGAAAATTGTCCCAGCAAACTTGAAAATCCACTGGACATATTTCCGATCAATCGGACAGTCTTCCGATCCATCGGAAGGGGTCAGTCTGATCAATCGGACCATGTTTTCAATCAATCGGAATATCTTCCAGAGAATTTACTGGACTGATTTTCGATCAATTGGACATGTCTCCGATCAATAGGACCTTTTTTCGATCAATCGGAGATACTCGAATCTGTCTGTTTTTTGACCGTTGGAAGAAAATCTATATAAGATAGGGGGATTCGTTTTTTAGCTTAAGAAAGAGAATTTTGAGGAGATAGAAGCCACCATTGCTAGAGACCATTAGAGGCTCTATCCCAAATCCATAGCAAGCCATTCTCCTTGTGTTTTCATCACAAGCTTAGGCCATTCAATGACATGTTGAGAATGAACTTGTTCTCTCTTGATTCTTAGGGTTTAGACACCTTGATCATAGTTAAATCCCCTGTCTAAACACTACTTAGGAGTCCAAATATGTGTATTCCTCTAGGAAACCTATTTCCTATCATTTGTAGAGGATTCAGCATTCCCTAGTACCTTGGGTATCTCCAATGGAGTATCACATGCAAGGTAGCTGATCTTTGAGCTGAAACCTTGGCAAAGCAGCGACGTCAAAGATCGGGGGAGCACAAGGGGAGCTAATTCAAGCACGGGAGAGCGAGAAGAAGCAACCCAAAGTGGCGCTACAAAGGTGCTCAATCCGACAATTAAGGTTGTCTTGTTAGGAGTCCATCCACTCAATTTTCTGTGGGAGTTGAGTGTAAAGTTTGTTTAACAAAATCAAACTAGGGTCATTTACCGATCCTTGGCCTGTTTGTCAGGCCTAAACAAAGTCTCTAAGGGGGAGCCACTAACACGGGTGCAAACGTGTAGGTTGGGAGGAACTTGTAAACTCCCTGGTTGGGTGGATCCGAGTTAAAACACCTTGGTTGGGAGGAACCAGATTTCAACTCCCCAGTGAATGCCGGTGTGCTCAAAGGGGTTGAGTACTTGAACCGGGAGTGGAGTAGACAAGTAGTCAAACCACTATACATCTTTGTGTTTATGATTGTTCTTGAGCACATTTCTCTTTATGCATTGTGTTTAATTGGTTAATTATGGATGCTTAGTTAGGAATGCATGCTAAGCACTTGATAGGCACCTCCACACTCATAAGATGTACTTTCACTACCTTATGTTGACTTGAGCATTTCTTGATCCATCTTCTATAGTCCACATGTGTTGATTAGACTAGGTTGCTGATTGCACTTATCATTTGCTAGTTTTTTTATTGGACCCACTTAGGCTTGGAAGCTGAAGCGTTAATCGCTTACGTAGTTTGATTTGTTAAATTTGTTAAGTAGGCAAAAAGATTTTAAAAGGTTCTATTCACCCCTCCCTTTAGGACTTAGCCATAATTCTATTTGCTCCTTAAGCTTCCGCACGTGTGCTTAGGGTGTCGTGTTAGACCACCCGACGCAATTTCAAAACATTGGTAGGGTCATAAAAGATTTGAACTCGACTAATATACTTATGTTTTCAGTTCATCTCATTGGGAATAACCTTATGAGCGGCATGGATACCATATAAACATCATGGTAGACCCAGGGGATTCAACAGTAGGCATTTTTCTATCCAATTTTTGTTGTTGCGTGGCCCACTCGAGTTCTGGATCTGCCTAATTCTGTCTCATATCTTAAATTGATATGAAAAATGCATACGGATGTGGTGGTTTTCTCACAGACATCACGGTTGGCCTCACATAGCTTCCCGTCTTACCAACTTCGTGGGAAAGGCTTTTGCCATAAATTCACGAGTGATGGGACGTGAGGTGTCCAGCCAGGGGAAGTCGATTACATACTGAAGTGGATTGCGTGATGTGACGCACACCACCTACCTCCTTGGTGTGTTGGTGTCACCAAGTTACGTGGGTCCACTATGATGTATGTATTATATCCACACCATTCATATATTTTTAATGATCATTTTAGAGCATGGCCAAAAATGAGAAAGATCCAAAATTCAAGTCGACCACACCACATAAAACAGTTTTAACAATGACCTTCACCGTTCAAACCTTCCTAAGGCCTACCATGGTGTTTATTTAACAACCAACCTGTTCGTGAGGTCACACGACCTGGATGAAGGGAAAACACAAATATAAGATTGATCCAAAACTTTTATTACTCCAAAAAATTTCAATGGTAGACATTTAATCTCCACTACTTTATGTGGTGTGGTCCATTTGAGCTTTGTATCTGCCTCATTTTTGGACCGTACACTAAAATGATCTTGAAAATAGATGGATGGTGTGGATATAACACATACATCATAGTGGAGCCCACAAAAGTTGGTGACGTCAACACACTGTTGACACCACGGAGGTAGTGGTGTGTGTCACACCACCCAATCGGCTTCCCTTGCATACTCAATCCGCTTCTATGGGCCCTACTGTGATTTATATATTTTACTCATTCTTTCCATTCATTTTTCCCAGTAAATTTAGGGCTTCAGTAAAAAATTAAAGCATAATGAAGCATATTCGGAGCTAAGTGGACCACACCACAGGAAAAGAGTATGAATTAAACGTGTACTGTTGAGAAAGTTTTGAGGCCAACAGACGCTTTGGATCAAGTTGATATTTGTGTTCTCCCTTCATCCATTTCTGTGTATCAAATAAACAGGTTGGATGACATCTAAACATCACTAAAATGAAGGTTTCAACGTTGGAAGGTGGAAATCATAATTCACACTATTTCCTATGTTGTGGTCCACTTTAACTTTGGATATGCTTCATTCTTTTAGTCAACCACTAAATGAACTGAAAATTCTAATGAATGGCTTGGATAAACACATACATTCTCAGTGGGGCCATCAAAGTTTACTCAGTACATAAAAGCGTACTGAGGAGTAGATTAGGTGAAACCCTTGGACCCACCCAAGACGATGCAGCCCTTACCGTGGGGCCCACCTTAATGTATGTATTCTACATTGAATCCGTCCATCTTTTTTTCATATCATTTTAGGGCATTAACCCAAGAACATCAAATCCGTCCATCTTTTTTTTCATATCATTTTAGGGCATTAACCCAAGAACGAAGCAGATCCAATCATCCAGTGGACAATACCATAGGAAACAGTGGTGATTGAATGACCTAATGGGTCACAAAAGTTTTGGATCAAGCTGATATTTGTTTTTTTTCCCTTCATCTAGGCTTATGTGACCTTATCAACATATTCCACTACAAATAAAAACTATAGAAAGGTTAGTGTGCGCCCTAAGAAGTTTTTAATAATAGTGAATTCAATCACCACTGTTTCCTATAGTATGGTACACCCGGTAATTGGATCTGCTACCTTTTGTGATAATGCTCTAAAATAATATGGGAAAATGGATAAATGGAGTGGATACAGAATAAATACATGAAGTGGGCCCCATAAGTGACGGACCATCTTGTGTTCGGCCGGGGTAGCACCTAATGTGTTACCGTCGACGTGACTTCTGCATTTACCTTAATTCTGATGGAGTCCACCTTCCTGATAGTCATTACAAATCCGAACCGTCCACCAATTTCTTCGTCTCATTTTTAGGCCTGGCCCCAAAACCCAGTTAGATTTAACACAAAGGTCAATTTCACGGCAGGAATAGGTATGCTTGTGGCTTACCACCGTTAAAAATGAGCCCGATTCAAGTCTACTTCATTTTCGCACCTCGAACGAACTCCATTCTGGTCAAAATTTTACTGACATGTTGGACATAGTCCTAGGAAGCTCGATGCCAGTTTCAAGCTGAATCAGAGCTGGTTAAGGTCATTGAACCCTTGTTGACCTTGTGTGACCCCACCCGAGTCGGAATCGAGTCTACTCCATTTCGACTCCTTAAACGAGCCCTGCTAAAGCTGAATTTTTTTCTGACATGTTGAGCAACAGTTTTGAGCAGAATTTGAGCCAATTAAGGCCACTGAACCCTCGTTCACCCTGGTTGACCAAAGAATAGTTGAAATAGGGTCTGCTCCATTTTGGCGCCTTAAACAAGCCTTGTTCGATGTGAAATTTCCCTGACACGTATGACGTGCTCCTATGAAGCTTTACAAAATCTTACACCCGAATCAAAGCCAATTAAGTCCATTAAACCCTACATGATTCCCCTTCACCCCTCCAGGTCTACATTTTTTCCACGCCTTCAATTAGCCTTGTTCGAGCCAAAATTTCGTTGACACATCAGACGTGGTCCTAGGAGGCTCTCCACCAGTTTCGAACCAATTTTGACCTAGTTAAGGCCACTATAACAATAGTGACCTATAATGGCAATCAGTAGCGGATGATATTAGATATTCACTATTATAAAGTGCATATAACAGTAGATATAGCATGTTAGCCATTGTACCAACTATTCCCATCAATATATTTCGCCTCTACATCTAATCACTATTGATGGCAAATAAGAGTATTGGCAATTGTTCCTACCACCGCCACCAATCCCGCCATACATATAATGGCAGATATATAACAATTAATCAACGTGGGCCTCCTGCTGAAGCCCCGATTCATTCATTATACCCCTTAACCAAACAACTTTCTTGAATGCCTTCGTCACCGCCATATACACTTCTGTCATGGAAAAAGCAATCATAGGATGAAGCTTTGACATCCAAATGACCGCTCCATCCGCTAACACAAATAAGTAACTGGAAGTCAATCTTATATTGTCGACATTTCCTGTGTAATATGAATCCACGTAGCCTAAAGCTTTTCCTCTGATTTTTTTGAATTTCAAGACGTAGTCTTTTGTACCTCATAAATGTCGAAGTAACCATTTCACTGCCTCATAATATTGCTTGTCGGGGTTTGATATGTATCTACTCACAACATCGACAACATGTGGAATGTCTGGTCTCAAAGAGACCATAACATAGATCAAACTACCAACTTGGCTCGAATAAGGCACACAAGACATAAACTTTTTTTTTCATCAGTAGTAGGACATTATTATGAAGAAAGTCCAAAGTGAGCAGCGTGAGATGTATTAACCAATTTAACCTTGTCCATGTCACACTTGTTCAAGACTTTCTTAATGTAGTCTGCCTGAGACAACCATAGCCTACTGGCTTCCCCATCTCTGTGTATGTCAATGCCGAGAATCTTCTTTTCAGCCCTAGATCTTTCATCTCAAATGTCCTCGAGTCTTCAATATTTTAATTTTAGACATGCTATGACTGACAAGAATGTCATTAACATATAAAATCAGTAACATGAATTTTTATCACTCAGTGCTTTAAAGTAGATACAATGATCATATTCACTTTTAGTAAATCGCTGACTCATCATAAAAGTATCAACTACTGCTCAGGTGAATGTTTCAGGCCATACAATAACCTTCTTAAATGTAACTTTATTCTCTACTTCCTATATCTCGAACCACTTTGGCTACACCATGAAAATCTTATCTTTTGGCTCCCCATGTAGGACTCGGGTCTTCTGTTCGCTCGCCCCAAGTGCAATGTTACGAAGTAGTAATAACTCGTAGTGAGACTGAGATCGATCCATATGGATTAGGGTAAAACCAATTCAAACTCTTCCAATAACTTAAAGTAGCAAAGATTCAAGAATTTCAGAATTTAGAACTAAGTAGAAACAGTAAATTAAATAAGGAAAATCTAAGAATTAAACAAAAAACTAGAGCACCAAGGATCCACTTGTTAATGTCAAATTCTGGTAACAGGTTCCTCCCTCGAGTATGCGCCCTTCTCGAAGTGAGCTCCCCTCCAAACTTGAAAGCCAAACAAAGGAAACTAAGGGTGGCCGGCGCTTGGCCGTTGGCCCTTCGAAGCTTAAGTCAGAGGTAACTTGATCGTAAGATGAAGTGTGAAACATAAGTTTAGAGCTAATGTAACTTTATCATCTGTAGGGCCATTTATTTATACAGATCTGAGTGATCTAATCTGTTACACAAGCTATTAAGATTATTGCTGATTTGGGGGATAAGGAGCTTATCCCGTTTAATCCTCAGATAAGAAGATGGCATAACCAATCTAGATGTCTAACTGGTTACGTTCCTTGATGGAGCCCCCCGTGGTATGGAACTATGAATAGAAACAAACCAAAGCCGGCTTATACGGGCTGCTGGTACTATGAGACGAGGGACGTCCCCAGCAAACGACCAGCGACCAGGGGTGCTCAGACTTGGGGATGTCCTCTTTTGATGGCTAGGGAGCAGAGCTGCTTGGATGACAGAGATGTTCCCACTCGACGACTAACAACCAGTCCTGCTCGAATATCGGGAGTGTATAGGAAGTTGCAGGTGTGTACGATATACAAGACGTGACCAGGTAGGCTCGTTAGTCAGATGGTTTGGTCGCGACTTTACGGAGGTAGAGGCATTCGCGGGTCGCGTGTCTTCAGACTTCTTCGACGACCAACTTTATTCTACAACACCACTTGTAGTAGCTCAATGCCAATCCATTCATCTCAGCACGAATACAATTAGAATCAAAGTCTTATCTCTCATCTAATTGGAAGATATTGCATTCAAACACAAATAGTCCAAACTCAATCTGGAAATCATAACTTCTAGTTCTAATGAATTACGGAGAAGATGAACTTGTAGCCTTCGAAGTAACTGTTCGCTCGCCTCAAGTGCAAGGCTTGTGATGTAGTAATAATTTGGTATGACCAAGGTCGATCCACATGAAATTAGGGTAAACCAATTCAAACCATTCTAGCAACTTCAAATTCAACAATTTTAAAGTTTGATTTTAGAAACTAAGTAAAAATAGTAGCTTTTGTAAAAATATGATAATTTATGAACTAAGGCCTCAAGAATCCACTTGTAGTAGTTCCATGTGAATTCATTCATCCAAATATAAACACAACTAGATTCGAAGTTATATTCTCATCTAGTTGTAAGATTAAGCATTCAAACACAAACAATCTCACTTAAGTCAGAAAATAAGATTCTAATTTTAATGAAGCACATAGAATTCAAACATGTAGTCTTCGAAGTAACAGCAATGCTAAGAGACTATGGCATGCTCTAGGGTTACTATAATTCGAATCTAATCAATCCAAATATGATAATCTCAAAGAATGCAAGGAACCCATATCCGAGGTACATGAACTCTCATAAAACATCCAAAAATACCAATTTTATTCAAACTAGAACTTAAAAATCCAAACTTTAAGTAAATGTACTTGAATTAAAAAATTCCATATGATAACTAGCTACAAGCTTCACCTCTTAGCCTTAGTTAAGATGTTCTAGCCGAGCATCATCATGCTACAACTAGAATTAAAAGACAAACATGAAAAACTAGAAAAATCTGAAGTCGGTGGAATTATAGACTCTCCATGATGCTCTCCTTCACTTCTCATGACCTCCAATCTCTTCTAAGATACCTTAGGAATGAACCCTAGGTGTCATTTTATAGTTTTTATGCTCTACCGCGTGGAAGATTTCAGAATTGCATAAGGAGTTATGCACTTGCACATGAAATTTCAGAGCTTGAAGAACAAGATTCTTCTGAATTTTTGCATGGTCGACCGGTCGTCGACCCATTTTTTTAGTCCAACGAGTTTACTTTAAAAACTTTACAACTCTAGAAAAAATATGACCAGTCGGACGACCAGTCGGTTTCATCTATATTTGGTCCACCAAGGTTGGCAGCACAGGCCCTTCTAATTTGAATTTTCGACTGGTTGGACGACCGGTCGAGGGCCATGGCCGACCGGTCGGCAGTGCATTTTTCTGCAACTTTTTTCTTTCTTCTCTTTCTCCTTTGCATCTTTCTTCCACCATTTGAAATTAATCTTTTGATCTTTAATGTATACAATGTGACTCATTAGGCATTGAATTAATGAAGTCTCTCACTCAATCCTATAATCACAAAACATGTATTAGAATAGTCTTTTAAATATGCAAACTATGCATAATGTGTGATAAATTGGGGTTAGAATATAAACAATTCAAAGCTCAACACACACCTCAACCAGCATTTTGCTAGTCTTGAGCAAAACATGCGTGAAACAAGTTCAACTTTTCAAAACCTAACTCTCTTTTGAAAACTATGCTTCTATATTCTCCAAGACATACAAGTGCAAAATTTAGAAAAATCGAATAATAGAAGTTGAAACCTTAAATTCTCTAAACATAACAAGTGTTCACATAGAATTCTCACTGATTGATTGATAATTAAAAGAATCCGAACAAGTTTAGGCTAGTGTGCATAGTGAATGATCATCTCATTAGTTTCTAGGATTACCTTCTTCATAGATCAATTAAACTAAAGATCCAAAGGTGTACAGCTCAACCAAATGCATATAACAAGAAATTGGCCTTACCGTTCCTTCGATGGTTTTCACACTACTTCCCATTTCCAGCTTTGGTTACAAGTAGGCCATCCCCTAGTTTGTAATAGGTAGCCCTTTTTGGAATTTATAAACAAATATTCAATGAATAACAATAATATTCTTTCAATATTAGATAGGATTTTTTAAAATTCATATCTTTTGTTCTTTTCTCTTATTTCACATGAACAAGGATGGACAAAGTTACCCGGCTTGGTTCCTTAACACCTCAAATCTTCGGTCTAACCAATTTACGAATATATGTAATCCTTTCAAACCATGAGAATCGTGTAATGTGAACTAAACTCAAAAGTGTTCAAATTTTCTATCGATCATATAAATAGGGGAATTCATTAGAAAATTATTATATTTAAGCTAATTTAAAGGTCTTAAAATCATACCAACTCGTCTCTCATCCTTTCATACTTATGACATCCCAAGTGCATAGAAACAATGTTTTCCAAAAGAGTTTTGAATTTCAGGAAAATTTAAAAAATTTCCTACAAACATTGCTCGAGATGTTACAAAACACTAGATTCATCTAGGAATCTTACCCCCAAACCAAATCTTGCATTGTCCTCAATGTAAAAAGATATACAATGAGTAATAACATGAGAGCAATGATAAAAATAAAAGAGGGTGAGAACAAGAGTACTTGAGAGAGTTGATCATGGGAATCTACCTCTGACAACTAAATCTACTAAAGAAAAAACCTAAATAGAAAATAAACTAAACCTAATCTACGTTATACCTCCGTCAGACTAGGAGATTAATCATCCCGATATACAGGATCTTTAAGAGGAAAAGACATATCCTCTGAATCAAACTTCTCAACGAATGGTTTAAGGTGTTGTCCGTTCACTTTAAAACAGTTACCATTCGCCACATTCTCTATCTCGATAGCCATATGAGGAAAAACTTTTTTAACAATACATGGGCCGGTCCATTGAGATCTCAATTTCTCCGAAAAAAGATGAAGTCGGGAATTGTATAAGAGCACTTTCTGGCCTTCATGGAAAGTTTTCCTGAAGATGTGTTTGTCATGAAAGCCTTTTATCCTACTGTTGTAAATCCTCAAGTTCTCATAAGCATCATTCCAGATATCGTCAAGCTCATTCAATTGGAGTTGCAAAACGAGCTAGCCTTGTCAATGTCGAAGTTCAATGCCCCAATTGCCCAATAGGCTTTGTGTTCAAGTTCCACGGGCAAGTGACAAGCTTTCCCATAGACAAGTCTATAGGGAGATAATCCAATGGGGGGATCTTATAAGCGGTATGGTGAGCGTAAAGAGCATCGACTAATCTCAGTGACCAATCTTTGCGATCCGGTAACACCGTCTTTTCCAAAATCTGTTTAATTTCTCGATTAAAAATTTCAGCTTGCCCACTTGTTTGTGGGTGGTATGGGGTACTCATTTTATGTCTAATGCCATATTTCTTTATTGAGGCTTCAAAAGGCTTATTGCAAAAGTGAGAACCACCATCACTTATCACTACAAGAGAACGGCTTTTTATCGACGAAAGTATTACCGACGAAATTATTTTCGTTGGGAAAAATCATTTTTCCCGACGAAATATAGAAATCGTCGGTAAAAATCACTCCAGCTTTCCGCCACCGCCAGATTTGCTTCCCGCCATACACTTTTAC
Organism: Liriodendron chinense; assembly: GCA_003013855.2. Lineage (NCBI taxonomy): Eukaryota > Viridiplantae > Streptophyta > Magnoliopsida > Magnoliales > Magnoliaceae > Liriodendron > Liriodendron chinense. The sequence goes on from PVNU02002432.1 coordinate 240,994, forward strand.
CGACGAAATTATGATTTCGTCGGTAAAAAGTTTATTGCCGACGAAGATACCTGTCGCACCCGTTCTGGATATGTGCGTGGGCTTGGCCATGGTGCCAAGCTCATTGCACAAACTAGAGCTGGCTCCAGTCGATCCGTAGCTGGTGAGAGCGCTCAACGCCGAGCTGATATCGCAGAGAGAGAGGTTCAGCAGCTACGGGTCGTCGTCGATGAGATTCGAGAGTAGCTGGAGAGGCAGAGAGAGGAGCAGAGGCGTAGGGAGGAGGAGGAGAGGCGACGGGAGGAGGAGGAGCAGAGGCGACGGGAGGAGGAGGAGAGGCGACGGGAGGAGGAGGAGAGGAGGATCGAGGAGTTGCGGCAGGAGCGGCAAGAGCATGAGCGACAGATGTAAGAGATGTTTCAGGCTCTCGCTGCACGCCTTGGCGCCGATGCCCCGCCACCTCCGCCTTCATCTTCCTGATTATTTTTTTTACTATACGACTTTTAACTTATATGTATTTGTGTGTTGATGAATATTGTTTGTTTGTGGATGTGGAATGGATTATTTGTGTATGGATGGTGTAGTTTCTGTTTATTTGTATGTATGTGGATGTGAATAGGAGAAAAATGTATAGATTTCTTTATAGGTGTATATTAGAAATTTTCCTGAATTTTGAAAACAAATGAAACCGGGACAGGGAAAACTTTTACCGACGAAATAATTCGTAGGTAAAAAGATGTAAAATTTTATTACCGACGAAAAATTCGTCGGTAAAATTTTTTTACATCTTTTTACGTACGAATTATTTCGTCGGTAAAAGTTTTTCACCGACGTATCATTTTTATTTCCGACAAAATTCATATGTTTTGCCGACGAATTTTTTCGTCGGAAATGGTTTTATTATTACCTACGAAAAATTATTTCGTCGGTAAAAACCTTTACCGACGGCCTTTCTGCGACGATGTTAGCCACGAAAAATTTCGTCGGTAAAAAGATTTCCCGACGAAATTTTACTGATTCCCGATGAAATAATTCGTCGGTAAAAAGGGAATTTCTTGTAGTGTATGATGGCTCGAGGTATTTCAAATCTGGAAAGTATATTTTCTTTAAAGAATCGTAGAACCGTGAGATGATCATTGATTCTACAAGGAATAGCCTTTATCCACTTGGACACATAGTCTACGGCAAACAATATGTAGACATGTCCAAAAGATGAGGGGAATTGTCCCATGAAATCGATGCCCCAACAATCGAAGACTTCAAGATGTTGAATTGGGTTAAGAGCCATCATATTCCGACGAGACAATCCTCCTAGCGTTTGACAACGTTCGCATGCTTTGCAAAACTCGTGGGTGTCTCTAAACAAGGTGTGCCAATAAAAACCACATGACAAAATTTTGGCAGTGGTTTTCTTCGTGGAAGAATGACCCCCACATGCTTGACTATGACAAAATTTTGTTTATCATCAGGGACACATCTCCTAATTATTTGATCTAGACAATATTTGAAAAGTAATAGTTCATCTCAAAAAAATCTGCGCAATTCCCTTAGAAATTTCCGTTTATCCTGCGCAGTCCAATGAGTCGGCATTGCACCTGTGGAAAGATAGTTTACTATATCAGCGTACCACGGTGGATGCATAGCAACAAAGAGTTGCGCATCAAGGAATGAGTCCTTAATAGGTGACTCGTCAATGAAATTGGGTAAAACTAGGCGGGGTAGATGATTGTAACACCCCAAGATTTCGACTCCCGTGTACATCACGACGGCCGAATTCCCAAGGTTATTTGGAATGTGTGAGGGTTATACCCCTTAGATAATTTTCACACAAACATGCACATTTCATACTATTTGGAAAATCATGAGCAAGACGGTGAAACCAAACTTATATATTATTTCATTAACTAAACTAAATCATCAAACCATGTAACCATCATTCAATCAAACACCATATTCATAACTACGTCCTCCCATTGGGACTTATTACAATTTCAAATACTAAATAAATGTTAGAACTATGAATGATTATGCGGTCTCGTCTTCCACCACCTGCTCCCACGAGCCATCATAATTGTCTCTTTGAGGCTCGGGCTCCTGAGGATCGCTACCTACATGTTTTAAATTATTTCCACAAAATACCGTCAAAAGCGGCATAGTGAAGAACTACTTTAAGGTTAGAAATAATAATCGCATAAAAATCATAACAAAACATCCATTGCTCTTTCTTAATGCAATGCATGATAATGCATGACCCAGCGTAGGAATCCTTAGACATGCCGCCAGGGGTTTTGGGACGCGCAAGCCCATAATTTTGCCCGACCACGTGAGAAACGGGACGCTCATAGCCCAAATCTACACGTGACAGTGTATGGGAGAAGTAGGACGCTCTAGCCTATTCTCAATTCCATACACCCACATGGAGCCACGTGCATGCATGAATTAGCCATTCTTTATTATTATTACCAATTTACACCAAGCCACTTATTGTCTAACCAACCTTTGGTACCACCACATCCTTCCTTATGGTTCATCACTCATCAAAATAGTCGTAACCGACGCATCACATCCCAGGATGGCGGCCCGTACTATTAAGCTTCATAACAACCATACTCAACTATCGTCTTATGGATATCCTTAACAACTTTAGGAATAATAATGATAATAGTAAATATAATAATAATAGTAGTAATAAATGGATTTAACAACCACTTAATTGGGCGATCTTGATACCACCACCACAGATCAGGGTGGCCACTTAACCGGACAAGCTAAAAGCATCCTCTCAGGTTAGGGCAACCTCTTAACCGGGTGTTCCGATATTCATTACCACAGATCAGGGCCCATCCATATATATAAAAGGAATATAGCAATATAAGAATCTCCATTAGATAATCACAACTATTCTTTATACAGTATAGAAAGAAAGGTGGTCCCTTTAAAGATGGTTACACAAATCTCATATGTGCAACAAACATAATTCTATTCCTTACTAGTTCTCTAAGTCTAATGAATATCCTCATCACCATGAGATGAAAAAAGTATCTAAAAGCATTCATATATAGCTAACTAAGGAGAGAATAAATAAACACATGTAAACAAAAACACATAAGAATTATCAACCTACAAAACATGAAATTATTAATCCAATCTTAAAGGAGTTCTCAGCTTATGATCTTCGACTTATTAGATATAAGATGATGAAATAATAGTAAGATGGTACTCCTCTCTCTTACCTCTCTCTCTCTCTCTCTCTCTCTCTCTCTCTCTCTCTCCTTCTCTCAAATTCGTGGGTGGGGGTCATCTTTGGCTAAGAGAGGCCCTATATATAGAGGTAGGGTTGGAATTAGGGTTTGAAGGTGCGTAGTAGAAATATGGAGAGAGATGTGCACGCGGGGTCTTGTGTAACAACCTCTCGAGGTGGGTTTCTCAAATCTTAATATTTAGATGATCTTTGATCAATTCCAATCCATTCATCTTATCAAGCTCGAAGAGTAGAGTCAGAATACGTAAATTTCTTAATGATCCACATTCTAGATTGGCCGATCCTTAAAAACGGCCTAACGGGTGCTAAAATGGGCTATATCTCAATTAACGGTCTACGCTTGATGATCAGGGCCCAAATTTTGAAAAAATATGTAGTCATGATAGGCAAACAATTGTACAAAGTTTAGTAGTTGATTGATGGTGAGGAATGCCTAGATCTGAAATTCCAACTTTTGGCGGAAAAGGAAGGGGCTGGCTTTGTGCTTCAACGGTGTAGGATTGTAGATCGGGGTCCAAATTTTGTGTAAACTCGTAGTTATATAAGTATAATGGGTGGTCCAAATTTGAGAAGCGATTGATGGTGAGAAGTGGGTAAATTGAAAGGTTCAAGTTTGAGAAGAGTTGGTAACTCGTTAATTTCTAGAACGGGATAACTTCGCACATAAGAAAGAGGCTTATCAATGTGGGGCAATCAAATCACACTATTGGTTCATGATAAAGACGATCCAAGTCACTCATATGAAGAGAAATATTCGACTACGACTAACCATCTATTTTCCTCACTCGATGGACATGAAAATCAAGGGTTAAGGGCTGATTTGACAATTGGACCACTTCTATTATGATTTAAGGGTTGAAATTTGATGTGTATGGTTAATATGTGTCCAAAAGTTTAAATCCAGGATTTTGCGTGAAAGTGATCGTCAGAAACTATAATACTTAAAAATGACATCTTAACTTAAGTTTATTTTTGTAATTTTTGTAAATATTCGAGTTTAACAAAATCTAACTCTTCTACATTATTAATGAGGTTATTCTAAGCAACTTTAATAAATGATACTCCATATGATCTCCTACGGATGTCCCGTTATTTGAATTTTAATATCAATGGCCGGTATTTAATATAAAAAAATAGAAATAAATTTCAGAAAATTTTAAAATAATTACGGTAAATTCGGGGCGTTACAACTCCCCCCCACCTTAAAACTAAACTTCATCCTCGAAGTTACCTGAATGTACAGCGAAAAGGTGTGGATAGGCTTTCTTCATTTCTTCTTCGGTCTCCCAGGTTGCTTCTTCTTCTCCGTGAAACGACCATACAACTTTTACTAGTGGAATGACTTTCCTTCGCAGTACATGCTCTTTTCAGTCGACGATACGCAGTGGTTCTTCGATGTATGACCTGTCACTATGTACTTCGATCTTTCCCATTCGATCACGTGAGCGTCATCTCTGTTGTACTTCCTCAACATCGATACGTGAAAAACATTATGGACATTTGCTAGCTGCGGGGGCAAGGCCAGACGATAGGCTACTTCACCAACTCCTTAGAGAATCTGAAATGGTCCGATGAAACGCGGAGCTAACTTTCCCTTCTGTCCAAACCTCAGCATTCCTTTCATAGGTGATATCTTTAAAAATACATGATCTCCTTCTTGGAACTCCAGATTCCGTCGTTGGTTATCTGCATAACTCTTTTACCTGCTTTGAGCTACTTTTAGGTGCTTCCGAATGATGTTAATCTTTTCTGAGGTAATTTGAACAATTTCCGGCCCAATCAAGCTTTGATCTCCTACTTCTGCCCAACATTGAGGCGTGCGACAAGGACGACCATACAGTGCTTCAAATGGTGCCATACCTATACTTGCCTGAAAGCTATTGTTATAAGCAAACTCTGCCAGAGGTAGGTAATCTTCCCAACTTCCCTTAAAGTCCAACACACATGCTCGCAACATATCTTCCAGAATCTGGTTCACACGTTCCGTCTGACCATCCGTCTGTGGGTGGTAAGCTGTACTATACTTGAGCGACGTTCCCATAGCTTGTTGCATCTTTGACCATAATGATGACGTATAGCATGAATCTCTATCTGATATAATCGATACCAGTACCCCATGTAAATGTACAACTTCTTTCACATACAACTCCACCAATTCTGATACCTTCGCCGACACTCGGGTCGCGACAAAGTGAGCTGATTTGGTGAGGTGATCTACTATCACCCAAATGCCGTCATAATTCTTTCTCGACTTGGGTAAACCTGTGATGAAGTCCATAGTAATGTGCTCCCACTTCCACGTAGGGATCTCCGGTTGTTTTAACAATCCTCCTGGCTTTTTGTGCTCGACTTTTACTTGTTGACACGTAAGGCACTTAGATACGTATTCTGCGATCTCTCGCTTCATGTTGTTCCACCAGTACTGCCTCTTCATGTCCTGATACATCTTCGTGCTCCCCGGGTGAATCGTTAACTTCGAGCGATGTGCTTCGTCCATAACTTCCTTCCTCAAATTTAGTTTATTTGGCACACATAGACGGTCGCGAAAACGTATGCCTCCATCTGATCCAATTCGCCAATCTACATTTCTTTCATCGGTCATAAATTTTGTCATTATTTCCTGCAATTCATCGTCTTGGTTCTGAGCATCAATGATTTTACGCATCAAGGTCGGTTCTATTACAATATTATTCACTTTCACTACTTGGCTCCCAATGTTTAATTTTACATCAAAATCTTTTATAAAATTTAGCATTTCCCACTTCTTGAGGATGCAAGACATTGTTGTCTCATGCACCTTCTTCCTACTGAGGGCATCACCCACTGCATTAGCTTTCCCAGGGTTATAGCACAACTCTATCTGAAAATCCTTAAGTGTCTCCATCCACCTTCGTTGACGCATATTCAGATCTTTCTATTGAAATAAGTACTTCAGGCTCTTGTGGTCGATGTTTAACTTGAATTGTTCCCCATACAAATAATGTCTCCAAATCTTCAAGGCAAAGATCACAGCTGCTAATTCTAGGTCGTGTGTGGGATAGTTCTGCTCGTGTGGTCTCAATTGGTGAGAGGCGTAAGCTATTACCTTATCTGCTTGCATCAATACACAACCCAGGCCTGCTTGTGAGGCATCGGTATGGACAAAAAATTCTACTCCTTCTTCGGGCAATACTAGAACTGGGGCTGTTGTTAACAATTCTTCCAGCCTTTGGAAAGCTTCTTCTGCCTTTGTACTCCAGACAAAGCGAGTATTCTTCCTAGTTAACTCGGTCAAGGGGCGAGCGATCTTTGAGAATTCTTTGATGAAACGACGATAGTATCCTGCGAGCCCTAGGAAACTTCTCACTTCGGTGACTGAGGTAGGTTGGATCCATTGGCGGACCGCCTCAACTTTGGACTGGTCGACTGCTATCCCATCACGAGTGACTACATGACCAAGGAACTTCACTTCTTCTTCCCAAAAATCACATTTCTTTAACTTAGCATATAATTGGTTGTCCTTCAGTGTCTGCAGAGCTATTCTTAGATGCTCGGCGTGCTCTTCCTTACTCTTCGAGTATATGAGGATATCATCGATGAAAACAATAACGAATTTCTCTAGGTAAGGCTTGAATACATGGTTCATCAGGTCCATGAATACTACTGGGGCATTTGTCAATCCGAAGGGCATGACAACAAACTCATAATGTCCATACCTCGTTCTGAATGCCGTTTTGGAAATATCTGCATCTCTCACTCTTAGCTGATGGTACCCGGACCTTAAATCAATCTTCGAAAAGAACTGGGCTCCTCTTAATTGGTCGAAAAGATCATCTATGCGCGGAAGAGGATACTTGTTCTTAATAGTGGCTTGGTTCAACTTTCTATAATCAATACACAGGCGAAGCGAACCATCCTTTTTCCGTACAAAGAGGACAGGCGCGGCCCAAGGAGATACGCTAGGGCGAATAAATCCTTGCTCTAGGAGTTCTTCTAACTGTTTCTTCAATTCTTGCAATTCTACAGGAGCCATACGGTACACTGCCAATGCTATAGGTGCTGTACCGGGCACGAGATCAATGGTGAAATCTACTTCACGCTTCGGGGGTAGACCAGGAATATCTTAGAATACTTCAGAGAATTCAGCTACTATGGGGATTTGGTCGACAGATAGCTCAACCGATTCTCCGACGCACATCAACCGTTCGATTACTTCCTTCCTCTTCTTACCTTGGAACACTACCGGGTCGTGGCTCGGGAGAGACAATGATATGGTCTTGGCATGGCAATCCAAGTTCACCCGGTGCTTAGAGAGCCAATCCATTCCCATGATCACGTCGAAGTTCTTCATGTTCAATACAACTAGATTTGCTTCGAATTTGACTCTACCAATGGTTAAAGGACACCTTCGACATTCCTTTCTTAGTTCTACAATTCGACCTATAGGTGTTGCTATGACCACAGATTCACCTAAGCGTTCTACCTTTAAGTCTAATCGAGCTACAACTGATGCAGCAATAAAAGAAATGGAGGCACCACAATCAAATAAGACAACTACTAGATCATCGCCGATAAAGATAGTACCTTCCACATTATCTGGTGGAGCCATAGCGTAGAGACGTCCTTGTTGCTTTTGGTTTGGATTTGGTGCTTCTCTCTTTTGCATTTGAGGATGGGCTGCTGCAGGTGGTCTGGGTGCTTAATTCTGCTGTTGTGGTTGACTCCCCTTAGGCTGGGAGGCATTCTTTTCATCTGCAGCCTTCTTGAAACAATTGATGGCCTTGTGTCCTAGCTTTCCGCAGTAGTGACAGTTGAAGGGGTCCCGGTTCTGTTGCTGATTGGTTGGTGCAAGTCTTGGCCTCTTGTCAGGAATGGAAGGTGGGTTTGGTACTACTCTGCTTTTTTGGCCTACTTGTCTTGTTTGATTTCGTTGCTGGATATAGCGTTCAGTGTCTTTCTCAGCGATCATTGCTCGATCTATGATCTCTTCATAAGTACGCAGCTTCAATATGCTAATCTTTGACCGAATACTAGGTCTCGAGCCTTCCTGGAACTCGTGGATCTTGTAGTCCAGGTCTTCTACTGCTGAGGGTAGGTAACTTGACAACTCAGCGAATTTGTCTTCATATTGGGCTATGGTGAGGTTACCTTGCTCTAGTTTCAGGAATTCAGACATCTTCTCTTTCCTATATGCTTCAGGGAAAAACTTGTCACAGAACTTGGCATGGAAAGTGTCCCACGTCCACTGGAATCCTTCTGGGACTCTTCTTTTTGCTGCCTGCCACCAAACGTAGGCCGCCCCCTCTAATAGGTATGTAGCTAGGGTCACTCGGTGTTGCATGGGGCAAGCCAGGGTGTCCAGTGCCTTAGCCACTTGCTTGAGCCAATAATCCGCCTTGGTAGGGTCAGGGTTTCCATGGAACTTCTCAAGATGTAGCTTCAAGAATTTCTCAATCAGGATGGTTTCTTCAGGAAGCATGAACAGAGGTTGATTTGACGGAGGAGCCTGTCTAGGTGCTAGGGGTACTTGAAATGTTTCAAGTTGATTTTGGGGTGTTGGTGTAGTTGTTTGAGTTCCCACTAGAGGCGGAGGTGCGGTTTGAGTAGAGGTTGGAATCGGAGTTTGGCCAGGGGTCACGATCGTTATCAGTTGTTCAAGGGTGGCCTGATGTCGGGTTTGTTGCTCATGCTGTTGGGCCTGTTATTGCTGAATGATACCGGTGAGACGATCGAGTGCGCCTAACATAGCTTCCCAAGGTTGTAGAGCATTAGAGTTTCCTCCTACTGAAGTCATTGGTGGATTTGTATTAGGACTCGCAGTGTTAGCCATGGGTGGTGACTCAGGCCGGGGTGAGGCCGCGGAAACGTTTCTTGAAGATTTTCTCTTAGGGGCCATCAAGCTGAAAATAAGTGTTCTATAAGTTAGAGGGCACTTCTAAGGTGAAAACTAATGAACTCAAATCAGAAAATTAGAGTTAGAGGTTCACCTAGCTCGTAGTTTGGGAAGCTGATACCCAGGACCTAATCGCGCTCTCGGATTTTTTTCTCTCAAACCGGAAGTCATTTTCCTCTGAAATTTGGAAGGTAGATAGATGATTAGGTGGGGAATACTTCAAATTTTTCTAAGAATAAAATTCTCATGATAAAGTATAGTTCTGACCCCCACAAGTCTGAAAAACGTAACAGATCAGCAGACTTTTACACAACATATGTGCTATTGCCAGAATTTTCCTGATTTAATTACACATCATATTGATCTGAAATTTTATATGGATACTGGGGACTGAGTTAGGAATATTCAGAAAAATTTATAAAATTTTCTGAGATGTGAAAATACATTTTCTAATGTCAGAATTACAGATGGGTCTAAAAATCTGCCCTAATTGAAATAATTAGAAATAAAATAGTTACTCCTAATTATTTATGGAGAAAATTCACAAGATTCAATGAATCAAGGATTCAAATATGGGGAATAGATGAGAGCCCCAAATATTAAAAAATAATGAAAATTTCTTTCCAAAAAATCTTAAAATATTGAGATTTCTAAGTTCCACGACTACCCTAGTAAATTTCAAGGAACCTAAGTGCGGGTCTCTAATTTCATAACATTACATACCATTAATAGGATTGAATCTAAATGATTTGTCTCTAGTCATTGGGGACCTAAACCCTAAGATGAGTTAATTATGATATGGATTTAGGCTTTTCACCCAGAGGTCCCATTTTGCTCTGATACCAACTTGTAACACCCTAAGATTTCGGCTATCGTGTACATCACGACGGCCGAATTCCCAAGGTTATTTGGAATGTGTGAGGGTTATACCCCTTAGATAATTTTCACACAAACATGCACATTTCATACTATTTGGAAAATCATGAGCAAGACGGTGAAACCAAACTTATATATTATTTCATTAACTAAACTAAATCATCAAACCATGTAACCATCATTCAATCAAACACCATGTTCATAACTACGTCCTCCCATTGGGACTTATTACAATTTCAAATACTAAATAAATGTTAGAACTATGAATGATTATGCGGTCTCGTCTTCCACCATCTGCTCCCACGAGCCATCATAATCGTCTCCTTGAGGCTCGGGCTCCTGAGGATCACTACCTACATGTTCTAAATTATTTCCACAAAACACCGTCAAAAGCGGTATAGTGAAGAACTAACTTTAAGGTTAGAAATAATAATCGCATAAAAATCATAACAAAACATCCATTACTCTTTCTTAATGCAATGCATGATAATGCATGACCCAGCGTAGGAATCCTTAGACATGCCGCCAGGGGTTTTAGGACGCGCAAGCCCATAATTTTGCCCGACCACGTGAGAAACGAGACGCTCATAGCCCAAACCCACACGTGACAGTGTATGGGAGAAGTAGGACGCTCTAGCCTATTCTCAATTCCATACACCCACATGGAGCCACGTGCATGCATGAATTAACCATTCTTTATTATTATTACCAATTTACACTAAGCCACTTATTGTCTAACCAACCTTTGGTACCACCACATCCTTCCTTATGGTTCATCACTCATCAAAATAGTCGTAACCGACGCATCACATCCCAGGATGACGGCCCGTACTACTAAGCTTCATAACAACCATACTCAACTATCGTCTTATGGAGATCCTTAACAACTTTAGGAATAATAATAATAATAATAGTAAATATAATAATAATAGTAGTAATAAATGGATTTAACAACCACTTAATCGGGCGATCTTGATACCATCACCACAGATCAGGGTGGCCACTTAACCGGACAAGCTAAAAGTATCGTCTCAGGTTAGGGCAACCTCTTAACCGGGTGTTCCAATATTCATCACCACAGATCAGGGTCCATCCATATATATAAAAGGAATATAGCAATATAAGAATCTCCATTAGATAATCACAACTATTCTTTATATAGTATAGAAAGAAAGGTGGTCCCTTTAAAGATGGTTACACAAATCTCATATGTGCAACAAACATAATTCTATTCCTTACTAGTTCTCTAAGTCTAATGAATATCCTCATCACCATGAGATGAAAAAAAGTATCTAAAAGCATTCATATATAGCTAACTAAGGAGAGAATAAATAAACACATGTAAACAAAAACACATAAGAATTATCAACCTACAAAACATGAAATTATTAATCCAATCTTAAAGGAGTTCTCACCTTATGATCTTCGACTTATTAGAGATATAAGATGATGAAATAATAGCAAGATGGTACTCCTCTCTCTCTCTCTCTCTCTCTCTCTCTCACCTTCTCTCAAATTCGTGGGTGGGGGTCACCTTTGGCTAAGAGAGGCCATATATATAGAGGTAGGGTTGGAATTAGGGTTTGGAGGTGCGTAGTAGAAATATGGAGAGGGATGTGCACGCGGGGTCTTGTGTAACAACCTCTCGAGGTGGGTTTCTCAAATCTTAATATTTGGATGATCTTTGATCAATTCCAATCCATTCATCTTATCAAGCTCGAAGAGTAGAGTCAGAATACGTAAATTTCTTAATGATCCACATTCTAGATTGGCCGATCCTTAAAAATGGCTTAACGGGTGCTAAAATGGGCTATATCTCAATTAACGGTCTACGCTTGATGATCAGGGCCCAAATTTTGAAAAAATATGTAGTCATGATAGGCAAACAATTGTGCAAAGTTTAGTGGTTGATTGATGGTGAGGAATGCCTAGATCTGAAATTCCAACTTTTGGCGGAAAAGGAAGGGGCTGGCTTTTTGGTTCAACGGTGTAGGATTGTAGATCGGGGTCCAAATTTTGTATAAACTCGTAGTCATATAAGTATAATGGGTGGTCCAAATTTGAGAAGCGATTGATGGTGAGAAGTGGGTAAATTGAAAGGTTCAAGTTTGAGAAGAGTTGGTAACTCGTTAATTTCTAGAACAGGATAACTTCGCACATAAGAAAGAGGCTTATCAATGTGGGGCAATTAAATCACACTATTGGTTCATGATAAAGACGATCCAAGTCACTCATATGAAGATAAATATTCGACTACGACTAACCATCTATTTTCCTCACTCGATGGACATGAAAATCAAGGGTTAAGAGCTGATTTGACAATTGGACCACTTCTATTATGATTTAAGGGCTGAAATTTGATGTGTATGGTTAATATGTGTCCAAAAGTTCAAATCCAGGATTTTGCATGAAAGTGATCGTTAGAAACTATAATACTTAAAAATGGCATCTTAACTTAAGTTTAACTAATGGTATTTTTGTAATTTTTGCAAATATTCGAGTTTAATGAAATCTAACTCTTCTACATTGTTAATGAGGTCATTCTAAGCAACTTTAATAAAGGATACTCCATATGATCTCCTACGGATGTCCCGTTATTTGAATTTTAATATCAATGGCCGGTATTTAATATAAAAAAATAGAAATAAATTTCAGAAAATTTTAAAATAATTACGGTAAATTCGGGGCGTTACAATGATCTACCACCAGATTCTCTACTCCCTTTTTAGCTTTAATTTCTAAGTTGAATTCTTGAAAGAGTAGGATCCATCTTAGCAAATGGGGCTTAGCATCCTTCTTAGAAAGAAGATGTTTCAGCGCCGCATGGTCTGTGAAAACAATGACCTTGGATACTATCAAGTAAGGCCTGAATTTGTCTAAGGAGTTACGCACCTGCGCATGAAATTTTGGAGCTTAAAGAATAAGCTTCTTCTAAATTTTTGCATGGTCGACTAGTCGAGCGACCGGTCGTCGACCCATCTTTTTAATCCAGCGAGTTTACTCTAAAAATTTCACAGCTTCAGAAAAAATATGACCGGTCGGTTTCATCTGTTTTTGGTCCAGCAAGGTTGGCAGCACATGGCCTTCTGATTTGAATTTCTGATCGGTTGGCATCTGCAACTTTTCTTCTTTCTTCTCTTTCTCCTTTGCATCTTTCTTCCACCATTTGACACTTATTCTTTTGATCTTCAATGTATACAAAGTGAGTCATTAGGTATTGAATTAATGAAGTCTCTCTCTCAATCCTACAACCACAAAACATATTAGAGTAGTCTTTTAAACATGCAAACCATGCATAATTGAGATTAGAATATGAACAATTCAGAGCTCAATAGTACAGCCATACCAAGAGACAATGGCATGCTCCAGGGTTACTATAATTCAAATCTCATCAAACCATAATGACAATTCTTAGAAGCTCATAAGCAACATGTGTCCGAAGTACACATGCTCTCAAAATTACCTAAAAATCTCAACTTTTATTCAAACTAGAACTTTAAATCCCAAAATCAAACTTAGGATACTTGAAATAAATGAATTAAGCATTAAAACTAATTACAAGCTTCACCTCTTAGGCCTAGCGAAGAGGTTCTAGCCAATAATTATCATATTAACTAGAAATAAAAAAAAAAAACTACTAAAAGCATAGAAAAAACTAAAAAAACTCTAAAAATCGGAGTTTTGGAAGCTCCACTTTGATCCTCTCCACTTCTAGCAACTTTGTAACTCCTTTAGGATGCCTTAGGAAGAACGTAGAGGTGCCCTTTTATAGCAAAGATTTGTTATCGCCTCGGAATCTTTTGGATATTGGGAAAGACTTATGCAGTTATGCAGACAGTTCTGATTGATCGGACTTATCTCTGATTGATCAGAATGTGAACTTTGATTGATCGGACATGATTCCGATTGATCAGAAGAGTGTCCAAATAGTTGGTATTTTTCATCCTTATTTTCGATTGATTGGAAAAGATTTCGATTGATTGGAAAATATTTCGATTGATTGGAGCACCCCTTTCTGATTGATAAAAAATCCTTTGATTGATCGAAAATCTGTCCAGAGACTTTATTAAAAAATTTAGTTTTTCTGGTGTTTGATGGATGGTCAGATTGATCGAAACCATGTCCTCCTATTGATCGAAGACCTATCGGGGATTCATCGAAAATGTTTGTTTCTGCACGTTTTTTTGGTTTCGATTAAGACTTTCTTCACTTGATTTCTTCCTCTCTTCTTCCTTTCTTTGACTCTTTTTTACTTGATCTTCAAAGTGGTCCAAATGAGTCTTTTTAACATGAAATACATGAGGTCTCTCTCTCATTCCTACAATCACAAATACACATATAAGATAAGTCTTTTAATAGTGAAATCAATGTAAATGTGTGATGAATTGGGGTTACAATCTGCACAATTCAGAGCTCAACATCTTCACGTTCATTTGTTCCAGTTAAAGTTTGCATTGGGAAACCAGTGCCAACACGAACCTGATAGAAACCTTTTTGACCACTGGTATGAAATCTCGCTGAAGTTAACACTCTCCTTTGTGCATATCCCTTTACAACCAATCTGGCCTTGAATTTATCTTGTTTCCAAAGTTAACAGTTTCTCAATAAATTCATCTTTAATTGGGGGGAGGGGGTTGATTCAGAATGAAAGTTCTTTGTCCGTGTGGTTGGTGCTATCTTTTATATCAAAATCCTATTTTAGGAGACTCTAAGGTTGTATATGTCTATGGAGCTTCAACTTTTGCGTTCAAATTACTAAAAAAATGAGAATTTCTTTGAATTTGATTGAGGTGTGATTTTTTATGATTTGTATTCTACACTTAAGTTTCTACCATTATAAAGATGCTACATGGTAATGTGAAGATCCATTTGTTGAAGATGGCTGGCACTGAAAGGAAGGTAAACCTTGGAAGGTGGGCCTTTATATTTGGGATCTCTATGCTTCTTTCCTATTCTCTCTTATCAATGGAAGGTGGACCTTGAATGTGATTTGAACAAGTAGAGTGTTGTGTCTATTATCAATGGATTAGAGAACTACGGGGTTATTTGAGTAGAAACTAAAACCTTTCTCCACAAGCATGCAATTGGTTTTCGTCATAAATGAAGGGATCAAATTCACCTGATCCTTTTGTTAAATATAGAAATCAAGCTGCTTGAGAGAGGAACGTTGGGTGCATTCAGCATTAGAAGAGAGCTTTCAATGTTTTTTTTTTGTTTTTTTTCTTTTTTTTAAGAAAAAGAAAATTTATTAAAGTAGCAACAATTTACAACAGAGCATCACTTCGGGAGGACCTAAGCTATAAAAAACCACAAGGGCCCCGCTTTTCATATACCCCAACTCTCTACAGACATGATATGAATAGAATGACAATCACTCTCTAATAGACCCCAACACAACCCGGTCAAGAAAGAGCCTCCTGTTCGCTCGCGTCAAGTGCAAGCCTGCGATGTAGTAATAATTCTCGATAAGACCGAGGTCGATCCACAGGGATTGTCATAACAGTTTTAAACTTTATAACTAAGATGGACTAAATTCTAATTTGTAATGATGGATGAAATTTAAGAACATAAAACTATCTACTTTAGACTTAAATCAGGGAAATAAGCACTAGGGCACCAAGGATCCACTTATAAACATTCACAATGTTAATTTAAACCATTCAAGCCAATAACTTAATTGGAATCGGAGTTCTATCCCTATCTAATTGGAATATAGAGCAATCAAATCATTATAGCTTATCTAACATAGATGGATCATCTACTTATATGGTTCTCTCATAATCAACTAAGGCATTGGGTGTATTCAATCACACAATCCAATCCTTCACAAAACAAGCAAGATCACATTCATGATTCTTCCTCAAGCCTTGTCACTAGACTTGATTTAGAAGCATGAATTGAACTTTTATTGAACCAAAATCAATACATAAACATCTTTTTCAGATCAATCCCAACGATAAGAACTTCTTCTAGTTTAGTTCTAGATAAGCACTTAGGAAACTTGGTTTATAAGATCCCCTAGCATCCAACATATCATGATGGATCTAAGATCTCTACAACACAAAATCCTATAAATCAACACCCCATTAAGCAATCTCAGTAATCAAAACATCCCATGTAAGAGAAATCACAAGAGATAGAAGATTAGCTAAAAATACTAACTTTATTTCAAACTTGAACTAGAAGTGTTTTTCATTAAACCAAAAATACTTGAACTAATTCGAATTAAGCATTGTAAACAACTATAAGCTTCAACTCTTAGCCCTAGCTAAGAGGTTTAGCCAACCATTAATAGATTGAACTAAAACTCAAAAGAAACTACTTTAAAAACATAGTAAAACATAAAAACCCTAGTTGGAGGAGTTGCGAATGCTCCACGACGCTTCTCTCTACCTCCCACAAACTTTCTAGCCTTCTATGATGCCTTAGGAAGGGAGTGGAGGTGGCCTTTTATAAGAGAAATCCTGCACCAACTTGAAAACTTTGAGAATCCGCGTAAGTAGTTCGCACTTGCGGGGACAATTTCGATTGATCGGACATATCTCCAATGGATCGGAGTACCCCTTTTCAATGATGGATCAGAACTCCTCCGATTGATCGGAAATATGTCCAGAGGCTTATGGAAAAATCTGTAATTTTGATGGGTCTACGATATGACTCCGATTGATCGGAGGTAATTCCGATGGGACTCCGATAGGACTTCGATTGATCAGAATTCTGTCCAGTAGTAACCCAGGGCTATTTTTTGCATTTTACTTTTATGGCCCTGCAGCTTTGCATTTTTCCTTTTCAGGACAATTCAAGACTTTAACTTGATTCCTTCAAGGCTTTTTCTCCACTTCTTTGACTCATCAAAGCTTGGTCTTTTAATCACTCCAAATCCTCCAAATTAGCATTAAATCCATGACATCTCTCTCTTTTATCTACAAACACAAAAAGAAGCATAAGTCCTTAACTTTAATAACTTAAACTATGCAATTGTGCTACGAATTGGGGTTCAAATATGCATAATTCATGGCTCAACACCTCCCCTTAACAATAGGAGGAAGTTCATATGAGGATGGAAAATCTCGATTGTCTTAAGTCTCATTGCCTGATGTAAAACAAGAACCTCCTGATGAAGGGCGTGGATCAAGAATCTTTCTGTCACACATGGACCAGAAAATGATCTAGGAAAAGTCGACAAAAATTGACTATTTTCATATGGATGGACCAAAAGAAGGCGGATAGTAAATCAGCCATAATTTTTTTATCTGAGAGGAATTACGGGACACCCAACATATGAATTCCTACTGAATTTTTTTCTGTGATGAACTGACCCACAAATGTGGGTTGTGTTCATCTGTTTCTTTAGAAAATGCACGGTTACAATAGAAAAATGAAATTTTAGGAAAATCTACTATTTTTTGTAATTCTGATTTTTAGTATTTCCTTTTATTTTGGAGTTTTTTATTTATTTAGGAGTTTCTATTTTTATGAATAATGAGTTTTAGAAAAGCTCTACTTAGTAGTATTCTTTAATTAGGATTTTATTATTTTTAGTAACTTTCTATTTTGAAAATTTTACTATTTTTAGTAAGTACGAATCAGGGTTTATTTAGGGATATATAAGGTTGTTAAATTCATTTTTTAGGGATATTTTCATTGTTATTCAATAAAATTTTAATTTTTACCAATTTTCTCTCGTGGATTCAAGATTTTCCCTTGTGGATTTGAGGAAGCCCTATTAGGGAGTCCAATGAGCCTTGTGGATTCAAGGTAGTTATCCCATGAGGAAGACGGTGATCGACCTCACCACTTTCCCCTACGTCATTGGTATGAAAAAGATGATTCTTCCTTAGGACGATGGCTTCTAACGAAGGGTCGAATTTCATCTTACAGACGGTGCTCCAAAGGATTATCTCATGGCGACGGCTTTCAATGTAGTATGGCGGTAGAATCAGTTAATCTTGTAAGGTATACAGAAAACCCTTGACTTCATCACAACAGAGTTAAATCTTCCCCAAGCCTAAGGCGATGATCAACTACATGTGATCACTATATGGAATAATGTCATATTTTGTAGAGTGGCCCCGGTGGCCAATTGCAAGGCTACCCCAGCCGATTTAGAACCCAGCAATGAGGAGGTAGAAGACATTATTGTATGATGGCCTGCGCATGGGAACGATCATGGGGATCATGTTGAAAGAGATTTTTGAGATAATGCAAGTTTAGATAAGGTCTCTAAAGTACAACCCACCAACATCTCACGAGATTTTTAAAATTCTAAGGAGGTGGAGGAGATCAATACCTCAGTCTTAGAGGATAAGGAAGAAGAGTCTGAAATTATTCCAGACGTTGTGGAGTCAGCTTTGTAGGAATTCATGAGAAGACGCTGCCATACCAACAAAGCAGGAACTTAAGGCGATTGTGGTTGCCGAACTTTCTGATGAATAGTTCCTTTGTGCAGAAAATTATCCTTTCTCAGGTAGAGTCAACCTTCGATGTGCCAGAGCAGGTTGTGATTATTCATGTTGGCATGGAGAAGAAGTTAGAGAAATTTGTTACAACGTTCCAAGACAAGGCTAGCAAACATTGACTTACGAAGTTGAAAGCGGATCATGGCCCTAATTTGAAGCGAAACTTGAGGACAAACTTTTTTCAAGTGTGGGAATCTGATGTAGAATAAGAACCACTTGATGAAGGGTGTAAATCAAGCATCTTTTTATCACACATGGTCTGAAAAAAGATCAAGAAAAAGTCGACAAAAATCGACGATTTTCACATAGATGGACCAAAAGAAGGCAGACCGTGAATCAGCCATAACTTTTGATCTGAGAGGAGTTACGGGACGTATAACATATGGATTCCTCCTAAAGTTTATTTTTATGGTTTTAGTGGTTACAATAGAGAAACGAAATTTTAGGAAAAACTACTATTTTTTGTGTTTACTTTTTTTTAGAGTTTCTGTTTATTTAAGAGTTTCTATTTTTTCAGAATAATGAGTTTTAGAAAGACAAATTATGATTCTACTATTTTTAATCACTTTCTATTTCGAAAAACTTACTATTTTTAGTGAGTACGAATTATGGATTGTTTAGGGATATAGAAAGTACTTAAATTCGTTTTTCAGGGATAATTCTTATTATTATTCAATTAAATTATGGTTTTTACAAATTTTCTCTTATGGATTCGAGATTTTCCCTCATAGATTTGAAGAAGTTTTATTGAGGAGTCCAAGGAGCCCTGTGGATTCAAGGTACTTATCCCATGAGGAAGACGGTGATCGACCTCACCATGTCCCCTTGTGTCATTGCCTAATCAAGCTAGCTCATCCGCCACATGATTAGGCTCCCTCGGGACAAACAATTTTAACCTGGGAAGAACTAATCTACTTTTGATTACCAATACCACATCTTCCACATGTAGAGGAGCCATTGTTAAGCAGATCCACAATAGACTTGGAGTCGCTTTCCATCACTATCTTGGAAATCCCCTTGTTGACGCATAGGGATAACCCATCCACAAGAGCCCGAAGCACTAGCGCTGGAATCTTTGCCGAATCCCCTAGAGAATTCAAAGATAATTGACCCCTCTTGTCCCTGACGACACCACCGCCTCCCAAGGGCCCTGGATTTCGACAACCCGACCCATCAACATTTATTTTTACCCATCCTTCCCTCGGCTTGTTCCATTTCACAATGGATATGGACCTAGGACAAGATTGGGGGATGGGGATGCCCAAATGCTGAAACAGAAGTTGCTTAGACCAGCTGAGATGCTGAGGAGGAGGCATGATATTGCTGGCCAAAACCAGCCATCTACGGATCTTGGATATCACTCTCTCAATGCTAAGAATTTTTTCCTCAAGCCGAATCCTATTCCTCTCCTTCCAAATCTCTCACAAGGTGAAGACTAGGACGAAACCCCTCAAAGAAGAGACCGAGTCTCTGGCTGACCGAGCTTTCATGAGCTTATCATGTTGGTTTACTTGCCTGCTTTATTAGCTTGTGTGCATGGGCATTGAATCTCAAACATTCGTTGTTCATTCCTGTGTTAGGTTCAAGAGATTGAGAAACAAACCGATAAGGTTTCTAAGCTACTGAAAGAGTTCCAGGTATGTAATACATCTTCCCACTTCCCATCAACAATTTTTAATTTATTTTTCATCATAAATATATACAGTCTTTTTTTTTTTTTTTTGGCCTTGAAAATCACTGAAAGCCTTTTGAGATTTTGGACTTTTAGATGCATTTAAAGGAAAAGCTTTATTGGTTTTTCTATAAATAAAGAAAAGGTGGAAGGCGAGGTTGGTGTATAGACATAAGGATCCCTGAAAATCCTAATCATAATGTTATATACTAGTTTAATCTATAGGTGTCCACCACATGAAAATCCATGGAATTTGAGCCATCGTTTATACTTATATCATAGTGCCACATCACTTTTTCAGAAATAATAACATCATTCAGCGGCAAATAAAAAATGGGCTAGAATGGTCTGCATGGCATGCATTATTCACACCTTCCAAATCATGGCCCATTTCACAGAAAATGATCCTATCCATCCAACTAGTGGCCATTGATCCAACAATTAGAAATGCCACGGTTCATGGTCAAAACGCAAAGGGATATTCAGACACTTAGGTATGTAAATTGGTATTATTGGATAGTGATGATCAATGCAGAATGGGCCTGTGATTTGGACAGTGATTATCCATGTAGAATGGGGCCTGTGATTAAAAATGTTACGGTTAATGGTCAAAACTCAAAAGGACCATATTCAGACTCTTAGGGTACGTTTGGTTGCACCACATATCATGAAATTTCATGATATTCAGAGGCACCCTTGGAAAACAGGAAGCAGATTGCATACTGAGTAAACTATGTGGGGCCCACATGGGTATATGCATCTTATCCACGCCGTCCATTCGTTTTCCAGATCATTTCAGGGCAACAGGAAACGGTTGGAATATTGACGTCCACGGTTGGAAACGTTTTCCTGATAATTTCAAGGCAACAGTGAAGTTTATTTGTCATCCATGGTGGCCCCACATAGTTTACTAAGTACGCAATCCACTAGTTAGAATAAATAAGATATTTGATTTTCTTACCAACGTCAAAAGCTGGTGACAGGAGTGGATGGAGGCACGTGAGGCCGTGAGGGCGATGGAATCTCGTGCCAAAGCATGTTCCTCAGATGAATTTAGTAACTTAAACTGCCTCGAGTCATGTGCTGCATACCAGTTTTTTTATGGTCGACTTGGGTGAGACCCTGGAACCAGCGAAGTGGGTGGCATCCTGACGTGTTCACAGTAGCAATCGTCCAGGTGGGCAGCATATGTGCTAAGCTTCCGCACATGAGAAAGCCCACTCCCGTTAGAGACTCACGGACCGTCAGTCAAGTTTTGGGGTCTCACACTCCTTATCCCTCCCTCCGGCTCTCTTCCTCTCATTCATCGCCCAAGAGATCCTGTTCTCTCTATCTCTCCCTCTCTTTCTCTCTTGCCATCAGGCTCTCGCTGGCTTTCTCTGTTCGATTATTGGCAGCGATGTCATCTCTGGCGCAGGTATTTTCTTTAATTTTTTTTTTCCAGATTTATTTATAGTTGTGAATCATTTTTAAACAACAAAGAGGGTTCGAAATTCCCACAACGATCTCAGCTATTATCCTTTCTCACTCCCATATACGGTTTGAGAATTGCAGGAATTCCACTATCCGATTAGGTGGTGCTAAAAAATCTAGGGCATCGCTTGCCCTAAAATTGCAGAGAGATTCAAGAATCCAGGGCAGTTTGTAATGCCCTGCAAGGAATGGAGTTCATGGATGCTTATAGACAAACGGGCCCTTGCTCTTTCTTGTTGGAATATGTAAACAAAACCAGTTTTTACTTAAGAGCTAAGAGTCTTAGTGACTAAGAGACTTAAGAGCTAAGAGTCTTAGTGACTAAGAGACTTAATAGCTAAGAGTCTTAGAGGCTAAGGGACTTAAGAGTTAAGAGTCTTGGAGGCTAAGAGTCTTAAGGGCCAAGAGACTTAGGAGTTAAGTGTTTTTCAAAGCACTATAAAAGAAGGTGGCATGAGCCATTTGTATGCATGAGAAAAGAGAGAGTGAGTGAGAGCAAGAAGAGCTAGAAGAGCCAAGTAGAGGCAAGAAAGCATTGTAATGCAATAAGAAGTATTTTCTTTGAAAAGAGTTGTGTCTTTCTTTCTTTGTGTTTGTTTTGGTTCCAGGCTTAGTATAGCCAACCAACTGTCCAGATCCTGTTAGGCCACCAATCTGCGCACACACTTCTCTAAGGGCTTAGCAAAGCCAACATCAATATCCACCAACAAACTGGTATCAGAGATTTGGTCGTGAAAAGATTGCCACCACAATCCAGCCGCAGATTCCAAGGTTGTCAAAGGACAACTATGAAAATTGGTGCATCCAGATGAAGGCGTTATTCGGGTCACAAGATCTATGGGAGATCGTCACTGATGGGTATGTAGAACCCACTACGGAGCAAGAAGCTGCCTACAACACCGAGCAAAAGGCCGCTCTCAAAGATCAAAGGAAAAAAGACAAGAAGGCTTTATTCATTCTCTATCAAGGGATGGATGATTCAACCTTTGAAAAGATCGCCGAAGCGACGTCTAGCAAACAAGCATGGGAGATCCTTAGCACCATTTTTAAAGGCGTTGATCGTGTGAAACGGGTTCGCCTATAAGCTCATAGAGCCGAGTTTGAGGTCGCACACATGAAGGAAGGTGAGTGCATTTCCGACTACTTCTCAAGATTACTTGTAGTCATTAATAATTTGAAAAGAAATGGTGAAAAGATCGAAGACATTCGGGTCATCGAAAGGGTGCTTCGATCCCTCACAACCAAGTTTGAACATGTGGTTGTGGCCATTGAAGAATCAAAGGATCTTGAAAAGCTCTCCATTGAAGAGTTGATAGGATCGTTGCAAGTTCATGAGCAACGAATGCAAAAGACTACTGGTTCCATGGCTTTGGAGCAAGCATTGGAGTCAAGGTTGACTCTAAATGAACAGAAGATAGGCCGTGGAAATTTTCAACGCGGTGGCCGCACCGATAGCAATCGTGCAAGAGGCGGAAGGCGTGGATATCATCAAAGCCATGCACAAAATCAACAAAACAATACCAATTTTCGTGGAAGAGGAACTGGTAGAGGCAGATCCATGCGTAGTCGTGGAAATACAAGAAATGTTCAATGCTACAAGTGTGGCAAGATCGGCCACTATGCCTCTGATTGTTGGAGCAAAGTAGATCACGATGAACGATCCAACTATGCCGAAGCATCACACCATGAAAATGAGAACTTCACACTTTTTCTTGCACAAGAAAAGGCGTGTGATCGACTAGACATATGGTATCTCGACACTGGTGCAAGCAACCATATGTGCGGCAACAAAGAACTTTTTCTGGAACTCACAGAAGATGTTCATGGTAATGTGAGTTTTGGTGACTCATCAAAGGTACCCGTGAAAGGTAAAGGAAAAATCAAAATTTATCAAAAGAATGGCGCACCAAATTACATCTCCAATGTGTATTATGTACCCAACATGAAAAGTAACATACTCAGCATTGGCCAACTCCTTGAAAAGGGGTATGTCATACACATGGAGAACTTCAATCTTTCTTTGAGAGATGCATATGGGAGACTTATCGCACAAGTCCAAATGGCAAAGAATCGTATGTTCCCGCTCCATATCAACACAAGACTTGAGAAGTGCCTCTATAGTCTTGTAAAGAATGAATCGTGGAGATGGCATCTTCGCTTTGGGCATCTTCATTTCAGTGGCCTAAAGCTATTATCTTCATCAAACATGGTACATGGCTTGCCAGCCATTGAAGCTCCGAAACATGTGTGTGAGGCGTGCACACTTGGCAAGCAACAAAGAAACTCATTCCCAAGTGGAGTGTCACGAAGAGCAAAAGAGCCATTACAGTTGGTTCACACAGACATTTGTGGACCATTAGAGACACCCTCTCTTGGAGGTAATAAATACTTTATTACCTTCATTGATGATTTCAGCAGAAAGTTATGGGTGTACTATCTCAAAGAGAAAGCTATTGCCTTCACTATCTTCAAAAATTTCAAAGCTCGAGTTGAAGTTGAAAGTGGCTACAAGATCAAAGTACTCAGATTTGACAGAGGTGGAGAGTACACCTCAAATGCATTTAGAGACTATTGCAGTGAACAGGGCATCAAGCAGCAGTTTACAGCAGCCTACACACCACAACAGAATGGCATAGCAGAAAGAAAAAATCGCACTATTCTCGACATGACAAGGACCATGCTGAAAGAAAAAGGACTGCCAAAGAATTTCTGGGCAGAGGCGGTTGCTTGTACTGCCTATCTACTCAATCGGTGCCCTACGAAAAGTGTCAGGAACATGACACCACAGGAAGCATGGAGTGGCTACAAACCAAGCGTGGCTCACC
The DNA here is from genome assembly GCA_003013855.2 of Liriodendron chinense. Classification (NCBI taxonomy): domain Eukaryota; kingdom Viridiplantae; phylum Streptophyta; class Magnoliopsida; order Magnoliales; family Magnoliaceae; genus Liriodendron; species Liriodendron chinense. Next base: position 265,412 of record PVNU02002432.1, read on the forward strand.
TAAGAATCTTTGGGTGTGTTGCATACCCTCAAGTACCAAAGGCGAAAAGAAAGAAGCTCGATGATCGTGGCGAGAAGTGCATCTTCATTGGATACAGTGAAGAATCCAAAGCTTACAAACTCTACAATCCACTAACTAATAAAGTAGTGGTAAGTAGAGATGTGATCTTCAACGAGGAAGATACGTGGAAATGGAATGAAGAAGAAACTGCCAAAGAAAATTGGTTCGAGGTAGAAAAACAAGAAGAAAAACTTGAAAGTCAGGAGCAGACAGCCGCAACACCTTCTCCGGCCACATCTTCAGTTCGCAGATGTCCAAAAGGACATTTCATCTCTCCAGGAAGTACCTCATCAGCTCAAAGTTCAGCCGGTTTATCCTCATCCATGACTCCTATCAAAATGAGGAGTTTAGAAGAAATCTATGAGCAAACAGAAGAAGTCAATCTTTTCTGCCTGTACGCAGATCATGAGCCCCTTACATTCCAGGAGGCTATAAAGGAAGAATGCTGGAGAATTTCCATGAAAGAAGAAATTCATGCCATTGAGAAGAATGACACTTGGGAGCTGACTATGCTTCCTCAAGGCCAAAGAACTATTGGTGTCAAATGGGTATATAAGATCAAGCGTGCAGCCGATGGAGAGATTGATCGTTATAAAGTAAGGCTCGTGGCTAAAGGCTACAAACAAAAGTATGGCGTGGACTATGACTTCCTGTTGCCCGTCTTGATACTGTGAGAATGATAATCTCCCTTGTAGCCCATCACAGTTGGATGATCTACCAACTGGATGTGAAATCCGCATTCCTGAATGGAATACTCGAAGAAGAGGTCTATGTCGACCAGCCTGAAGGCTTTGTTGTGCAAGGGGAGGAACACAAAGTGTATCGGCTGAAGAAAGCTCTCTATGGGTTGAAGCAGGCTCCACGTGCTTGGAATGCACGTATCAACAACTATCTTCAAGAAAACGGCTTCGACCAATGCCCATATGAGCATGCAGTCTACATCAAGAAGAATGCTCATGGAGATATACTAATTGCATGCCTATATGTGGATGACCTGTTGTTTACAGGAAACAGCCAGTCAATATTTGATGAATTCAAGATGGCCATGTTCAAAGAATTCGAAATGACCGATGGTGGACTCATGTCCTTCTTTTTGGGTATCGAGGTGAAGCAACAACTTAACGGCATCCACATATCTCAGAAGAAATATGCAAAAGAACTTCTTGAAAAGTTCAAGATGACCGATTGCAATGCTGTGAATACGCCTGTAGCAACAGGCCTGAAGCTAACAAAAGAAGGAGAAGGAAGAAGCGTGGACTCAACTCTATTCAAGAGTCTGATTGGAAGTCTCAGATACCTCACAATCACTAGGCCAGATATCGTCTATAGTGTTGGGCTTCTAAGTAGGTACATGGAAGCGCCAAAAGAAACACACTGGCTCGCTGCAAAAAGAATCCTTAGGTATGTTAAATGAACCGTGGAATTCAGCCTCTTTTATCCATACAATGATGAAGCAATGCTGTATGGATATTCAGACAGTGATTGGGGAGGTGATCAAGATGAAAGGAAAAGCACCACAGGGTATGTGTTCTATCTTGGTTCAACGGCATTCACATGGAACTCGAAGAAGCAAAGCATCGTCGCCTTATCTACATGTGAAGCTGAGTACGTGGCAGCATCGTCCACAGTGTGTGAAGCAATTTGGTTGAAGAACCTACTAAAGGTGCTGAAGCATCCGCAAGAGGAATCCACAATCATATACGTGGATAACAAGTCTGCAATCGAACTTGCCAAAAATCCAGTACAACATGGAAGGAGCAAACACATCGATACCAGGTACCATTTTTTAAGAGATCATGTGAAACAGAAATCGGTGAAATTGGAGTACTGTCATACCACTGAACAAGTGGCAGATATTTTCACGAAGGCATTACCGATTGATACATTCAGACGACTAAGGTCGATGCTCGGAATGAAACCGGTTTTGGTTTAAAGGGGAGTGTTGGAATATGTAAACAAAACCAGTTTTTACTTAAGAGCTAAGAGTCTTAGTGACTAAGAGACTTAAGAGCTAAGAGTCTTAGTGACTAAGAGACTTAATAGCTAAGAGTCTTAGAGGCTAAGGGACTTAAGAGTTAAGAGTCTTGGAGGCTAAGAGTCTTAAGGGCCAAGAGACTTAGGAGTTAAGTGTTTTTCAAAGCACTATAAAAGAAGGTGGCATGAGCCATTTGTATGCATGAGAAAAGAGAGAGTGAGTGAGAGCAAGAAGAGCTAGAAGAGCCAAGTAGAGGCAAGAAAGCATTGTAATGCAATAAGACGTATTTTCTTTGAAAAGAGTTGTGTCTTTCTTTCTTTGTGTTTGTTTTGGTTCCAGGCTTAGTATAGCCAACCAACTGTCCAGATCCTGTTAGGCCACCAATCTGCGCACACACTTCTCTAAGGGCTTAGCAAAGCCAACATCAATATCCACCAACATTTCTTCCCAAATGCTCGTTTCCTTGCGATCACTGTCGATTATTAATTGCCTTGTGATTTGGGATGTTGCCTCGCTCAAGGTCTGCTACTTGTCCTTGTGATCACCGTTGATGCCAATTGGAGTGGGTTGGGAATTTTCTGAAATCCTAAATCCTTAATTGAATATGGAGATTTTATGAAATTGTTAAGGCAATGTAATTGAATCCCTAAAACAATGCATTGAACCCCCCTAACACAATGCAATTGAACGGTTCTCTTCTAGAACATAGAAATTCCAATATACATACATGTGCGTTGCTCAATGGTTTTTGTTTAGGCATGATGATGTTCAAAATCTACATGTGAATGCTTAAATATAAATTTAACTACTGATATAAATTGACGTACTTGAAAGTTAGATTTTTCAAATTTGCCTTTGTAATTGTTGTATGGGATCTTGCATCACTAAGGGGAACATCTTCGTATGTATAATAAGAATATTATGACTGTCTGAGAAATAAATGCAATTGTTTTTTTTTTTATACTCAAACTTAAGTGTACATTAAGATTGAGATTGTGACTGGGATGCATTGGTGATGGATGTCTTTCTGGATGAATGAGAGCCATGTTTTTTTTTTATTGGTATGAAGCAATGCTTATTACATTTCACCGCCCACTTGGAGGCTGCACATTGTGCAGATATTAGGGTGCTTGACATGTAAAGTTGGTCATCCATGTTCACATGCGTACGCTTCTAACAGTTCTAAAATCGATTGTTTCTTATTTTCGCTTCTCTTGCTTCAGAAACTACACTGATTAATGTTGCGCTTGGGTTTTTTTTTTTTTCCTTTTTTCTTCAAAAACTCATTATAAATAGAGATTTGATAGAATAGCAAATTAAGGTTTATACCCCCCATAAATTTCAAAATAGAAATGCTCTTTAGCTGATAAGTTCCTCTTATTATGTTTCTGTAACTTCAAAATGTATTGTCATGTACTATAATGAATATGGACATTATACTGCTCTTGAAAGTGAGGAAACTTTGAAGAGAGTTCCTTTTCTTTTCTCAACTTTGAAGAGAGTTCGTTTTCTCTCTCTTTTCCAATGCCTGTATCTTGCATAGGGAATTATATGATCCTAAAACCAATGATATCCATGGCATACTCACGTTCATCAATTTGAATGGTGGGCACAACAATCCACATGATTGTTATGTTGGGGTGCCCTATGGATGGACCATGTCCAGAGAATCTCCTCGATAGAACAACCTTAACCTTTCAATCTGTGGCCTGAAAAAGAGAAATGGAGCAATGGCTCATATTTGGCTTAAAAAGGCCCATGATTGGTGGCTGGGATTTTCCAATTCGAGAGACTTTTGGGGCATAGTCCATTCACTGGGGTTTCATATCAAATAAAACAGTCTAGATTACTAAGCTTGGACCCCACGTGCACTAACCAAAAACTTGATTATGCTGTGGACTTTGTGCCATATAATTCCTCTTCGCATGTTTGCATCTGATCTGAGCCCGTTGTTAGCTAATTTTTTAATATTTTTCTTTCCTTCATAGAGTAATCAAGTTTGCGTACTTAATGCAGGTCCAAGAATAACCAAGTCTAAGTGGGCTGCTTGTGGGACGGTATTTATGAGCTCAACGTCGGCTTTGTTGGTCTGCCTCTTTTAGTCCTGAGTGCGAACCCCAGAACATAGCTGCTTATATATGACAAGGCTAAATGAAATCATCCTACGGTTCCAATGTCTTTCTATTCATTAAAATTTTGTAACTGCTAGCTAGCAGCAAAAGACTATTGTAAAACATACATCAATATCTAAGGGTTGGAAGTGTTTCAGGGAGGTAGTTTGGTATCTGAGATAGATTCATTTTCTTAAGCCGTAATTTCGGCATTTTGGAAGGAATAAGTAACTTTATATTCAAACTCTGTAAACTGTACTACACTTCCTGTTATATACTTACTTCCTGAAAGACAACGCTGGTGGTCATGAAAAATGTGAAACATGTCTCGATTCTTAATTACGTCATGTGGAATTATTTTAACGGTTAGAAATCAGGTGCACTTTCCCAAATGGATCTCCCTTGGGTTTAATTAGCGTTAGATGCATGAACATCTATTTGGGGATCATCAAGTTTCAGAGAAAAAAATATCACAAGGCCTTTGATTTGGGAGTTTGCGGATCCCTTTGAGTGAAGCTGCTGGGGCACATGCAAATTTGGTGGAATTCCATCCTTCAACGACACATCAAGGCAACCTAAAGGATGCCCCAAACTGGCATGAAAGATCAAATATTCTAATGAGTTCACTATTTTCTTTTATTTTTCTTTTTATTTATTTTTAATTTTTTTAATTTTTTAATTTTTATTTTTTAATCAATGGAGCTATCAAAAGTGAAAAAAAAAAAAATGATTATCCATTCCTCTCCTTCCCATGATAAGAGAGGCAGTTTTTTGTTTGATCCTTAGCGACGGTTGGATTAGTGGTTAATGAAGCATTTACGACAAAATTGGCAATAATTAATTATTTTCCATGTTTACGAGTGTACTAAGAATCGATCATGGATTCACTGGCAATCATTATGATGTGTGCATCCATAAATATGAGATATGTGCATCAATGAGATAATCCCCCAAAACAAGAAAAATTGTTATTCTCATTGAAATGAATTTTAAGTAAATGGGGAAGGCTTTTAAGTCATAGTTTCATTGAATTTGGAGAGGACCTCACAACAGTCTGGACCACTAAACTATGGTCCCCACACTTATGGACCGAAAGATTTGATATTCGTATCCCCATGTAAAACATCAAGTTAATTTAGAAATTGTACTTTTAAATAGGGATTTCAAACATCGAATTTGTTTGGCCCTTCAGCATCAATATATTTCAGGTTGTTAAGTCACAATTTGCCTAAGAATGTGAAGACTTGTTTATGTTCGCATTGAAGCCAAGTGCTTGGCTAGCAATGAGCATGAAAGAGGCAGCCTAGTATAGTCTAGGTATCTTTAATGGCCTTCCATTAATAATAATAGTTGTGATCGACAACAGCCTAGTAAGGGCCATATATCTCTTTTTCTTTTTGTTCTTTTCTCAATTTCACACTCAATTTTGACAAAACGTCATTCATTGATAATAAATTGTCTAAAAGAGCAATCAGTCTCAGCAAGATTTATGGGTTGAACCAGCATTACTACTCAATTGACATCAACTATATGAAGAATAAATTAAAGGGGTAAAAAGCAAAAGGACTAGTTGAAAAAGAAAATGTCTTGTTGAAAATGACTATTAACTAAAAGATAATTCTGTCAATTTATTTTCATAACAGGGGCAACAATTATGATAACAAAAATAAAAATTAAATAACATAATTTTGCTTGCAGGGACTCCTTGCAGCAATGCAATTATTGATGCTCCCTCACTTGAGAAAACACGTGCAATTCCTCCCTCAATGGAGCCAACCCGACATGTAACTCCTGCACTTCAACCCATATGTACTGATGTTCCTCCCTTAATGCTTGGGTATCATCTTGTAGCCCACTAAGGATATTGCGTTATTCGAATTTCATACAATTGGACTTCAATCATCTGCACTTCCCGTGCTAATTTCATCCACCAATAAAATTCCTTGCAATCCCTTTTGTCCTACCAATTTCATCCAAACAACATTATTGTATTAAAATTTAAAAGTTCGTAGCAATTTAACAAATATGACATAATAAAAAAAAAATACATTAGGAGCTATGCAAGTACAAAATCTCATCAGCTAACAGTGGGAGAATGGGACGTCTTGTTCATGATACTGTAAGGGACTGAAAGAATCTCATTAACTTCAGTCAAATTGCCGCTGTTGCATAGGCAGTGGAGAAGGGTCTTAGGAATATAATGAGAAACTACGAATTTCCATTTCAATCCCATTCAACCAAACACCATTTGAAAAGCCACATGGATATCTCTTAAAGTTCTCTTTGAGATATTAGAACTCCTCAAAAACCAGTAAAGAAAAACAAAGAAAATTTAAAAACTAAAAAAACTCAAATGAGATTTCAAATAACCACCAAAACCAATATAAAATATTGAAATCTAGGCAATGGAGACAACCCAATTAACCCATTTCATTCATATACTGAAGATGGAAAAGCAAACAAACAAATTTAAAAAATCCAATTCATAAATTTCAAACAAAAAATTCTAACAGTATTAAACCGATCAAATACTATTTTCTATGGATTCTTGAAATATCTTGAGATACCACCAAACCGACTACAGAATTTAAGGCGAACAAAGGAAGAAAATAGAAAATCTGCCGATGTTTCTCCTTCAACACCTAACTTGAAAGAAAGAAAAGAAGAGATTACAAATATTAAAAAAATGATTTGAATGGTGGAAGAAAACATACTCTTTTTATCTCCTTTTTTTTCCAGTTTCGGTGAAAACAGAGAGTTTGGTTGAGAGGATTTGATCTTCTTCTCTGTTGTTTTCTCTCTCCTTTTGGGCTTGACTTCGGTGAGATCACAAGAAAGGGAGAGGATTCGCCAAAGAGGGAGGGAGAACCGGAGAGAGAATGAGGAAGAGAGAAGAATGAGAGGGGCTGAAACCCCCGAACCCAAGCCTAACGTCCGTTAGCCTCTAACATCTTTTGCATTTTCGCACATGCCATCTTCTTGCATGCCACCGCCTACCCGGACGAATGCTACTACGATACGTCAGGATCCCACCGACTTCGTTGGTTCCAGGGTCTCACCCAAGTCGCGCCCGTTTTTTATACTAAGGCCAGGAAACCAAGGAAAAAAAAATTGGAGATTTATGCCAATTCAGGAGATATTCTCAAGATCTGGGCGATTCATTTATTGAGCCTCACCAGAAACATACCCTGTTGATGTCAGATTTTGTAACGAGATCCTCCGGCTTTCCTCCTTCACTCCAGCAGGGATTTCCACCACCAGACCTGAAGCAAGACAGCAAATAAGGGTGGCTAGGGACCAGCCGTTAGCCCTCCGATGCTTAAGTTAGGCCACAGTAAGAAGAGAAGCCAAGCAAAACGGGACCCAGATTGGATGTTGTGTGCGTACCTGCTCTTAATGGAGCCACCCCTTTATATAGATCTGAAGCAATCCAATTTGTTACGTGAGATGTCGAAATCCCGTTGATGTCGCATACGATACTGAGAATTTGCTGATTTCGTGGTATAAGATCCTATCTTTTGAGTCAGATCCAACCCAATGACTTATTTCAACAATCACGCCCCTTGATGGTAATCCCTTGAAATCCGGCTGGAAGCCGTAGTTGGAATCATAGCTTCCGAAAAGGAAGGAGACGCCCGTAGTTGGAGTCATAGCCTCCGAAAAGGAAGGAGACGCCCGTAGTTGGAGTCATAGCCTCCGAAAAGGAAGGAGATGCCGACAAGACGGAAACCACCGAACTGGTTGTAGCCCTGCTTGGTGTCGCAGAGGGATTGGACAAGCTGCTCGACGGAAATCGGGTGCTAGTACTAAAAGCTAAGAGATATTACCACAGGAAAGCTACTCGCAGGTTAGAATGTGGTCGCGAGTCCAAGTACATACTTAGATGTAACGTCTTTCAACGACTTGTGAGAAGGTCTGTTCGCGGATCGAGCTTTGCCGTATTTGACTATCGGTTATGAAGACTCAAGACCTGCGAATAGCTGCTCCGTATTCTTCAATCTATGACTCCTGATCAGGTGAGCTCGAGAGTCGAATGGACGTCCCGCACTTATCCAATATTCGACTCTCGATCAGATAATCTCGAGAGTCGAATGGACGTCCCGCACTTATCCATTCTTCGACTCCCGAGCTTACGATCTCGAGAGTCGAACCCGTACTCCACCTTTACCCGTTCTGCGACTCTTGATCAGATCATCTCGAGGGCGAAATGGGCATTTCCGCGTGAAATCTTATCTCCACCATTTTGCCTATAACAGATGCCCCCCAAGTCCTTGCCGCCAAGAATTCTTAAGGAAAGGACTTAGCTCACTATCACACGAAACCGCCCGCTGCTTTCATCGAGAACGGCACCCCACATGATGGGCTGGAATTAATGAGCACCAGCTTTCCGCAGCCTTTCCGCAGACAGAAAATGAAGGGGCGCTCGCCACGTGTTTGAGGAGTTAATGGGCGTGCCTGCTCGAGCGCTGTGTCAAGGGAGGGACTGCCACGTTCCATCAGATACGGCGGAATGATTGCCTATAAATATATGGAGTCCGCCATTTCTTTGATTTTCTACAGAAGTTTTTTCGAAAGGAACCTGCAGTCTTCTTTCCATTCTTCTTCCTCTTCCGGTGTTCATTTTCTTTCCTGTTTTTGGTATACTTCTTTTTTCTTCTCCTTTTATTTTTATCTTCTCATGGCTGGGAACTCTGACGAGACTACTGTCCCTCTTGGTGATGCCACTCCGGAATCCTCTGCCTCCAGCAGTGCAAGGGTTTCGGCGGGGAGATACACAGTAGCCGGATATCCTTCCATTTTATCGGAGGACCGGCTGGCTGAGCTACGGGAGAGATACCTAATCCCTGATTCAGTAACTCTCCGCTTACCCGGAGGTGGAGAAACACCAGACTCCCCCCCCCCCCCCCCCAGGATGCGTAGCATTTTATGAGTACCAACTTATCCTGGGGGTACGCCTTCCCCTCCATCCCTTCATTCGCGATGTACTCCGGTGTTACAAGATTGCCCCTGGGCAACTCATCGTGAACGGGTGGAGGGTAGTTTTGGGCTCCTTTGCCCTTTGGGCTCAGGCTGGCAACGGGGAACTCACGGCGGAAGAGTTCCTCCGTATGTTTCGTCTGAAGAAAGCTCCTTCCAGCGAAGGCTGGTATTACTTGTGTTACTGGCACCGGGATAACTTCGTGTTGGGGAAGCCCTCCTCGAACTATCCCGGCTGGAGGAAGCGGTGGTTCTATGCTTCCGGGAGCTGGGAGTCTGCCTCCTCCAGGGGTCCAGGAGTGACCCGGTTTTTCTGTGAAGGTAGACACAATCCCGCATTGTGCAGTTTCCTCAGAATGATTTTTAGGGTTTTGCTTCGTTTGACCCTTATTTGTGCTCGCAGGTATCCCGGCCTTGAGTAAACCGAATTTGAAAGGAGGGATCAACGAGAAGATTGTCAGAGTGTATAAGGTGCCTGTCGGAGATAGGCATATCGAGGCTTGCTTGTCTCCTTCGCGACTTGCAGCAGCAGGCCTCATATCCAGAAGGGAAGTTGAAATGACGAAGGCTGGAGAGAAGAGAGGCCTACTGCCCCGACTGAAGGGCACAGGCTCAAAAAGGCAGAAGAGAACCCCTGCCGAACCTTCTCAATCTTCCATCCGCACGGGCAGCGATCAGCCTGCCCTTCCAGCGAGCATGGCGGGGGGCCCAGCTGGGCCCACTATTCCTTCACTGGTGGTCGCACCTGGGCCACCAGTGATTAACATTGCTGATAATTCCCCAGATGGGGTGGGGTCCGGCTGCCCCCCAGCTGAAGAGGCTCGAGAGCAGGTAGAGCCTCAAGAGCCGACTCCTGCTCGCGAACTGGTCCCGGCTGCCGAGCAGGGACCTGCTCGCGAGTCAATGCCTCCACCTCGCGAGCAGGCCGGGTTGGTCGTTGCCCAACCGTCTGGGAGCGGGACGTACTCTATTCCCCGCCACCTCCATCCTGTATGTAAATTTTTGTTCGAGAACGTCCCGCCTCACGCCTTCGGCTCTCTTCCCGAGCCAAGTCCTGAGAACCTTATCCTCGAAGCGGGGATGAGGATGGTTCAGGTAAGACTTCGTCAAGACCTGCTTCGATCAGTTATTACGTTCCAGAATACTCTTACATTTTTCATCTCTTTTGCAGGGTTTAGATCTTATTCTGCGAACGAGGCGTGATATCGTTGCCGCCCGTCGCACGATAGAGGAGGCTGAGGGAAAGAGGACTGCCTTGGAAAAGGCAGTTCAAGGAAGAGATCAACTGCTCAAGGCTCGTGAGGCGGTGATCACGAAGAGAGATGAGGAGAAAAAGATCCTCATCGAGAAGATCCAAGTCCTGACCGACAGGTATCAGGCCTTGGACTCAGACTACGTGAAGCTCACGGGTTTGAAGGAGAAGGCTGAGAGAGAGAGGGAGATCTTCCGGCAGGACAAGATCTCGTTAGAGGAGCAATTCGCGGGGGCCAGGTCGCAGCTCAAGGAGGCCTACGACAACTTGACCAGGGAGCGCACCGCTCTTGCGCAGCTTAAGGACGACTCGATCCACTGGGACGAGGAGAGAGTCGCCCTTGTAAAAATGCTCTCGGAGGAAGGTGCTCGGGCAGTTTCCGAGTTCCGGACTTCGCAGCTGTATGACGATGAACGATATGAGTCATACGATGCTGGTCGAGACTTTGCACTGAGAGTAGTGCAACGAATGATCCCATCCTTCGATATGGGGGAATTCGGTCGAGTCGCGACCATCATAGCTGCAGAAGAGCAAGCTGCTGCCGAGAACGAGGTGACTGAAGCCACGCAGGCTGGAGGGGCTCCTGAAATGGGCCCTGAAGTCGAGAGCGTGGCTCCTCCAAGCGATTGATTTCCTTTTATTTTCTTCTCTCTTGTATCTGCGATCATGTATCTGTAATCATCTAATCATCAATGAAAAGATATTTTTGGAAGTGTTACTGTTTTGTTCTCTCTTTTTCTTTCATTTTTTTTTGCTTTATGTTGATCTCGAATGGATTTATCAGAGATGCGACCCTTAAATTCGAGCACGAGCTGTGCTGCTCGCATTTAGGGTGTATGACCACATATTCGGGCGCGAGCTACGGTGCTCGCATTCCGGAGTGCGATCCCTCCTCTCGCCAATCGCGAATAACTACCTCATGAAAAAATGAATTAGACTCAATCCGGGGGTCGTGAGACCGTATCCGCGTTGAGATAGACTGATCTATCGATTGAGATTCTGATTCTGCCAAGGGCAGAAGGTTGGTCAAGAGATGGTATACATTCTCTTCGGGGCTCTTCAGGTCCATATAAATGGAAAAGCAACCAACTAACAATGGTTTCAGTCCTACCAAAGGTAGGCAATTGGCCAAGATGTGTAAGCGTTCTCTTCAGGGCTATTCAGGTCCATATAAATGGAGTAGCGGCCAAAAGATCACTTTATTCATAAATCGTTATAATAAGCTACATCGAATCTAGGGGTAGTATCGTAGCAAATGCTCCACGTGCCAAGGGCGACGTACAGGCTTCCCTTGCATGTCTTCAAGATAATAAGTACCGGGTCGCACAACCCTGATAACTCGATACGGGCCTTTCCAATTCGGATCCAATGAACGAGCAGGAACTCCAAGACTTTGCCTTAGGACCAAGTCTCCGAACTGGAAGGATCTAGGCTGAACCTTCGCATTCCGATAACGAGCAATACGTTGTTGATATGCTGCCACTCATACTTGGGAAGCATTTCTTCGCTCTTCCAAGAGATCGAGGTGAAGTCGGAGGTTTTCATGATTGCTCGCAGGATCATACTGCTCGATCCGATATGAGGGCTCTTGAATTTCCACTGGTACCACTGCGTCAACACCAAATGCTAAGGAGAAAGGAGTTTCACCTGTTGATGTACAAGCCGTGGTTCTATAAGCCCATAATACCTCTGGCAGAAGTTCTGGCCACACCCCTTTACATTCACCTAGCTTGGTTTTTAAATGATGCTTTATGATCTTATTCACTGCCTCGACCTGCCCATTCGCCTGAGGATGATATGGAGAAGTGCGGAGATTACGTATCTTCCATTTGTCGCAAAATTCATCGAAAGCTGTGTTGTCGAACTGCGTTCCGTTATCGGTAATTATAGTGTGAGGAAGTCCGAAACGACATATAATATTTCTCCATATAAACTTAGTAGTTTGTTTTTCAGTAATCTTGGCTAATGGCTCTGCCTCGGCCCATTTGGTGAAATAATCAACCGCCACGATCGCGAACCTATTCTGTCCCTTTCCCATAGGTAAGGGCCCAATGATATCGATCCCCCATTGAGCAAAAGGCCAATGGCTATCAACTGGGGTCATCCGCTTAGACGGTACACGAGGTATAGGCAGATATCGTTGACACTTGTCGCATTTTTTAGAAAATTCGATGGCGTCCGCTTTCATAGTAGGCCAATAGTATCCTTGCCTCATCGCTTTATATGCTAGGGATCGCCCCCTGGGATGATTACCACATGCCCCCTGGTGTACTTCATCTAGAACACGAAGTGCTTCTTCTGGATGAAGACACCTTAAATAAGGCAAGGAGAAGCTTTTTCGCAACAATATTCCATCTTGTAAGGTGTACCTGGCAGCTCGAAACCGAATTTGTCTTGCAGCTTTCTTGTCTTCTGGTAGGTATCCATCTCTGAGATAAAGGATGATAGGATCCATCCAGCATGGAGATGATTGTACCGATATAACTTGCTCTAGAGTCACTTGGTCGATACTCAAGTTCTGACGGTGCTCGATGGGGATTGAATGTGATAACTCCGATTCCGGCGCAGAAGCGAGTTTTGCCAAGGAATCGGCAAGTTGGTTCTGCTCGCGAGGGATATGAATTATTTTATAAATCTTCAGTTTGGCGAGCAGGATGAGGACACGAGACTTGTATAAGGCCATTCTTTCTTCTTTGGCTTCGAATTCACCAAGAACTTGATTGACAATGAGCTGGGAGTCGCTATGAATTATCAAATTCTGGACTGCGAGGACAATGGCCAGTTCGAGGCCAACAATTAGGGCCTCATATTCTGCTTCATTATTGGAGACGCGTGATTCGAAACGTAGAGCGTATTGAAAATGCAACCCATCGGGAGCCACTAAAATCAGGCCCGCTCCACTGCCAGTGGCTCGTGACGACCCGTCCACGAAGAGCGACCATGGAGGCTGGTCGCTGGTCATGACATTATCTTCAGAAGAATATGTAAATTCGGCGATGAAGTCAGCCACGGCCTGGCCCTTGACTGCGGTCCTAGGACAGAATGAGATATCGTGCTCACTGATCTCGACCGCCCACTTAGTTAAGCGCCCGGAAGCCTCAGGTTTTTGAAGGACTTGTCGTAGTGGATGATTTGTTGGTACTAAAATAGCATGGGCTTGAAAGTAAGGTCGCAGTTTTCGAGCCGCCGCGACTAAGGCTAGGGCCAGTTTCTCCATATCAGAATACCTAGTTTCTGCATCGACCATTGCTCGACTGATATAATAAACGGGCCTTTGCACCCTGGAATCTTCTCTTATTAAAGCAGCGCTAACAGCCGTGGAAGACACAGATAAATAAAGAATGAGTTGCTCATGTGCTACAGGTTTAGATAAAATGGGAGGAGTGCTCATGTATTGCTTCAGTTGTTGGAAAGCTTCTTCACACTGAGGTGTCCACTTCCAATCAGATTTGGCCGTTGCACGAAGGAGTTTGAAGAAGGGCAAGCACTTGTCAGATGCTCGCGAGATGAACCTGTTCAATGATGCGATGCGACCTGCCAGACGCCTGAACGTCCTTCAGAGTAACAGGGGATTTCATCTCTATCAATGCTTTAATCTTTTCCGGATTTGCCTCAATTCCACGTTGGCCAACCATGAACCCAAGAAATTTCCCTGCAGACACTCCAAACGCGCATTTTTCTGGGTTTAACTTCATTTGATACTTCCTCATCAGATCAAAGGCTTCTCGAATATCTAAAATGTGGTTATCTTCAACGATGCTTTTCACGAGCATATCATCAACATACACTTCCATATTCCTACCGATTTGAGCAGCGAACATTTTGTTGACAAGACGTTGATAAGTGGCCCCTGCATTTTTAAGACCGAACGGCATTACCTGGTAGCAATATAGTCCTCGATCTGTGATGAAGGCAGTATGCTGGCTATGAGGTGGATGCATCATAATCTGGTTGTAACCAGAATAAGCATCCATAAAGCTGAGGAGAGCATGTCCAGCTGTTGAGTCGACCAACTGGTCGATCCGCGGTGTCGGAAAGCTATCTTTGGGGCATGCTTTGTTTAAGTCTGAATAGTCGACGCACATCCTCCATTTGCCATTAGCTTTCCGGACGAGAACTACGTTTGCGACCCATTCTGGGTAGTCAACTTCTTTTATGAAATTAGCCGCGAGTAGCTTCTCAACTTCAGTTTTGATTGCCATTTGTCTTTCTGCAGTAAAGGCACGTCGACGCTGATGTACGGGTTTATGCTTCGGGTCAATGTTGAGACGATGTGCGATGACATCAGGATCGATGCCTGGCATATCTTTATGAGACCAAGCAAACACATCCTTGTATTCGGTGAGGAAACGGATCAAATTTTCACGATGGACAGTGGTCAAGGAGGACCCGATGCACACGATCTTAGATGGGTTGTCTTCAGTCAGGTGGATCGCCACTGTTTCCTCCCCTGGAGTTCCCGACTTCAGAGCATTTTCTCTCGGATCCAACGAGGTGGTCGAGGGAACGTCGGGTGATCCTTGAGCTATTTCCATGACGGGCGTCGCTTGAGCCTTCTTTCGATCTTGGAGGGCTATCTGGTAACAAGACCGTGCCTCTTGCTGACTTCCTCGCACGACCCCGATGCCATTTGGGGTAGGAAATTTAACACATAAATATGAAGGGTGCAAGGCCGCTCCAACCTTAGTTAGAGACGGCCGCCCCAAGATGGCGTTATATGCTGATTTTCGATCCACGACGAGGAAGTTTACGAAGACGGTGGTCTTCGCTGGACTCTCCCCAAAAGTGACTGGGAGATCGATACTTCCTTCAGGTGTTACTACCTCTCCTCCAAAGCCGACAAGAGGGGTCGATACTGGCTTGAGGAGGTTTCTGGCAAGTGCCATCTTGTCGAAAGCCTCCAAATACAGAATATCGGCTGAGCTACCTGTATCCACCATAATTCGATGAGTCAGATAATTTGATACCTTCAATGTGACTACGATGGAATCTTCATGAGGAAAGTGAATTCCCGCTGCATCTTCGAGGGTGAAAGAAATTGGAGGATGGCTAGCTTTCGATGATTTGGACGCTTGTTCCAGCCAATAGATCTGTTGGGGTTCTTTGGACGCCTTTCGAGCGTATGCCTTTCTTGAAGCTTGAGAGTCACCCCCGCAAGCTGGTCCCCCGACGATAGTGCGAATTTCTCCCGTGGGCTCGGCGTCCTCCTGGTCGGTTTGATGATGAGGTGGTTCCTTTTGGCGAGATGAGGTCTTCGCCCTTTCTGGTGATCGATTTTTACGAGCAACATAATCCTGGAGATGGCCTTTTCGAATAAGGGCTTCGATATGGTCTCGTAAAGAGATGCAGTCCTGGGTCCTATGCCCGTGATCTTTGTGAAAGTAACAAAACTTGCTCTTGTCCCTCTTCTCGGGATCGGATTTGATCTTTACAGGCCACTTCACATATGGCTTGTGTTTAATCTCCATTAGAACCTTTTCAGGAGACTGATTAAGAGGAGTGTAATTATGATATTTACCAGAGTAAGGCCTCTTGGGAGAACGATCGCGCTGGTTACGACGGTATTTCTTATCTGTAGAAGAGGCTCCTTCTGGCTTGCGCTTCTTACTCTGTACTCCATGGCGTGTCAATGCGACTTCTTCTGCATTGATATATTTCTGAGCTTTGGCTTTGAATTCTGCCATAGTTTTCGGTGGGCTTTTATCTAAGGCAAACCTGAATTTCTCGCTCATTATTCCGGCAATGAGGGCTGTAAGACCCTTTTCTTCAGTGTAACCCTCAGTTTAAACGGCTTCGGCAGTGAATCGTACTGTGAACTCCTTTATTGTCTCCCCATGCTGCTGTTTCAGATTCATCAGATGGGAGGCTGGCTTCTTAATGCGAATACTCCCCATGAATTGAGAAAGGAATATCTCTGATAACTGGGAAAAGGAACTGATGGAACGGGGCTTTAACCCCCGGAACCACGTACGAGCTGCATCCTTCAATGTTAGGGGAAAAGCCCTACACATGATTTCTGAACCATGTCCCTCCAACTCCATGAGGGACCTATATGTTTCCAGATGTTCCAGAGGGTCACCAATTCCTATGTACGGAGCGATAACAGGCGCTCGATACTTTCTGGGTAATGGGGCTTCCATGACCTCGCTGGTGAAGGGAGATTCAGATTGGTGTATTGCCGCCATGACGGCAGATGGCCGATTTGCCTGGTATCGCTGTTCCATGACATCAAAATGATCTTGGATTCTTTTGAGATCTCCTTCCCATGGTAGGGTATAGCTAGATGTTTCGGCGGTGGAGCCTTGCGGTTGAGGTTGTCGAGACGAACTGGAATGTATGGAATGTGGAGACGGTACAGGGGGATGGCCGCCGAGTGGCGGGACCTGTGGTTCGTCCATAGAATGTCTGGAAGCTACCAGTATGGGTTGCGATGGTAACCCTCCGGAGGGTTGTTTTTGCGGTTCAGGGAAGTGTTGATCTAGCCGATTTGACAGCGCCTGAACTCCGGCATTTAGAGTTATGAGAGTGTTTCTGAGGAAACGTAGGACATCATCTTGATTTCCAGAGGCCTCCAACAGTGAGTTTGTTGTTGGTATATTCGGGGCTCCTTGAGGGATATTCGTTGGAGCACGTGGGAGGACAGGTACGGATTCCGTCTCATCAGGCGGAGGTGGTGCCTGCCTTGAAGATGAAGGATGAACAGCCTTTTTAGGAGGCATCGTTGAAGGATTTTGATCGGTGGTTAGCACGATTGATTTTGATGATCCAGTCGTTCCCACAGACGGCGCCAAACTGTTGATGTCAGATTTTGTAACAAGATCCTCCGGCTTTCCTCCTTCACTCCAGCAGGGATTTCCACCACCAGACCTGAAGCAAGACAGCAAATAAGGGTGGCTGGGGACCAGCCGTTAGCCCTCCGATGCTTAAGTTAGGCCACAGTAAGAAGAGAAGCCAAGCAAAACGGGACCCAGATTGGATGTTGTATGCGTACCTGCTCTTAATGGAGCCACCCCTTTATATAGATCTGAAGCAATCTAATTTGTTACGTGAGATGTCGAAATCCCGTTGATGTCGCATACGATATTGAGAATTTGCTGATTTCATGGGATAAGATCCTATCTTTTGAGTCAGATCCAACCCAATGACTTATTTCAACAATCACGCCCCTTGATGGTAATCCCTTGAAATCCGGCTGGAAGCCGTAGTTGGAATCATAGCTTCCGAAAAGGAAGGAGACGCCCGTAGTTGGAGTCATAGCCTCCGAAAAGGAAGGAGACGCCCGTAGTTGGAGTCATAGCCTCCGAAAAGGAAGGAGACGCCGACAAGATGGAAACCACCGAACTGGTTGTAGCCCTGCTTGGTGTCGCAGAGGGATTGGACAAGCTGCTCGACGGGAATCGGGTGCTAGTACTAAAAGCTAAGAGATATTACCGCAGGAAAGCTACTCGCAGGTTAGAATGTGGTCGCGAGTCCAAGTACATACTTAGATGTAACGTCTTTCAACGACTTGTGAGAAGGTCTGTTCGCGGATCGAGCTTTGCCGTATTTGACTATCGGTTATGAAGACTCGAGACCTGCGAATAGCTGCTCCGTATTCTTCAATCTATGACTCCTGATCAGGTGAGCTCGAGAGTCGAATGGACGTCCCGCACTTATCCAATCTTCGACTCTCGATCAGATAATCTTGAGAGTCGAATGGACGTCCCGCACTTATCAAATATTCGACTCTTGATCAGATAATCTCGAGAGTCGAATGGACGTCCCGCACTTATCCATTCTTCGACTCCCGAGCTTACGATCTCGAGAGTCGAACCCGTACTCCACCTTTACCCGTTCTGCGACTCTTGATCAGATCATCTCGAGGGCGAAATGGGCATTTCCGCGTGAAATCTTATCTCCACCATTTTGCCTATAACATACCCCAGCATGGATGTTAGAATCCTCCACTTACCAGGTGGGCCGCAGGTGTATGGATAAATTGGATGGCCAGAAAAATTTGCGTAGCTGTAGGCGAGACAAGATCAATTACTGTCTCTCTTGTAGGATAACTAATCCGAATCCATTGATCTATCAGGAATTCTCAACCGATCTTCCTTGATTTCTCAAGAGGCACTCAAAGAACATGACCAAAGTAAAAACTCAAGGGTGTTTGACATCTCTACAAATAAGAGCTTATTTACTTATTTCTGGAAAAAAAAAAGCTTTTAGACCGTTTGGTAAGTCTAATCAAGTGCTTATTTGTTTAGAAATTAGCAAATAAGCTTCGATTTAATAAGTTGGGGAAGGGTTACTTTTTGAAATGGAGCTAATTTGGCTTAAGCAGGTAGAAATTTTGGACTAATTTTTGGACAAATTTTCCCTTAAACTTTTCAAGTAATTCCCATCTTATCCTCTTCTCTTCTTCGTACAATTTATTCAAGAAAGGCCCACGTGATGAATGACCCATTGTGAAGGTGGGCCCCACATGATGAATGACCCATATCAAAGGTGGGCCTACATAATGCATGATCACATCAAAGGTGAGCCCCACATGATGGATGACCTGCTTCAAAGTGTGGCCCTGCATGATGAACGATCCACATTAAGAAGGCCCTTCCTGATGATGGTCCACATCAAAGGTGGGACCCACACGATGGATGGTGGACATTGAATGTGGGACCACATGATGGAAGATTGACATTAAAGGTGGGCCCACATGATGAATGACCCATATTGAAGGTTGGGCCCCATATGAGGGTGGTCCATAGCAAAGGTGGGACCTACATGATGGATGGTGGACATCAAAGGTGGGTCCCACATGATGGACTATCCACATCAAGTGGGCCCCACATGATAGATGATCCACAACAAAGGTGGGACTCACATGATGGATGCTTCACATCAAAGGTAGGACCCACGTGATGGATGGTGGATATTGAATGTGAGACCACATGATGGAAGGTTGACATTAAAGGTGGGCCTACATGATGAATCACCCATATAAAAGGTTGGGCCCCACATGATGGATGGGCCACAACCAAGGTGGAACCTACATGATGGATGGTGGACATCAAAGGTGGGTCCCACATTGTGGACTATCCACATCAAGTGGACCCCACATGAATAGTGGTCCACAACAAAGGTGAGACCCACATGATGGATGGTGGACATCAAAGATTGGCCCCACATCAAAGTGGACCCACGTAATGAAAGGTTCACATCGAAGGTTGGTCCCACATGATAGATGGCCCGCAACAAAGTGTGGCCCAACATGACGGAACATGCGCACCAAGCAGGTCCCAATTTATGGACAATCCATGTCAAGGGTGGGACCTACATGATGGTCATTGAAGGTGGGCCCACATGATGGTCCGTTGATATCAAAGATGGGCCCACATGATGAACGACCCATAATGAAGGTGGGGCCCCACACAATGAATGGTCCACATCAAGGTGGGCCCACATAATGGACGAAGTGGGCTTCACATGATGGATGCCCACATAAAAGTATGGTCCCTCATAATGGACAATTCACATTAAGTGGGCCCCACCTAATGGATGGTCCATATCTAAGGTCTCTCATGATGGATGACCCATATCCAAAGTGGGCCGTATGATGGATGATCCACATAGAAGGTGCACCCAACATGATGACTGGTGGATATCAAAAGTGGGCCCCACATGATAGAAAATCCACTTCAAAGGTAGGGCCCATGTTGATCTCCGAATTGTGCATATTATAACCCTAATTCATCACACAATTACATTGATTGAGGTATTAAAAGAACCTTCTTATATGTATACTACTGTTTGTAGGAAAGAGAGAGAGAGACCTCATGAATTACATGTTAAAAGACTACTTTAAAGCACTCAAAAGATTAGGTGAAGAAGTGCCTAGATGTGGAAGAAATTAATGCTAAAAAAGAATTAGGAAACATCAAGTTATAATGTCTGAATTGTTCAAAAAAGACAGATTGCAGAGCTACAGGACCAGAAAATAAAATGTAGAAATGTAGGAAACAGCCATGCTGTTGCATTGAAGACCGGTCGCTGGCCTCAACCAACCGGTGGTTCTCAAAATCCGACCAATCAGGATATGACGAAATTTGACAGAATTGGTGCAAAACTCATTGGACTCTTTTTATCAGTCTAGACCGATCGGCAGACAGGTCTAGACCGGTTAGGACAAGTCAGCAGACGCTTAAAAATTCAATTTTTAGTTATATCCCTTGGGATTTTGAGCACCGACCGGTCGGCCACCACTTAGACCGCGTAAACACTCTGCAAATTCTCAAAGATTCCAAGGCAGTGACACAATTTTTCTATAAAAGGACACCTCTAGTCTCGTTTAAGTACATCCTAGAAGTGTTTTACAATCACTGGAGGTGAAGAGGATCAACGTGGAGAGTCTATACCCCTCCAACTAGGGTTTTTCTAGTTTTTCTATGCTTTTAGTAGTTTTTCTGTTTGATTCTAGTTTAATCATGATAATGGTTGGCCAGAACCTCTTAGCTAGGGCTAAGAGGTGAAGCTTGTAGTTAGTTTTGATGCTTAATTCATTTATGTAAGTACTCTAAGTTTGATTTTGGAATTTAAAGTTCTAGTTTGAATAAAAGTTAAGGTTTTTAGACAATTTTAGGAGCATGTGTACTTCAGACACATGTTCCTTATGAGTTTATGAGAATTGTTATTATGATTTAATGAGATTTGAATTGTAGTAACCCTGGAGCATGCCATTATCACTTGGTATGGCTGTTACTTCGAAGGCTACAAGTTCATCTTCTTTGTGCTTCATTAGAACTAGAAGTTGTGATTTCCAGATTGAGTTTGGACTATTTGTGTTTGAATGCAATATCTTCCAATTAGATGAGAGATAGGATTTTAATTATAATTTTGTTTGTGCTGAGATGAATGGATTGGCATTGAGCTACTACAAGTGGATCCTTGGTGCTCGAGTTAGCTTTTAATTCTCATATTTGTCTAAATTATTTTTTCTATTTTCATCCTAGTTCTAAATCTTGAATTTCCTGAACTTCTTAATTCAAGTTATTGGAAAGTTATAATTGTTTTATCCCCAATCCCTGTAGATCAATCTCGGTCTCACGATCGAGTTATTACTACTTTGCAACCTTGCACTTGGGTTGAGCGAACAAGTTTTTGGCACCGTTGTTGGGGATTAGTTGGCTAAAATGGTTATAATTGTTCTTATAGCTATAAAATAGTCTTAGTTCGGTAGGATTTTTAGTTTTTCTAGAATTAGGGTTTATGATTTTCTAGAACTAACATTGTTTCTCTTGTTTGTTTTATAGGAAGTTCTTCTAGTTCAAGCTTCATTGGGAACATCCTTCTAACTTCGAACTTTTTCTAGCTCAATTTTTCAGATTTTATAGTTTCTAGATTTTTTATTTTAGTATTTAGTTTTTAGTTTTAATTTGAGATTTGTATGGTTCATGTCCCGTTGGGAACGTGACCAAAAAACTCGTCTCGAAACCGAAGGTGGGATAGTTGAGCCGCTCACAGTTAAAAAACGTGGGCGAAAATATTTAGAAATTTGTGAAAGTTCAGGAGGCATGGCTGAAAATCAAACACCCGTAAGGAATCCTCCCCCTCCTCTAAGCACGAACGCAAATCGAGAAGAAGTAGGAGAGAATGAGGTGAACAATGCTTCTCCAATGAGAGCTTTACACAATTATCTATAACCGGCCCGTGCTACTACTCCTTCATGCGTGATTTTTCCAACCAATGGGGGAAACATTGATATAAAGTCGGGATTGATTCAACTTTTACCTAAGTTTCATGGGCTAGACTTTGAGAGCTCATATCTACATGTTAAGGAATTTGATGAGGTGGTGGTTACCTTCCAATATGCCAATGTGACTGAAGATGTCATTAAACTCAAACTCTTTCCCTTCTCTTTGAAAGAAAAAGCCAAGGGTTAGCTCTACTCTCTTATACTACATTCGATAAGGACATGGACTGAGATGACCTGGGAATTCTTGAAAAAGTTCTTCCCGGCTCATAAAACAAATACCCTTCGAAGATCAATCATGAACTTTTTGGTTAAAGAGGGTGAAACATTCTTTCAAAGTTGGGAAAGGTTTAAGGACCTCCTACTTGTTTGCCCACACCATGGCCATGGAATTTGGCGAATTATAAATTTCTTCTACGATGGATTGAGTTCCAACATGCACCAGTTTGTAGAGATGATGTGCAATGGTGAGTTCATGAGAAAAATCGAGAGGAAGCATGGGCTTACTTTGATATATTAGCCGAGAACGCTCAATCTTGGGATACCTCGGACAAATCAAGTAATCCTAGGCCTCCTCAACAAAGAGAAAGAGGAGGAATGTACATCTTTACACATAAGAGCTTATTTGCTTATTTCTGGAAAAAAAAAATTCTTTTAGACCGTTTGGTAAAAGTCTAATCAAGTTCTTATTTGTCTAGAAATTAGCAAATAAGCTCTGATTTAATAAGTTGGGGAATGGTTACTTTTTTAAACTAAGCTTATTTGGCTTAAGCAGGTAGAAATTTTGGACTAATTTTTAGATAAAATTTTCCTTAAACTTTTCAATTAATTCTCATCTTACCCTCTTCTCTTCTCTTTACAATTTCTTCAAGAAAGGCCCACATGATGAACGGTGGGCCCCACATGATGAATGACCCATATCAAAGGTGGGCCTACATAATGCACGATCACATCAAAGGTGAGCCCCACATGATGGATGCCTGCTTTAAAGTGTGGCCCTACATGATGAACGATCCACACCAGGAGGCCCTTCTTGATGATGGTCCACATCAAAGGTGGGACCCACATGATGGATGGTGGGCATTGAATGTGGGACCACATGATGGAAGATTGACATTAAAGGTGGGTCTACATGATGAATGACCCTGAATGATTCATATTGAAGGTTGGGCCCCACATGATGGGCGGTCCATAGCAAAGGTGGGACCCACATGATGGATGGTGGACATCAAAGGTGAGTACATGATGGACTATCCACATCAAGTGGGCCCCACATGATAGATGGTTCACAATAAAGGTGGGACCCACATGATGGATGTTACACATCAAAGATAGGACCGACGTGATGGATGGTGGATATTGAATGTGAGACCACATGATGGAAGGTTGACATTAAAGGTGGGCCTACATGATGAATGACCCTTATTAAAGGTTGGGCCCCACATGATGGACAGTCCACAGCAAAGGTGGGACCTACATGATGGATGGTGGACATCAAAGGTGCGTCCCACATTGTGGACTATCCACATCAAGTGGACCCTAGATAATAGTGGTCCACAACAAAGGTGGGAACCACATGATGGATGGCATGGACATCAAAGATCGGCCCCTCATGATGAATGACTAATATTAAAGCGGGGCCCCACATCAAGGTGGGCCCACTGTTATAACTAGAAAAATGCTCGGACGTAGTTTTCTGGTGTTTTGTTGTTCTGGGGTTATGAATAATAGAAACATTCATAGATAATTACAAGCATTCACAAAAGTGCACAAGAGGAGATATTGCAAGGCGAATTTTATTCCAGAGATCCCGAGATCTTGTACATTCCAGGCCGTGATCTGGCACGTGCCCTTAATTACATCGAATGATCGATGACCCTTGATTAAAAGGCAGAAGACTAGTCAGTGGGGACTATGGTCTCAGAGTTCATGGTCGTGGAGACCTGTATTTGTGTGGCCGTAGAGACCTGTATTTGTATGGTCGTAGAGACCTGTGTTTGTATGGTCGTGGAGACCTATATTTGTTGTGTTTTATTATGGACTGATACATCTTTGTACGAGTCGGATGTCTATGTCCCATGTTTTGACCGGAGATCTGGGCTGAGACTGTCAGGTCTTTTAACCGAGGGGTGCGACTCTGGGCCTGCATCCATCATTTGTGACGGGTGACCGCGGGAAGACCGATCTGCAGTTGTATGTACCTGAGCAGCTCAACTAGCGGATGCCGTTTGAATGGGTAGGGCATCGACTATTCTTGAATTGTCAGTTTTTAACAAATTCTGTGTAATAGCTCAGAACTCTCTCTATATGGTTTATCGTGTTAACCATAGTCCCGTTTGCTTAGCCCGGACCTAAATTCGGGTCATATTATGATAGTATATGTGATGATGATACATTAGTATGATTCTGGGCACTGGCGGCCTCTTTTCGAGAAGTTACTTCGTTCATCTCGTTGGATTGGATCGGACTCCGAAGGCTTGTATTTTGCTCATTGGGCGGCCCGAATGAATTATTTGACTGCTCCGTTGCGTCCGGAATGCTCGAAATACCCAAAATAGGCCCACACGGGGCTCAAAAACATCATAAAATGAAGATTTAAAAGTGCTGAAATGGACGTTTAGAGTGCTAATTTTTATGATCCGCTGGCCTGATTTTATTGATGCGCTGGGGTCAGCGCGTCCAAAAGTGATTGTTAAAGTGTTTGATTTTTCTAATCCGCTGGGTATTTTTGTGATGCGCTGAGGCCAATGCGTTCAAAAATGACTTTTGCTAAGATGTGTATTTTTTTTATCCGCTGGCCTATTTTGTGATGCGCGGGAGCCAATGCGTCCAAAAATTACTTGTTTTATAAACGACTGATTTTCCTGATGCGCTGGGCTATTTTTCTGATGCCCTAGGGCCAATGCGTCGATAAAACAAGTTTGATTCCATGTATTTTGCGATGCGCCACTACACTTGCATGTTTTATGTTATTTCTTCACCAGACCTGCTGTGGTCGGAAGTGGGATTTTCGGTGGTCGGAAAAGGGATTCCAGCGATCTCAAAAACTCAAAACTCTCTCCTTCTCTCTATCTATTCAAATGAACCAAAGGGAGGGGTATTTATACCCCAAAATATAGAAGTTCGGCCAATAGGAGTCTGCCACGTGTAGCGCGTCGAGAAAACATGCCGGCGCGTCGAGAAAATCACTCGGCGCGTCTAAAAATGTCTTTGTTAGAATGCTGATTTTTAGGGCGCACTGGCTATCAGTGCGTCCTGAAATTCCTAAAAATGCCAGATTTATTAAACACGCTGAGGTTCAATGCGTCCTGAAATTCCTGAATTATTAGATGCGCTGGACAAATTTCTTGATGCGCTGGGGGCAGTGCGTCCTGAAATTCGCTTCGAAAAATTGTCTGAATTTCTCGATGCGCTGGCTGAATTTCTTGATGCGCTGAGGGTAGTGCATCCTGAAATTCACTTTGCAAAACTCTCTGAATATCTTGATGCGCTGGGGGAATTTCCCGATGCGCTGAGGGTCAGTGCATCCTGAAATTCAATTTGAAAAATGACTGAATTTCATGATGCGCTGACCATGGATTTCTTGATGCGTCGACGTACTTATTTTTTATTATCTTGCAAAAATGATGGTTTCTGGGGCCCGCTTTGCGATGGATGTCGATGCACTGGCTCTATTTCTTCATGATTGAAGTAACCCTTCCAAATTTGGGGGGTTCTGATCATGATGAACGGTGGGGCCCACCACTAGGTCAACTCTTCGTTTTTGGTCAAGTCTAATGTGTGTTGTGATTTTTGCTGCGATTTCGGGTGCACTGGCCCTAAATCTAATCAGGTGATGGTTTGTACACTTAGAACCCTTATTTTAAGGATCTTGACTTTTGGGACCCCAACAGATGCCCCTCCGATGTGTTGGGATGGACGCGATCATCCATTGCAGCACATCGGATTTTTCGGGTCCCACTATAAATAGAAAAGTTAAGGTCATTTCTGTCATTTCACTTTTCTTTTGCGCACGTGAGAGCTCTTGTCAACGCGTTCATATATTCTCCAGTGCATCGATTTATTGTCGCCAGCGCATCAATTAAATAAAGAGCGCGTCAAGTAATTAAAGGTCAGGCCTTTTATCGACGCGTTACCATCAGCGCGGCCTTTAATTGGACTTTGGATTTTCTTGAATTTCTGAACGCGCCATAGTGTCGCGCAGGGGTTAAATAGTCACGCCAACCTCAGCGCGTCGAATAATTCTCAAGTTGTAAAATTCTCTTTTTATTGATGCGCTAAGGTCAGCGCGGCCTCCCGTGTTTTTGGGAGAAACCCATCTTAGTTACGCGTTGGGGCCAGCGCGTATCATTTTCCGGACTTGGTAAAATTCCCCATTTTCATGACGCGCTGGGCCTAGCGTGTACCCGCGTGTTCTGGGGAAACCCATTTTTTTGTACGCGTCAGCATTAGCGTGTATTGGCCCTAATTAATGGACGCGCCGCGGTCAGCGTGTCATGTTTTGTAAACTTAAGCACAAGTAGCCCGATTTTCGGACGCGCCAGGGTTGGCGCCTGGGGTTTTGCGGACTTGGAGAAGTTGTCCCATTTTTAGACATGCTGGCTCTTACACGTAGGATTTTATACACAAATTTTTTATTTTTTGAATGCGCCAGGGCCAGCGCGTATAGTTTATGAACTTATGAAATTGTCCATTTGTTGGACCTCTGACTTAGCCTGTTCTTTAGTCTTGATAAATACGCTCGCCCCTCGGTTCAACTGATCATTACCCGTGATATTGAGGTTGTCATTTCGGGGTGTACGGGGTCCATCCTTCCCTTTTGGGCTTTTATTGGTGGATTTGTTGGATTCCGTATACCCGAAACCCTTGGGTCAAGTTGAACTGAGTACGATGCTTCTTTCTAACTTAAATTATTCAAAGTTTGTGCATACCTGAATGCATCCTTTCTGATACTTGTACTTGCTTGATGTTTTGGGTGTGCTTGTGCAGATCTTCATGGCTGGTGGTTCTTCCCACGCTGGTCTTTCGAAGGCTGGTCCTTCAGGCTCCAAGGCCACTACACGTAAACGTAAGAGAACTTCACCTCAGAAAGTGACGCGACCATCTGATCAGAACCTGCAGTGGTTCCATTCTCCAGAGAAGTTTAACTTCTATGAGCACATCTTGTTGTTGTCCAAGGAAATTCAAAGGAAGATTCTTTATGACAAGGTTCTACCAGCCCCTCCCGATGAGGGCACCCAGGAAGAGTGGGATGCGTGGTACGCTCCCCTGCAAGGCTTCCGGACCGACGAAGTGGTTGGGTCTGAGGAGGGCGAGGTTAGCCCGGTTGCACCCGTGCAGTCCGTCAAGCGCGGCTGCCCGAAGACAGCTGGCAAGAGCGCCAAACAAGTATATATGGAGAAACAGGCGAAGTCAAAGTCTGACTGGATTAGGGTTGTCTGGTCTTCTGTGAAATTGGCGGTGTCGTCTCTCATCATTCGTAATCCGTACACGAAGCAATACATTCGGTTCCCAAAGAGTTTTTAATGATATCGCTCTCTCCCTAGTATTGAACCTTCAGACGTATGCCGAGCCAATTCTTTCTACAGTGTCGATTCGTGGACATCTATTCCGGAGACACTACTCAATTGCGCTATATCCAAGAACGGCACGCTGCAATCTGTCCTTGGGGAGAAGGACATGATATTCCTAGAGCCCAACCACGATCCCCACCAACCATTTCCGACTCATTATTATGAGACATTGCGTCAGAGATTCTGGCCCTTGTCAGACGCAGAGATTTGGCCAACTGGTGGGTTCAGAACTCGAGGACATCTGAGTCCTCATCCCGGTTACGAAGCGTGGGCCAACAGAATCATCGAGCAACATGAAGATACCCTGAAGCAGGTGGGTCTTCTAAGGGCCATTCAGGCGACATCAAGTTACTTCTACCGGGAGCCATGTGTCTACAAGGGGTTTTTGAACCATTGGAGCTCCGTCACAAACTCCTTCCACCTACCCTGTGGAGAAATGAGCATATCGCTCTGGGACTTATATCGGATAGCCAGCCTTCCCATCCGTGGCCGAATTTATGATGAATGGATGCCTAGTGATGGTGAGCTGTCCAAGAAGAAGAAGCGTGTGGATGAAGGCTTCTACTCCGAAGCCTGCTATGAACTGTTTGCGGAGCTACCACAGTTCCTGGGCTCCAAGGATAAAGTACCGTTTAAAGATTGGTTGATTTACTTCGGCCATGGTCTAAAGTGAGTTTCTCGACGTGAGTTGTACTTCTGCGTTCCATTCCATTTTTCTTCTTTTTACTGATGATCCTATTTCCCTTTCAGCTTGAACTACACCCCATATGACGAAGGCCGCAGGGACAAATCCATCTTAGAAGCCAAGATGAAGACAAAGTTCCCACAGCCAAACAAATTATCTCCCACCTGTGAGCTAGCCGGGTTCTTGGCGTATTGGCTATGATGTGTGGCCTTACCAAGCTCTAAACAAGTGGACAGCGTAAGAGTTTCTTGCTTTGCTGTGGCGGGGAGCTTGGCTAACGGGCATCACTATGCCCTAGCTCCGGCAGTCTTATGCTCTATCTACCGAGCCTTCAGTGGTGTTATCAATAACAAAGGCTCCGTTTCTTTTAGAATAAACTCATCCTTCTGCGGGTGGCACTACTTTTCAGGCTAGCTCGAGGTGTACTTCCCATGGATCTATGGTATGGAACTCAAGGACTTCATTCGGAGAGGATCAGTTCCGCTGCATGCCTTTCAGAAGCGGAAGATGAACAACGAAAACTTGGCGACTATCGAGACAAAGATAGCTCTTCATGACGATGTTGACTTCTTCCTTTTCTCTGGGACCAACAGTGAGGATCCAGAATTGCTCGACGATGATGAGTGCCTTGGTTCCTATCAGCGCTCATTTTTGGTGTCCATCCGCCCGAGTTCATTGCCATTGAGGGAGGGGGCTGAGTTCTGGAGAGAACCATACTATCTGAACAGATTTGCTCGCCAATTTGGTTATGACCAAGGGGTACCAGAAACTCTTGAACCAGTGACGCGAGAGCGGCGAGCCTATGGCATAGGACCAATTCACTGGAAGTGGATATGGCGACAACTCTTGCTAACCCGGTCGGGCTGTTCCTTCATCGTCCCGGGTACAGAGTATACTCCCGGTGCCACGTATGGATGGATGAGGTGGTGGGCCCATCAATACTCCTTGATAAAAAATAATCGACACGTGGCCGACCCTGTCTTCGTTTCTCCTC
This sequence comes from Liriodendron chinense, assembly GCA_003013855.2. NCBI lineage: Eukaryota > Viridiplantae > Streptophyta > Magnoliopsida > Magnoliales > Magnoliaceae > Liriodendron > Liriodendron chinense. The sequence goes on from PVNU02002432.1 coordinate 294,767, forward strand.
CTATCATCGATCCCGCTCCTGCTGACGGCCTGGGCTATATATCAGAGCCACTACATCAACTGGCCATTCCTGGTGTGGAGAAATTTTTGACTTCTCTGAACGTGGTGATCGATCACGAGAAGCCTGAGCATACACTAGAAGGATGGGTTGCTCATGGGCAGAGGATCACACTGCGAGAAGATCAAAGTTCTCCACTTGTGGGTCCCATGACAGAGGGGCAAAGAGAGGGTTATGATATTGGTGACGATGATGAAGGTGGCGATGATGAAGGTGACGATGAGGGTGACGATGGTGACCACGACGAAGGTGTTGTGGGTGGCAATGATGGAGGAGGTGGCGGCGATGAAGGTGGTGAAGGTGATGAAGATATCGGAGGGGGTGGAGAGGGTGATGTTGCGGCTGCAGTAACCCCGTTGACTGGTGGTCGGGGAGGTTATGATCAAAGTCCGACGAGTCGGACGAGCCTGTCCAGACGCTCTGTTCCAGGGGATAGTGATTCTGAACTGTCTCCTAAGCGGTCTAGTCCCCGAGTGAAGACCTCTCACCTCGTCCCCGTTGCTGATGGGGGAAAGAAAATAAAAGATATGTGGAAGCTGTACAAGGCCGAGAAGGCACGGAGTCGACTCTCCAAGGCCGCTGGCAGCGTCCCGATTGACAACGTGAGTGGACCAAGGGAGGAAGGGGAGATGAGCTCGTAGGCAGACCTCAGCGAAAATCGTCCCACGGAAGAGGGTGAAGATAACGAGCCGATATACGATAGATCTGTTCCCGAAGCAGACACAGAACCCGTCCCTATGGACCTTGACAGTGGGTTACAAGCTGAAGATCCTCCTCTTGCCGATCCTGTCAATACTGTGGCTGTAATCAACCCTAGGCCTACCCCTGAGGCAGGCCCTGCTACTATTACGGAAGAGGTAGCACCTCCTGCCCAATAAACCATGCCCTCGGACGTTGTTAGTGCATCAAGCCTGTCACGGAAGTAACTCCTGCTGTCAAATTGATTCCAACCACCACTTGCCCCTGAGATAATTGCACCTTCTTCTCCTAAATTGCCCGAACCAGCAATGGAGACTGTGACTGAACGTGTCCCTAGCATCATCAGTGCCTGTTGCTTCCACCAGTGCTCCGGTCGATGAAGCTCCTGCTGGTATACTACTTGCCTTATTACCTTGTTTACTTCTTTTTCTTTCTTCAGTGTGCTAATGTTTATCATTTCTTTTGCCAGCCACTGCTCCTGCCAGCATCCCGGTTCTTGTAGTCTTACCTGAGGCATTCCTTTCATCTCTCCGAGGCTTATCAAGGACCAAAGCGAATCTTCTGAAGAGCTTACTGTTCGCTTCCCCAAGTGTAGGGTTGCGATGTAGTAATAAACTCGGTAAGACCGAGGTCGATCCACAGGGACTTGTGTAGGAATTCACAAACACTTCCAATAGTGTCTATTGAGAGCTAATAACCAGATTTTGAATAAGATTGATGTGAGTAATTTTAAACTAATTTGAAGGTAAACAATTATAAAATGGCACTAGGGGTTCAAGGATCCACTTGTAGCAATCCTTGATGTTCAATCCGTTGTGGTTTCTCATTCTCTCAACTAGAATCAATATTAAGATCTATCTAGTTGGATGATAGAGCTGTTAAACCAAACAATCTGTCATATGTAAGTCCAATGCATAAGATTCACTCAATGTAAGCTAGGCTGAGCATGCTCAATTGCATAGGTCAGTCCCCATTCCAAAAAGGCTCAGTTCACAATCATAACCATCCTCAAGTCCTGTCACAAGACAAGGCTAGATCATGATTTGAACTTGATTCAAATCACATGCACAATCCCACATAAAACAGAAATTCAGAAAAGTAGAACTTTGGTAGGAAGTCACCACATGAAGATCATAGTACTATAGCGTACTCCAATTCCTCGGATCATACAGGTCTAGACTAATACAAACCAATTAAGAATTTAAGTAATTCTCCCAAACATCCATGAGTCATCATAAGACTAAGAAAAACTACTTAAAACTTGTATAAACTTCAAACCATTATTCATAAACATGAATTCCAATCTTAAAACCAACTAAATACGAATTGAAACATCTTAGATTCACTACAAGCTTCACCTCTTAGCCCTAGTTAAGAAGTTTAGCAGCTCATGATCCAAGGAAACATGAAACAACCAAAAAACTCATAAAAACAGTAAAACAAACTAGGAGTTGTGGAACTCCGAAATCCACTTCCGCCGCCTCCAACCTTGCTTAAACCCTTCTAAGATACCCTAGGAACGATCCCTAGGTGTCCTTTTATAGTGGGGAGGCTCCGTAACTTCAGAAGATTCGAGAATCTGCGTAACACTTACGCAGTGCGCAGAGAAAATCGGACTAAAAATAGAAAGTCCTGATTTTTCACGTGGCCGACTGGTCGGGCGACCGGTCTGAGTAACTGGCCTGACCGGTCACGACCGGTTGGACCTCACTAAGAAACAATCCAGTGAGCTTTGGAGATGATTTTTCTTCTAGCCGACCGGTCTGGACCGGTCGGACTGGGTTGGCCGACCGGTCACGACCGGTCGGACGGTGTTTGAATCAGTCCAGCGTATGCAGCACATCTGGGAAGGCTGACCGACCGGTCGCACGACTGGTCTGATCTTCCTGGCCGACCGGTCTGACCTTCTTGGCCGACCGGTCTGACCTGTTCTCTTCATTTTCTTTCTTCTTTTCTTCTTTCCTTGCTTCTTTCTTTCTTTGGTCCTCCTTCGATCTTCATTCAATGGTTCTTAAAGCGGTCTTTTGTCATCAATTAGGCGGAGTCCATTCTCATTCCTACGATCATAAAACCATGCATTAGAATAGTCTTTAAACATAAAATCCATGCATAATGAGTGATGAATTGGGGTTAGAATATGCACAATTAAGAGCTCAACACTTACTTTCCGACATCGTTGATTCGTTGAAGAATGGGGATGAATGGTCTATCTTGGACGAGGCACTGTAGGCATTAGAGCTTAACGCCACGTGGCTCGGGATTGACATCTCTTCGATAGTCAGCCACGTGTCCCAATTCAAGGATGGGATGGCTCAAGTGAACGAGGACGAGGCACCTCAAGGTTGACCCTTCCGTCGAGGAAAAACGCGGTCACTTGCGGTCCCTTCTTCCGAAACTTGAGTTGTGTGAGGCGGACGTGGCTGCAGTAAGGAAAGATTGGTAGGCTGCCGATGCTGAGTGTCGTGAAGCGAATGAACGTCTCGCAGAGATTGAGAACGAGACGGTCCGGCTACGAGCCGAACATTCTGTTGTTCATCTCAAACTTTCGAAGTTCAATGGTCGGAAGGCACGCCTGCAGTCCTTCGTTGACCTGCACGAGGGCCAGCATAATGCTGTGATGGCACAGGTTGCAGAGCTGAAGCAGTCTCTCCAGGACACCCCTGACCCTACCCAAGTTTTGGCTAAGGCTGAGGTAAGACAGAAGGCGATTGAAGAATCTGCAGTTAACCTATTAGAACAATGTTTGAGAACTTTAGACGGTTAAGCTGCAATGACTTTTATTTGTAATTTGGAACATGTTGTAATGAATATTATAACAATATGTATACTATTGTAGTTCTGAATTTATATTGTACTTTTAGCCTACTTGTCATTTCATCTGAGTTTGAATGCGAATAAATTAGGCCGTTTGGAAAGGAATGTCCCCCTGTCAAGACTCAAACCTATACTTATGTGAACGAAGATATAACTGAGTCTTGGTTTGGGGCTTATCCTGATTCTTGATGGTCTCGAAAAGGTGCACGTTGCCATACCTGACGTGTTCTGAGCCTTAACGACCTTTCTGATACCTGTGTAAGCATAAAGTAGATGATTAGTGTTTTGATTCAATCATTATATGGCGTCATTTCTTTTGGTGTCTACTTTATTACACTTTCCCTTTACTGGGGTGTTTACAACTTGCAATGATAAGCTTAGGTTAAGTGTAATATCTTTTAAAAAATCGGCCATTCACCAGCGAACTGATGCCCTGCCCTTTGCAATCTATTACCCGATAGGCTCCATTTGAATATACTTCGTCGATGATGCAGACGGGATCCCATTTCGGGTTGAATTTACTTTTCAGTCCTTGGGTCGGTGCCGAACGCTTCATCATTAGCACGAGATCACCCTTCTTGAATGATCTGCCCCTGACACGCTTATCGTACGCAGCTGAAATTTGCTTTTGATACATTTCGAGCCTTTGTTGGGCAGCGAGCCTCTTTTCATCTAAATCATCGAGTTCAGCCATTCTGATCTTGGCATTGTGCTCGGTTGTTAGGGAGTGCTGAAGTGCTACCCGTAGTGACTCAACCTGCATTTCCATTGGGATCACAGCTTCCGTACCGTACACCAGTGAGTAGGGTGTACCTCGAGTGGCTGTGCAGTGCATAGTTCGGTATGCCCATAATGCTTCGGGTAATCGTCTGTCCCAGTCTTTCTTATTTTCTGCCATTGTCTTTTTCAGAATCTTCACGATAGTCTTATTGAATGCTTCGGCTAATCCATTCACAGGAGGGTAATAAGGCGATGAATAACAGTGCTTGATTTTGAACTTCGCGCACAACTTATCGATAGTAGCATTCTTGAAAGGTGTTCCATTGTCCGTGGTAATTCTCTCAAGGATACCATGTCGATATAATATGGTGTGACAAATAAAACCTTCAACATGTCTGGCTTTCACATTTCTCAAGGCGACTGCTTCAGCCCATTTGGAGAAATAATCGGTCGTCGCAAGGATGTACTGATGCCCTTGGGAGGATGGTGGACTAATCGGCCCAATCACGTCCATGCCCATGCTGCGAAATGCCATGACATTACTGACTAGTGCAATTCCTCTGGTGGTGAATGTATGATATCTACGTGGATTTGACACTGGTGACACTTCTTGGCGTATTCTATCGCATCCCTCGTCATTGCGGGCCAGTAGTAACCCATGTGTCGTACATTGTGATGTAGATTCTTGCCTACCTGGTGGGCACCACATTCTCCCCCGTGAGCTTCTCTCAGTGTCTCATGTGCTTCATCTCGGCTTACACACCGCAGCAGTACTCCCTCATATGATCATTTGTAAAGCACGTCATTCTGGAGTACGAATGAGTTGGCGCTTCTTCTGATCTGTGTGCGCATTTTTGGATCTTCCAGTAGAAATCCGTACTTTAGATAATCGATGAATGATTTTCTCCAATCATCTTCCTCCGTAACTTCGAAGTAGCAAATGGGATTGGCACTCAATTCTCCACTGCGCAACGCAGTTGTCGGCAGAATTCTTATTTCTTCAATTGTTACTTGAAGTGGGCTGCCCCCGGGGTTGGCCAAAGCAGCGGCTAAGTGTTAGAACTTAGAAAAATCGAAACTGCTCGTCGGCAGTCTTTTTCTTCTCCTGTGTTCCTTTTATTCTGGGGGAATTCTGAGTATAGAGACATTCATAGACAATCATAAGCAATCACAAAGTATATACGAGAAAGCACCGCGAGGTGAATTTTATTCCAGAGATTCCGAGATCTTTTACATTCCGGGTTGTGAACTGGTCACGAACCCTTAATTACATCAACGGATGATCACCCTTGATTAAAAGGCAAAAGTAAACGCATGCATGTATCATAAATGAATTAAATAAAGCATTAAAGGAGCATAAATATAAATAAAGCACAGCATAGACCACACAGAGATTTTTACGTGGAAACCCTTACGGGAGAAAACCACGGCACAAAGCGACAAGATTCCACTATGAATTTCAGTTATACAATAGATGGAATATCAAAGGGATAAAGCTCGGATAGATCGAGCAAGTAGTTTAAATCGTCAGGGATTATAGTCTCGAGTTCATGGTCGCCGAGACCAAGTCTAGGATTTATTATGAAATACTTCACCGTTAACACCTAGTTAGATGTTGGTCCCATACTCTTCGGGCATTCCTAGTTGAGTAGCAACCAGGATTTTAACCGAGTCGTGTATCTCAGTGTCATGACGCGTCTCTATGGACGATATGACTTTCAGGGATACACTTCACGGTTTCCGTTTAGTGCAACCAGGGCCAGTGACCGTCTCTGCCAGGACGGGTGACTTACTGGAAGGCACTCCATGGGGTCTTAGTGCGACCAGGGTTTCAACCGAGTCGTATATCTCAGTGTCATGACGCGTCTCTATGGACGATATGACTTTCAAAAATACACTCCATGGCGTCCACTTACTGCAACCAGGGCCAGTGACCATCTCAGCTGGACGGGTGACTCACTGGAGGGCACTCTATGGGGTCTTTGTGCAAACAGGGTTTCGACCGAGTCGTATATCTCAGTGTCATGACGCGTCTCTATTGACAATATGACTTTCAAAAATACACTCCACGGCGTCCACTTACTGCAACCAGGGCCAGTGACCGTCTCAGCTGGACGGGTGACTTACTGGAGGGCACTCTATGGGGTCATTGTGCAAACACGGTTTCGACCGAGTCGTATATCTCAGTGTCATGACGCGTCTCTATGGACGATATGACTTTCAGAAATACACTCCACAGCGTCCACTTACTGCAACCAGGGCCAGTGACCGTCTCAGCTGGACGGGTGACTTACTGGAAGGCACTCATTCCCTTAGCCACTCAACTGACAGATCCCGCCTTGGACAGGACGCACATCAACTGGTCTTAACGATGAAGTATTTCAGACGTTTAGAACTCTTTCATTATGGTTTTCAATGATAACCATAGTCCCCTTCGATTTAGTTTCGTAACTCGATCCGAGATGAAATAAATTCATGCAATGGATGCAAATGAGTATAGTACAAAGTAACTATGCTTTATGTATGCTCAAGAGAAGATCGCATTCATGCTAGATGCTCAGTGTATCAGACAAATTATGCATTTAATTTGATTAATCTGCTTCATATATATCTTTGTGTCATTGATATTTTGCCCTCACGTCTTTGAAATCGCGATTGATTTCATTTGGCATTAGTAGATTTTCGGGCCGTCAGGGCACTTCCCAGGGCCTGTTTACGATCTGATCGGAGGATTCGGTGAATACCTGTCACGATCGTCTTTGGATAGAGGTGGATTATGTCCACGAGGGTCGCAGTGCGATCGCATTTCGATTTGTTTAGTGTAAGTCGATTTCTGAGCCAACAGGGCACTTCCCAGGGCTAAAAATGACTAAGTAGTGGACCTGTTTATGGTCTGATCAAGGTTTCTCGGAGATCCTGAGATCAGGTAATCTCATTGTAATGCATGATTATGGTGTATCATGTTATGGCGGAGAGAAGTCTCCCTCTCGGGTTCGGTCAAATTCCGCCCGATTCCTCTCGATTTCAGCCATTTCTGGCTCTTTCGGAGGGATTTTCGAGGTTTGCAATATTGGCTAAGTGTAGGCCTTTTTGATCAAATTGCTGATTTGGCCCACTTAACATCGACCGTTGGTGAATCCGGTCTGGGGGATGGATAGAGGACATTGATGTGTGTCTAGGAGTGCTGACGCGATCGGAAGGCGGGCCACGTCGAAGGCGGGCCACATCATGGAAGGCCCCACCTCCCCATCAGCGTCCAGGCGCATGGGAGGTTGGGTTGGTTTGGGCGCATGTGACTCTTCCTCAAGCGCAAGTGGGAGAAAAGTGAGGAGAAAGAGGTGATGGAAGGGAGGTGAGCGCATGTGCCTGCGCCTTGGGCGCACTTATGCGCATGTGGCCTCTCCATCGAGCGCACTGAGCGCATGTGGCCTCTCCATTGAGCGCACTGAGCACATGTGGCCTCTCCCTTGTGCGCACTTAAGCGCATGTGGCATGACGGAGTGAAGAGAAAGATGGCACTATGGGCGCATGTCCTCCAAGGACTTGGGAAATTTCCCATTTGCTTCCAACAAAAGGATGGGCGCATGTTGCTTCTCTTCCTCTTATTGCAACTCCGGTGGGAGAAATCCCTTTCCGGTTGTGGCATCCGGCGAGGTGTGGGCGCATGTGGATAGTCTACTGAGGATTCCGACAAGGATTTTACCTTGCTCTGCCGATCCTTTCCAAATAATGAAGCCTCTCTCTTTCTCAACAAGTGAGTGGGGTATTTATAGCACTTAATCGGGTAGCTACTCGGGTACCGAGCGCATGTGGTTTGCAAAATGGAGGGCATGCGCATGGAAATATTCTGGAGAGACGAGTCATGCGCATGTGGGGATTATGCGCATGAAAATATTCTGGAGAGACGAATCATGCGCATGTACCCATGCCCCAGGCGCATGTGGCATGTCATGGGCACATGTGCCACTGGTATGGGCGCATGTGGCCTCTACGTTGGCCGCATGTGGCCCCACTTAGCATATTTTCATAATTTTTGTACTTTTTTTATTTTATTTAGAATATTGAAAAGGGAGAGAGAGAGCTCTCATGTGCATGTGGTGAGAGAGTTAACGCATGTCTCCTTATGACCTTCGCATGTGGAGAGAGAGTGAACGAATGCATGTGGAGAGAGAGTGAACGAATGCATGTGGAAATATGCACCGTAATGACTTCAAACTTGCTACTTAAGGTTTTTCGGGCATTCCGGATCATTTGACGGTAATCCGCATGTCTGATTCCAGCCCGAAATGGTACCTGTAGGCTTTTGGGCCCTTATAGTCGGATAAGTTAGGGCAAAAAATGCATTTGGAAGCGCACTGGTAAAGATATGCATCGTGCGACCTCGAAACTTGCAGGTTAAGGGTTTTAGGGCGTTCCGGATCATTTGGCGATAATTCGCATGTCCGATTCCACCCCGAAATAGCATTCGTAGGTTTCAGTCATGATTGCGCATGTTAGGGCGGCACTGGCATTTTTCGAGTATTTCGGATCTCTAAATGAGTCCGAATCATCGTAGATGGACCGTTGAATACCATTTTATAATGGGTACAAATTTGAGCCCCAACAAGTGCCCCCCCCCGGTGCGCTGCGATGGATGCTTATGTAAGGCCAGTGCGGTGCACCGGTCCACAGGCTCAAGTATAAATACCGGACTCACTGAGTCATTTGTTCACTTCCGAATCAAGAAAACCAAAATTCTAAGAGGTGAGAGAGCTCCTCATGAGGGAGTAGGTGCATGTCCTCTCCTTGGGCGCATGTGCTCTCCAACTTGTTAATGGGCATATTGCATCTTGCTCCAGGCGCATGCCATTAGTTCCAGGCGCATGTGTAGTGATTTCTTTAGAGTGGGCGCATGTTCTCATGCTCAGGCGCATGTTGCAGATGCATTAGGCGCATGTGAGAGGTGATCAGGCGCATGTGAGAGGCCACATGCGCTTGGGGCATCTCCTTGGGCGCATGTGGTTCCACTACTTAGTGAAATAATGGAATTTTGGCCCCAGCACTTGCCTTCGGTGAAAAAGTGGCATATCTGGCTCGATTCTCAGCCAAATTCGATGCCGTTTGTGGCTGTCTTGCTCAATGCTCGAATATGATTGGGACTTGGTGCTTGGGGCCCATAATATGTTGCTTATGCTGGTCTTTGATGGCTCACAACTGCTTCTTTAAGCGGTTCTATGATGTGCACTTCTATGCAGGTGCACACGCATCATTTGGAGTTAGTGCGAATTCGCATGCGCTCAAAGTGTACATGTAGGGCTGCTACTGTATTTGTTGCGCTATGATATGTGCGCGCTTGCTTGTCGGATGTGCGCTCGAATTCCACTATTTCCATATTGTTGTGGGTCATGACTTTATGCATGTGTTTATTGATGTATTTTGTGTGTGAAATCTGTGATTGAACGATGCAGTGCTTACCTTATTGTGTTGCCCGTTGCATGCGCTGGTCTTCTGTTTGATGCATTTTTGTTTGCGTATTGTAGTGAATCATGGCGACAGCAGCAGGTTCTTCTGGTGAAGCTTCCAAATCACAAGTTTCCAGCTCTTCATCTATACGACGCGGTAAAAAGAGGGCGACTGGAGATACTGCTAACCCGTCTCCGGTAGAGTGTCATTTGCAATCCTTCGAGACAATCGAATCCGAAGTGGAGGATTTCTCTGATCGAATTAAGCAACTCTCCCATGAAGTATTACTGCATATCTATGTGGAGAAAGTCATATCTGAGCCTCCGACGCAAGGGACTGAAGGGGAATGGTCCGCCTGGTATTGTCAGCTTACTGATGCTGCCAATGTCGTTGAGGCAGGCCCTTCTAGCGTGCGCGGTCGACATTCCGTGGATGATCAGGAAGGTCAGAAGAAGAAGAGACGAAATCGAGGTAAGAAGCCGGCTGAGGAAGTTGACAAGGCGGAGCAATCGCCACAGCTCATTGATCCGAAGAATAAGCGGATGAAGATCGGCTGGAATAGAAACAAGATCATTACTACATGCGGTTTCTCCATCGTGAACCCTTACACCGACCGAGTCATCTTGCATGAGAAATCTCTTACAAGGCACAAGCCCTTCCCGAGCATCGAACCATCCAACGTTCAAGGCCCTTTTCAATTCTATGGAGTCGAGAGGTGGACATCTGCCCCCGAGCAGTTGTTCACTACCATACTAGTCAACGATGGGAGAGAACAGCAGGTAGGTTCCTCGAGAGAAATGGTTTTCCTTGCGCCTACTTGTGATCCTCACACTCCTTCTCCAGTCCATTATTTTGAGACAGTACAGCAACGGTTTCGACACATGGACAAGGCGACAATGTGGGCAACGAAGAGCTTTCGTACGCAGGGTCATTTGAACGAGCGAGTTGCTTATGAGCCGTGGGCAAAAGAGATTTTGATCCGGCATAAGACGATTTTAAAGCAAGTCGGCCTGTACCAGGCTATCGATGCGACCTCCGAACATTTCTTCCGAGATCCAATGATTCTTCGAAGCTTCTTGAACTACTGGTCTTCTGTTACTAATTCGTTCCACTTTCCATGTGGAGAGATGAGCATAACTTTATGGGATCTCCGGATGATGGCTGGATTGTCTGTGATAGGAGCATATTACCAGGAATACGTCCCAACTGATGAAGAGCTGTCTTCGTTTCGGCTCAAAAGTCCTCGAGACGCTTATCATTCAAAGGCTTGTCTAGAGTTGTTTGCTGAGTTGTCGCAGTTCGACAATATTACAAAGATTCATTATGACGACTGGTTGATCTACTTTAGCCAGAGGATGAAGTAATACTTCTTCCAATGCCTTCTTTTGTATTACGTGCTCTCCATACTTTAATTTCTTTGTTTCTGACATGGGCACTTCTTCCTTCTTGTAGCATTGATTACGAAGTGTATAAAACCTTACCCGCAGACTAGGCTTTGATGAAGGAACGTTTTGAACGAAAGTTTAGCAATCCGAACGAGCTTACACCGTCTTGTGAACTGGCGGGTTTCTTAGCATACTGGCTGTCGGCGGTTATGTTGCCTAGCTCCAAGAGTGCTGATGGCGTCAGGGTTTCTTGCTTCATTGTGGCAGGAGCTCTTGCAAGTGGTCGTCAATTTTCTCAAGCACCGCCGGTGCTATGCAGTTTATATAGGGCTTTTGGCAATATTGCGAGTAACAAAGATCAACCCTGGCGAGGGATGAATGTGGCTTATTGCCCATGGCATTTCTTCTGCGGATGGTTAGGCATATATTTCCCATGGACCTACGGAGTGGATCTCTTCCAGTATTTTCACACCGATCACGCACCTCTTTATCGTTATAGAAAACTTAACATGATAACGCGGTCGTCTGATTGGATAGCTTCCAAAATTGGCAATGGGGCAGAGATTTGTTTCTACCACTTTCCTGTTTCTGATGCCGGAGAAGATCGAGAAGTCGTTGACAATGAACATTCTGTGGATGTCACTGGTAGGGAATTTCTGGTGTCTATTCGTACTGCCTCACTTCCGCTACGCGAAGGAATAGAGTTCTGGCGAGAACCTTATTAACCTAGTCGGTTTGCCAGGCAATTTGGGTACGATCAGGGTGTTCCGATGACGTTACCAAATGTAACTAAAGTAGAGCGGGCATATGGTACAGGTCCTGTTCATTGGGAGTGGATATGGCATCAACTTTTGATGACGCGAACAGGCGCGAGATTCATGCTTCCCGGCCTCTATCGGAAGACTAGCGGTTCTTATAGCTGGCTGAGATGGTGGGTGCATCAATATGCTCTGGTCCGGAAAAACAGCTCTGTTGATGATCCACTCTACATTCCTCCTCCAAGGCTGACAGAGGTCTTCGCTGACGGATTGGGTTATTATAAAGAGCAGGCTGAAGCGTATTTATCGTCGAGCATTAAGCATAAGATCTCCCTGAGTGTGTCAATTGACCATCGTAAGGAGGATACCGCGTTGGATGGATGGCATACTTTCGGAATACCTTTAGCGAAATGGTCTCAAGAAGCCGGGTTCACACGTCTTCTAGTGAGTGGAGGTGATAAGGATGCCGGTCGGTTAATTAGTGATGATGACCCGACGATGATTGGGTCGACGAAGGCAATATCAGACCATGCTAGCATGACAGAACAGGCTGAGCCGATTGGAGAGGATAATCTGCAAGGGTACACTACGCCGGGGAATAACACGACTGTATCTATAGCCCCTGGTGCTTCCAGTGTTGAGGGTATGGTGGAGTCGCTAGCGGTAACTGAAATAATCGATACTGATAGTGACACTATTGAATTTCTAGATGTGACCTCGACACCACTGACTGAGACTATTAAGCCTTTCCCTGATGCGACGATACATACTGCAACTTCCTCAGAACCTGTATTCAACCCATCTTTCGGTATAGTTCTTTCATAGTTCCTTGGTGTATTCTTTTTCTATACTTGTCATTTCATTGCATACTCGCTCTGTTCCTCTTGTTGCAGATACTGTCAATTTTGAGGCGGCTGCCCACGGAGCATTCGATGTTCCCTGTTTTTATCATTTAGACTGTTTCGGGCAGAGCGTATTGAGGGGTTTACTATCCAATATTTCAAGGGCGTTGGCTGAACCAAGCGAGTGGCATACACTAGGAGCAGGGGTGAAGGCATTGGAAGCTTGTGCAGGAGTAATCGGGCCTGATGTATCCGAAATAGTCTGTCGTATTTCTTCTTTCGAGGATTCTGTTACGCAGGTTATTATGACCGAACGGATTGAACCTGACCTTACGGCTGAAGAGAAACGGCGAGTGCTGTCTTCTTTGCGGCCTGTCATAGAGCAGCGAGAACATTTGGCGGTTAATGCTAGAACAACCTTAGAAGATAGCGAGACTCAACGTCGCGGGTGTATTAATCATCTTGCTGACGTTAAATCTGAGATCGTGCGGCTACAAGCGAAAGAAACAGCCATAAATCTTGAGGTTGCCCGCCTTGATCTTTTCGTCAATCAAAACCATGCCAAGGTTGCACAACTCGAGAGTGAAGGAGAGGCGGCACGCAAGCAAGAGGAAGATTTAGAAATCGAACTTCGTGATATTCCGAATCCTACGCTGACGCTAACGGAGGCAAAGGCCACCATGGAGGCAATGTGGAAGGATGTGATGAAGTTCATAACAGGATGCCTGGAGAAACTGTAATTTTGTTCTTTTACTTTCTTTTACGGTCATTGTCAGACAAAAATAGTATTAGACAGCTGTCCTGAATACCCAACTGTCACTTGTATCCGACGTAATTGACATCAGAACTTGTTAGCTGCATGCTTCATGATCTAAAATAATGACAATGATTCTTTTGCTAAACCACTACTTGGTGTTATGTGTTTAAGACTAGTATGCATGAAATGATGTATTATGTATGAATTTAATGTAAGCTGAATATACCAAAGCATAAAAATGGAAGAACCCATAAGAATAATACTTCCCTTTTTACTCAACCTGTGTATCCTTGGGTCATCACTTTCGAGAGACATTTGTGTCATAAGTCCAAAACTTTCTTTTAGCTCCATGTTTTCAGGTTTATAGGTCATCCTTCATGGCCTGCCCCCAGTCATTTCTTTCTGCAGACTTGATATTTTGATAATATATTAAGGGCTTGCCCCCAGTCGTCTTCTTCTTATAAACACGAGTTTCTCATAATATATTGGGGCTTGCCCCCAGTGCTTCTGGCTCGTCACTTTGTAAGACCACTTCATTCTAATGAGACAGATCTTGTGCTTTAGGAATCCGTGCCAAATACCCGTACGATCATAATCTTTAATCGCATATTCTTGTCACAGAATTCTTTATAAGAGAAGCTGTTGATATTTTCAAGGTGAGGTGATACGTAATAGAATGCTCTAATCGTCTTAATATAAGGCCGTATATATAAATATGTATATAGGAGATTCCCAGTCATGACTTATCTTCATATTCAGTAGAAGAATAATGCGATAATGATGGGAGATCCATGACATAATACGAAAGCTGGATATAGATAGCGATGTTCCGATCATCTTCATATAAAACTTTATGCATAAATATGAGAGATTGATGATAATAGAGTATCCCGGCTGTCTTCATAGAGAGCCACATATACATATATATGAGAATCCATCAATTCTGAAGTATTTTCCTATTAAGCAGAGGAATGCCAGAATACCAAGGTACTTAATATGAGAACCTGTGACGAAGATACCATAATATGGGGATGTTGTGATTTGCTTAGACTTTCTATAAGATATTCCCTCCTGATTCGACCTGTCTGATGAAGATATAATAAGTCGGTTGATGATTCGTGGAGTCGATTCTTTAATATTCTCTGACTATGGTACCTGTCATTAAGAAGAGCTCTACGAACATTTTATATTCATATGCACAACAGTATGATGTGAGTGAGCCTGTAAACAAGTATGAAGCACAACATACAGATGAAATAGATGCATGAGAGAACATAAGTATATCCATATCTACTTTATAAACCGTCAGAACTATTTATAAGCGCTCACGATTATTGAAGTAAAATCCCCCAGAAACTAGGAGGACCATAGTGGTTGCCATTTGTATAGCTTTGATGGTTGATTCTTTTCTGTCTTTCTGCACAGTCACACGCACATTAGAACACCCCGCACCTTTGAAAGGAGAGAAGATGCGTCCTTACCAATCACGATATGGCTCAATGACAGACAAAAGCATAGAAGTACAAATCATATGCATGCCATGCGAGATTTTGAAATTCTCTTAGAAAACTTTTGCTTTAAAGATGAAGGAAAGAACGTTCCCGTTGAGAGTCGCCAGTTTGGCGCCGGTAAAGGCGCCGAACATTTCTCCCAGCGGAACTTTCTCACGTATACCTCCGTGTCTGCGAACGATTCATCTTAGGATGTTTCTTTACTCAGAGATAACCAGAGATTCTGGTATTATTCGATTCCCCCGCAGAGTCGCCAGTTTGTTAGAACTTAGAAAAATAAAAAAACTACTCGTCAGCAATCTTTTTTTTCTCCTGTGTTCCTTTTATTCTGGGGGAATTCTGAGTATAGAGACATTCATAGACAATCATAAGCAATCACAAAGTATACACGAGAAAGCACCGCGAGGTGAATTTTATTCCAGAGATTCCGAGATCTTTTACATTCCGGGCTGTGAACTGGTCACGAACCCTTAATTACATCAACGGATGATCACCCTTGATTAAAAGGCAAAAGTAAATGCATGCATGTATCATAAATGAATTAAATAAAGCATTAAAGGAGCATAAATATAAATAAAGCACAGCATAGACCACACAGAGATTTTTACGTGGAAACCCTTACAGGAGAAAACCACGGCACAAAGCGACAAGATTCCACTATGAATTTCAGTTATACAATAGATGGAATATCAAAGGGATAAAGCTCGGATAGATCGAGCAAGTAGTTTAAATCGTCAGGGATTATAGTCTCGAGTTCATGGCCGCCGAGACCAAGTCTAGGATTTATTATGAAATACTTCACCGTTAACACCAGTTAGATGTTGGTCCCATACTCTTCGGGCATTCCTAGTTGAGTAGCGACCAGGATTTTAACCGAGTTGTGTATCTCAGTGTCATGAAGCGTCTCTATGGACGATATGACTTTCAGGGATACACTTCACGGTTTCTGTTTAGTGCAACCAGGGCCAGTGACCGTCTCTGCTAGGACGGGTGACTTACTGGAAGGCACTCCATGGGGTCTTAGTGCGACCAGGGTTTCAACCGAGTCGTATATCTCAGTGTCATGACGCGTCTCTATGGACGATATGACTTTCAGAAATACACTACACGGCGTCCACTTACTGCAACCAGGGCCAGTGACCGTCTCAGCTGGACGGGTGACTTACTGGAGGGCACTCCATGGGGTCTTTGTGCAAACAGGGTTTCGACCGAGTCGTATATCTCAGTGTCATGACGCGTCTCTATGGACGATATGACTTTCAGAAATACACTCCACGGCGTCCACTTACTGCAACCAGGGCCAGTGACCGTCTCAGCTGGATGGGTGACTTACTGGAGGGCACTCCATGGGGTCTTTGTGCAAACAGGGTTTCGACCGAGTCGTATATCTCAGTGTCATGACGCGTCTCTATGGACGATATGACTTTCAGAAATACACTCCACGGCGTCCACTTACTGCAACCAGGGCCAGTGACCGTCTCAGCTGGACGGGTGACTTACTGGAAGGCACTCCATGGGGTCTTTGTGCAAACAGGGTTTTGACCGAGTCGTATATCTCAGTGTCATGACGCGTCTCTATGGACGATATGACTTTCAGAAATACACTCCACGACGTCCACTTACTGCAACCAGGGCCAGTGACCGTCTCAGCTGGACGGGTGACTTACTGGAGGGCACTCCGTGGGGTCTTTGTGCAAACAGGGTTTCGACCGAGTCGTATATCTCAGTGTCATGACGCGTCTCTATGGACGATATGACTTTCAGAAATACACTCCACAGCGTCCACTTACTGCAACCAGGGCCAGTGACCGTCTCAGCTGGACGGGTGACTTACTGGAAGGCACTCATTCCCTTAGCCACTCAACTGACGGATCCCGCCTTGGACAGGACGCACATCAACTGGTCTTAACGATGAAGTATTTCAGACGTTTAGAACTCTTTCATTATGGTTTTCAATGATAACCATAGTCCCCTTCGATTTAGTTTCGTAACTCGATCCGAGATGAAATAAATTCATGCAATGGATGCAAATGAGTACAGTACAAAGTAACTATGCTTTATGTATGCTCAAGAGAAGATCGCATTCATGCTAGATGCTCAGTGTATCAGACAAATTATGCATTTAATTTGATTAATCTGCTTCATATATATCTTTGTGTCATTGATATTTTGCCCTCACGTCTTTGAAATCGCGATTGATTTCATTTGGCATTAGTAGATTTTCGGGCCGTCAGGGCACTTCCCAGGGCCTGTTTACGATCTGATCGGAGGATTCGGTGAATACCTGTCACGATCGTCTTTGGATAGAGGTGGATTATGTCCACGAGGGTCGCAGTGCGATCGCATTTCGATTTGTTTAGTGTAAGTCGATTTCTGAGCCAACAGGGCACTTCCCAGGGCTAAAAATGACTAAGTAGTGGACCTGTTTATGGTCTGATCAAGGTTTCTCGGAGATCCTGAGATCAGGTAATCTCATTGTAATGCATGATTATGGTGTATCATGTTATGGCGGAGAGAAGTCTCCCTCTCGGGTTCGGTCAAATTCCGCCCGATTCCTCTCGATTTCAGCCATTTCTGGCTCTTTCGGAGGGATTTTCGAGGTTTGCAATATTGGCTAAGTGTAGGCCTTTTTGATCAAATTGCTGATTTGGCCCACTTAACATCGACCGTTGGTGAGTCCGGTCCGGGGGATGGATAGAGGACATTGATGTGTGTCTAGGAGTGTTGATGCGATCGGAAGGCGGGCCACGTCGAAGGCGGGCCACATCATGGAAGGCCCCACCTCCCCATCAGCGTCCAGGCGCATGGGAGGTTGGGTTGGTTTGGGCGCATGTGACTCTTCCTCAAGCGCATGTGGGAGAAAAGTGAGGAGAAAGAGGAGATGGAAGGGAGGTGAGCGCATGTGCCTGCGCCTTGGGCGCACTTATGCGCATGTGGCCTCTCCATCGAGCGCACTGAGCGCATGTGGCCTCTCCATTGAGCGCACTGAGCACATGTGGCCTCTCCCTTGTGCGCACTTAAGCGCATGTGGCATGAGGGAGTGAAGAGAAAGATGACACTATGGGCGCATGTCCTCCAAGGACTTGGGAAATTTCCCATTTGCTTCCAACAAAAGGATGGGCGCATGTTGCTTCTCTTCCTCTTATTGCAACTCCGTGGGAGAAATCCCTTTCCGGTTGTGGCATCCGGCGAGGTGTGGGCGCATGTGGATAGTCTACTGAGGATTCCGACAAGGATTTTACCTTGCTTTGCCGATCCTTTCCAGATAATGAAGCCTCTCTCTTTCTCAACAAGTGAGTGGGGTATTTATAGCACTTAGTCGGGTAGCTACTCGGGTATCGGGCGCATGTGGTTTGCAAAATGGAGGGCATGCGCATGGAAATATTCTGGAGAGACGAGTCATGCACATGTGGGGATTATGTGCATGGAAATATTCTGGAGAGACGAGTCATGCGCATGTACCCATGCCCCAGGCGCATGTGGCATGTCATGGGCGCATGTGCCACTGGTATGGGCGCATGTGGCCTCTATGTTGGCCGCATGTGGCCCCACTTAGCATATTTTCATAATTTTTGTACTTTTTTATTTTATTTAGAATATTGAAAAGGGAGAGAGAGAGCTCTCATGCGCATGTGGTGAGAGAGTTAACGCATGTCTCCTTATGACCTTCGCATGTGGAGAGAGAGTGAACGAATGCATGTGGAAATATGCACCGCAATGACTTCAAACTTGCTACTTAAGGTTTTCCGGGCATTCCGGATCATTTGGCAGTAATCCGCATGTCTGATTCCAGCCCGAAATGGTAGCTGTAGGCTTTTGGGCCCTTATAGTCGGATAAGTCAGGGCAAAAAATGCATTTGGAAGCGCGCTGGTAAAGATATGCATCGTGCGACCTCGAAACTTGCAAGTTAAGGGTTTTAGGGCGTTCCGGATCATTTGGCGGTAATTCGCATGTCCGATTCCACCCCGAAATAGCATTCGTAGGTTTCAGTCACGATTGCGCATGTTAGGGCGGCACTGGCATTTTTCGAGTATTTCGGATCTCGAAATCAGTCCGAATCATCATAGATGGACCGTTGAATACTATTTTATAATGGGTACAAATTTGAGCCCCAACACTAAGCTAGCAAGTGCATCCGCCTGTACATTCTCCTGTCTCGGTATGTGCGAGATACTGCTGTTCCGAAACTGATCGAACATTGACTGTGCCTGATGGTAATAGGGCGATAACTCGGGTTTGCGGACTTCG
This sequence comes from Liriodendron chinense, assembly GCA_003013855.2. Taxonomy (NCBI): domain Eukaryota; kingdom Viridiplantae; phylum Streptophyta; class Magnoliopsida; order Magnoliales; family Magnoliaceae; genus Liriodendron; species Liriodendron chinense. The sequence continues at coordinate 314,001 of PVNU02002432.1, forward strand.
TAGTCTATCGTCAGTTGTCCAATAACAAGCCTAGAGTCTCCATAGATACGTTTCCTTGATCTGCATTTCCAGGGCCAACTGTAACCCGATAATAAGAGCCTGGTACTCTGCTTCATTGTTAGTGCATGTTGGGACTATCATGAATGAATAGGGTAATAGGTCCCCTTGCGTACTGATGAATATAACTCCTGCCCCTGACCTTATTACTCTGGTTGCACCGTCGAAATACATCTCCCAATGGCGTGCTTCATTAACTGCCATAACCTGATCATCTGGGAGGTCATATTCTATTTCTTCACCACTCTGTACTGGATGTGCCGCAAGGAAGTCTGCATTTGCTTGTCCTTTGATGGCCTGAGCCGGCATGTATGTCAAGTCGAATTCTGACAAGAGAAGGGCCCACTTGGCCAACCGCCCAGACAACATGGGACTGTTCATGAGAAACTTGATGGGGTCTGCTTTGGATATAAATGTTATCTGGTGAGAGAGACAGTAATGTCTAAGCTTCTTGACGGCAAAGATTAGTGCCAGACAAATTTTTTCGATTGCTGAGTAGTTGAACTCAGCTCCCACCAGTGTGCGGCTCAGGTAATAGAGTGCGCTTTCCTTTCCTTCTTCGTTCTTCTGGGCTAAGAGGGCTCCTAGTGAATTTTCGCCGACGGCAATGTAGAGGATTAGTGGCTCTCCTTTGATCGGTGCTGTAAGGACTGGAGACTTTTCGAGCAGGTCTTTCAGAGAGTCGGACGCTTTCTGACAAGCATCATCCTACTCAAACTGGACCCCTTTCTTGTTAAGGCGTGAAAATGGCTGACAACGGCCGGATAAGTTTGAGATGAATCTTCCTAGGGACGCGACCCTGCCTTGGAAACTTTTCAGCTCTTTGAGATTCTTCGGAGGTGGCATCTCCCTGATTGCCTTAATCTTCGTCGGGTCGATTTCTATGCCTCAGTGCCTAATGACGAACCCCAAGAACTTGCTAGAGGAAACCCCGAACGCGCATTTCAACGGGTTCATACGGAGGTTTTTCTTTCTCAGTCTTTGAAACACTTGCCGCAAATGCTCTCCATGCTGTTCATGCTCAGCCGACCTCACTACCAGATCGTCTACGTAGCATTCGACGTGCTTATGCATCATGTCCTGGAAGATTACTTGCATCGCATGTTGATATGTTGCCCCTGCATTCTTCAACCCAAACGGCATTACATGGTAGCAGTATCTGCCCAATGTCGTATGGAAGGCCATCGATTCTTCATCCTCCGGGGCCATACGAATCTGATTGTACCCCGAGTAACCATCCATAAAGGACATCACTACGTATCCTGTCGTGCTGTCAATCAGTAGTTCTGGGATAGGTAGTGGGAAATCATCTTTAGGGCATGCTTCGTTGAGGTTCCGAAAGTCTACGCACACTCAGATTTGACCGCTCTTTTTCTTGACTGGCACAATATTTGAAATCCATCGTGGGTATTTGACTTCTTGGATGAACCTAGCTTGGATTAACTTCTCAACCTCTTCTTCAATCTTGGGCACTATGTCTGGATGGAATCGTCATTGAGGTTGTTTGACCGCTTTCTTCCCTTTCATGATGCCCAGCTTGTGCATCGCAATTGTTGGACTGAGCCCTGGCATTTCTGAGTATGTCCAAGCGAACACGTCCTTGTTCTCTTTCAACAGTTGGATGTATTTCTCCCTCTCTTCTTCTGGGACATTCTTACTCAGGTATGTATTTCTAGGGTCCTCTGGGGTTCCCAGATTTATTTCTTCAAGCTCATCTATCGTGGGCTGTCCCCCGTCTTCTATCTGTGCGGGTGCGGCACTGGGTTGAATGATGTCGACTGCTTCTTGTGGCTGCACCTCTTCTGTGGGACTGATTGTCACCATGTTGACATGTCTAATCTTCATCTTTGCCCCTAACCCTTCTCTTCCTTGGTAAGCTTTGGTGTTTTCTTCGAATGGGGCTAACATTCTACCATTCGAGGCTGATTCTGAGTAATAGAAGCCCATATTCTTCATGATGTTGCGGATAGCTTCACTGTATCTTTCCTCTTCTATTGGTTGAGGTAAATGGAATGATTTCTCGGCCTCGTCCTTGGACTGCACAGGTTCATTGAGTACTGAATAAAATTTGATTTCTTTCTTCGCATTGGCACTTGGTGGTACCACAAACTTACTAGGAGCTCTTGGGAAAGGTTTAACTCTTCCCATTTTCGGCACTGGCATGTTGAAGCCAGATTTGAGCACACTCATGTGCTGATTCGATATCATCTCTAGGACGGATTGCCCTGGTTGTCGCAAGTGCTTCGGGATTATATAAAATTTTTTGGTAGTCTCTTGAGGTTCTTCAACTGACTGACTTGCGGTTTCTTTCTAAGGTTTGCTTCTCTGTTCAAACTTGTTGACTCTAGGTTTTGCCCCTTGCCCGCTCTGCGTTACATAGGGCTTCTTCTTGACCTCTCTTTCGTCGACCAGGTCATAGTACCGGGCATCGGCCAAGAATGATTCTGCAATCGTATACGGCTTTGGGTCTGCTGCCACTCTGTACTGAACTCCCTCTCTATTGTATTTGAAGCATTGATGATGGGTTGAGGGAAGGACGCGATTCTGATGGAGCCACAGCCTCCCTAGCAGAAGATTATACGTTGTTACTGCGTCAATTACTTGGCATGTTACTTTCGTCTTTAGTTCTTCCATTTCTAGCATCACAGTGATCGATCCCAGAGTGCGCTGGATATCTTGATGAAACCCTTGAATAACCATGGTGCTGGGACGCAGGGCTGACGGTCTGTAACCCAACCTCTATAGTGTCTTCAACGACATGATGTTTACTGCGGACCCATCGTCAAGCATACATCGCTTAACTTCTGTGTCTCTAATCATCCCCGTAACCATCAAAGGGCGATTGTGATCTGTTGCTTCAATCATGCGGTCTTTTTTCGGAGAATGTGATTACAGAGGGGTGATCTATCTGTATTGCTTGCTGAATCGGTGCATTTCCTTCCCAAAACTTATCTGGATCGTTCATTTCTGTTTTAATTTCTGTCATCATCACTTCTCTGACTTCACTGTCTAGCAGCGCGTTGATCAACATCTCCCTATATCCTTTGAGAGACACAAGGTGTCGTATATGCTCAAGTGAGCCGGGACCTTTCGCAAGTGTGACACGACATCATATGCTGCTGGCGATGCCCTTTGACTTGACTCCGACCGACTGGGCGTGGCTTTAACAACTTTCTCTTTCAACTTCTGCCTCTGGGGCCTCGTTGATGGTGTATCCGAGTTTCCATCTTCTTGCATCGGGTCGACTGGTTCTGGTCGAACGCGTTTCGGCATTTGCCTTCCAGATCGGAGGATGACGGCATTGACTTCTTCTTCACCTGCCCGTAATGTCTCTCCCGCTGATGGTGGTTCCGTGAACAATACCATTGCACAATGTACCTGAGCCTCGATAAGTCGGATCTTTTCTTGGCTATCCTTCTTTCTCGTCCCTTTCTTCTTGCGGTTGAGGAGTCTCCGTCTATTATCGAGCCTCCTCCTGTTGCTAACCAAAGTCCAAGGTTCTTCAGGTTCAGGGAACAGGGTGTGCAAATGAGTGTTTTCTTCTGAGGGTAAGGCTGAAACTACCCTAGATGTTTCCTTCCTTGTTGGTTCTGGTGATTTCATACTGATCACCCCTTGGTTGATCAACCCTTGTATTCTTCCTTTTAGACTAAAACAGTCTTCTGTCTTGTGGCTCAGACATCGATGGTATTTACAATACCAAGGATCATTCACCTTCCCAACTTCGTGTGGCTGAATCGGTTCTGGTAAGCGGATTACATTTTCTTCCACTAGTTGCTCCATGATGGGGATCAGATCAGCCATGTCGAATGTATATGGGCCATTGGCTCTTTCTCTTTCGGCTATTGTTACTCCTCGAGAAATATAAGGCCTCTTGCCTTTATCTTGGGTAGGTGTTGCTTTCACGTCCGTCTTGGAATCCACTGCGGGCCGCTTCCGGTCTATTATGCCTTTGCTTTTGCTTATATTGTGCGTTTCTGCAATCCTTACTCCTTCTCTTCTTTGCCTTTCGGTCGTACCTTCTGAACCTGCCCCTGTCTTGGGTCGAGAACTGTCACGGGCTTGGAGCTCTTCACATGTGCGGTCTCGGTCGACTTTCGTGTAATGCAGGTAGCCATTGACAATGGTGGAAACTGCTCGATTGTCATCATAGGCATTGAGGGCCTAGTTGTTGTGACCTGACTGTTGATAGGGATCTTTTGCCCCTGTTTCGGTTGCCATTGTCTCTTGATCGCAGGGTGAGGTCTTGCAATGTTCGCCTTCTTGCGTGCTGCTAAGACGGCTGCTTTCTTCTGCTTTTGGTTCTGTCGGCGTGTTTCAACCAACTGTCATTCTGAGTTGAAAATAGTTGTCGTGGCTGGGATGAAGCAGGGAAGCTAAAGCCTCCAGTGGTAAGGAAGGTGCATGAATTGGTCATTGAGTAGCCATTTCTTCTGCTGTTTTAGTATCTTGCTAATTCTGCTACGTCATAAAAATCATTAGAACAGTTCACAAATGCGGTCGGGATCATGAACCCATTGATCACGGTGCATAAACTGACGAAAATAAGCAAGAAGGAGACAAATACGTGTAGTTGTGGAAGTTCGTGAGTTTGAAAACCTTTTAAAGCGTCTATTGCCTTAGAGATGAAGGGAAGAACGTTCCCGTTGAGAGTCGCCAGTTTGGTGCCCGAGGGACACCGAAACATTACGCCTCGCGATAACTTTCCTATGCGTAGATTCGTGTTTGTAAGTAATTAATCTTAGAGTGTTGCTATATTCAGATATGGCCAATGATTCTGGTATAGTTCGTTCCCCAGCAAAGTCGCCATTTTGTTAGAACTAGAAAAATGCTCGGACGCAGTTTTCTGGTGTTTTGTTGTTCTGGGGTTCTGAATAATAGAAACATTCATAGACAATCATAAGTATTTATAAAAGTGCACAAGAGAAGAGATATCGCAAGGCGAATTTTATTTCAGAGATCCCGAGATCTTGTACATTCCAGGCCGTGATCTGACACGAGCCCTTAATTACATCGAATAATCGATGACCCTTGATTAAAAGGCAGAAGACTAGTCAGCGGGGACTATGGTCTCAGAGTTCATGGTCGTGGAGACCTGTATTTGTGTGGCCGTAGAGACCTGTATTTGTATGTTCGCGGAGACCTGTGTTTGTATGGTCGTGGAGACCTGTATTTGTTGTGTTTTGTTATGGACTGATCCATCTTTGTACGAATCGGATGTCTATGTCCCATGTTTTGACCGGAGATCCGGGCTTAGACTGTCAGGGTTTTTAACCGAGGGATGCGACTCTGGGCCTGCGCCCTTCATTTGTGATGGGTGACCGCGGGAAGACCGATCTGCAGTTGTATGTACTTGAGCAGCTCAACTAGTGGATGCCATTTGAATGGGTAGGGCATCGACTGTTCTTGAAGTGTCAGTTTTTAACAAATTCTATGTAATAGCTCAGAACTCTCTCTATATGGTTTATCGTGTTAACCATAGTCCCGTTTGCTTAGCCCGGACCTGAATCCGGGTCATATTATGATAGTACATGTGATGATGATACATCAGTATGATTCTGGGCACTAGCGGCCTCTTTTCGAGAAGTTACTTCGTTCATCTCGTTGGATTGGATCGGACTCCGAAGGCTTGTATTTTGCTCATTGGGTGGCCCGAATGAATTATTTGACTGCTCCGTTGCGTCCGGAATGCTCGAAATACCTAAAATAGGCCCAAACGGGGCTCGAAAATATCATAAAATGAAGATTTAAAAGTGCTGAAATGGGCGTTTAGAGTGCTGATTTTTATGATCCACTGGCCTGATTTTATTGATGCGTTGGGGTCAGCGCGTCGAAAAATGATTGTTAAAGTATTTGATTTTTCTGATCCGCTAGGGTATTTTTGTGATGCACTGGGGCTAGTGCGTCCAAAAATGACTTTTGTTAAGATGTGTATTTTTCTGATCCGCTGGCCTATTTTGTGATGCGCTGGATCCAGTGCGTCCAAAAATGACTTGTTTTATAAACGACTGATTTTCCTGATGCGCTGGGCTATTTTCTGATGCACTAGGGCCAGTGCGTCGATAAAATTAGTTTGATTCCATATATTTTGCGATGCGCCACTACACTTGCATGTTTTATGTTATTTCTTCACCAGACCTGCTGTGGTCGGAAGTGGGATTTTCGGTGGTCGGAAAAGGGTTTCCCGCGGTCGGAAAAGGGATTGCGGCGATCTGAAAAACCCAAAACTCTCTCCTTCTCTCGATCCATTCAAATGAACTGAAGGGAGGGGTATTTATACCCGAAAATGCTGAAGTTCGGCCAATAGGAGTCCGCCACGTGTAGCGTGTTAAGAAAACATGCCGGCGCGTCAAGAAAATCACTCGGCACGTCTAAAAAAGTCTTTGTTAGAATGCTGATTTTTAGGGCGCACTGGCTGTCAGTGCGTCCTGAAATTCCTGAAAATGCCTGATTTATTAGACGCGCTGAGGGTTAGTGCGTCCTGAAATTCCTGAATTATTGGATGCGCTGGACGAATTTCTTGATGCGCTGGGGGCAGTGTGTCCTAAAATTTGCTTCGGAAAACTGTCTGAATTTCTCGATGCGGTGGTTGAATTTCTCGATGCGCTGAGGGTAGTGCGTCCTGAAATTCACTTTGCAAAACTCTCTGAATATCTTGATGCGCTGGGGGAATTTCTCGATGCGCAGAGGGTCAGTGCGTCCTGAAATTTAGTTTAAAAAATGACTGAATTTCATGATGCGCTGACCATGAATTTCTTGATGCGTCGACGTACTTATTTGTGATTATCTTACAAAAATGATGGTTTCTGGGGCCCGTTTTGCGATGGATGTCGATGCACTGGCTCTATTTCTTCATGACCTAGTGGGGCCCACCACTAGGTCAACTCTTCGTTTTTGGTCAAGTCTGATGTGTGTTGTGATTTTTGCCGCGATTTCGGGTGCACTGGCCTTGAATCTAATCAGGTGATGGTTTATACACTTAGAACCCTTATTTTAAGGATCTTGACTTTTGGGACCCCAACACCCACGTAAGGAAAGGATCACATCAAAGGTGGGCCACACATGATAGATGGCCCGCATTAAAGTGTGGCCCAACATGATAGAACATGCGCATCGAGTGGGTCCCATTTTATGAACAATCCACGTCAAAGGTGGGACCCACATCATGATCATTGATGGTGGGACCACATGATGGTCAGTTGATGTCAAAGATGGGCTCACATGATGAACGACCCATAATGAAGGTGGGGTCCTATACAATCAATGGTGCACATCAAGGTAGGCCCACATAATGGATAGCGTAGGCTTCATTTGATGGATGCCAATATAAAAAGTGTGGCCTCTCATAATTCACATTAAGTGGGCCCCACCTACTGAACGGTCCACATCCAAGGTCTCTCATGATGGATGACTGTTGAGCTCTGAATTGTGCATATTCTAACCTCAATTCATCATACATTATGCATGGTTTGCATGTTTAAAAGACTATTATAATACATGTTTTGTGATTATAGGATTGAGAGAGAGAGACTTCACTAATTCGATGCCTAATGAGTCACTTTGTATACATTTAAGATCAAAAGATTAAGTGCCAAATGGTGGAAGAAAGATGCAAGGGAGAAAGAGAAGAAAGAAGAAAAGTTGTAGAAAAGTTACACTGCCAACCGGCCGGTTGATTGTTGAGCTCTTAATTGTGCATATTCTAACCCCAATTCATCACTCATTATGCATGCGTTTCATGATTTAAAGACTAATCTAATGCATGGATTTGTGATTGTAGGAATGAGAAGGAGACTTCACCAATTCATGGTTAAAAGAGTCACTTTGTATGCATTGAAGATCAATAGAACAAGTGCCGAAAGGTGGAAGAAAGAAGCAAGAAAGAAAGAGAAGAGATGATGAAGAAAATCTAAAATTTTATGCTTAGACCTGTCGCTAGACCGGTTGACAGTGTATTTTTTTTTACTGTTTTTCTCATCTTAGACCGGTCGCTAGACCGGTCGCCAGACAGGTCGAGACTAGTCCAGAAACACAAAAACTCTCTGGACAGATTATGCAGTTTTAAGACCGGTCGTGCGACCGGTCGTCCACAGCTCAGACCGATCGTGCGACCGGTCGTCAGTGCAACAGCGTGTGCGTGAAGCTCCAATTTTCTCTGCGCAATTGCGTAATTCCTTGTTAAATCTGAAATCTTTCGCGCCAATCTATAAAAGGGACTTCTCCTCTTCATACCAGGGCATGCTAGGACATGGGGATTGCTTGGGAGACGGATTCTACTTCAAGTTTTCTTAGTTTTTTCCTATTTTACTAGTTTTTTTTATGTTTTTGAGGCTTCTAGTTCAAGGATGTTAGAGATGAACTAAAATCTCTTAACTAGGGCTAAGAGGTGAAGCTTTTGATTTGTTTTTAATGGATTAATGCAACCTAGGTTTCCTTTTTATGATTTAATTGATGAATTTTATTTAATATGAGTTTGAATCAAGTTCTAGTTGGGTTTTTTACTTTGATCTCTTGATGACTCCAGGCTCATGTGATTCTTAGTGATCCTAACTTAGTAATTTAGCTTCTGAGCATTGTTTATACTTGTGTAGTTCAATGATCTATCATCGACTCCGGGCATGGTAGACCCTTTGATTGCCTTGTGTACAATGGCCTGATCTTCATGTGGGAACTTATTCAACTAAAGTTCTTATCTTTTTATTATAATCTGAAATAGTTGTTTGCTGATTGATTTCGATTTAATTAGAGTTCTAATCATTAGTTGTAATCAAGTCTAGTGACAGGATTTGATGAAAGCTATGGTTGTGAATCTCAACTAGATTGGAAAGAGGCTTGGCCTACACAATTAAGTGTGCCCAAGGCCTGAGTATTATTGTGGGAATCGAATCAATGAATGAGCAACTGTTTTAGATAATTGTTGATTGAACCGCTCTATATTCCTATCGGATAGAGATATGAATTCGATTCCGATTGAGTTATGTGAGATCTAGTTGTGTTGATGCATTGAAACTTATCAAAAGTGGATCCTTGGCGCTCTAGTGCCTTTTTAGATTGATATTACCTTACACATTCAGTGTTTAAACCCAAATCATTATTTTTCAGCTTTAGTTCTTAATAAAATCTTAATTATTAGTTGTTTTACTTAAATTCTGAGAATACCCATTCATAAATCTCTGTGGGAACGATACTCGGTCTTTCCGAATTATTACTACTTCACAACCCTACACTTGGGGAGTGAACAACCAAAAACTTGTTCACTCCCATTTTTTCCATCGTTCCCAATTTCATCCTTCCTTTCCTTTTTCTTTTACATTAAATAGGATTTTTAGAAATCCATATCTTTCGTTATTTTCCCATGGACAAGGATGGACAAAGTACCCCGGCTTGGTTTCTCAATACCTTAAATCAAGGTCTAGTTAATCCACAAATCACATAATCCTTTCAAATCATGAAAATCGTGTAATGTGAACTAGGTGCAAAAGGTGTTCAAATTTTCCATCAATCATAAAAATAGGTGAATTCACATATAAAACCATTATATTAAGAGAAATTCAACACTTGCAACATCCCTCACCTCATATCTCCTCTTCTTATACTTATGCCATCTCGAATGCATAGAATCAAAGTTTTCCAAAAGAGTTCTGAATTTTAGAAAAATCGAAAAATTTCTACGTCATTGCTCGAAATGTCACAAAAGCTAGTAGATTCATCTAAGGAATCTCTCACTCCCCCAACCAAAACTTTACATTGTCCTCAATGTAAGAATGTATACAATGAATGCAACACATGAGAGCAATGCCAAAACAAAAAGAGAGCGAGAAAGAGAGATGTCACCTGAAGCATATATTTCATGGCAAGATTAGCTTTTGGAGATGGATTACTTCACAACTAAATCAACTGATCAAAGCAAATCCTAATGGGAAAGCATTCTAGAAAATCATCATCCGTCAGACTAGGAGGTTAATCCCAACAACTCATCCAAAAGCATAAAGTCAAGCAGAATCATTAGATGGATTAAAAGGTTTCGCAGTAATGACATCCAATATCTTGCTTTACAATATACATGTGTGTGATTGATCCAGATAACCCACTGAAAATCCCAAAAAGGAATTTCAGCGGGTTCCTTAATATTTTCACCACATGTATAAGAGGAGACATCATCATATTTATCAGAAAAAATATGTCTCCATTCAGATTTTCCTGGGCATTGGTATTGCAAATATGGATCATCCCAGGGTTGGTGGAGTTCGGTATGCATGATCCACAAAGGTGTGGAGATATGAATTGATTTCTCAGCACAACAAGGTGTTGTTTCCACATCCTTCTCTCGGCTAGCGTCATATGCCGATACCGACTCTAAAAGTGTGACCATATCCCTTATCATATCATCGTTCTTATCAAGGGAGTAAGTCACGTCTTCGTCTAAGTGACCGGAGTAAAAATGTGAGAGGCACTCATCTTCCACGATAGAATTGATCATGTTTATTTCGTAGACCTCCTCATCTTCATCCTCATGTTGGTTGTCAATATTGAAAGCATTCAACTCAATCGTCATATTACCAAAAGACATTTGGATGAACCCACTCCTACAATTGATGATAGCGTTTAATGTAGCTAAGAATGGGCGGCCAAGTATGACAGGAATTTGAGGGCCAATATTAACCATGGGTTGTGTGTCCAAGACAATAAAGTCCACCGGGTAGTAGACTTTGTCAACTTGGATAAGGACGTCCTCAATCACCCCTCTCGGAATACGAATCGATCAGTCAGCAAGTTGTAATGTGGTTTTGGTCGGTTTTAATTCACCTAAACCCAATTGTTCATAGACCAAAAAGGGAATTAAGTTCACACTTGCCCCTAGATCAAGCAAAGCAATGTTTCACCCGATAGTCTCCAATTACACATGATATTGTCGGACAACCGGGGTCTTTGTATTTCTTGGGCGTCCCATGATTTATAATGGCACTTACATTCTCTGTAAAAAAATGCCTTCTTTTGCACATGTATTTTTCTTTTCACCGTGCAAAGGTCTTTTAAGAATTTAGCATATGACGGTATTTGTTTAATTGCATCCAACAATGGGATGTTGATTTTGACTTGCTTGAAAACCTCCAAAAATTCCTGATATTTATCTTGAGGTTTGGCTGCAATCAAGCGTTGGGGGAATGGAGCAATGGGCCTATATTCTTTCAATGGCTCTTTTTCATTCATGGCGGTGCTAGGTCCATCATCCTCTTGGGAAGATACCGGATTATTAGGCGTTGAAACCTTCACCGGATCACATTTTTCAATAATTTTACCACTTCTAAGAGTGGTGATGGCCTTAGCATGTTCCATGTGTTGGTTAGAAGAACTAGGCACGCTTATTTCGCATTGTTGTTTTGGATTTGGTATGGGTTGGGCTGGAAGAATCCCTTCCCTTGCGTTTAAGCGAGCCTTGATTTCCTCCACCGAATTTTTAAGCTCAAGGATTATCGTATGGTTGGATTGATTTATTTGAGCTTGACCTTCCATGAATGCTTTCAAAGTAGGCATTTGAGGTGGGGCTATAGGAATTTGCATTGGGGGCCCCCTTTGAGGATTATTTTGATTAGCCGTGTTTCCATTCGCCCAATTGAAGTTAGGGTTATTTCTCCAACTAGAATTGTTCGTGTTTGAATTTGCAGTACTAAAAGGTCGTTGATAACTATTCAAAGCATTCGATTGTTCAAATAAAAGTTCTCGAAACGCATAGATTGTTGGACAATCTCGAAACGCATAGATTGTTGGACAATTCGTTTGATGCACATTAGAAGCACAAATACCACAAATAGTTTCAACAGCCCCCCTTTGTTGGGCTGTGTCCACTTTCTTTAGTTCCATCTCCTCGACCTTTCGTGTGAGTTTAGCCACTCTAGAACCTAGATCATCTTGCTCATTTAAAATATAAATTTCTCCCTTTTCCTTGGCTTGGGGTTGTTTTGAACTTGTTGACTTAGATGTATCCCATGCTTGTGTGTTTTCAGCCAATATGTCAAAATAATCCCAAGCTTCCTCCGTTTCCTTGTTCATGAACTCCCCATTGCACATCATCTCCACAAATTGGCGCATGGTTGAGTTTAATCCATCATAGAAGAAACTAATCAACCTCCACCGTTCATAGCCATGATGTGGGCATGCGTTTAATAACTCATTATACCTTTCCCAACATTGGAAAAAGGTTTCTTCTTCTTTTTGGGCGAAGTTCATTATGACCCTTCTTAGTGCATTGGTTCGATGAGTAGGGAAGAATTTTTTAAGAAACTCCCTAGTTATCTCAGCCCATGTCCCAATAAACCTTGGCCTTAAGGAATGTAGCCATGATTTGGCTTCTCTTTCAAGGAAAAAAGGGAACAATTTAAGTTTTATAGTATCCTTAGTCACATTGTTATAGTTTATTGTGGCAATAACCTCTTCGAACTCCTTAATGTGTAGATACGCGCTTTCAGAGTCGAGTCTATAGAATCTAGGAAGAAGTTGGATCAACCCCGGTTTAAAATCAATATTTCCCACATTGTGAGGTAAAATTATGCAAGAGGGAGTACTCGTCTTAGCTGGTTGTAAATAGTCACGTAAAGTTCTAGGTTGAGGTACATTCCCCACTTCATTCTCTTCCAATTCAGTAAGGTTTGGGGCTTGATTTTGATGTTGATTAGCCCCTTGAATTGGTTGATTTTCAACCATCTCTCTAGTAATTTCAGGAAAATTTTGACGTTTTCTAGCACGAGGCTCTCTATCAATCCCTTCAACAACTACTCCGTCACGATTGAGTCGGTTATTAGAATCCCGATCCCAATGTAACATGCAAATCCAAAAAGAATGATAATAAAAAGGAAAAAGAATTCTTCCTTCCTTTCTTTACTCTTCTCTAAGACCGAAGCACAAGGTGTCTTGCAATGGCTAAGCTAGAAGCAAGGATAGAGACCGATTTCTCCTAGTCAATAGGGGTTCAGAGAACTCCCCACCCACTCTTTGAGTCTTCTGAGAAAAGTACAGAAAAAAGAAGAATGAGGAATAAGATTGAGAAGAGAAATCTCTGAGCACAAGGTGATCCAAGACGACAGAGCCGACCAATAGGAATCCAAGCGGCTCAAGGCCAGCCTATCAGAGATCCAAGAGGAGTCTCCACCCACTCTACAAGAGATGAATACGGTAGGAATGAGTAGGAGAAGAAGAAGAGTAAGGCTAGAATGATAAAACCTGATTTGTGACTTAAGATGCCTATGTCTTCTTCAACTTCCTAAAAATCCCTGAATTAGACCTATGTTAGAATCCTGTAAAAATCAAAACAAAGTAAGTTAGTATTTAGAAGAAAACCTACCCAAGAAAGCAAAACAAATCCTAAACCTATCTTAACACAATCTCAACTAAAAGTTAATTTAGAAAATTCTAAAAATACCGCATAGAAATCCCCGGCAGCGGCGCCAAAAACTTGTTCACTCCCCAAGTGTAGGGTTGCGAAGTAGTAATAATTCGGAAAGACTGAGTATCATTCCTACAGAGATTTATGAATGGGTATTCTCAGAATTTAACTAAAACAACTAATAATTAAGATTTTATTAAGAACTAAAGCTGAAAATTAATGATTTGGGTTTAAACACTGAATGTGTAAGGTAATATCAATCTAAAAAGGCACTAGAGAGCCAAGGATCTACTTTTGATAAGTTTCAATGCATCAACACAACTAGATCTCACATAACTCAATCGGAATCGAATTCATATCTCTATCCGATCGGAATATAGAGCGGTTCAATCAACAATTATCTAAAACAGTTGCTCATTCATTGATTCGATTCCCACAATAATACTTAGGCCTTGGGCACACTTAATTGTGTAGGCCAAGCCTCTTTCCAATCTAGTTGAGATTCACAACCATAGCTTTCATCAAATCCTATCACTAGACTTGATTACAACTAATGATTAAAACTCTAATTAAATCAAAATCAATCAGCAAACAACTATTTCAGATTATAATAAAAAGATAAGAACTTTAGTTGAATAAGTTCCTACATGAAGATCAGGCCATTGTACACAAGGCAATCAAATGGTCTACCATGCCCGGAGTCGATGATAGATCAATGAACTACACAAGCATAAACAATGCTCAGAAGCTAAATTACTAAGTTAGGATCACTAAGAATCACATGAGCCCGGAGTCATCAAGAGATCAAAGTAAAAACCCAACTAGAACTTGATTCAAACTCATATTAACTAAAATTCATCAATTAAATCATAAAAAGGAAACCTATGTTGCATCAATCCATTAAAAACAAATCAAAAGCTTCACCTCTTAGCCCTAGCTAAGAGATTTTAGTTCATCTCTAACATTCTTGAACTAGAAGCCTCAAAAACATAAAAAACTACTAAAATGGGAAGAAAACTAAGAAAACTTGAAGTAGAATCCATCTCCCAAGCAATCCCCACGTCCTAGCATGCCCTGGTATGAAGAGGAGAAGTCCCTTTTATAGATTGGCGCAGAAGATTCCAGATTTAGCAAGGAATTACGCAATTGCGTAGAGAAAATCGAAGCTTCACGCACACGCTGTTGCACTGACGACCGGTCGCACGACCGGTTTGAGCTGTGGACGACCAGTCGCACGACCGGTCTCAAAACTGCATAATCTGTCCAGAGAGTTTTTGTGTTTCTGGACTAGTCTCGACCTGTCTGGCGACCGGTCTGGCGACTGGTCTAAGATGAGAAAAACAGTCTAAAAAAATACACTGTCGACCTGTCTGGCGACCGGTCTAGCGACAGGTCTACAGACAGGTCTAAGCATAAAATTTCAGATTTTCTTCATCATCTCTTCTCTTTCTTTCTTGCTTCTTTCTTCCACCTTTCGGCACTTGTTCTATTGATCTTCAATGCATACAAAGTGACTCTTTTAACCATGAATTGGTGAAGTCTCCTTCTCATTCCTACAATCACAAATCCATGCATTAGATTAGTCTTTAAATCATGAAACACATGCATAATGAGTGATGAATTGGGGTTAGAATATGCACAATTAAGAGCTCAACACTGATCAGTTGGCCATGGCCATACTGGTCAGAAATTCAGTGGAGGGGTGTTTTTGGTTGCTGACCTTACTAGACATAAAAGTCTCATTCTCGACCGGTCGTCCTCTACTGACCACCTGTCAGCTGACCGATCGATAAATCAAATTTGGAGATGGGTTTTTACAAAACCTTGTTACACCTAAAAACGCTAGTTTACGACCAGCCGACCACACAGCAGAAAACAGAAATTTCTATTTCTGTTCCGAATTTTTCTGCGCAAGTGCGTAACTCCTTACGCAATTCTGGAACCTTTCGCGCGGTAGAGCCTCAAACCTATAAAAGGACACCTAGGGGTGGATCTAAACTCATCTTAAAAGAGTTCTAAGTTCGTGGGAGGTGAAGAGGAGCATCGTGGAGCCTTCACAACTTCGCCGACTTCGGGTTTTTCTAGTTTTTATGCTTCAAGTAGTTTTCTTTTTGTTTTTAGTTGTAGTATGATAATGCTCGGCTATAATCTCGTAGCTAGGCTAAGACGTGAAGCTTGTAGCTATTTTTCATGTGGAATTTGTTTAATTCAAGTACTTTACTTAAAGTTTGGATTTTTAAAGTTTTAGTTTGAATAATGTTGGTATTTTTGGATGTTTTATGAGAGTTCATGTGCTTCAGACATGAATTCCTTGCAATTCTCTGAGATAGGTCATGTTTGCATTGATTAGATTCGAATTGTAGTAACCCTAGAGCATGTCATAGTCTCTTGGTATGGTTGTTACTTAAAAGTCTATATGTTTGAATTTTATGTGCTTCATTAGAACTAGAATCTTATTTTTTGACATAAGTGGGATTGTTTGTGTTTGAATGCTTAATCTTCCAACTAGATGAGAGATAGAACTTCGAATCTAGTTGTGTTTATGCTTGGATGAATGAATTCACATGGGATTACTACAAGTGGATCCTTGAGGCCTTAGTTCCATTAATTATCAGTTTTTTACAAAAGTTACTGTTTTTACTTAGTTTTTAAAATCAAACTTCAAAATTGCTCAATTTGAAGTTTCTAGAATGGTTTGAATTGGTTTACCCTAATTCTCTGTGGATCGACCTCGGTCTTACCGAGTTATTACTACATCACAAGCCTTGCACTTGAGGCGGTCGATCAAGTTTTTGACGCCGTTGCCACGGAATCTAGGTTAAACGGTTCTAAATTATTTTACTAGCTATTGAATTAGAATTAGTTAAGTCTTACTGTTTTCTTAGGACTAGTTTTCAGATTTTCTAGAAATAACATCAATTGCTTTGTTTCATAGGAAATTCTTCTAGCTCAAGCGAATCGGGTAACATCATTCTAACTTAAAACTTTTTCTATATTTCAATTTTACAGCTTTTTAGTTTTTCCATATTTTTCCTTTTAGGATTTAGATTTAGATTCAAATTTGGTTTGTGTGGTTTATGTCCCGTTGGGAACGTGATCACACAAAGCGTCTCCAAACCGAGGGTGGTTTAGTTAGAACTACTTTTCGTCCAAAGACGAGTTAGAAAATGCATAGAACATTGTGAAAGTTCGAGAAGTATGGATCAAACACCATTAAAGAATCCTCCCCCTCCTACTCCAACTACAAATGTGAATCAAGAGGGAGTATGAGAGAATGAGGTGCACAATGCTCCTCCAATGAGAGCTTTACGTGACTACTTACAACCGGTCCGTACGACTATACCTTCATGTGTGGTTCTACCAACCACTGGGGGGAACATTGATATAAAGTAGGGGTAATTCAACTTTTACCTAAATTCCATGGGCTAGATTCTGAGAGCCCATATCTACACTTAAAAGAGTTTGATGAGGTTGTTGCTACTTTACAATACAACAATTTGTCAGAGGATATCATCAAACTTAGATTGTTTCCCTTCTCATTGAAAGAAAAACCCAAAGGTTGGCTCCACTCTCTTAGACCACATTCGATAGGGACAGAGCGAGATGACCCAGAATTCTTGAAAAAGTTCTTCCTGGCTCATAAAACTAACATCATTCGAAGATCTATCATGAACTTTTTGGGTAAAGAGAGTGAGTCATTCTTTCAAAGTTGGGAAATGTTTAAGGATCTCTTACTCACTTGCCCACATCATGGCTACGAAAGTTGACAAATTATAAACTTCTTTTATGATGGATTGAATTCCAACATGCGTCAATTTATAGAGATGATATACAATGGCGAGTTCATGACCAAAAATCTAGATGAGGGATGGAGTTACTTAGATATGTTGGCCTAGAATGCCCAATCATGGGATACCTCAGACAAGTTTAGTAACCTTAAGCCTCCTTAAGAAAAAGAGAAAGGAGGGATTTACATCCTTAACGAGGAAGATGATGTAAACGCAAGGATAGCCAACCTTACAAGAAAAGTCGAGGCCATAAAACTAAGTAAAAGTGGAGTTTCTAAGTCCACGGAAGCCATTGAAAACGTGTGCGGAATTTGTGTCGCTAATGTACACTCTACGCAAGATTGTCCTACAATTCCTACGTTTCAAGGGGTGTTATAAGAGCAAGCAAACGCTGCATATGGTTATCAATGACCTTAATGGACCGGTAGGTAACACGTACAACTCTACTTGGAAGAACCATCCAAATTTCAGTTGGAGGAATGGTCCTAAGGCCAATCCTACCAACTCTTAAGGAGGGACACCCATGCAAAATATAACCCCACCTCAATTCTCAATGGAGGACACTTTAAAGGTGTTTATGCAAGGGCAAACACAAATTAATCAATCAAATCAGCAAATGTTTCAAGAGCTTAAAGTGTCGGTTGATGAGATTAAGAGACGCTTGAATGCTAGGGAATGGACCTTTCCGGCCCAACCTCAGCCCAATCCTAAACAAGCACATGAAATCAGCACCCTTAACCTCCTCAACCAACATGTGGAGCAAGCAAAATCCATCACCACTCTTAGAAGTGGTATGCAAGTGGACAAATCTATTCTGGTTAAGGCCGATAAGCCTAATGATCCGGTAATTCCTAAGAATAAGGATGGACCTAGCTTAGCCCCAAAAGAAACGGAACGCGTTCACAAGCCCATAGAACCATTCCCTTCGAGATTGGTTGCTCCAACATCTCTCCCAAACTCTTATGATTTTTTAGAGGTTTTCAGACAAGTCAAGATCAACATTCCATTGTTTGATGTTATCAAACAAATTTCCTCTTATGCCAAGTTTCTAAAGAACTTACGCACAACCAAATGCAAATACGATAGGCAACAAAAGACCTTTTTAAATGAGCAAGTGAGTGTCATTCTCATCCAAAAGACCCCTACAAAATATAAGGATCTCGATAGTCCTACAATCTCATGTATCATTGGTGATTACCAAATTGAGCGTGCATTACTAGATTTAGGGGTAAGCGTAAATTTGATCCCATACTCGGTATACGAGCAATTGGGTATGGGTGAATTAAAACCCACCAAAACCACATTGCAACTCGCTGATAGATCCATCCGTATACCAAGAGGGATGGTTGAGGATGTATTGGTCTAAGTCGACAAATTCTACTACCTAGTGGATTTCATCGGCTTGGACGCGTGTGACGCCCCGAATTTCAGGGGTCGAGTACAACCTCGATCCCCAAGATTCTGGGGGTCAATTATGCTTTGCGGAAGCGTGATTTCTTGTTTAAGATTCATAAGGCATCAAAGCACAAATTCATAATCAATTTAAGCAGTAAAGTAGAGATAAAAATTAAATTTAAACCTGATCAATATAAAAAGTGGAAGTAAGACAACTCTCCCGTAAAGTCATCGAACTCATCCTGTAAGGCATCCTCCTCTGAGATACCTGCATCTATCATAACAGAGCCTGGTGGTGTTTTGAAACACCGTCCCAGGAGTGGGAGTGAGTGATCAACTCAGTGAGAATTATAACTTTAAGTTTAACATGTTATCAAACAAAGAGGGTTAGGCATTGATTCCATACAAAACATCCAAATTCCTATTCTAGTTTTATTAGTGCATGAATGACATGAGATCGCATACCATGCATGTTTCGGATGTAACATGAGGAACACAGAGTGGCACTGGCGCCACATCAAGCAACCAGGCACTCACAGAACCTCCAAATGCAAATGGGTTGGATCATCCTTCGGCATCCTGGCCTTTAACAGTCAGACAGTTGCCTAGGGGATCCATGACGTGTATGCATGATTTGTTTGAGTTTCATTAGGTCATTTCTCACTCAGCATATTGGCGAAGCCGGAATACCATTGTCCAATCATTGGCCCTGAACGGGACTATCTGGCTCCCAACCGTGCAATGCTAATCATCGCCAGTAGCCCACGCTTCCCTGTCACTTCCACACATCAAAATATGGTTCCCAACATCCTATTATAAACGGGAGCTGACCAACCTTCTCGGGAACACCGATAGGGTTCGTCGCCCCAGCAATTGCTCCAAGGACACTACGGGGAGGTGACTCACCCCAGCGTAGGCCGACGACTCGAACATGGTGTCCCATACCACCATGCCCGGCCCAAGAGGCTTATCGGGAACGCATTGCACATGCAGTTATTAGTGGACCCGACACTTTCTTAGGATCCGGTATTCCGTATTCAGGGGACTGTATTGTTATCATCATCAAACACTTTTTCTGCCATATTTTGATAGATTCGATTAAGTCCAGGGGCGTCCGTCTGAATCGGCATGGGCGTAAGCCGTCCGCGTAGTCCAACTACTACCGACCATCTGTGTTTCCCTCGAACCAACCGAATACATCTCAGGTAGCCGACACATCTGGGCTACCCGCCTCGAAATATTTGGGACAGATATTCTGTTTCACAAAGCTTAAGTTTATCTTGTAGCATGCTGGTAACTTAGGAAAAATTCTAACTCGACGCCATGCATGATAATTCCAACTTATATACATACAACAAATTCTATGTTTAATATAATCTTAACACGCATCATTCCAGCGGTTTATCTCGCACAAGCATTTCATCAAACACCTTAGCTACAGAAATTCAAAATAGCACATATATTGCAATAATACGGGAATAATACAATTAACAAAGATAACAATACCCTAAAGGTTCAATCAATCCCAAATCCATCTAAGGTTGATAAAAAGAAAACCTAAAGGTATAATTCCGCACCTTAGGATTTAGGGTTTTTCCAACCGATGTACATCTAGGGTTAGGGTTTGACGAAAATCGACAATTCTGCAAGCATAATAAGATTAGGCTAAGGTTTGTAGAACAAATCTTCAACTACCTAGGGTTCAGAGTCTTAGTTTGTAGCTTACCTACGATCTCAACGAAGGTTTGAGACGACCGCGATAACACAAGAACGGGGTTAGTCGATAGTGCTAGAGGTGCAACCTCAAGCACTAATCACACTCTAATAACACTCACCCACTCTTCTCCTTCTTTCTCCTTCCCCAAACCTCTCTCTCTTTTCTATTCTCTCTATTGCAAAAAGGGGTGATATTTGTGTTTGGGAGAAATGCCCCAACACAACTCTATTTATAGGCCCAGATTTACTTGGATGGCCCTGATGGTTAATTTGTCACACAAATGGCCCTAGGAAGTGTTAGTTTCCTTAGTAGAGGTTCAACGGGACCCACACGAGCCCATCTAAACCATAGGATAGTTATGACTTGACAGGATTTACTTAGGGTCCCATTCTTTCATAATTTGGATGCAGCGATCGATGGATATGACGAAAAGTTTGTTCAACGATCACCGATCGTCGATCAGGCCCACAGTTTTGTGATTCTATGCGTGGAATAATTCGGAACTAGGACCCAAAATTTCATTGAAATCTAACGGCTTGAAAGCCACAACTTTGTGTAAGTTTGAATGACGACAATCACTTAAGTTCCTAACAGATTCTAAAGGTATTCACACATCTCATGCACTCGTCTTGCGAGCCCAAGTTGAACGATTCGAGACGCGATTTCAGCTTGATGTCTCACGATAGACACCAAGCCCACTAAGACAGATGACTTTCCTTAATTTCCAATTTAATGGTCCACTAATGATCGGTCTAGACTCTATTTAGTGTTTTTCGGGGTTCTCGAAAATAGAGTTGATGATGAGATTTTTATGGTATGTTAAATGTGGTCCAATCTACCTACGTCTAAAATTTGACTGATTTAAAATTAACAGAAATAGTGTTTTGGCCTAACTCGCTTTCATCCGTTGATTTGTAAGTTAGACGAAAAATTGATTAAGTTGGGTTATAAGCGTAATCTAAGTGGTGATTAGTATTTTTCTCGATTAGATGATCGTCATGCATCGGTTATGTCAATTTATCAATGGCGGGATCCACTAGACTTTCGCCTTAGATTTATAGATCGCATGATTAGGCTTAAGCTTTCGATGATTGGGCGTAGGCGTTAGTTACTTAAGGATGCCTAATCGAATTTATACGATTCTTTGTTGGTAATACTAGCATGTTTCTTAGAATCGAGCATTAAACGTCGTTAAATGATAAAATAAATTAATTGTAGTGAAAAATCTTTCGAGGATTTTAAAATTTAAATTGGCAAAAATCTGGGGCGTTACAATCTACCCCCCTTAAAAATAATTTCGTCCCCGAAATTGTCTAATGTCACTAAGTGAAGATGTTCTCATTTCACATGCCTAAATTTTCGTAGATATCATGTTCATGTACATGTAAGGGTGTATATTAACTATGCTAGCCTTGGTCGCAACGGTCTACCCTCCTTAAAAATAATTTTACCCTCGAGATTCAAGAACATACGTCAAAATTATCAATGTCGCATTAAGTGTTTGGCCTCAAAATTTAGCTAAGGGGTGGCGTGTACTGTTTTCACTTTTAGGCTAATACGGATAGACAATTGTAGTAGGTCTGGATCCGATACTTTGATCCTCTGCCTGACCAGGGCGGAGAGCTCGTCATATCCCTTCCTAGTCCTGGTAGATCCGGGTCTTCTGCTCGGTCAAAGCAGTGAGTCCATTGGTAATCGCCCAGGATTGAGAATTGGGTCAGACCGCGAATGCTTCGCAGATGTGTGGTTCCGAAAATCCGTTGTTCAATCATTCCAAACATATGAAAAAATATCATGCGTCATTGGTAAGTTCATGTTTCACATTTCTAATCGTCCTTTGGGACAAGTTCTAGGAGTCATCTCGTTTAAATCTTATGTGCATTATAGTGGGCACTCGTTTTCCCACATGACCTAAGTTATGTCTCTAAGTTCACATAATCATCCTAATAGTTTTCAAGGGAGCCTAAGTTTGTGTTCAAATTCTTATTTTGTTTCGATCTTTGGGAAAGGGTATTCATTCTTAATTTGACGCAGGGAAGGGTGTGATGAGGAAAAGATCATTGTTTACCTCAGGTGTACAAAACCTTGAATCCACAAGGCTATACTTGAATTTAAAGGAAAGAAAATAAATTTTAAAATAATTTTATTGATGTTTTCTTTTTCTAGACGGACTTACAATAATAGAATACAACCCTACTTAAGAGCCTTAATTCGACCAAACTAAAACTTATCTGAAATAGAAAAACATGCTAAGATAAAAAATAAAAAAAACAATAATTTAATTACACAGGATGATTCTTGACATTATAAGAAGAAAATCCTAAGAAGACACCATTTACTAAAGTTCTAGGATGAAAAAGATACGCCGATCCATCAACAGTTCGTAGCTGTAGAAATTTTCTTAGTTTCAATTGGTCTATTGCTCATGTTGGTTTTGACACGGAACCTGGCGTATGGGAGCTAGGGGCCGAGAATGGGGTACTATGGAGGCTGTTGGCACCGGATTCGGCGGCTGGGAATTTAGTGAGCCCTGTCATCGAGTTTGGGGCGTGACAGATCACGCTTGGTATCGATGGAAGGATCAACTTTAAGTTGCCTAGCTTTTTTAACCCGCACAGCCCCATCTTTGAACAAAGCCACATATTGGCTTAATGTAGAGGCATTTATGCCAAGCCACTCGGCCTGCACCCCCAAAGCCTTCACCCCTTCATCGAGCAATCGCTCTTCCTCCGCACTCCCCAAAGCCTCAACGATGGATGATAGAAGCGTTTTCAGAACTCTGGCCCTGATTATCAGCATTCCCCGAAGCGAAGAAATGACTGCCCCAGGTAAGGTAATAGGCACAAAAGTGCTAGCAGGAGTAATCACTGACAAGAACAATGACAAATGTTGATATATAGAAACCATGGAAAGAAAGGAAAACAAACAAAAGAATAAAGACGGGTAATATACTAGTAGCTTCAGGGGCATCATCGACCGAAACACTAGTTGAAGCAACGGACGTTAATGGCATCAGGGCACATTCAGGTACAGTCTCCATCGTCGGCTCAGGCAACTCAGGAGAAGAGAGTACAACGATCTCGGGTGAGGTGACAACTGGGACCGATTCAGCAGCAATTTATAATTAATTTTAATATTTTATCACAAAATTTCAACCCATTTCAATTTGTAAAAAAAATTATTAAAAGTTTTGGAGTACCAGCTGTTTAAAATCGACATTTTCTGGATAGTTTCCAAACCGTCTTAAATTAGCATTATTATATTATTTATTTTATTTTTTATATATTTTTATATAAAATTAGACTCTTCAATATCTAATATAGCTTTTGAATCACCTCAATCGGATTTATAACGAAGGAGATATGAATTGTTGAAGTTACCCAAAATGTAGGGCTGAAATTATTAAAATTTAGAATTTTTAACAAAACTAGCCCCAAGACATCCGGTCGACCGGTTACGGACCCGGTCGACCATATTTCCATCCGGTCGGCCGGATATGGCCCCGGTCAACCAATTGTTGCTGTTCAATGACCCTGATGTCATCCGGTCGGCCGGATATGGCCCCGGTCGACCGGTTGTTTCTGTCCAGTGACCCTATGTTCATCCGGTCGACCGGATATGGTCCTGGTCGACCGGTTCTTGCTGTTTGGTGATGATTTTTTTTTTTTTTTTTTTGCAAATTATCAACACTTATGTAATTCTTTTCTTTTCTTTTTCTTTTCAAACCCTCAAAACTAATGAAATTTATTTGTTTTTAAATCTTCAACACTTATGATGATTTTTTTTTTCAATCCTTAACATTTATGAAGATTTTTTTTTTCTTTTTCAAATTTCCTTCTTTCTTGCTTTGTCCACTTATCTAAACTGTCCTACGATGCATTTACACTCACGCACGCGGTCCTAAGGCTCAAATTTTTATATTTAAGTTTAAAATCACTAAAGAATCGAGAATTCGATCCTAATGTTCTATGTTCCTAAGTTTAATGTTCACAATCATAATCATCTCACACTAGGGGATTTAATCTTGTAAGTTTCAAGTTTCAAAACATAGCCAATTGAAAATTTTGGTCTTAGGGTTCGTTGTTTTTATATTACTGGATTTCCTATATTGCCAGATACACATAAACTTAGGGAAATCCCCTCTGGGTCTAAGCTTTTAATCTTAAACATCAAAACACATGAACATTGTGGTTTGTATATAGGCGCAGTCGTTGGGGTAGCCACATTCATGTCCTTCCTCCGCTTGGTGCAGCGTTCACGGCTTGAACTTGCCTCTCCCGTGGTGTTCCGCTTCTTGGTCATGCCCATCACTACCAATGGAAGCGCAAGCCATGATAAGGCTAGGGCCAAGAATGACACCATCTTCAAGCAACTACTCTCACCTCACCTTGGGGTAGAGGAGAAACCCCCACACAAAGGTTTGTGGAGCTCTTGAGGAGATTGTGAGCTCAAAATGGGAAGAAGGGGAGTGAGGATTGAGGCTTAGGAATCTTGAAGTAGAGGGTGGAAGCTTGGAGGATTTTAGGGATCTGGAGGTGGGTTTTTGTTGAATGGGTGGAGTAATGAAATAGGGAAAGAGGGGTTCTTGTTTGTTGAGAGAAATGGAGAAAAAATTCCCTTTTTAAAACAAAAACGGGTCTAATCTGGTCGATCGGCTGGCAATCTGGTCAACCGGATTACACTATCTCAACTTTACAATTTCTTTTCACTTTCCAACTGTTCTCTGGCAGTAACAACCAGTTGACCGGTTTGCAATCTGGTCGACTGGATCTTGCTGTGTCATCCAGTCACAAACTCATCCTTAGAGGCTCCCAAAGCCCCATTTGCTCTCTTGATCTCATCCCCATATCTTAGCAAACTTGGTCACCTCTTCTTGCTCTCAACCGAACCACAACTCGCACAGATAAACTATCTATTGCAAGCATCTAAACACTAAACTCTCTCTATCCGAACTCATGGATCCACATGAGTTTCTACTCCTAGGGGTTCCACTCTCATCCTATAACCTAACCCCAACAAGCGTTTGACCTCAGGTTTCCACCTTGATTTCAAAAGTGTCCAAAATCCAGGACCTAAATCAGGGTCCATCCACTCTAACATTGATTCTGCGGGGATCAAGGATTTGAGAAATCGAGTTTAAAGTTCAAGGTCACCAATCTCAGAGTCCAATCTACGTCTACGTGAAGTTTGTGGTAAGCCCATAACTCACTGCCCAGTTCAATTCTAAACTCGTGCTCTGATACCAACTGTGACGCCCCGAATTTCAGGGGTCGAGTACAACCTCGATCCCCAAGATTCTGGGTGTCAATTATGCTTTGCGGAAGCGTGATTTCTTGTTTAAGATTCATAAGGCATCAAAGCACAAATTCATAATCAATTTAAGCAGTAAAGTAGAGATAAAAATTAAATTTGAACCTGGTCAATATAAAAAATGGAAGTAAGACAACTCTCCCGTAAAGTCATCGAACTCATCCTGTAAGGCATCCTCCTCTGAGATACCTGCATCTATCATAACAGAGCCTGGTGGTGTTTTGAAACACCGTCCCAGGAGTGGGAGTGAGTGATCAACTCAGTGAGAATTATAACTTTAAGTTTAACATGTTATCAAACAAAGAGGGTTAGGCATTGATTCCATACAAAACATCCAAATTCCTATTCTAGTTTTATTAGTGCATGAATGACATGAGATCGCACACCATGCATGTTCCGGATGTAACATGAGGAACACAGAGTGGCACTGGTGCCACATCAAGCAACCAGGCACTCACAGAACCTCCAAATGCAAATGGGTTGGATCATCCTTCGGCATCCTGGCCTTTAACAGTCAGACAGTTGCCTAGGGGATCCATGACGTGTATGCATGATTTGTTTGAGTTTCATTAGGTCATTTCTCACTCAGCATATTGGCGAAGCCGGAATACCATTGTCCAATCATTGGCCCTGAACGGGACTATCTGGCTCCCAACCGTGTAATGCTAATCATCGCCAGTAGCCCACGCTTCCCTGTCACTTCCACACATCAAAATACGGTTCCCAACATCCTGTTATAAACGGGAGCTGACCAACCTTCTCGGGAACACCGATAGGGTTCATCGCCCCAGCAATTGCTCCAAGGACACTACGGGGAGGTGACTCACCCCAGCGTAGGCCAACGACTCGAACACGGTGTCCCATACCACCATGCCCGGCCCAAGAGGCTTATCGGGAACGCATTGCACATGCAGTTATTAGTGGACCCGACACTTTCTTAGGATCCGGTATTCCGTATTTAGGGGACTGTATTGTTATCATCATCAAACACTTTTTCTGCCATATTTTGATAGATTCGATTAAGTCTAGGGGCGTCCGTCTGAATCGGCATGGGCGTAAGCCGTCCGCGTAGTCCAACTACTACCGACCATCTGTGTTTCCCTCGAACCAACCGAATACATCTCAGGTAGCCGACACATCTGGGCTACCCGCCTCGAAATATTTGGGACAGATATTCTGTTTCACAAAGCTTAAGTTTATCTTGTAGCATGCTGGTAACTTAGGAAAAATTCTAACTCGACGCCATGCATGATAATTCCAACTTATATGCATACAACAAATTCTATGTTTAATATAATCTTAACACGCATCATTCCAGCGGTTTATCTCGCACAAGCATTTCATCAAACACCTTAGCTACAGAAATTCAAAATAGCACATATATTGCAATAATACGGGAATAATACAATTAACAAAGATAACAATACCCTAAAGGTTCAATCAATCCCAAATCCATCTAAGGTTGATAAAAAGAAAACCTAGAGGTATAATTCCGCACCTTAGGATTTAGGGTTTTTCCAACCGATGTACATCTAGGGTTAGGGTTTGACGAAAATCGACAATCCTGCAAGCATAATAAGATTAGGCTAAGGTTTGTAGAAAAAATCTTCAACTACCTAGGGTTCAGAGTCTTAGTTTGTAGCTTACCTACGATCTCAACGAAGGTTTGAGACGACCGCGATAACACAAGAACGGGGTTAGTCGATAGTGCTAGAGGTGCAACCTCAAGCACTAATCACACTCCAATAACACTCACCCACTCTTCTCCTTCTTTCTCCTTCCCTCAACCTCTCTCTCTTTTCTATTCTCTCTATTGCAAAAAGGGGTGAGATTTGTGTTTGGGAGAAATGCCCCAACACAACTCTATTTATAGGCCCAGATTTACTTGGATGGCCCTGATGGTTAATTTGTCACACAAATGGCCCTAGGAAGTGTTAGTTTCCTTAGTAGAGGTTCAACGGGACCCACACGAGCCCATCCAAACCATAGGATAGTTATGACTTGACAGGATTTACTTAGGGTCCCATTCTTTCATAATTTGGATGCAGCGATCGATGGATACGACGAAAAGTTTGTTCAACGGTCACCGATCGTCGATCAGGCCCACAGTTTTGTGATTCTATGCGTGGAATTATTCGGAACTAGGACCCAAAATTTCATTGAAATCTAACGGCTTGAAAGCCACAACTTTGTGTAAGTTTGAATGACGACAATCACTTAAGTTCCTAACAGATTCTAAAGGTATTCACACATCTCATGCACTCGTCTTGCGAGCCCAAGTTGAACGATTCGAGACGCGATTTCAGCTTGATGTCTCACGATAGACATCAAGCCCACTAAGACAGATGACTTTCCTTAATTTCCAATTTAATGGTCCACTAATGATCGGTCTAGACTCTATTTAGTGTTTTTCGGGGTTCTCGAAAATAGAGTTGATGATGAGATTTTTATGGTATGTTAAATGTGGTCCAATCTACCTACGTCTAAAATTTGACTGATTTAAAATTAACAGAAATAGTGTTTTGGCCTAACTCGCTTTCATCCGTTGATTTGTAAGTTAGACGAAAAATTGATGAAGTTGGGTTATAAGCGTAATCTAAGTGGTGATTAGTATTTTTCTCGGTTAGATGATCGTCATGCATCGGTTATGTCAATTTATCAATGGCGGGATCCACTAGACTTTCACCTTAAATTTATGGATCGCATGATTAGGCTTAAGCTTTCGATGATTGGGTGTAGGCGTTAGTTACTTAAGGATGCCTAATCGAATTTATACGATTCTTTGTTGGTAATACTAGCATGTTTCTTAGAATCGAGCATTAAACGTCGTTAAATGATAAAATAAATTAATTGTAGTGAAAAATCTTTCGAGGATTTTGAAGTTTAAATTGGCAAAAATCTGGGGCGTTACAACGCGCAACCGGTAATGGATACTAGCACACAAATACCGGTGATTTTAAGCCGCCCATTCTTGGCTACATTAAACATAATTATAAATTACCAAAATGAGGTGATGAAATTGTCATCTGGGAATATGACATTGGATGTAAACGTGTTCCACATGTGCAAAAAGTAAAGGAATGAGGAGGATGATGAGCTCTTTGAGGTAAACATGCTTGAGTCCTTTGAAGAAGAGGAGCTCCTCCAACTTTAACCCCTCGAAAAGTTAGAGACATGCTTTGCACACTTTGAAAATTCTAAAGATCCCATCATGCGTGATATTGTGCAAGCATTGAGCAGTGAGAAACCGGTAGTTAATACTAGCCAGTGGAGGCCTCATTTTGAAAAATTGCCACCAATCACATTAGAGCCTCTATTGTCTAATATCAAATTGCCGAAGCTTGACCTTAAACGATTGTTATCCGAGCTTAAATATGTATATTTGGGAAAAGAGGAAACATTCTCGGTTGTTATTGCCTCTCACCTAGGAAAAGACCAAGAGCTCAAGTTGATTGAGCTACTTAAAGAATATAGGGGAGCCATAAGGTGGACAATAGCGGACCTTAAAGGGATAAACTCTTCAATATGTACTCACTGTATACACCTCGAAGAAAATGAAAAAATGACTAGACAACCTCAAAGGAGGTTAAATCCAAACATGATGAAGGTTGTCAAAAGCGAGGTGTTAAAGCTACTAGATGTGGGTATCATGTACCCCATCTCGGATAGCCAATGGGTGAGCCCTACCCAAGTTGTCCTTAAGAAGTCCGGTATTACCATTGTAGAGAACACCAACAATGATCTTACACCGACTAAAGTGACCACCGGTTAGCGTATGTGCAAAGATTATCGGAAGTTAAACATAGTCACTAAGAAAGACCACTTCCCTCTCCCATTTATGGATCAAATTTTGGAGAGGTTAGCAGGTCGTTCCTATTATTGCTTCCTCAATGGATATTTTGGCTACAACCAAATTGAGATAGCCCAAGAAGACCAAGAGAAAACCACATTTACATGCCCGTTCAGCACTTTCGCCTATCGAAAGATGCCATTTGGACTATGTAATGCACCCGCCACATTCCAACGATGCATGTTGAGTATTTTCTCGGACATGGTGGGTCAGTTTCTCGAGGTATTCATGGATAATTTCTCAGTTTTTTGTTATACATTTGATGAGTATCTCGACCACTTTAGATTGGTCTTGACTAGGTTTGAGGAGAAGAATCTTGTATTAAACTTGAATAAGTGTTATTTTATGGTGCAAAGAGGAATAGTCATTGGACATATCATCTCGTCTAATGGAATAGAGGTAGATCGGGCCAAAATAGACATTATTGCTAACCTACCACCACTCAAAAGCATATGCGATGTGCGTTCCTTTTGTTGAGCTCTTAATTGTGCATATTCTAACCCCAATTCATCACTCATTATGCATGGTTTCATGATTTAAAGACTAATCTAATGCATGGATTTGTGATTGTAGGAATGAGAAGGAGACTTCACCAATTCATGGTTAAAAGAGTCACTTTGTATGCATTGAAGATCAATAGAACAAGTGCCAAAAGGTGGAAGAAAGAAGCAAGAAAGAAAGAGAAGAGATGATGAAGAAAATCTGAAATTTTGTGCTTAGACCTGTCTGTAGACAGGTCGCCAGACAGGTCGACAGTGTATTTTTTTAGACTGTTTTTCTCATCTTAGACCGGTTACCAGACAGGTCGAGAGTACTCCAGAAACACAAAAACTCTCTAGACAGATTCTACAGTTTTGAGACCGGTCGTGCGACCAGTCGTCCACAGTCTTAGACCGGTTGTGAGACCAGTCGTCAGTGCAACAGCGTGTGCGTGAAGCTCCGATTTTCTCTGCGCAATTGCGTAATTCGTTGCTAAATCTGGAATCTTCCGCACCAATCTATAAAAGGGACTTCTCCTCTTTATACCAAGGCATGCTAGGACGTGGGGATTGCTTGGGAGACGGATTCTACTTCAAGTTTTCTTAGTTTTCTTCCTGTTTTAGTAGTTTTTTTTATGTTTTTGAGGCTTCTAGTTCAAGGATGTTAGAGATGAACTAAAACCTCTTAGCTAGGGCTAAGAGGTGAAGCTTCTGACTTTTTTTTAATGGATTGATGCAACCTAGGTTTCCTTTTTATGATTTAATTGATGAATTTTAGTTAATGTGAATTTGAATCAAGTTCTAGTTGGGTTTTTACTTTGATCTCTTGATGACTTCGGGCTCATGTGATTCTTAGTGATCCTAAGTTATTAATTTAGCTTCTGAGCATTGTTTATGCTTGTGTAGTTCATTGATCTATCATCGACTCCGGGCATGGTAGACCCTTTGATTGCCTTGTGTACAATGACTTGATTTTCATGTGGAAACTCATTTAATTAAAGTTCTTATCTTTTGTCGTAATCTGAAATAACTGTTTGTTGATTGATTTTGATTTAATTAGAGTTCTAATCATTAGTTGTAATCAAGTCTAGTGACAGGATTTGATGAAGGCTATGGTTATGAATCTCAACTAGATTGGAAAGAGGCTTGGCCTACACAATTGAGTGTGCCCAAGGCCTAAGCATTGTTGTGGGAATCAAATCAATGAATAAGCTCTTGTTTTGGATAATTGCTGGTTAAACCACTCTATATTCCGATCGGATATGTTAGTGCACTTTTCCATGGCATACTAGTGCACCTTGTTTGTCAATCACTTACATTAGTGAGTCTAGTGTCGGTTGAGCCAAATGAAGACGAAGACCGAAGACTCAAGACGGATTGGCTGCATCAAGGAAAGAAGACTCAGGTAAAAGTGATGCCTTGGTGCCTTAACCTTGACCAAAACCCATCCCCTGTGTACTCTTGATGACCTTGACCATATTTAGAGCCATTTTGTCATCATAGTGTGGCCCTAGGTGTCCCAAAAGAACACCCACACCTTGGCCAATATGGTTGTGCTGAAGAATGCATGGGATTGCAAAGTGCAGGGCTGAACCCAGGCCTGTCCGACCGGTCTAGACCGGTCGGCCAGACCAAACAGCAAGTGCTGTGTGTGCAGACTAGTGGACCGACCGGTCATGACCGGTCGGTCCTCGCATATGAAGAAGATCAGCAGGCACTGCCGACCGGTCATGACCGGTCGGCCTGGGAAATCTTCAGCCATCCAGCAAAGAGGTCCGACCGGTCATGACCGGTCGGCCTGATGCATTAGGCTTGTCCAGCAAGGGGGTCCGACCGGTCATGACCGGTCGGCCAGTATGTTTGGCCTGTTCATTCAGTAAAGGGGTCCGACCGGTCATGACCGGTCGGGAAAGGTCGGCTTGTAGCCGTTTTATGCCCGTTTTCTGACCGTTGGGGCTCTCTTTTCCTACATATAGAGCTCCGTATTTGGGCATTGTAAGAGGAATTTTTTAGGAAGCAAAGCCACCATTGAAGGAGATCTTTTGAGGCTCATTCCTTGACCTATGCAAGGCATCTTCCTTGTGCTTTAACACAAGATTAGAGCATTCCAAGCTCATGAAGAAGATGACCTTCATCCCCTCTTGATCTCTAGAGTTAGGAAGCTTCTTGATTGGCAAATCCTTGTCCTAAACTCGAAGATGAGATCGTTGTAGGTAAGAGACTCTAGGCAACCCATTCCCACTAAGTTGTAGAGCTCTTAAACCTATCCTCCTAGCACCTTGGGCATTTCAAGGCATCGCATGCAAGGTGTTTGATCGAATGTGGCTGAGGCATTGGAGACGCAACGGCAACATGATCGTGGGAGCAAGGGAAGCTGATTGAAGCACGGGAGAGCGGAGATCAAGCAACCCAATCCGGCGCCAAACAAGGGGCTCATCCGACAAGTAGGTTGTCTTATTTGAGAGTCCATTTTAGAGTTTGTTTTTTCGAACTCGACCTAGGGACGTTAGTCGTTCCTTGACCCGTCAGTCGGGCCTAAACTAAGTCTCCAAGGGGGAGCCTCCGACACGGGAGTAAACGTGCGATTAGGTTGAGAGTCAGCCTATGTCTAAAACTCCGGATACGGTTGAGAGGTGAACCGATAAAACCTTCGTGTAAAGGTTGAGAGGTGAACCTCATTTAAAACCTCCGATAGTGAATGCCGGTGTGCTCAAAGGGGTTGAGTACTTGAACCGGGAGTGGAGTAGACACGTAGTCGAACCACTATACATCCTTGTGTTTGTGATTGTTCTTGAGCACATTCATATCTTCACATTGTTGTTTAATTGCTTAATTATGCATGTTTGATAGGAATGTATGCTAGGCACTTTTTAGACATCCCCACACAAGATGTACCTTCACTACTTGTGTAGACTTGAGCTCATTGATCCACTCTCATAAGTCTACACAAGATGCATAGGCTAGGAACTTGATTAGTTGAATATTTTCTTTACCTATGCATGCTTAGACTAGGATTATTTATTGCTTATACTTTTGCTAGTCTTGTGATTGGACCCACCTAGGCTTGGAAGCCGAGGTGTTCTTGCTTACATAGCTTATTTTGTTGAATTGTGCAAGTAGGCGAAAAGAATTTCAAAGGTCCTATTCACCCCCCCCCCCCCCCCCCCCCCCCCCCCCCCTCTAGGTCCATAGACATATCTCCAAGTGTCTATACAAGCGGTAAAACCGCAATTTCAATTGGTATCAGAGCAGGTTTCTCTTTAAGGGCTTAATTTCCTAGAGGTAGATCCTAAAGAGAAACTTGAAAATATGTCTAGAGAGGACTCTTCATCTGTCACTAAGCCTCCTTTCTTTGATGGGTCGAATTATCCATACTGGAAAGCCCGAATGCACATCTTCTTGGAATCCATTGATTCGGATGTGAGGGACATGGTTGATTTTGGATATGAACCCCCAATGGTCACTATTTCTAAGGAAGGTGAGCCGGATGTTCTCAGGCCAAAAGACAAGGCATTGTGGACTGATCATGAAAAAGCTCAACGTATTAATAATGCCAAAGGCCTGAATGCTATTTTTTGTTCAGTATCTAGAGAAGAATTTGGTCGGATTCAAAACTGCACTACCAGTAAACAAGCATGGGATATTCTTGAAGTTACCCATGAAGGTACAAATGTTGTTAAAAATTCTAAACTCCAGCGCCTCTCCACTCTATTTGAAAATATTACTATGGAGGAGGATGAAACGTTTACTGAATTTTATACCAAACTGAACAAAATCACAAATGATATGTGGGGCTTAGGGGATCCGGTTCCGGAACATAGGCTTTGTAGGAAAATTCTGAGATCTCTTCCGGAACGGTTCTCTTCTAAAGTCACCACCATTGAAGAGTGTAGGGATCTAAACACAATGAAAGTTGAAGAACTCATAGGATCCCTACAAACCTTTGAGCTAGGCTTTAAAGCCCCCTCTAGAAAGAAAAACATCGCTTTTAAGTCCTCTCACAAACATAAGAAAATCAAAAGTAAGTCGG
The DNA here is from genome assembly GCA_003013855.2 of Liriodendron chinense. Classification (NCBI taxonomy): domain Eukaryota; kingdom Viridiplantae; phylum Streptophyta; class Magnoliopsida; order Magnoliales; family Magnoliaceae; genus Liriodendron; species Liriodendron chinense. The sequence continues at coordinate 348,008 of PVNU02002432.1, forward strand.
AGGAAGATAGCGATGATGAGGATGATGAGGAAGAGAAATTGAACAAAAAATTCAAGAGATTCCTCAAATTTGATAGAGGGAATAGCCGTGACAAGAAGGACAAGAAGGGTGATAAGCGTAAAGGAAAATCATCCATATCCTCATCCGTCCGTTGTTACGGTTGCGGTCGTCGTGGCCATATTGCCCCGGAATGTCCGGAAGGGCCTAAACCGAAAGGTAAAAAGGCTATCGCTGCTACTTGGGGTGATACGGAGGAGTCTGAATCTGGTGACTCTGCTTATGATGAGGGCCAACATAAAGATCTTGCTCTCTCGGCCTCCATCACGACCCCTCTACCAGATTATCTAAGAGGGGATCCCAACCGCTATCCCTTCTAGGAGAAGGAGGAGTTCCCAACCCCTCACCTCATGCTACATTCTATGAGGGTGTTGTGGAATTTTGCTACCCTTTGGCTTTTTAATCTCAACATGGTTAGTGAGGGTAGCCAGTTTTGCTTTTATTGGAAAATCTGAGGATTTCAGCCTCATTTCTGTGTGTATGGGCAAATCAGAGGATTCCAACCTCATTCGCCCAGATTTTGATGATTTAGCCTTGCTTTTAATTAATACATTTGCTTGCTAGATTGTCATCATGCTTAGATTAGCTAATCATCTTGAGTTTTATGCTTCTTTATATGCTAATCTTTGCTTTATATTGGTCTTGATATACCAATAGGGGAGGATGGTTGATTGGGCTATAAGCCCTTTGTGCTTCATTGCAAATGTATGTCCTTGACCAATATTACATGATTAACTATGCTTAGATAGTTATATCTTCTTGTTAAATCATGTTTTCTTAGCATACTCCATGTATTTATGATTCATGCACCCTATACTCTTCCTGCTAGCGTGTGCTTATAGTTATCACTGTGACATACTATCTTCTCTTCCCTTAGCCTTATTGATATATCATTAAGGGGGAGAGAATAGTTTGTCAATTGCTAACAAAAAGGGGGAGAAAGATAAAATCCCACCAAAACTAGTTTGCTATGTTTTGTGATGCAGGGATTGACAGGTTATGGGGGAGCAAACTGAAGAGGAGCACCTTAGTTTGTCATGTCAAGAGTCCTGTATTTTATGTTTTATCTATGTAATATCTTGAACATGTAATGTTGTTTTGGTAGGTTAAGTTTTTGTAAGTAATTGACAAAGGGGGAGATTGTTAGTGCACTTTTCCATGGCATACTAGTGCACCTTGTTTGTCAATCACTTACGTTAGTGAGTCTAGTGTCGGTTGAGCCAAATGAAGACGAAGACCGAAGACTCAAGACGGATTGGCTGCATCAAGGAAAGAAGACTCAGGTAAAAGTGATGCCTTGGTGCCTTAACCTTGACCAAAACCCATCCCCTGTGTACTCTTGATGACCTTGACCATATTTAGAACCATTTTGTCATCATAGTGTGGCCCTAGGTGTCCCAAAAGAACACCCACACCTTGGCCAATATGGTTGTGCTGAAGAATGCATGGGATTGCAAAGTGCAGGGCTAAACCCAGGCCTGTCCGACCGGTCTAGACCGGTCGGCCAGACCAAACAGCAAGTGCTGTGTGTGCAGACTAGTGGACCGACCGGTCATGACCGATCGGTCCTCGCATATGAAGAAGATCAGCAGGCACTGCCGACCGGTCATGACCGGTCGGCCTGGGAAATCTTCAGCCATCCAGCAAAGAGGTCCAACCGGTCATGACCGGTCGGCCTGATGCATTAGGCCTGTCCAGCAAGGGGGTCCGACCTGTCATGACAGGTCGGCCAGTATGTTTGGCCTGTTCATTCAGCAAAGGGGTCCGACCGGTCATGACCGGTCGGGACAGGTCGGCTTGTAGCCGTTTTATGCCCGTTTTCTGACCGTTGGGGCTCTCTTTTCCTACATATAGAGCTCCGTATTTGGACATTGTAAGAGGGATTTTTTAGGAAGCAAAGCCACCATTGAAGGAGATCTTTTGAGGCTCATTCCTTGACCTATGCAAGGCATCTTCCTTGTGCTTTAACACAAGATTAGAGCATTCCAAGCTCATGAGGAAGATGACCTTCATCCCCTCTTGATCTCTAGAGTTAGGAAGCTTCTTGATTGGCAAATCCTTGTCCTAAACTCGAAGATGAGATCGTTGTAGGTAAGAGACTCTAGGCAACCCATTCCCACTAAGTTGTAGAGCTCTTAAACCTATCCTCCTAGCACCTTGGGCATTTCAAGGCATCGCATGCAAGGTGTTTGATCGAATGTGGCTGAGGCATTGGCGACGCAATGGCAACATGATCGTGGGAGCAAGGGAAGTTGATTGAAGCACGGGAGTGCGGAGATCAAGCAACCCAATCCGGCGCTAAACAAGGGGCTCATCCGACAAGTAGGTTGTCTTATTTGAGAGCCCATTTTAGAGTTTGTTTTTTCGAACTCGACCTAGGGACGTTAGTCGTTCCTTGACCCGTCAGCCGGGCCTAAACTAAGTCTCCAAGGGGGAGCCTCCGACACGGGAGTAAACGTGCGATTAGGTTGAGAGTCAGCCTATGTCTAAAACTCCGGATACGGTTGAGAGGTGAACCGATAAAACCTTCGTGTAAAGGTTGAGAGGTGAACCTCATTTAAAACCTCCGATAGTGAATGCCGGTGTGCTCAAAGGGGTTGAGTACTTGAACCGGGAGTGGAGTAGACACGTAGTCGAACCACTATACATCCTTGTGTTTGTGATTGTTCTTGAGCACATTCATATCTTCACATTGTTGTTTAATTGCTTAATTATGCATGTTTGATAGGAATGTATGCTAGGCACTTTTTAGACATCCCCACACAAGATGTACCTTCACTACTTGTGTAGACTTGAGCTCATTGATCCACTCTCATAAGTCTACACAAGATGCATAGGCTAGGAACTTGATTAGTTGAATATTTTCTTTACCTATGCATGCTTAGACTAGGATTATTTATTGCTTATACTTTTGCTAGTCTTGTGATTGGACCCACCTAGGCTTGGAAGCCGAGGTGTTCTTGCTTACATAGCTTATTTTGTTGAATTGTGCAAGTAGGCGAAAAGAATTTCAAAGGTCCTATTCACCCCCCCCCCCCCCCCCCCCCCCCCCCCCCCCTCTAGGTCCATAGACATATCTCCAAGTGTCTCTACAAGCGGTAAAACCGCAATTTCAGGATAGAGATATGAATTCGATTCCGATTGAGTTATGAGAGACCTAGTTGTGTTGATGCATTGAAACTTGTCAAAAGTGGATCCTTGGCGCTCTAGTGCCTTTTTAGATTGATATTACTTTTCATAAATCATTGTTTAAACTCAAATCATTATTTTCCAGCTTTACTTCTTAATAGGATCTTAATTATTAGTTATTTCAGACAAATTCTGAGAATACCCATTCATAAATCTCTGTGGGAACGATACTCAGGTCTTTCCGAATTATTACTACTTCGCAACCCTATACTTGGGGAGTGAACACCTTTCTTAGACACACCTGATTTTATCGAAGGTTCATAAAGGATTTCAGTCATATCTCTAGGACTTTATATAACCTTCTCTAAAAGGAACATCAATTCAAGTGGAGTGCCGAATGTCAATTAACTTTTTAAAAGTTAAATGACATGTTGACAACTGCACCTATCATGCAACCACCAGATTGGTCCTTTCCTTTCGAGTTGATGTGCGATGCGAGAGATTATAATATTAGGGTGGTGCTAGGGCCAAAAGAAGGATAAGAAACCCCAAGTTATCTACTATGTGAGTAGGACCTTGAATCTTGCCTAAGTTAATTACTCAATTACGGAGAAAGAGCTCCTAGCCGTTGTTTTTGCCTTGGACAAATTCAAGCCATACTTGATAGGATTCAAGGTTATCATCTACACGGATCATGCGGCTGCTGAAACACCTTCTTTCTAAGAAGGATGCTAATCCCCGTTTACTTAGATGGATCCTACTTCGTCAGAAATTTGACTTAGAGATTAAGGATAAGAAATGAGTAGAGAATGTGGTGGCGGATCATCAATCCCGCCTAGTTTTACCCGATTCCATTGACGAGTCACTTATTGAGGACTCATTCCCTGATGACCAACTCTTTGTTACTATGCATCCACTGTGGTACACTGATATAACAAACTATCTTTCCACAGGTGCGATGCCGACTCATTAGACTGCACAGGATAAACATAAATTTCGAAGGGAAGTGATCAGATTTTTCTGGGATGAACCATTACTTTTCAAATATTACGCAGATCAAATAATTAGGAGATGTGTCCCTAATGATGTACAAAATTCTGTCATTCTCCTTCTGTCATAGTTAAGCATGTGGGGGTCATTTTTCCGCCAAGAAAACCATTACCAAAATTCTACAATGTGGTTTTTATTGGCCCACCTTGTTTAGAGACACCCACTGAGTTTTACAAAGCATGCGAACGTTATCAAAAGTTAAGAGGATTGTCCCGTCGGAACCTGTGAACCCAATTCAACATCTTGAAGTCTTCGATTGTTGGGGCATTGATTTCATGCGACCTTTCCCCTCATCTTTTGGACATGTCTACGTATTGCTTGTCGTAGACTATGTGTCCAAGTGGATAGCGGTTCTTCCTTATAGAACCAATGATCACCGAACGGTTTTACGGTTCCTTAAAGAAAATATACTTTTCAAATTTGGAATGCCTCAAGCCATCATAAGTGATGGTGGCTCTCACTTTTACAATAGGTCTTTCGAAGCCTTAATGAAGAAATATGGCATTAGGCATAAAGTGAGTACCCCTTACCACCCACAGACAAGTAGGCAAGCTGAAATTTCAATAGGGAAATCAAACATATTTTGAAAAAGATGATGAGGCCTAGATTGTAAAGATTGGTCGCTGAGATTACTCGACGCTCTTTGGGCTCACCATACCGCTTATAAGACCCCCATTGGAATGTCTCCCTATAGAATTCTCTATGGGAAAGCTTGTCACTTGCCTTTAGAACTTGAACACAAAGCTTATTGGGCGATTCGAGCATTGAACTTTGACATTGACAAGGCTACCTTGCTTCACAAACTCCAATTGAATGAGATTGATGAGATTCGGAACTGATGCTTACGAGAACTCGAGGATTCACAAGAATAGGATGAAAGCCTTTCATGACAAACACATTTTCAGGAAAACTTTCCATGAAAGTCAAAAAGTACTCTTATACAATTCCCGACTTCATCTTTTTTTGAAAAAATTGAGATCTCGATGGATTAAACCATATATTGTTAAAGACGTTTTTCCTCATGGGGCTGTGGAGATAGATAATGCAGCAAATAGTAATTGTTTTAAAGTGAATGGATAACGTCTTAAACCATTCGTTGAAAATTTTGATTCAGAGGATATGTCCATCACTCTGAAGGATCCTGTGTATCAAGATGATTGATCTCCTAGTTTGACGGAGGTATAGAGTATATTAGGTGTTGTTTGTTTTTCTGTTTTAGTTTTACTGCTTTAGTAGATTTAGATGTCGGAGGTAGATTCCCATGATCGACTCACTCAGGTACTCTCATACTCACCCTCTTTTATTTTTATCATTGCTCTCATGTTCATGATGATTGCATATCTTTTACATTGAGGACAATGCAAGATTTAATTAGGGGGTGAGATTCCTAGAATCTAGTAATTTGTGACATTTCGAGCAAGATTTTGTACAAAATTTTTAATTTTTCTGAAACATCAAAACTCTTTTGGAAAACCTTGTTTCTATGCACTTGGGATGCTATAAGTATTAAAGGATAAGAGACTAATTGATATGATTTTAAGAATTCTGAATTATCTTAAATGTAATTGTTTTCTATATGATTTTCCCCATTGAGTTGATTGATAGAAAATTTTAAACTTTTTTAGTCTAGTTCACAGTACACGATTCTCATGGTTTGAAGGAATTATTAGATTTGTAGATTGGTTAGGCTAAAGATTTGAAGTGTTTAGGAACCAAGCCGGGGAACTTTGTCCATGCTTGTTCATGTGAAATAAGAGAAAAGAATGAAAGATACAGATTTCTAAAATTCTAATGTAATTTTGAAATAAAAAGTATGGTTATTCATATTTGTTGAACAATTCCAGAAAGGGCTACCTATTTCCAACAAAAATTAAGAACATAAGACTATCTATATTAGACTTAAATCAGGGAAATAAGCACTAGAGCGCCAAGGATCCACTAATAATCATTCACAATGCCAATTCAAATCATTTAAACTAATAACTTAATTGGAATCGGAGTTCTATCCCTATCCAACTGGAATATAGAGCAATCAAATTATTATAATGCATCTAACATAGATGGATCATCCACTGATATGGTTCTCTCATAAACAACTAAGGCATTGGGTGTACTCAACCATACAACCCAATTCTTCACAAAATAATTAAGATTACATTCATGATTCTTCGTCAAGCCTTATCACCAGACTTGATTTAGAAGCATGAATTGAACTTCTATTAAACCAAAATCAATACATTTGGAACTTTATTCTAATGCCAACCATAACCATGAATCAATGATAAAATTGTATCTCAAATATCTAAATTAAACCAACTAAAACATCATCTATGTAACTTAAGAAAATTTAATAAAATGGAACAACTCCTAAGAACCAAACAATTTTAAAAAATATAAATAAAGTCATTCCAAAGCAGCCAACTCCTCCTCAGTCAAATACAACCACATATCCTGTGGATCGCTTACGGGAACAACTACTTCTTCTTCTTCTTGTTCCTGAGTAGACATATTAACCTAATTTATATTTGTATAGTTTATCAATCAAGTGTCAGCTGACCAAGCCTCGTGAGTAAACCCAACATGATTCATCCAAGTAATCATAATATCTAACAAAAAAAAAAAGCAATAAAAGTTTACACAACAGCAAATAAAGTTTGATGAATAAAGGTGAGAGTGTACATTCATTTCTTGAATTGGGATTTAGCCAATCCGAAGTTCCCCATTTTGGAGACTTCTACTTGTTGGTGGGCCATGTCCTATACTCATTAGTAGGCAATATCCTCGATCGATTTGATGGGTAAAGGTTCCTAATAATTAGTAGGCAACCTCCATGGATTTGATGGGCAAAGGTTCCCACTCATTAGTAGGCAACATCCTTTATCAATTTGATGGGCAAATGTTCCCACTCATTAGTAGGCAACATATTTCATCAATTTGATGGGTAAAACTCATCCGAGTGGTCCCCCCAGAAAATTTGGCATAGAATAGTTCTTTTAACATTTATTATTTACTCAGATCACATGTAAAGCTAGTATTGCATGAACACCAATTATGCATTTAATGAATAGTACTAGATTTATCATCAATCAAATCATAGCAATCAAATGATCAACATAATCATTACAACCAATTAACTCAACAACAAGCACTATATTAAACATAAATGGGTAAAAACACATTGGGATCACTCACCAGCATGATCAATGAAATGAACTTGGTTAAATCGATCAGGCACGGATGATAATACTAGATGTAACGCCTTGATTTTTTGGTATTTATTTAGGAATTATTGGAAATTTATTTTGATTTTTAATTAATTATCGAGCATTTACCTTGTTTTGAAAACAACGGCCATCTATGAGAGTTTTGATGGGCAACCCTTTATAAAATTACTTAAAATAATCCCATAAATACCATAGAAAGACTGAATTTCAAAAATCTCATAGTTTTTAGATAATTATGAAAATGCCACTAACTAAACCCCCAATTTAAGTAAACTAGTTTCTCGCATTCTGTTTAACTCGAAACTTTACATGAAGTCTATCAGGCCCAAAATAACCATACATGTCAAATTTCGATCCTTAGACCATAGTACAAATGCCCCAATCAAATATCAGCCAATAAATGACCCGTTTCACCTCGGATCCGCCCCATATTTCACGTCAACGGCTAAACATGTGTTGCCGACCCGTTGGATGGAGCTGATGGCTCTAATCTATCCTAGTGGACCCCACCTATAGAGCCCGTGCGCGAATCGCTGGTTCCGCACGCGGCAGTAGTAAAAAAGTTTTTTTTCATCTTCTTCTTCGCCAGAGGACATGGATTGCCTACGTAAGCCTTTTGTAGGCATCTCCTATGCTCAGACTCTTGATGGGGCCTACCATGATGTTTGTGAGCAATCTACGCCGTCCAATCATTTTGTGAGATCATTTTAGGCGTTGTGACAAAAATGAACAGGATCCAAGACTCATGTTTTCAGACCACTTGATCTTGGATCTTATTCATTTTTTGTCTCAACGCCTAAAATAATTTCACAAAATAGTTGGATGGCGTAGACTGACTCAAAATGATTTTTCGTCAGGAAAAGCCTTTACCGACGCCCTTTTTGTGACGATGTTAGCCGCGAAAAATTTCGTCGGTAATAACATTTTCCGACGAAATATGACTCAAAACCGACGAATTATTTCGTCGGTAAAAACCTAATTTCTTGTAGAATTGCTCACAAACATCACGGTAGGCCCCACCAAGATTCTGAGCACAGGAGATGCTTGTAAAAGGCTTTCGCAAGCAATCTGTGTCCTTTGGGGGACGCTATAATAGTGCCCGTCCGCTGACAACCATACGCTCCACGCCGTTCACCAGGTTGGACCCCAATGACCCATCTAAACCATCCATGTTGACGGTGCCCCACCCAAGATCAATTCTTTCAAGTTTGGTCTCCAACCATTGTTTGTGTGGCCTGCACCAAATCACCATCCAATAGCTAAGAAATCTTAGGAATCATGATATCCGATCTTCTGTTTTGTATGGGCCATTGGGGCTTGTCCGGGACCTTTGTGTGGGCCCTATCTACCATACCAACGGCTTCTATATGAAGATTTAACGAACAATGAGAGATCCCAGCATCTCTTCAGTTAGGAAATCGAAGCTCGTTTTGGGCTGCATCTTCCCCCGGCTGTGCATCGACCATGGGGCCCTATATCTAGCTCCATTGGATGCTCCCTTCCCTCTATATAAAGCCTTAAGATATATATATATATATAAAGTGTGAGGAGAGAGAGAGAGAGAGAGAGAGAGAGAGAGAGAGAGAGAGGGAGAGAGAGAGAGAACCCACATTCTCTGTTGTTGCTACTGCTGTCTTCCCTTCCAGAGAAGGAGAAGAAGGAGGAGAAAAAGGAAGGAGAAGAAGAAGAAAAGGAAGGAGAGAAGAAGAGAGAGTGAAAGAAGAAGAAACCGAGTCGACTCGGCCGAGTTGCTAAACATCACCGATTGGGAGAGAGGTAAGCCATACAAACCATGATTTTTGCTTCCTATATTTAGCCTAAACCCTAACCCTAGGTGTAGATCTAATCCTAGGTGATCAAACTATAAAAACTATACCCATCTACATCCTAACTTAAGTGAATTCCATTGCACATAATACGTTTCAAATCTAAGTGAGACAACACGGCTTTAATAACATTCAAATCATCTAAACTCAAACAGTGTATGTGGTTGAATTCTTTCCATGTAAACATGAATATGGTATGAAAATCCTTGATGTACTTACGCTGAATTTTTTCTTTGTGTGAACCATGAGTTATGTTTGATGTTTGAGAAAGAAAACTCTGCTTAGTTACATGTGTATGTGGAACTAGTGCAAGCCATGCTTGATTTATTTATTTACATGCCTATGACAAATATGATGATTCATGTGTGATGCGACATGAGATTTATATAGGTGGATGTCACCTTAATGGAAGCTCTTTGCCCCATGAATGATGTAATCGTATGTTGGGAAGGATTAACCCGTAAGGGTTGTATTGTACCGTATGTTTTGGTGGTAAGACCATGTGTACATTATTTTGATAATTAACAATGATCCAAGTTTAATTATGTATCTATGGAGGATCCGTGAGAAGTTAAGGTTGTTTATGTGCCATGTGTCATGACTTGGATGTGAAGACTCTTCATGGTGGGCTCCATTAGAGGGAAACGACTATTCTATGTTATGATGGATTATGGGATGGGGTTTGAGCGACTATTAGTCATGGACATCATTAAATCGGCTGGATTTTAAATTACTTAATTAATGGATGGAACTAATCATGCATTCATAGGGGAGAAAGTGTGCATAAGGCCGTTTCTCTCGTTATTTAGTGAAAGTGTGTATAAGGTCATTTCACTAGTTGGGTTTAAGTTGGAAGAATGGAATAAGTCTTGTCCTAGCACGAACCTCTAGTGACTAGTGGCTAGTGAGAAGAGTGGCATATTCCTGTCTTATTTAGTTAGGGTGCCTTAGCCAGAGCATGCATGTCATGTATTACATTAACTAAGATTTTATCATGTATGTTTTATTTATGTATGATTATTATGCTTGGATATTATTGTGCTAAACTTAAGGGGTAACCCTCACTGAGTTGATCGTAAGAATCTTACTCCCTCCTGGGACGGTGTTTTAAAACACCAACCTAGATGTTGTAGGTGACGATTCATTAGATGAACCTAACTTGCAGGGTGAAGAGTATGAAGGGTCATGGCAGCAAATGGCAGACGACGAAGCCATAGCAGCTTGAAGATAAACTATGTTTGCTGCTTCCATTTTTATAGAATACATTTATTTAATTAATGTAAATTGAATTAAGTCTCTCATAGAGACTAGAAAGTGGAATATTATGTTTAGTATGATTGTAAACTAATATATTTAAGAACTTAGAATAGAGAAACTTGGAATAAGAATTTTAAATTTCCTTCATTTTGCTATGAATGCCACAAATATGTGAAATAAAGATAAGTATATGAAAATATATCTCTAACATATTCAGGTTAACACTCGGAAACTCGGCCCATTGTGTATGTTATGGGTAAATTCGGGCTGAGCTCAAAATATGGAAAGCTTCCCACTGGTTGTTGTAGACAAATTTGGCTTTAAAGGGAAGTGAGGAATAGCGGTCGCATCTCCAAAATGCGACCAGCCTGGGTAGCGCGCGATGAAAGGGGTTGCATCCCCAAAATGCGACCAGCCCGGCTCGCGCTCGACGAAAGGGGTTGCATCCCCAAAATGTGACCAGCCTGGCTTGCGCTCGACGAAAGGGGTCGCATCCCCAAAATGCGACCAGCTTGGCTCACGCTCTACTGAAAGGGGTCGCATCCATAAAATGCGACCATCCCGGCTCGTGCTCGACGAAAGGGGTCGCATCCCCAAAATGCGATCCAGCCCGGCTCGTGCTCGACGAAAGGGGTTCGTATCTCCAAAATGCTGACCAGCCCGGCTCGCGCTTGACGAAGGGGTCGTATCTTCACCATGCGAGCACTCTTGATATGAGCAGCTTCCGTCATGTGGGCAGCTCTGGTCTCTGGTTTCTGGCGAGGACGTCCTTCAGCTCATAGTACCAGCAGCCTATATAGGCCGATTTTGGCTTGTTTCTATTTGTAGCTCCGAACCATGGGGGATCTCCATTAAGAGACTGTGATCAGTTAGACGTGTAAAGTGGTTAGGCTATCCCCTTATCTAAGGATTAACAGGATAAGTGCCTTATCCCCTGAAATCAGCAGTGATCTTAACGGCTTGCGTAACAGACTGGATCACCCGGATCTACATAAATAGATGACCCCACAGATGATAAAGGTACACAATCTCTAAGCCTACATTTCACACTTCATCTTACTATCACAGTATCCGTACTGACTTTGCCATCGGAGGGCCATAAGCCGGGCCAACCGGCGGTGGTCCTAACCTTTCTTGGTGATTGCAGGTTCCCAATCTACACCATTCATCTCCGATTGGAGGTCAGACGATGAAGAATCAAAGTTGGTCTCTGACCAACATCTGTTAGTCAATTTTTTGCGTCAACAATGTTGTCTACGAGAGCCGAAATTTCGGGGCGTTACGCTAGATATTTCCTAGACAATTCATAAATTATTAATAAATCTCTGATTTATCATAGGTTAACAGTGTGTTCAATAGATAATACCACATTTTCTTTAAATTCTTTCGATCATGTCTCTTACATTTTATTAGAAACCTCACAACCCAATGTGAGGCCCACTTAATCACATCAAGTGGCTAATCATTGTTCATATATATTTATTTTTATCCAATTATGCATAACATACATACATCTAAGATTACAATAAATCACTAAATTGGATTTCCAAAATTAGAAATGAATAATTCTATCCAAAAATAAATAATCCTATCGACGGATTGGTGATCTGGTCCGATTTTAACCTAATTAATATTAATTTTAGAGATTTTATTTATTTAAGGTTTAACACATGATCAACCTTAATTGATATATCTAAACCGTCCAATTAACATCCTCTCTCAAGATTACATCTAGAGAGGTAATTAATCAGTTAGATTGGACCAATCATGTTCACATATACCTCATCACAAATTGGACATTAATCATCGTTTGATTGGCGAGGTCCACTGGACAATAAGATTGATTAAAATATTCAACAACAATTACTCTTAATCAATAAATGACTTAGATTTCATCGGATCGATGTGGCCCAATTGGATGATAGGATCAATCAATTATTTAAAATCTTAACATGCTTAGATCCTGAAAAACAAATCTACAATGTTCATTAAATCTAATCAATCTAATGACACCACACAAATCACAACATCATATTGAATGTCTTATATTATACTCAATTGGTGTGGCCCATCCAATTGCCGAATCAAACTGAAACTCGAGGTCCATGTATATTTTGCTCACGAGAATTATTTTATTCGTTCAAATCATACTCCACATATCGAGGTGGGCCACACTAATCTCTTCATCAAGAGAAAGTGCAAAAAAGATACATTTTCTTGCAAATCCTAATTTTAAACCTTCTAATGAATGATTGAATAATCCAAACTAGTCATGTTAAAGATCCGATGCTAATTACAAAGAATGCATAAAAAACAAACAAATAATTAAGATAAGGAGGAGAAGTTGCAACTGTGGGCTTAAATCTCTATTTTATTTGAATTTCAATTAATTTTTGTTACAATGCCAAGTATCAATTCTACTACCTTCTATACAAACCAAGAGAGTCTTCACTACTAAGCTAACCGACTAGTTTTATATCTTAAGGAGAAAATTAAATATTTAATCCGTTTAAATCATTGTGAACTTAGATTTAGTTCCCACAAAGGTACAAAATGTGGGGTCATTACTTACACAAACCCATTACCCGGTGTTGAAACTCTTGTGTATAATTGATCATACTCTAATAAAATATCTAATAATAACTCACAGAAAGAAAAAAAGAATCGAAAAAAAAGAAAAAAGAAAAGAGGCTTTCATCCTCCTCCTCTCTCTGAGTCTCCAATGCTTCATATCTCTTACAACCTACCTATTAGAGCACCGGGTGGATTGACCTCTCATGAGATCCACCGTGTCCATTAGGCAAACTCACCCTGGCACCTAAAAATGATGAATATCCAGGACCCAGGTTGGCCGCAGCGTAAGAAACAATTGGAATGAGCGTGTATACCATTAGCTTTGCATACGGCCCACCATGGTGTTTATATGCTATACAATCACATTCAAAGACTCATGTGGCCACACCCCATGAATTTAAGCATTTTGAGCATGATCTTACATGTTTCCTATGGTGCGGGCCACCTAAGTCTTAGATTTGACTAATTTTTAAGATCCATGGTGAAAACTTGACAGTACACTGGATTGAGGAGGAGGATTATCATACACGAAAATGTGTGAACATGAAAGCAGCGCAATAACTAGTTTTTTTTTTTTTTTTTTTTTTTTTAATGAGATCTCAAGTTCGGTTGGACTATAAGTTATAGTCCACTCAGTCAATAACTTCCAACCTTTTAAGTTTGTGAGACATTGAATCCATCCAATAGCTTGGCCGCATCATTTGGACCACCTTGTGAAAAATTCTGCCACATCTACTCGTTAAGTGGGGCCACATTTGTATTTTGTTATTTATCAATAGTTATAGCTGGTTTTTATGGTGTGGCTCATCTGATGAGTAGAGAGCGAAGATTTTTCCACGAGACATCTTCACGGTGGAACCAAACTATTGAAAGGTAGATTTCATATGCACTTAACAGATTAGATGGTATACACTGGAGGTCCGAACCTTTTGGTTCAAGTGGTTGGACTTAAGACCTCTTTTTAAGAGTAGTTAATTATAAGGGCAGGTTCATCATTTTTGTAAAATATTTTCACTGAATTGAATCATCATTCGCAAAATCTAACGGAAATTATCTTAATGAAACTTAATTTAACGAGATAGTTTGATGAAAACTTTTTGTTTCCTAAAATAGGTATCAAAAGTGTAAAAATGTGGTCGTGGATGCCTTGGCAAAGCTTGGAAGTGCCGATGGCCCAATGTCAAACATCTATCTACAACAGAGCTTCCTGCCCCAACAAACGGGTGTCACACTAGACAATTCCAAGCTTGGGGACGCCGCCATCTTTTTTTGGTGCCCACCTGAAAGGTTTTGGCTGTCTTTTCTTCAAATAAAATTATATTTCTCAGAAAAAAAAAAAAAAGAAAAAAAATCAAAAGTGTAAATTCCAGAAAAATGAGGTAGCATATTGTAAAATTTCCAACTAATATTATGTCATATGTTATATCCTGGTTCAGAGCTTTCTTGTTCCAAAATTACAGCGGACCTGATGAGCGCGGAAGAGTTGAGGTAGGAATAACAGGTTGGTAGGTGAGGGCCTGAGGGGCCACGTTGATGTAAGTGTTGTGTATCCACTCCGTCTATCCGTTTTTTCCCAGCTTATTCTTAGGTTCTGGATTAGGCTTCCTGCGCTGGCCAATTCAAAATTCCGAGAGGATCCCGCAATCAAAGTCGGCCTTCTTCAGTAACATCCCAGCCATCAATCCAGCAAAGCACTTATCCCTCAGAAAGGTCATCACCACCCCGTTGTTCTGCTGCATCCAACCCAATAGATAGGCAGTAGTGATGAGATCACAGACTCTCCATCTCCTCTCCTTGGCATACTTATCCAACCCCCTCCTTATCCTACCGCATTCATCTTCTTCGTCAGTGGATTTTCCCAACAAGGCCTCCCCAATGCACCTTGCCAGAGTAACGCTGTCTTCCAATGCCGAGCACCCTCCCTGGCCAAGATCTGGAGTCATTGGATGAAACGCATCGCCAGCCACGTAGACGTTGTTCTTGCATATATCCCCCCACAAAACATCCCATGGAAACCGTACTCTCAATGAAGACGAAATAATAGAATCCAGTTTTGTTTTTTCCACAATTCCCAATACTTGTTCAGGCGCTTTCTGAAGCATGCTCAGCACGTATTCTTTCATCTTGGCTGGGTTTTCTTCCACATCTTTAACTATCAAAGAAGAAACACATCAAAAATTTCCAAAGATGGTGAAAATGCAATGGCACAAACAGTACATGTACATGTACATGTGTGTGTGTGTGTGTGTGTGTGTGTGTGTGTGTGTGTGTGTGATCCCTGAGAAACGGAGTTACATCGGAAAAGCTGCATCTGGACGCAGGTGCTCCAATCAATTACCAAATGTTTGGAGCAAAAGGTAGTGACAATCAGACGATCGTAACCCTCCAAACAGTTAGTTTATGGAATGCATGCTTCAGGTCATTATCTCCTAACCATCCCACTCACAGCTTGGAAAATGGAAGAGTCTAGGTAAAAAGAACATCGACCTTAGGATGCGAAACGAAAATCTCTTCATTGTGATTTTTACATGGTAGCCCATGTGAAGTATGGCAAAGGGCCGAGCTTGGACCTGTCATGTAAGGCCCGACCCATTTTGGGATGGCTGGGGTAAAGACATTTCAGAACAGGGCTGAGCCGGGCCTTGGGCCTGTGTCATGGTCTGGCTGCAGCTCCAATCAGGACCTTAGGATGCTCGTGTTAACTGGACCAAATGGATGGAACCCCAGTAGATACAAAGCACACACGGAAGCAAAAGCTAGAATCCAGGTATAGAGAGATTTACGTTGGGGCGACGAATTGTAAGTGAAAAACCAGTAGATGGTCTTTTCATCACAAGGCAAGAAACCAGATCGGAAGCCATTTCCAAAGTACTGCAAAAACTCAGGCTTGAAGCCATGTCCTTCTGGGAACTCTGTAAAGCCCCTTGCAGCCGAACGCCCAGTATAGGCGGGTTTCTGGAGACCCAGCCATTTCGCCACGACCGAGTTGACTCCATCACTCCCTATCAAGATCTGAAAGTTCAGGACATGGAGATGCGGTGTGTTTAGTTCCATGTAACTTCAACATGCAAGAACACTACTAGAACTAGCTAAGCCACTTCTAAATGAAGATGGGTTGCAGCTTTTCTAAAAGATGTTGTGTTTGGGTACGTTATCGACTTGAATGGCAATTTTCAATCAAATTGAAGAAAACCAAACTGCAATATGTTTAGGATTCTTATTGATGGTATGGGTTTGAAATTGCAGCTGCGTTGCTTTCACGTCAAACTTGAAGGAGATGATCAGTCCAATAATCTCGATGTGAGGGTGACTTCCTCGTTATGAAATTACAACACATCATTTGATTTTTGTCATTTCCTCTTACTCCAACTCATTTCCAATTAGATTCACTTGTGCATCCAAGCACGACCCTAGCCATTTACCTACCATTCATAAGGGAAAGATACATAGAAACTTAGAAGAGAAATGTGCATGCATGATAAGCACAATCTTTATTTATTTATTTATTTAAATATGTCATGTCCACGTGTTAGACACGATTTCAAGTGGGGGAGTTACCTGATACTCGGCCAGAGTATGATGGTTGATACGCAGGCACTTAGAAATTCTAAATATAGCTCGTGATAACTCAATTTGAACTTTCCCATTGAAGGCCAATGTAGATTGGCTGAATGATCATGACCTTTGATTAATAGGTATTTGTGTTTCGAATTCCAAAACCAATTCACGTAACCAAACCCAATTAGTTGGTGCAAGCCTTTAAGTTTGTAACTTCTATTACTAAATTTCTCTGAATTTTGTATTGTATGTCTGAAAGTTTATAGAAATATAGTTTTCGAAAGAGAGTTGAGTTTTGGAGGATTGATTTGTTTCACTCATGTTTTGCTCAGGACTAGCAAAATGCTGGTTGGAGGGTGTGTTGAGCCTAAAATATTGCATATTTATTCCCAATTTTGTACTATGTATACATGAAATAATATGGTTAATGAACTAACTTAAGTGTATTTTCATATATGTAGAAGATTGAGAGAGATTTGTGAGAAATTGAGCCAAGTACAACGATTTAAAGCTTCAAAAAAATAAGTTCCAGCAACCAAGAGACATGAAGAAACCAAGTATCAAGGATCTAAAGCTTAGAAGATGAAATTTGAAAGTTTCAGATTTTTAGATTGATCTACAGGCCATTGTAGATTAATTTACAGGCTAGTATCGATTGATCTCTAGCCATTTGAGATTAATCTCAAATCCTCTAGAAGTGCTGAAGTGTTGCTGGACAAAAGTGTGAGTTGTCGATTGATCGACAGGCCACTTGCGATTGATCGCCCACCTGCAGAATTGTTGAAATTGCTGTTGGACTAAAAATTGCACTTGGTATTGATCGCCCGACCTCTTGCGATCAATCCATTGATCGCCCAGATGTCCAGAGTTCTCTTTTTACAGTTGATCCAAAACAACTGATTGATCACCCAGATCAACCGATCAATCAGCCACCGACTTAACTGCTAAGTCTTTCGCAAAATTCAGAAGATTCTAAGGCGGTGGTACATCGTAACTATAAAAGGATACCTCCACTACGATCCTAAGGCATCTTAGAAGAGATCTAAGTTCATAGGAGGTGGAGAGGATCATCATGGAGCATCTACAACTCCTCTGAATGCGCTTTTTCTAATTTTTAGTAGTTTTTCTTTGAGTTTTAGTTCAACTTACTAATGGTTGGCTAAACCTCTTAGCTAGGGCTAAGAAGTGAAGCTTATACTCGTTTACAATACTTAGTTTGATTTAATTCAAGTATTTTTTGAGTTAATGATGAACAATTTTAGTTCTAGTTTGAAAAAAAGTTGGTAGTTTTAGTTTAATTTTCTATCTCTTATGATTATACTTACATGAGATGCTTTGATTTGCTGAGATTGATCAATGGGGTATTGTTGATAGGATTTTGCGTTGTAGAGATCTTAGATCTATCATGATATGTTGGATGTTAGGTGATCTTACAAACCAAGTTTCCTAAGTGCTTATCTAGAACTAAACTTGAAGTTCTTATCTTTTGATTTGATCCGAGGTAGATGTTTTATGTGTTAATATTAGTTTGATTAGAGTTCAATTCATGCTTCTAAATCAAGTCCAGTGACAAGACTGGTGGAAGAATCATGAATGTAATCTTACTTGTTTTGTGAAGAATTGGGCTGTGTGATTAGATACACCCAATGCCTTAGTAGTTATGAGAGAACCATATAAGTAGATGATCCATCTATGTTAGATGTATTATGATGATTTGATTACTTCATATTCAGATTGGATATGGATAGTACTCCGATTCTAATTGAGTTATTGGCTTGAATGATTGAATTAACATTTTGAATGATTATAAGTGGATCTTTGGCGCTCTCGTACCTATTTTCCTAATTTAGTTTAAAAATAGTTTTATGTTCATTAAATTCATCCTTTAATACAAATCTGAATTTAGTTCATCCTATTTATATGGTTTGGAATTGTTAGGACAATCCCTGAGGACGATCTCGGTCTCACGATCGAATTATTGCTATATCACAGCCTTGCACTTGAGGAGAAGCGAACAATTACCATCGTAGTTGAAAATAAGATGGGGTATTCACCATACACTACACTCGAACAAGTCCACTTCTGACCATGGATATGCATATAAAGTAGGTACCATGATTGCATACATATGGATGTAAATTCTTCGATATATGTTATATCTATCCATTCTATCCATCTATTTTTCAATGTCATTGTAGGGCATAACCCAAAAAATGAGGCAAATCCAAAGCTTAAGTAAACCACGCCACAAAAAGCAATGGGGACAATAACACCACCAATAAACCCTTCCTAGGCCCACCATGATATTTACTTATCATCTAACCTATTTATAAGGTCAATGATGGGGAAGACACAATATCAACTTAATCCAACACTTATGTGGACCCCAAGAAGTTCTCAATGATAGGTGTTCAATCGCCACTGCTTTCTATGGTGTGGTTCGCTTGACTTTGGATCTGCTTCATTTTTGGGGTCGTACATCTTGCATGATGGATGGACAAGTGGATATAACACATCAATATAACTCTGCCCAACCACATCTTTGTCAGGATTCATAAGAATTACCATGTTTTGACAGCTAGACAATATCCAACTAATGGTGAAAGGTTATGATGTTAGTTCTCCACTACATGATGGTGGTAATCAATGATTTAAACAGGCCATTAAGTTTCATATGCATGGAGGCTTATTGTCATTGAATAACACTTGTGCAATTTCTTACTTTATGTGTATCATGTTCCAAGTGTCAAAGTATAAAAGTTTCCCTTCGAAGAAAAGACTTGATTTATATTTTATTCTTAGGTTTTTTACATATATACATTTAAGGTATCGTGGGAGCACCTACCTTCTTTTAAATATTTATTTTTCTACACTTTTGACACATTTAAAAAAAAATTTGGCATGAAAATACCCTATATCGAGCCTTGTGTCTATAAAGGCCACTGGACCTTTTCTACACTTATATCTTCTTTTATTACTATCTTTCGACTTACTCATTTTTTACTACTATACTTTGGAAATCTTTTGTGCTTTTCAATCACTCTCTCCAACGGAAACTTCCACTTAAAAAAAAAAAAAAAAAAAATCAGTTTTAAGCTTATTTGGTAACAAAACGAGAGGAAATAAAATAAAAAATATTGTAAAAATTTTACTTTTAGAAATTAGTTCTTTTTCTTCAAAAAATTATTCACCAGATGGAATTTGTGCTTAATCTTTAAAGGTTGAACTGTATCCAAATGAAATAATTTAAATTTCATTTAAAGCTTGTCAAATTATTTTTCCAACAAGCCCAAGATCACCTCAATTTAACCTACCACAAGGGAGTTATGACCCTTTTTGTTGGATCACACGATGCTGGAAACAAAAATGAAATCCATCTTAGATTTTAGGACCAGTTTTGAAAGTTCAAATGGTGTCAAAATGATATGATTTTAGTTTCATTTGAAAGCTTATTGGATTATTTTTCCAATAAGCCAAAAATTGCCCAAATCCAACCTGTAATGAGGGAGTTATGACCATTTTTGTGGGATCGCCCATAACACTGGAAACGAATGTAAAATCCATCAAGATTTTAGGACCAATTTTGAAAGGCCAAATGATGTCCACATGAGATGATTCTAGTTTCATTTGGAAGCCCATGGTATTATTTTTTCAACGAGCCCAAATTTTTCCCAATCCAACTTGTAATGAAGGAATTATGACCATTTTCATGAGATTGGTCAATACTGGAAATGAGATAGAACTGGTTTGCAAACACCATCATGAAATTTAAGTCCAATTTTGAAATGTCAAATGGTATCCAAATGAGATGGTTCTAATCTCATTTGAAAAGTCATTGAATTATCTTTCCAACAATCCCAACATCACCCGATCTAACTTATAACGAGGGAGTTATGACATTAGTATCCTGGGATAATGTGGTGTTGGAAATGAATGCGAACGCAAGTGTGTATCGAATGTGATCATGAGCGTACACTCTCGCGTTCGGTATACTACTCTTGTTCATGTTCAATTCCTATACACCGTTCGATCCCATGAAAATTGTCACAACTCCGTTAGAGGTCAGATCGAGGTGATTTAGGGCTCATTGAAAGATAATTTAATGAGCTTTAAAATGAGACTTGAATTATCACATTTGGACACCATTTACCCTTTAAAATTGGTCCCAACGTTCGTGATGACATCATCAAATTGTTCAATCTTGTTTCTAATCTAGCATGATCCTATGAAAACTATCATAACTCTCTCATTACAGGTTGGATTAGAGTGATCTGACGCTTGTCATATAGATAATTCCAAGAGCATTAAATGGGACTAAAATCATCTTATTTGAACACTAATGATCTTTCAAAACTGGGCTCGAAGTCCATGATAGAGTTCAAGTTCGTTTTAGCATCACACTGATCCTAAGAAAAATGGTCATAATTTCCTCATTATAGGTCGGATCGAGTTGATCTTAGGCTCTTGAAAAGATAATTTGACATCCTTTCAAATGGGACTAGAATCATCTCGTTCGAACAACATTTAACCATTCAAAACTAGGTCCAAAGTTCAGCTCATAGACAGTATTTTTAAGAAAGAAGAACCCATTTTTTAAAAGTTAAATTTTTATAATATTTTTTCCTTTCATTGTCTTACGAATCAAGCTTAGAACTCATTTTTCTGATGTGAGAATTTCCATCAGAAAAAAAATAGTTAAAAAACATGAAAGATTGTCGAAGAATAGTATAAAAGTACAAAAGATTGTTCGCGTATAGTAGTAAAATAAGAGCAACCTGGAGAGTTGTGATAAAAGAATGTCTAGGTGTGGAAAAAAAAAAAGTCCAGCGATTTCTAGAGACATAAAGATTGATGAAAAAAAAAAAACGAGGAAGTGAAGAAAAATAAAGATTTAAAAGGGATGCTATTTAGGTGCTCAATGATGCCTTAGGTTAAAAGAAAAAAAGTGTCTCACCTAATAGCCCAGCTGGAAGATGCCTAGGTGTTTAAAAACGCTAAACTGTGGGTGCATCGTGTGACTAACCGTGTGGGTGTGTTGCCCAGCTAATGGGTGGGTGCTTTGCATGACTAACCAAAAAAAAAAGTAAATGATAAAGAATTAAAAAAAAAAAAAAAAAAAACCTTCTATTCTTAAGCGGGCAACGATCCTAACATGTAGGCCCAAAAGTCATCCCAATCCATGAACTCAGGTGACCCCACCACTGGAAACATTGGGAGTGTAAGCCTGTCTCGTTCGTGAGAGCGGATTAGGTGAGACCCCGGCCTCACGCAAGAGCGTGTGGCCTTTACCGTGAATTACCGTGGGGCCCACATTGATGTATGTATCCTGTATCCACACCGTTCATACATTTTTCCAGATTATTTTAGAGTATTATGACAAACATGAAGAAGCTCTAATCATCCAGTGGACCATACCATAAGAAACAGTTGTTATTGACCAATAATGGGACTCAAAAGTTTGGATCAATCTGATATTTGTTTTTTTCCCTTCATTAAGGATTATGTGACCTTATCAACAGATTTGATGGTAAATAGAAACTACGGAAATATTAATTTTCGCCCTAAGATATTTTTAATGGTACCACTGTTTCTTCTGGTATGGTCCACCTGATAATTGGATCTGATTCATTTTTGGGATAATGCCCTATAATGATACGTAAAAACGGGCGGATAAACAGAAGGGATACAAAATACATACATCAAGGTGGGCTCCACAGTAACCCCACCGTAAGGGCCGCCGTCTCACCCAATCCGCTTCTCACTGTTCGTTTTCCTGTGGGGCCCACGCTGATGTCTTTACGCCATCCAACCCGATTCATGTTATGTGTCTCACCTGGATGAGGGATATAATACAAAAAACTCAGACCATATTCTCCAGCTGTGGTAGGCTTGGTTTTACACTGTTCCAATGGAGGGGCCTACATATGTTTCAGAATTGTCTAATTTTTTGGGCGTCCCATGTTCATGGTGGGCCTGCTCTGATGCATGGGTCAAATCTGCTGATAAAACTTCACGGAGAGGCACCATACGGTGTAGTCGACTGATAAAACTTCACGGAGAGGCACCATACGGTGTAGTCGACTGCACAGGATATTTTCACTTCTTACAGTACTGTAGCAGTATTCATAAACACTTTACGTGTTCCCATGTATTTGTAATTTTTATAAGCTTAATTCATAAGAGGAGAGATTTAAGAGGTGAATTCCAGCAGCAAATTTGCCAACGTGGCAGACTTGTGCGGGATCCGAGAAACCCACCCAGTGGACCTCGAAACAAACATGGACAGGAGCAGAAGTTAGGCCGTCCAACTTATCAGGTGGGCCACACGTACCTTGGTTTTAAGGATGGAGCCATCTGCCAAATGCACCAACTTTAACTCCCCCTTCAGATCAATAGAAACCACCTGGGAGGCGAACCTGATGGTGCCGTGGGGAAGCTCCCTTTCAAGCATTTCAAGCAACAAATTCCTCCTCACACACCGCGTACTTCATGCTCTCCTCTGTTCGGGCGCGAATTAGGTGTTACCCCGGAACAGCTTAGTGGGTGTTACCCCTGCCGTATGGCCCACGTGGATGATATTTTGTATATCCACTCCGTCCATCCGTTTATACAGCCCATTTTAGATAAGGTTCCAAAATTTATGCAGATCCAAATCTCAAGTGGACCATACCACTGGAAACAGTGTGATTGAGTGCCCCACCATTAAAAATTCCAAAGAGCCCATGGTAAGGTTTTGGTAATGTTTATTTGCAATCCAATCTCTTGATAATGTCAATAAGGTCTTGATGAAGGGAAAATATAAATATCAGATTGATAGAAAACTTTTGTGGCCCACAAATTATTTTTAATGGTTATTAATCACTGTTTCTAGTGGTATGGTCTAGCTGAGATTTGGATCTTCTTAAATTTTTGGATCATATCCTAAAATAGGTATGACAAAACCGATAGACGGCATAGATATATAAAATATATATCAAGATGGGCCCTACACGGTAGGGGTAACACCCACTAAGGTGTTACCAGGGTAACATCTAATTCGCTCCCCCTCTGTTCCATCCATCCACCAAACCAAATTAATTACGATAGGAATACTAACTCATTCTTTCTCTATTTACTTCCTACACTATCATACTCACCGTTTCCCTCTTGCTATGAACGACATTCTTGAGGTAGTAACTCCAGTAGCAATGGAGGCAGCAACCAACCTGCACAAATCAATCTCTCAGTGTTAATTCCCAAATTCCATCTTCTTATGCTGTGTTTTGACGTACAAGTGAATTGAATTGCCAACAATTTTTTTTTTTTAAGAGACGGTGTAATTTTCTTGCAAAAATACCAAAGCCAAAAGAATAATAATTAAAAAAAAAAAAAACAAAAGAAAAAATAATTTACGGATTCACCCAATTATCAGGAAACTGGGCATACGCCAAGCCTTTGATTGGATCGACCATTCATGACATGCTCTTTAGCCAATCTACAAACCTACAAATAATCACTTTTCGATTCCTAAATTTCTCTCCAACCAGATGAACCAGATCCCAGCTAAAACACGGATATACCAAACATTTTTAAGTCCAACTTCACGGTAATCTAATTGCAAATCAGACTTTATTATTGCAATTCATTCCAATAGTGCATCCAAACACACAACATTGTCCATACTAGATTCACACCAAGTCAGAGAAGAAGATTGAATTATCGTTTCTTACCCATTAGCCTGGAAATGGTGTTGCCTAAGAGAATCGCCAATGCCAAGAGCATCCAAGGCCTTCCAAGCATTGGTCCACATCGCGAACGCAAATCCACTTGCTCTCAAGCTATCCGATGACTCCAAAACCAAGCTTCTCAATCCTAACCTGCAATATAGTGGACAGAAATCAAAGTATAGTTATATTTAAAAGAAATGAATGGTAATTAGACTTGATCAAATCAATATCAAGTAAAAGGCAACCCTCAAAATGCATGATCTTAGCAATACCTGTGAAGTCCTAATGCTGTCGCAAGGCCCGCTATCCCTGCGCCCACAATGACAATATCTTCGACCACTTCCATTTGCCAGCTCTGGTTGTGTGCATGTGATGAATAGAGATGGCCAATAAAGAGAAGGAATCATGTGGTAAGCAATGAAGTCATTAAAGCTAGAATCATGCAGCCGCTCATTTTGACAACTAGTGCATACAATGGGAGTGGATTAGGTGAGATCCCGGCCTCACACAAGACGGTGGGCCCTTACAGTGGGGCTCACCTTGATGTATCTATTCTGTATCCACACTGTCAATCCTTTTTTCCAGATCTTTGTAGTGCATGATCCAAAAAATGAAGCAGATCCAATTATCAGGTGGACCATACCATGGGGAAGCAGTGGTGATTGACTATTAATGTGCCACAAATTTTTTGGATCATGCTGATATTATTATTTATTTTTTCCTTCATCCAGGCTTATGTGACCTTATCAACGGATTGGATGGAAAATAAACACTAATGAAGCATGAAGGTGCCCCCTGAGAAGCTTTTAATGGTAGGGCGTTCAATCACCACTGTTTCCTATAGTATGGTCCACCTGAGATTTGGATCTTCTTCATTTTCTTGTATCATGCCCTAAAATAATGTGGAAAAACAGATGAACGGCATGGATACAGAATAGATGCATCAAGTTGGGCCCCATGGCAGGGTCCGCAATGTCTTGATCCAAAGCTTTTGTGGCCCACAATAAGTTTTTTTTTTATTTTTATGATCAATCACTACTGTTTACTGTACTGTGGTCTATCTGGGATTTGGAACTGCTTCAATTTTTTGGTTCATGCCTTAAAATGAGCTTTCAATGGATGGTGTGGATGTATTCACGTGCATCAAAATGGCCCCAAAGTCAAGAGTCCCAGCCACCTAGGGGGATCCAGGGTCTCACCTAATCCGCTCCCCGACAACATGTCATCAGCCGCCGCATTGGAAACAGATTGCACACCACCAACCTCGGTGGTGGGTTGACGTCACAACCTTCTGTGGGCCCCACCGTGATGTATGTCTTATATCTAAGCTGTCCATCCATTTGGCCACATCATTTTAGGGCATGATACAGAAAATAGGCAAATCAAAAAGCTTGAGTGGAGCACACCACAAAAGCAATGGGGACTGATTCCCGCCATTGAAACCTTCCTAGGAGCCACCATGATGTTTGTTTGCCGTCTAACCTGATCATAAGGTCACATGGACCTGGTTGACAGGGAAAAGCAAATATCATATTGATCCAAAACTTTTGTGGTGGCGCAGCATAGATGGCGCGAGATCAAATACGGTGTCTCTCGTGGGATAATTACTCTGAATCCATTGAGCTATCCGGACTCTTTAACCAATCTTCCTCAAATCCACGAGGGGATATCTCGAATCCACAAGACCTTTTCTTTGAATCTACGAAGAACAACTTGAATCCACGAGTGAAAAGAGTAGGAACTCAAATAACTTGTATTAATCAAAAGGTTATCTCCAAAACAAGTTTAAAACAACTATTTATAATAAACTAAACCCTAGAAATCCTAACTTATGTAAGAAGAAAAGAGTTTACATCAAACTAGGAAAAGAATATGTAAACTAAAAAACAAATCTGCGAAATCGAAATTTTCCACACAATGTGCATAGAACGTTGCCGACCAGTCATCGGGGGTCTCCGACCAGTCGAAATTGAGTGGCGGCCTATCAGCTAGTGCATTGGACAATCCAGCAAGTAGAGCTGGGTTTTGGAATTCGACGACCGATCAACAGGTGTTGTCGACTTGGAATGTGTACAACCTTTTGCTACTTCTTTAAGTGTTTTCCACCCTTGGGTCCTCTTCTTGACACTTTTCCGTCCACGATCAGGGGGTCGCCTTGCAACATCAGTCTCCCCTACTTGAAAGAAACTCGACCTCGAGTTTCACTTCGATTTTGGATCACGGGCCTTTATTACATTCGCCTATGGAGGTGGGGCAGCGACCATTCCTTGAGGTACATAGAGCTTGTATTTGTTGTTACACCACCTTGAATTCATTGCTTTAATGCATAAGATAAGGAGAGATTGCCCTCCAACCTTTGGCGCATTGTAATACACCTTCGGTAGTGCGGGTGTAAGATTAATCTTCTGATCGTCCTTGATAAATATGATGACGTTGTCTCATCCGCGATGTACTACATCTCGATCGAACTGCCATGATCGTCTGAATATTAAGTGACAAGCGTTCATATCGACAACATCATACAACACTTGGTCTTGTACGTACGACCAATCGAGAGGGAGACAAGGCATTTCTCCTTCACCATTGTACTGCTACTTTTCTGGATCCATCCAATCGTGTATGGACATGGATGTGGAGAAGTCTCCAGCTTCAACTTTTCAACCATCATATGGGACACGATGTTTTCACAACTTCCCTCGTGATGATCACGTCATAAACCCTTCTTGCCACCGTGCAACTTGTGAAGAAAAGACTGTGTCGCTGGGGGTTAGTTGGTATGCCTTGTATATACGATTATCATTGCACAACCAAAGATATACCTTGATCCCCTGAGATCCAATCAGATCTTTCTTCCTCATTCGCAGCTTGTTCGGTATCAATATTATCCGGATATTCCTGCATGTCTTCATCGTCCATGGTGAGATTAGCTGTTGGTCGTCATGGGTATACGTTTGATAGGTAACCCGACTGTCCACACCTAAAACAATGATCAGGTCTAAATTGACCTTAGAGATTTGGGATTCGACTTGGGCCCGGCGCAATCGCTGTACGTTAGGCTCCCATAAGGCCACTTCCTGATGCATGGTTTGTTACCACCATGGGCTGAGAGCTGACATCAATAGGTTCTTTTCCCTTAGACATGAGTGGATCTTGGATGGGATTTGTCGTAGGAACAAGGGTCGAAGGTTGGGATTATGCAGGGACCTTCGCCAATTGTGACTCTACACGAGTAGCGATTTGAAATGCTTTCACCACAGTCCAAACCAAATGTAACTGAACTTGATTCTAGATTATGGGCTTTAAACCACTGATGAACCTTATAGTTTTTTGGGCTTCTGTCTCTGATAATTCATTGCGAGTCGTCAGATGATCAAACTCTGATAATTAATCTGCGATGGATCGGTTGCCTTGCTTACAGTTTTGATATTGATGGAATATATATGTTCATAATCACTAGGTAAAAAATGGGATTGCAATCAATGCTTCACCAGTGGCCATGAATGGATGGGAAGTTTGTTCTGTTTGACGCGCGTGGTCTGCAATTGATCCCAACACGCAAAGCACATGATTTCAACTTGTACACAACAAGTTTCACTTGTAGATCCTTTAGAACACCCATGTAATCGAAGTACCTCTCAACTTTGGCTATCCAATCAAGGAAATCCTTAATATTAAGTAGCCCGTTAAAGTTGGGTAAATCACCCTTACCTCGAATTCCTCTGTCAGCGCGATCAACATGAGCATCTCTAATTGTGGGCTATCAAAAGACCAAAATTTTGAGATCATCATTGTTGGATTTGACTTCTTCTATAATAGCTCGATGGTTGGCTATTAGTCATGCTCTGCGAACAATGTCAATGTGCAGCAAAGCTATCACATGAGGGTGGGTGTCGTTAGGAACTTTCGGTGGAGCGAGCGTTGCGGCGAGACAGTCAAACGAAGCTTGCAGGTGTTCTCATCTAAATTCTCTAAACTCTGTTGTTGTCAAAGGTCGTTTCGCTGAATTACCATCTACATGGTTGTTGTCGTTGATTGCATTAGAAGCCATCTTTCGTGGAAAAACCTCACTCTAATACCAACTTGGCGTAGTGTAGACGGGGTGAGATCGAACATCGTCTCTCTCGTAGGATAACTACTCTGAATCCACAAAGCTATCGGGACTCCTTACCCAACTTCCTCAAATCCACGAGGGGATATCTCGAATCCATGAGACCTTTTCTTCAAATCCACGAAGAACAACTCGAATCCACAAGAGAAAAGAGTAGGAACTCAAATAACTTGTATTAATCAAAAGGTTATGTCCAAAACGAGTTTAAAACAACTACTTATAATAAACTAAACCCTAGAAATCCTAACTTGCATAAGAAGAAAATAGTTTGAATTAAACTTGGAAAGGAATATGCAAAATCATAAATAAATCTGCGAAATCAGAATTTTCCTTCCAATGTGCACAGAAAGTCGTCGACTGGTCGTCAAGGGTCTCCAACCGATCGGAGTTTAATGGCGACCGGTCGGCTAGCGCACTGGACAGTCTAGTGAGTTGAGCCGGGTTCTGAAATTAATTTGACCAGTCGGACAATCGGTCGATAGGTGTTGTAGACTTGAAATGTCTTCAACCTTTTGCTCCTTCTTTAAGTGTTTTCCTTGGCTCTTTTGGGCCCACTTCTCTTCTTGGATCTTTTTTGTCCATGATCAAGGGGTCGCCTCTCTACATAATGTGGTCCCAAGAAATTTTGGAGGTAAATGTTCAATCCCTACTGATTTCTGTCATGATGCAGTTCGCTTGAGCTTTAAATCTGTTTAATTTTTGGCTTAAGCCTTGTTGAGCCATGAATGTGCATATCTGAACCCCAATTCATAGCATAAGTGCATAGTTTAAGTTATTAAAGATAAGGACTTATGCTTGTTTTGTGTTTGTAGGTAAAAGAGAGAGATGTTATAGACTTAATGCTAACTTGAAGGATTTAGAGTGATTAGAAGACCATGAGCCAAAGAAGTGAAGAAAAACCCTTGGAGAAATCAAGTTAAAGGCTTGGAATGGCTATAAAAGTCAAATTGCAGAACTGCAGGGCCAGAAAAGAAAAATACAAAAAGTTCAGGAATTGACCATACAGAACACAGACAACTGTGTTTTTGGCCTTCGGGCTCCCGACCACTAAAGGTCGAGCACCCGATGACCCTCCGGGCGCTCGAAAATGCCCCTGAAATTCACATAAATTTCAGTTTCTTACTGTAGACTTTCTAGACATGGCCGGACACTCGACCAACACTTGTAGGGCGCCCGATGACACGTCGGGCACCCGAAAATGCACCCGAAATTCAGATGAAAATTCACCAAACTCACTGGACTGTTTTGTGGTATAGCTGGGCGCCCGACCACCGATGTAAATGCATAAATTTTTACACAAATTGAAGCGGTGGCGGATTTCTCTAAAAAAGGGAACCTCTACTCTCTTCCAAAGGCATTATAGGACAAGGGGAGCAAGGAGATCAAGACCTAGGAGGCTTCCTAGCCTTCTACAACTAGTTTTTCTTTCTTTTCTAGTTCTAATTCTAGTTTTTCTATGCTTTCTTCTAGTTAACTCTCAGTTAGAGCTGAGAGGTGAAACTTCTTAATTATTAATCATGCATTGATTCTTTAATTTCAAATTATGGTTTAATTGTTGAACAATTTATTAATGGTGTGAATAAAGTTGATAGTTTTAGATAATTCAGGGATCTTATGTGCCATGCACATGAGTTCTTGTTGGATTTTTGAGATTAATCAGATTGGTATATGGGATTTTGATTGATGGAAGCCTTTGATTTGTCGTTGTTAATGTCAGATTTCGTAACAGTACCCTCCGGACGCTCACCTTCTCTCCAACACAGATTTCTTCCGCCAAACCTGAAAGAAGACAGACAGCAACTAAGGGTGGCTGGGGTCCAGCCGTTAGCCCTCCGATGCTTAAGTCAGGCCAAAGAAGAAAAGAAGAGTCACCAGGCCAAAACAAGGCAGGGATTGAATATATTGTGTGTACCTTTCCCATAATGGAGTTGTCCCTTTATATATATCTAAAGCGGTTCAATCCGTTACGCAAGATATCGAGATCCCGCTAATCTCATGTACGACACTGAGATCTTGCTGATTTCGTGGGATAAGATCCTATCTTTAAAGATGAGATCCAACCCAATGACTTATTTCAACAATCACGTCCCTTGATGACAATCCCTTGAGATCCGGAACCATCAGAGAAGATAAGCCCAAAAACAGACCTATACGGGCAGCCGGTAGGCGTAGTAATAGCGCTGATTGCTCATGATGAACTGGAAGCCGTAGTTGGAGTCATAGCTTCCGAAAAGGAAGGAGACGCCGAAAGGGCGAAGACCACCGCATTGGATGTAACTCTGCTTGGAACCATCGAAGGATATGGACAAGCTGCTTGTGTCAGGACTGCTCGCATCCAGGAGATGCGACCCCTTCTGGCAAGCATGAGCCGAGATGCTCGCATCGGGGAGGTGCGACCCCATCTGGCGAGCACGAGCCGAGCTGCTCGCATCAGAGAGATGCGACCCCTTCTGGCCAGCAAGAGCCGAGCTGCTCGCATCAGAGAGATGCGACCCCTTCTGGCGAGCACGAGCCGAGCTGCTCGCATCAGAGAGGTGCGACCCCTTACCGCGAGCACGAGAAGTCGTAGTCGAGTCGCATCCTGGACTCCTCGCATTCATATTGCCACGATCCTTCACTTCTCGCCAGACTATATTTGCCTATAACAGATGCCCCCCAAACCCTTGGTATTGATGAACTATGCCAAGGGTTTGCTAGTGCTGACAGCTGGGTGCTGAGAGACAATCGCGCATGATTCACTTAACGTGCTTCCGCATTTATGATGGCCAGCTTTCGCGCAGCTTTTTCTGCCGCCAGAGAAGAAGCGTCGGGCGCCACGTGTTTCCGTATTTAATGCTAGCGTCCGTTCGTCTGGTGCGCCGGATGAGAAGCTACCGCGTGTCCAGCAAATCAGATGGAATGATTGCGTATAAATACCGGACTTAGAAGAAATTCTTTCATTTTCGAATTCTCTGCTGCGGCGCTCCCTGCTTTCTTCTTCTTCCTTTGCTTCTGGTGCGAAAAACCTCTTCACAGAGGTAGTCTTTTTCCAACTTTCTCCCTTCATCTTTCTTTCTCGTTTTCTATTTGTGATGGCGGGGTCCTCCGATGAAGAGATTGTTCCCTTGGGAGATCACACCCCTGATTCTTCCGAATCCAACAATGCTAGAGTGCCGGCTGGGAGATACTCTGCCTCCGGCTATTCTTCTATCCTGACGGAGGAGAGGCTCTCTAACCTTAGAGAAGCATATAGAGTCCCAGACTCTGTTTTATTTAGATTACCTGGGAGAGGGGAGACAGCCGATGCCCCACCGCCAGGGTGTGTGGCTTTTTATGAATATTTTTTCAAAGTAGGCGTTCGTCTTCCCCTTCACCCTTTTATACGGAACTTCCTCCGTCTTTACAAGATTGCCCCGGGCCAATTAATAGTAAATGGTTGGCGGGTGCTCCTGAGTGCTTTCGTCCTCTGGAAGCAGGCGGGTAACGAGGAGTTAACCGCTGAGGAATTTCTAAGGTTATTCCAGCTGAAGAAGGCGCCAGCTAGCGAGGGTTGGTACTACCTATGCTTCTGGTACCGGAATAACTTTATTCTGGGGAACCCTTCTTCCAACTGCCCGGGATGGAGAAAGAAGTGGTTCTATGTCTCCGGCAACTGGGAGTCCGAAATGGGCTCCGACCCCAAGGGCCATAACGTTAATCGCCATTTTGGCGAAGGTGGGTCAAGTGCTTGTTTATTTATCCGACAGAAACAATAGCTTTGTTACATTGACATTTTAATGAACCTTCTTTTTTGCTCGCAGGAATCCCAATTGGTGTGAAACCGAATCTGAAGGGAGGACTCAACGAGAAGCTGGTTAGAGTCTACAAGCTTCCTGCGACTACGCGACACGTCAACGTCGCATTAGAGTCCCATCACCTCTGTGCAGGGGGTCTCATCAGAGAAGAAATGACGAACGCTGGCGAAAAAAGAGGTGCACTAGGGGTGCTTCCCAGTCTGAAGGGCGCGGCCTCGAAGAGACAAAAGAAAAATGGGGGGCCCTAACTGCACCTGCTCCCGCTGATGGGACTGCTCGCGGTCTTCAATCGCGAGGGATCAGTTCGGGTGGGGTCGCTACGACTTCTCGTACGACCACAACCCCTCCGGTTATCGCGACCCCTCTATCCGCCGTGCCCCCTCCGGCTACTGCGACTCCACCGTTAGGTGCTCGCGGCCAGCCGGTGATCGAAGTCGCCGATAATTGGTCGAAAGGCGATTGGAGGGAGGGGGGCCTCCCTCCTAAGGATGTGAGATGCGAGCCTACTGGTGCTCGCGAGTCTGCGACACCTTCTGTGGGTGCCGTGAGTGCTCGCGAGACGGGCTCTGGCGAGATGGTGGTGGCCCAACCTTCTGGGTCGGGGGTTTTTGTTATCCCCCTGCACTTGCATCCTGTATGCAAGTTTATGTTTGATAACATTCCTCCCAACTCCTTCGGGAGTTTGCCTGAGCCAAGCCCAGAGGCTCTCTCTACTGATATTGGAGTGAGATTGGTTCAGGTAACAACCTTTTTCCATTTTACCAATCTCTTCAGGATTTTATAAGATGACTAGCAATCTAATCCTTCTTTCTTTATTTGTATCAGAGCCTGGATCTCACGCTCCGCGTTAGGCGGGATGTCGAAGCAGCCCGCCGCAGCGTGGAGGATGCGGAGAAGAAGAAGAAGACAATGGAAGCTGAGGTCCAAGGGAGGGATCGTTTGGTGAAGGCCTTGGAGGTTCAGATTACCAAGCTGGACGAAGAGAAGAAAATTCTCCTTGTCAAGATCCAATCCCTGACTGAGCGCTTTCAGTCAGTGGACCTCCAACTCCAAAGCTTCAAGAAATCCATACCAAGAGCGAGAAGGAGAAGGAGATTTTCCGCCAGGACAAGATCCAGCTTGAAGGATGGCTCAAGGATGCGCGGACCAAGCTCGAGGAGACCCAGAAGAAACTCGAGGAGGCCCAAAAGCAACTTCACCAGTTGAAGGATGACTCCATCCACTGGGAAGAGGAGCGAGTGGCCCTCGTTCAAATGATATCTGATGAGGGTCCTCGCGCAGTTCAGGAGTTCCGGACTTCTCAACTTTACGATGAGGAGCGGTATGACGCATATATCGCTGGTCGCGATTTCGCGGTCAGAGTTATGGATCTGATCACTCCAACTTTTAACGTTGAGGAGTTCGACAGAGTGGCATTCGAGGTTGCAGCTAAGGAACGGGCTGCCGCTGAGAACGAAGTCACCGGGGCAACAGATGCCGCTCCTGCTCCTGAGGCTGGTCCTGAAGCTAAGAGCCGCGAGCCTGCGCAAGATGAGGATGACCAACCCTGACCTCGGCAGCTTCCTATATCATGTATTGTTTTTTTTTTCTTTTTGAGAAGAGATTTGTAATTGTAAGGTCATTATTTTAGTGAACACTTACTTCTTCAGTGTTGTGTATTCTCCTCTCTCCTTCATTGTTGCTTTGTATTGATCTCATGTTGATTCATCAGATGATGCGAACCCTTAATCCGAGCACGAGCTACGCTGCTCGCAATTAGGGTGTATGATCCCTTAATTTGAGCACGAGCTGCAGTGCTCGCGATTAGGATGTATGACTGATTCGAGCGCGAGCTGATGTATGACTGATTCGAGCACGAGCTGCAGTGCTCGCGATTAGGGTATATGACTACGACCCCTTAATTCGAGCCCAAGCTGCGGTGCTCGCATTCCGGAAGTGCGATCCCTCCTCTCACCAGTCGCGAGCAACTAACTCATGAAAAAATGAATTAGACTCAATCCGGGGGTCGTGTGACCGTGTCCGCGTTGAGATAGACTGATCTATCGATTGAGATTTTGATTCTACCAAAGGCAGAAGGTTGGTCAAGAGAGCACGTATGCTCTCTTCGGGGCTATCTTTAATCCATAGAATGGAGAAGCAACCAACTAGTAACGATTTCAATCCTACCAAGGGTAGGCAATTGGCCAAGAGATGGTATGCATTCTCTTCAGGGCTATTCAGGTCCATGTAAATGGAGTAGCGACCAAAAGATATCTTTCACTTTATTCATAAAATGTTGTAATGAACTACATCGAATCTAGGGGTAGTATCGTAACAAATGCTCCACGTGCCAAGGGCGACGTACAGGCTTTCCTTGCATGTCTTCAAGATAGTAAGTACCGAGTCGCACAATCCTAATAATCCGATATGGGCCTTCCCAATTTGGATCCAGCGAACGAGCGGGAACTCTAAGATTTTGCCTTAGGACCAAATCTCCGAGCTGGAAGGATCTAGGCCGAACCTTCGCATTTCGATAACGAGCAATACGTTGTTAATATGCTGCCACTCGTACTTGGGAAGCATTTCTTCGCTCTTCCAAGAGATCGAGATGAAGTCGGAGGTTTTCCTGATTACTTGCGGGGTCATACTGCTCGATCCGATACGAGGGCACTTGAATTTCCACTAGTACCACTGCGTCAACACCAAATGCTAAGGAGAAAGGAGTTTCACCTGTTGATGTACAAGCCGTGGTTCTATAGGCCCATAATACCTCTGGCAGAAGTTCTGGCCACACCCCTTTACATTCACCTAGCTTGGTCTTTAAATGATGCTTTATGATCTTATTCACTGCCTCGACCTGCCCATTCGCCTGAGGATGATATGGAGAAGTGCGGAGATTACGTATCTTCCATTTTTCACAAAATTTATCAAAGGCTGCGTTGTCGAACTGCGTTCCGTTATCGGTAATTACAGTATGAGGAAGTCCGAAACGGCATATGATATTTCTCCATATAAACTTAGTAGTTTGTTTCTCAGTAATCTTGGCTAATGGTTCTGCCTCGGCCCATTTGGTGAAATAATCAACCGCCACGATCGCGAACCTATTCTGTCCCTTTCCCATGGGTAAGGGCCCGATGATATCGATCCCCCACTGAGCAAAAGGCCAAGGGCTATCAACTGGGGTCATCCACTCGGATGGTACACGAGGTATAGGTAGATATCGTTGACACTTGTCGCATTTTTTAGAAAATTCGATGGCGTCTGCTTTCATAGTGGGCCAATAATATCCTTGCCTCATCGCTTTATATGCTAGGGATCGCCCCCTGGGATGGTTACCACATGCCCCCTGATGTTCTTCGTCTAGAACACGAAGTGCTTCTTCTGGATGAAGACACCTCAAATAAGGCAAGGAAAAGCTTTTGCGCAACAATATTCCGTCTTGCAAAGTATACCTGGCAGCCCGAAGACGAATTTGCCTTGCAGCTTTCTTGTCCTCTGGTAGGTGTCCGTCTCTGAGATAGAGGATGATAGGATGCATCCAACATGGAGATGATTGTATCGATATTACATGCTCGAGAGTCGCTTGGTCGATACTCAGGACCTGACGGTGCTCGATGGGGATCGAATGCGATAACTCAGATTCTGGTGCAGAGGCGAGCTTTGCCAAGGAATCGGCAAGTTGGTTCTTCTCGCGAGGAATATGGGTTATTTCATAAGTCTTCAATTTGACGAGCAGGATGAGGACACGAGACTTGTATAAGGCCATTCTTTCTTCTTTGGCTTCAAATTCACCAAGAACTTGTTTGACGATGAGCTGGGAGTCGCTATGGATTAACAGATTCTGAACTGCAAGGACAATGGCCAGTTCAAGGCCAACGATCAGGGCCTCATATTCTGCTTCATTATTTGAGACGCGAGATTCGAAACACAGAGCATATTGAAAATGTGACCCGTCGGGAGCCACTAAAATCAGGCCCGCTCCGCTACCAGTGGCCCGCGACGACCCGTCCACGAAGAGTGACCAAGGAGGCTGGTCGCTGGTCATAGTATTATCTTCGGAGGAGTATGTGAATTCGGCGATGAAGTCAGCCACGGCCTGGCCCTTTACTGTGGTCCTAGGACAGAATGAGATATCGTGCTCACTGATCTCGACCGCCCATTTAGTTAATCGTCTGGAAGCCTCAGGTTTTTGAAGGACTTGTCGTAGCGGGTGATTCGTCGGTATTAAAATAGCGTGGGCTTGAAAATATGGTCGCAGTTTTCGAGCTGCCGTGACTAAAGCTAGGGCCAGTTTCTCCATATCAGAATACCTAGTTTCTGCATCAACCATTGCTCGACTGATATAATAAACGGGCCTCTGCACCCCGGTATCTTCTCTTATTAAAGCGGCGCTAACGGCCATAGTGGACACAGAGAGATAAAGAATGAGTTGCTCATGTGCTACAGGTTTAGATAAAATGGGGGGTGTGCTCATGTATAGCTTCAATTGTTGAAAGGCTTCCTCACATTGGGGCGTCCATTTCCAATCAGACTTGGCCGTTGCACGAAGGAGTTTGAAGAATGGTAAGCACTTGTCAGATGCTCGCGAGATGAACCTGTTCAATGATGCGATGCGACCAGCCAGACGCTGGACATCCTTCAGAGTGGTGGGGGATTTCATCTCTATCAATGCTTTTATCTTCTTAGGATTTGCCTCGATTCCTCGCTGACCGACCATGAACCCAAGAAACTTTCCTGCAGACACTCCAAACGCACATTTTTCTGGGTTTAGCTTCATTTGGTACCTCCTCATTAAGTCGAAGGCTTCTCGAAGATCAGAAATATGATCAGCTTCTATAGTGCTTTTCATGAGCATGTCATCAACATAGACTTCCATATTCCTACCGATTTGAGCAGCAAATATTTTGTTGAGGAGACGTTGATAAGTGGCCCCCGCATTCTTGAGACCGAACGGCATTACCTGGTAGCAATATAATCCTCGATCTGTGATGAAGGCGGTATGCTGGCTATCAGGTGGATGCATCATGATCTGGTTGTAACCAGAATAAGCATCCATAAAGCTAAGCAGAGCGTGTCCAGCTGTTGAATCAACCAACTGGTCGATCCGCGGTGTCGGGAAGCTATCTTTGGGACATGCTTTGTTCAAGTCTGAATAGTCGACGCACATTCTCCATTTGCCATTAGCTTTCCGGACGAGAACTACGTTCGCGACCCACTCTGGATAGTCAATTTCTTTTATGAAATTGACCGTAAGTAGCTTCTCGACCTCAGCTTTGATCGCCATTTGCCTTTCTGCAGTGAAGGCACGTCGACGCTGGTGTACAGGTTTATGCTTTGGGTCGATATTGAGACGATGTGCGATGACATTGGGGTCGATGCCTGGCATATCTTTATGAGACCAAGCGAACACGTCCTGATATTCAGTAAGGAAAAGGACCAGATCTTCACGATGGACGCTGGTTAAAGAGGACCCAATGTATACGACCCTAGATAAGTCGTCTTTGGCTAAGTGAATCGCCACTGTATCTTCCCCTGGAGTTCCCGACCTAAGAGCACTCTCTCTCGGATCCAACGAGGTGTTGGAGGGAAAGTTGGGTGAACCTTGTGTTATCTCCATGACGGGTACTGCTTGAGCCTTCTTTCGGTCTTGGAGGGCAATCTGGTAACAAGACCGTGCCTCCTGCTGACTTCCACGCACGACCCCGATACCATTTGGGGTAGGAAATTTGACACATAGATACGAAGGGTGCAAGGCTGCCCCGACCTTAGTAAGAGATGGCCGCCCCAAAATGGCGTTATACGCTGATTTTTGGTCCACTACGAGGAAGTTTATGAAGACGGTGGTCTTTGCTGGACTTTCTCCGAAAGTAACTGGAAGATCGATGCTTCCTTCAGGTGTTACTGCCTCACCTCCGAAGCCGACGAGGGGGGTTGCTACTGGCTTGAGAAGGCTTCTGGCAAGTGCCATTTTGTTGAAAGCTTCTAAGTATAGAATATCAGCTGAGCTACCTGTATCCACCATAATTCGATGTGTCAGATAATTTGATACCTTCAATGTGACTACGATGGAGTCTTCATGAGGGAAGTGAATTCCCTTCGCATCTTCGAGAGTGAAGGAAATTGGAGGATGGCTGGTTTTTTACGAACTGGACGTCTGTTCCAGCCAATAGATTTGCTGGGGTTCTTTGGATGCCTTTCGAGCGTATGCCTTTCTCGAAGCTTGAGAGTCACCCCCGCAAGCTGGTCCTCCGACGATGGTGCGGATTTCTCCCGTAGGCTCAGCGTCCTCTTGGTCAGTTTGATGATGAGGCGGTTCCTTTTGGCGAGATGAGGTCTTCGTCCTTTCTGGTGATTTACGAGCAACATAATCCTGGAGATGGCCTTTTCGAATAAGGGCTTCGATATGGTCTCGTAGAGAGATGCAGTCCTGGGTTCTATGCCCGTGATCTTTGTGGAAGTAACAGAACTTGCTCTTATCTCTCTTCTCGGGATCGGATTTGATCTTTGCAGGCCATTTTACATAAGGCTTGTGTTTAATCTCCATTAGAACCTTTTAATGAGACCGATTAAGAGGAGTGTAGTTATGGTATTTACCGGAGTAAGGCTTCTTGGGAGAACGATCGCGTTGATCTCGACGATATTTTTTATCTGCAGAGGAGGTTCCTTCTGGCTTGCGTTTCTTACCCTGTGTCCCCTGGCGTGTCAATGCGACTTCTTCTGCGTTGATGTACTTCTGAGCTTTGGCTTGGAACTCTGCCATAGTTTTCGGTGGGCTTTTATCCAAGGCAAACCTGAATTTCTCGCTTGTTATTCCTGCTATGAGGGCTGCGAGCCCTTTTTCTTCAGTATAACCTTCAGTTTGAACGGCTTCAGCGGTGAACCGTACTGTGAACTCCTTTATCGTTTCCCCATGCTGTTGTTTCAGATTCATGAGGTGGGAGGCTGGTGTTCGCTTCCCCAAGTGTAGGGTTGCGATGTAGTAATAAACTCGATAAAACCGAGGTCGATCCACAGGGACTACGTAGGATCTCACAAATTCATCCACAAGTGTCTATTTAAGTCTACTAATCAGATTGTTGTATGAAGTTGATGTGAGTGACAAAAGCTGAATTAAATCGAAAGTAATTATAAGAAGGCACTAGGGGTTCAGAGGATTCACTTGTAGCAATCCTTGATGTTCAATCCACTGTGGTTTCTTATTCTCTCAACTAGAATCAACATTCCTGTCTATCTAGTCGGATGATAGAGCTGTTAAACCAAACATTCTCTAATATATAAGTTCTATGCATAAGATTCACTCAATGTAGGCCGAGCTGAGCATGCTCAATTGCATAGGACATTCCCCTTTCCTATAAGTCCAATTCACAATCATAACCATCCTCAAGTCCTCTCACAAGACAAGGCTAGATCAGGATTTGAACTGGATTCAAATCACATGCACAGTCATTACATATTCCAGAAAATCAACAAAAATAGAACTTTGGCATGAAGTCCCTTCATAAAGAGCTTAGTACTAGAGCGCACTCCGATTCCTCAGATCATACAGGTCTAGACCGTTACAAACGAATTAAGAAGATAAGTAATTCATCCAAACATCCATGAGTCATCACAAGACTAAGAAAAATTACTTAAAAACTTGTATAAACTTCAAACCTTAGTTCATAATCATGAATTCCATACTTAAACCACTTAACTCCGAATTGAAACATCTTGGATCCACTACAAGCTTTACCTCTTAGCCCTAGCTAAGAGGTTTAGCTGCTCATGATCCAAGGAAACATGAAACAACTACAAAAAGCATGAAAATAGCAAAGCAAACCAAAAGGAGTTGTGAAACTCCAATCTCCACTTCCACAGTCTCCAACCTCGCTTGAACCCTTCTAGGATACCTTAGGAACGATCCCTAAGTGTCCTTTTATAGTCTGGAAGCTCCACAACTTCGGAAGAATCGAGAAAGTGCGTAACACTTACGCAGCGCAGAGAAAATCGGGATAAAATTAGCAACTTCTAAGTCAGTACGCATGGCTGACCGGTCATGACCGGTCAGCCCTTGTTTATCCTTAGTCCAGCAGCCATATCCGACCGGTCTTGACCGGTCGGATGTCTTTATTAACGTTCCAGCAAGTGTGGCCGACCGGTCAAGACCGGTCGGGCCTATTCAACATTGGTCCAGCAAGCATGTCCGACCGGTCATGACCGGTCGGACGCCTTCAGCAACTCTCCAGCAACAATGACCGACCGGTCATGACCGGTCAGTCCTCTTCAGTAATATCCAAACCTGCATGGCTGACCGGTCACTGACCGGTCTGGCTTCCTTGGCCGACCGGTCAGCCTCTTTTCTTTTTGTTTTCTTTCTTTCTTTCTTCTGCTTTCTTTTCTTCTTTACTTCTTTCTTTCTTTTCTTCTTTGGTCCTCAAATGTTCTTCATCAGAATGATCCTAAATGAACCCTTTTTGTCTTCAATTGAGTGGGGCTCCCTCTCAGTCCTGTAGTCACAAAACATGCATTGGATTAGCCTATAAACCATACAAACCTTGCACAATGAGTGATGAATTGGGGGTAGAATATGCACAATTAAGAGCTCAACAC
Source organism: Liriodendron chinense (assembly GCA_003013855.2). Taxonomy (NCBI): domain Eukaryota; kingdom Viridiplantae; phylum Streptophyta; class Magnoliopsida; order Magnoliales; family Magnoliaceae; genus Liriodendron; species Liriodendron chinense. Next base: position 388,838 of record PVNU02002432.1, read on the forward strand.
ACCCCCCAACCAGCATTTTGCTAGTCCCGAGCAAAACATGCGTGAACTAATCCCATCCTTCAAAACTCAACTCTCTTTCAGAAACCATCCTTCTATACATTCCAAGGTTCATAAGTGTAAGATTCAGAAAGATTAAGCGTCAAAGGTTGGAACCGTAAATCCTCAAAATATAATGAGCATTCATATGAAATTTCCGCTGATTGGTTGATAAATAGAAGAACTTGAACAAATTCAACCTAGTGTGGGTAGTGAAAATTCATTTCACGAGTTTCTAGGTTTATCTTCTTTATAGATCAACTAGACTATAGGACTCAAGGTACATAGAGCCACATCAAGCCAATGATAGGAATTTGCCTTACCGTCCTTCCGACGACTTTCACACTACGTCCCATTTCCGGCTTTGGTTACGGGTAGACCATCCCCCGGTTGGTAATAGGTAGCCCTAATCGGAATTTTCCACCGTTTTTCCACATTCCCAATTTCATCCTTCCTTTTCCTTTTTTTCTTTTTAAATTAGATAGGATTTTTAAAAATCCATATCTTTCATTATTTTCCCATGGACAAGGATGGACAAAGTACCCCGGCCAGATTTCTCATTACCTTAATTCAAAGTCTAGCTAATCCATAAATCATATAATCCCTTCAACTCATGAAAATCGTGTAATGTGAACTAGGTGTAAAAGTGTTCAGGTTTTCTATCAATCACAAAAATAGGAGAGTTCACAAATAAAAACCATTATGCTATGAGGAATTCCAGACATCCAGCCCCATACACTGCATATCTCTTCCTCTTATGCTCATATCAACTTGAATGCATAGAACCGGTGTTTTCCAAAAGAGTTTCGAATGTTTGACAAATCGAAAAATTTCCACATAATTGCTTGAAATGTTGCAAAACGCTGGATTCATCCAAGCGACGCTGGATTCATCCAAGCGATCCTACACCCCCCAACCAAATCTTGCATTGTCCTCAATGTAAAAGATGCGCAATGAGCAAAACATGAGAGCAATTTGAAAATAAAAGGGAGTGAGGAATGATAGTACCTGAGAGAGTGAAAAGTGGAAATCTTCCTCCTTCTACCAAACCTATGAAAACGAAAATAAAAGCAGCACAATCCTAATCCTAACTATTCTATACCTCCATCAGACTAGGAGATCAATCGTCCTGATACACAGGATCATTCAAAGGTATGGACATACCTTCTGAAGGGAATTTCTCAAAGAACGGCTTTAATCGCTGCCCATTTGCTTTAAAAATATTGCCGTTCCTTGGATTTAACAGCTCGACAGTCCCATATGGATAGACAGTTTGCACAATGTAGGGACCGGTCCATCGAGATCGCAATTTTTCCGGAAATAGATGTAAGCGAGAATTATACATGAGAACTTTTTGATTTATCGTGAATGTCTTGCGAAGAATATTCTTATCATGGAATATTTTCATCTTGTCCTTGTAAATTCTCGCATTCTCATAAGCGTCATTCCGGATTTCTGCAAGTTCATTCAATTGTAGTTTGCGTAGTGAGCTTGCCTTGTCAGGATTGAAATTCATCTTCTTAATAGCCCAATATGCCTTATGTTCCAACTCCACAGGCAAGTGACAAGCCTTCCCATAGACAAGTCTATAGGGAGACATTCCAATAAGGGTTTTAAAGGCAGCACGGTAAGCCCAAAGAGCATCGGTAAGTCGAAGTGACCAATCCTTGCGATCGGGATTCACTGTTTTCTCTAAAATGTGTTTAATCTCCCTATTGGATATCTCAGCTTGTCCACTAGTTTGTGGGTGATAGGGAGTGCTCACTTTGTGTGTAACGCCATATTTCTTCATTAGGGCTGCAAAAGGGCGATTGCAAAAGTGAGACCCTCCATCACTTATGATGACTCGAGGCGTTCCAAACCGAGAAAGAATATTTTCTTTTAAAAATCGAATGACCGTTTTATGGTCATTATTCCGGCAAGGGATGGCCTCGACCCATTTGGAAACATAATCAACGGCAAGCAAGATGTATACATTTCCAAAAGAAGATGGGAATGGGCCCATGAAATCGATGCCCCAACAATCAAAAATTTCGATAATTAAGATGGGATTGAGTGGCATCATATTTCTACGGGATATTCCTCCTAGTTTTTGACAAGGTTCACATGCTTTGCAAAACTCATGTGTGTCTTTGAACATGGTGGGCCAATAAAACCCACATTGCAGAATTTTCGCTGTGGTCTTTTTAGCCGAAAAGTGGCCACCACATGCTTGAGAATGACAGAAGGAGATGATACTTTGTTGCTCATCATCTGGGACACATCTCCTTATGATTTGATCGGGACAATACTTGAATAAGTATGGGTCGTCCCATAGGAATTTCCGTACCTCCAAGAAGAATCTATCCTTATCTTGCTTTTTCCAATATGTAGGAATTGTACCTGTAGCAAGATAGTTAGCAATGTCCGCATACCATGGCAATTGGGAAACAGCAAAAAGTTGTTCATCAGGGAACATGTCATTGATTGCAGTCGTTTCAGGGGAATCAGTGAGGACAAGTTGAGAGAGGTGGTCAGCTGCTACATTCTCTACTCCTTTCTTATCACGTATTTCTATGTCGAATTCTTGGAGTAGGAGGATCCATCTTAATAACCGTGGTTTAGCATCCTTCTTAGAGAGAAGATACTTAAGCGCGGCATGGTCAGTGAATACAATGATCTTGGATCTAATCAAGTAGGATCTAAACTTCTCCAAGGCAAAAACGACGGCTAAAAGTTCCTTTTCAGTAGTGGTGTAGTTTGCCTGGGCTGAGTTTAGGGTTCTACTTGCATAGTAGATGACACATGGCTTTTTATCTTTTCTTTGGCCTAACACAGCCCCAATAGTATAGTCGCTAGCATCGCACATAATCTCAAAAGGAAGACTCCAATCGGGTGGTTGCATTATTGGGGCACATGTCAACATACCTTTAAGGGTGGTAAAGGCCTTTTGACATTCTTCATTCCACTCGAATGAATTTTCCTTTTGAAGTAGGTTACATAAAGGGCGAGAGAGTGAACTGAAGTCCTTTATGAACCTTCTGTAGAATCCTGCGTGTCCTAAAAAGGACCGCACATCTCGTATGCTTTTGGGTGGTGGAAGGGTAGAGATAAGATCAATTTTCGCTTTGTCCACCTCAATTCCATTTTGTGACACGATGTGACCAAGTACAATTCCCTTTTGAACTATGAAGTGACACTTCTCCCAATTCAGCACAAGGTTCTTCTCTTCACATCTTTTCAGCACAGATCTCAAGTGCTCAAGGCACTCATCAAAGCTACAACCAAATACAGAAAAATCATCCATGAAGACTTCGAGAATGGTCTCCACCATGTCAGAAAAGATGCTCATCATACAACGCTGAAAGGTGGCAGGGGCATTACATAGTCCAAACGGCATCCGTCGATAGGCGAAAGTGCCGAATGGACATGTGAATGTAGTCTTTTCTTGGTCTTCACGGGCAATTTCTATTTGTTGTACCCTGAATAGCCATCAAGGAAGCAAAAGTGGGAATGACCCGCCAACCGTTCTAAAATCTGATCAACAAACGGTAGGGGAAAGTGGTCTTTCCTCGTGACAGTGTTTAGCTTCCTGTAGTCAATGCACATTCTCCAACCGGTAGTGACTCTAGTTGGCACGAGTTCGTTATTGGCATTGGCTACGATGGTTATTCCGGATTTCTTAGGCACCACTTGAGTTGGGCTCACCCATTGGCTATCAGATATTGGGTAAATGATACCTACATCCAATAGTTTCACCACTTCGGCCTTAACCACATCCTTCATGTTTGGATTTAGTCGTCTTTGTGGTTGCCGGGATGTCTTTGCATTTTCCTCAAGGTGTATGCGGTGAGTACAAATCAGTGGGTCTATGCCTTTGAGATCCGCAATTGACCATCCAATGGCACTCTTGTGCTCTAATAGAGTGACTATTAGCCTACTCTCTTGTTCCTCATCCAAGTGGGAGGAAATCACCACTGGATATGTCTCATCTCGACCTAAATAAACATATTTTAGCTCACTTGGCAATGGTTTTAGGTCGAGTTTTGGTGCCTTGATGTTGGATGGGAGGGCCTTGTTCTCATTTACAGGCAAAGGTTTAATTGGGGCCCTCCATCTTTTATTCTCAAGCACCGGCATCACATCTATAATGGCATCCATCTCTTGTGTTGTGTCATCATTCATTTCATGAGGATGGGCCACACATGCCTCCAAAAGGTCGGAAAATAGTGACAAGGGGACTGTATCCTCCACGAATGATCCAATCATGTTTAACTCGTAGACATCATCATCAACTTCCCGCGGTTGTTTGCATAACTCAAATATGTTAAGCTCAAGGGTCATATTTCCAAAGGACATTTGTAAAAGTCCGTTTCTACAATTGATAATGGCGTTTGAGGTAGCTAGAAACGGTCGTCCAAGTATGGCGGGAATTTGAGTACCAGTGCCTATCACGGGATGTGTGTCCAAGACAATAAAATCTACTGGGTAGTAGAATTTATCAACTTGGACTAGAACATCCTCTATCATTCCTCTCGGTATCCGGATGGATCTATCAGCAAGTTGGAGTGTGGTTTTGGTGGGTTTCAATTCACCTAACCCAAGTTGTTCGTAGACCGAGTATGGAATGAGATTCACACTTGCCCCCAAGTCGAGTAGAGCCTGTTTAATCTGGTAGTCTCCTATGATGCATGAGATGGTTGGACTACCTGGATCCTTGTATTTTTGGGGCACCTCTTGTTTGATGATGGCGCTCAAATTCTCAGCCAAAAGAACTTTGTTGTGAACGTTATGTTTCCTTTTGACTGTACACAATTCCTTTAGAAATTTGGCATAAGATGGTATTTGTTTTATTGCATCCAACAGCGGGATGTTGATCTTCACCTGCTTGAAAACTTCCAGAATCTCCAGATTTTTATCTAAAGGTTTAGGTGAAATCAACCTTTGTGGAAATGGGGCAACCGGCTTATATTGTCTTTCCGGTTCTTTCTCTTGTAGAGTATTGTTTGAGTTATCATCCTCTTTGAGAATTTCCAGATCCTTAGGCTTTGGCGCCTTCACCGGATTAGATTTGTCAATTTCTTTCCCACTTCTCAAAGTGGTGATAGCTTGAACATGTTCCGTATGGTGGGAGGATGAGCTTGCATCTTGTATCTCATACTGGGTTCTTGGTGTCACGCCCCAAACCCGGGGACCAGGCTCACTAAATTCCCGATCGCCGACCTTGGTGCCAACAGCCTCCGTAGTACCCCATTCTCGGCTCCTAGCTCTCATGTGCCAGGTTCCGATCCTGGGATCCTACCAGGAGGATTTTCAGGGTAAATTTTTTTTGTACAGGAGTATAAACAAAACCATAAACATCATCAAATATCCACTAAAAGTTTGTTGAGTACAATATTGGAAAGGGAAATACAACATAAAGTAGAAGTCCAAAATATCAGGTACATGAACCGCCCTCAATGCTGCTGATAGGCTCTAGTACCTGCAGTGTAAACAAACACGCATGAGCTTCCTACGAAGCCCAGTAGAGTGCGTGTGTGCTCGTGTGATGCATATGACAAGTATGCAGATATCAGAGTAAGCGAAAGCAGTAGAGGGCTAAGTTACCAAATTCATGAATGCTATCAGCCATCCCAAGGCTATGCTATGCAAGGGCCTACATGGCCGAGTGTTACATGCTAGAGTTGCAATGCAAATACGTCAATCCTCAACTGATCCACATATCAAAATAGTTATCATCTGGGACATCACCGGGGTCTAATAAACTCTAATATTGGCCGCCGCACATCGCGCGCGTAACCAAGCGAGTAGAAAAGACCTCACTATCCGCCTCGTCAGTGGTATGCCAATGCCCACCCGGCTCGCCGATAGCGGACCCATTCCATGAGCTGGTCAGACTCGACCTAGCTTACAGCCCACTTCACCTAGGCGGATAAGGTCACACCCCTTTCCAACCGACCTCGACACAGTGGGAGACGCGGCCTACTGGTATTTGGCACACGGGCGCTCATGTTATCCACTCGGTCTCGACGTTGGAGCATCCTACTGGTACCACAGGGTTTAGGGACTTTCACCCAAGGACATCCATAGCGCCCACGTACTAGAACAAGTTTCCGGTGTCCAATACTGCCAACCATGATGTGACTATGGTGGCCACCACCCTGATGCTGCTAGGGTGTGAAAGCGATCGTGACATAAATAATGCGAAATGCATGAGTCATACAATCCAAATCATGCACCAACTTACGCATACTGCGCAATCATGTGGGGCGACCCTGTCTCACACGGGTCCCCTAAGTATAACAAGCCAACTAGCATATGCTATGGTTAATCATGATCCATAACAGGCATACAAATGATGCGTATGGGCATATGAATAAGCATGGTATTCATTATACTAAGCATGTTATCAGTGTGACATATTAAGCTAATCATACTAGCATGTTACCAAACATATCATGTAACATTGGCCTTAAAAGGCCCAATATATCCATAGAGAGAGGGACCCAGACTGTGGGTCCCATTGGAAATGTAAAAGTCTTCGTGGCATAGCCCACTTGAGACCACATCGGCCCATACTTGGGCCTGCACATACAAGATAGGCCGTCAAAATGTATGTACGGCATGGATAAATCATATACATCATGGTGGAGCTAATAGATACATCACGTTGGGACCTATAGGGTGGGCCACCTGCTGGGCAGCGAGGTACCCATCTAGTCCCAATGAGTTTTGAATCAAGCAGATATTTGTGTGTTCTCCTTCATCCATATCCATGTGATCTTATGAACCGGTTGGATAGCAAATAATCATCACTGTAGAACCCAGAAAGGTTTCAATGTTGGAAATCATTATTCCCACTATAGCATGGTCCACTTGACATTAGGATATGCTTAAATTTTGGGCCCAGCCACTTATGGATAGGTTGGGTGACAAATAAACATCATTTTGGGTCTAGGAAGGTTTCAATGGTGGAGATTATTATCCCCATTATTGGCCCGTGGCATGGCCCACTAAAATGAGGTGGAAAAATATATGGACGTAGTGGACAAGGCACATACTAAGTGGGCCCAACGAATGGGGCCCATTGGGACGCCCAGAGGGCTGCTGGGCAGCAGCGTCCCCTGGACGCTGTCTGTCCAGCTGTCTCATGTCCTCCTCTTTTTTTTTCTTTTTTTTTTATATATATATTGTGCTCTCACGAAGTGGGGCCCACAGAAGTTCTCGGTCAAGCTGATATTTTTGTTTTTCCTCCCTCCATGTCTGTGTGAACTTATGAACAGGTTGGATCTCAAATAAACATCACGGTGGGCCATGAGAAGGTTTCAACGGTAGGGCCTACTGTCCCTACTGTTTTCTGTGGTGGGGCCCCCTCAGGACTTGGATCTGACTCATTATTGGGGCCATGCCCTAAAATGATCTCCCCAACTGGATGGACGGTGTGGATACAGCACATGCATCATGGTGGGACCCACAAGTGGGCCACTGCTGGCCGAGCCAGCGTGCCAGGACGTTGGTACGCCCAGCGTCAGCAACGCTGACTCTTCTTTCCTATTTTCTTTCTCCTTTTTTTTTGTGTTCATATCAAGTGGGGCCCACATGGGTCTGATCCACTCCGTTCATCAGGTTCCCCATCTCATGGGGGACCCAACAAGCCCCATATTGGATATGCAAATCCATCTAGAAACGTTAAGGTGGGCCAAAAGATTCTGACAGTAGGAATCATTATTCCCACTGTTTCAAGCGGTGCGGTCCACTGAAGATTTGGATCTGGCTCATCTTTGGGCCCTGGCCCTAAAATGATCTGGGAAAACTGATGGACGGCGTGGATGGAACACAAACATCAAGGTGGGTCCCACGAGTGGGACCCCATTGTAGCGTCCAAGTGAGGCTGGACGTTCCAGCGTCAGGACGTCCAGACGCTGGACGTCCAGCACATACATACATATATATATATATATATATATATATATATATATATATATATATATATTTGTTTTTTTTTTCTTGTGGTCATTTCATGTGGGGCCCACTTAGTGAAGATCCGATCCGTCCATTAGGTTCCCCTTCTCATTAGGGACCCAACAAGCCCAATATTGGGCGGCTGATTCGGTCCCCAAACATCATAGTGAACCATGGAAGTTTCGATAGTAGACGTCCTTGCCTCCACTGTTTTCCTTGGTGTGGTCCACCTGAGATCTGGATCTTCTCCATTTTTGGCGTCCAGCCATAAAATGGGGTGGAGAAACAGCTGGACGGCGTGGATCTAATACATACATCAAGGTGGGTCCCACGTGTGGGGACCCTGCCCAACAGCCAACGCCCAAAAGGGGCTTGCCCTGCTGGGCAGCAGCGTCCTCTGGACGCTGTCTGTCCAGCGGGTTAGCTTCCTCTCTCTCTTTTTTTTATTTTTATTATTATTATTATTATTATTATTATTATTACAAAGTGGGGCCCATTCATGGATGATCCAATCCATCCATCAGGTCGTCCACCATCAGGTGGGCCCAAAAGAAAAGGAAAAATGAAGGGAAAGAAGAAAATGGGGGATTTATGTACCCCTTGCACTCACCTCAAATAATGGACGGTTGGATTGAATCGAGTTGATGATCGGACGATCCGGACGGTCCGGATGATGGTTGGGGCCCTCCAAGCAAGGATCTACACCCTCAATCTCTCTAACCTCTCTCTACTTCTCTTAAATCTCTCAAATCTCTCTCTTTCTCTCTCCTTTCTCAAATCTCTTTCTCTCTTTCTCTCTCCTCTCTCTCTCAAATCTCTTTTGCAAAATGAACTCTTCTCTCCCCCTACGTATGGACTTGTATGGGGGGAGAGAGAGAGGAATCATGAGGTGATGGTGTGGTGATGATGGTGCATGGGAGAGAGGGATGGGGGGTATGGGTTATAGTTGACTTTGGGAGGAGAGAGAGGGATGGGGGTATGGGGTGTGTAGGGTAGGGGTATGGGATAGGTGTAGGTGAGAATGATGGTGATGGATTTGATTGATGTGACATATCTTGGAATTTGTGCAAGTGGGGCCCACGACACACGCACGTTGCGCGGCCCACCTCGAATTACGCAATCGATCATAACTTTCACACCGGGTATCACAATGGGGCGTGCCGCGCGGCGTTGGAATCGCAGCGCCTACGCGGTCGCCGAGGTATAGGTCTTGGGTCGATGCGGTACTAAAATAGGGTCGCGGTCAAGGCTCGCTAATCTGATCCGTCCGGGACGTACCGGCACCAGAAATTAAGCGTACGGAGGGCAAACAAGGGTATGGGTCTTACACTTGGGTTAGGAAGAGGTTGAGCAGGAAGTGTGCCCTTCTCTCTCCCACTAAGGTGAGCTTCAACTCTAGCCAGAGATGTTTTCAATTCATTAATGGCTTGGTTTGAATTTTGATTGAATTTCAATTGCTCTTACATGAACCCATCTATTTTTAGAGAATTTGTCTTGTTATACTCATTCTGGACCGATACGAGTGCACCCAACATCTCTTCTAGTGATACTTTTGGAGTGTTGTTTGCATTTGCAGTGGGTCCATTCCTACAACTGAAGTTGGGATGGTTCTTCCAATTAGGATTAAACATGTTTGAGTTTGGAGCACCATATTGCTGTTGATAACTGTTTATGGCATTTGTTTGTTCTTGTAAGATGCCTTGGACTGCTGAAATTGTGGGACAATCTGGTGTAGCATGTTGATTTCCAGCACAAATTCCACAAACAGTTTCAACGTCAGTGGAGTTGATTGTTTCTCCTTTCCTTAATTCCATGGCTTCGACCTTTCTTGTGAGGCTAGCCAACCGTGCACTTATGCTATCTTCTTCTGATAAGACATACATTCCTCCCTTTTCCTTTTGTTGGCCAGTCTTGGAACTTGTTGGTTTAGATGTGTCCCAAGACTGTGCACTCTCAGCCAATTCTTCCAAATAATCCCATGCTTCATTAGCTTCCTTATTCATGAACTCTCCATTACACATCATCTCTACAAATTGGCGCATGGATGAAGTCAGTCCTTCATAGAAAAAACTTATAATCCGCCAAATTTCATAGCCATGATGTGGGCATGCGTTTAATAGGTCCTTAAACCTCTCCCAACATTGGGAAAAAGTTTCATCTTCCTTTTGGGCAAAGTTCATGATAAGGCGCTTAAGCATGTTCGTTTTGTGAGTAGGGAAGAATTTTTTAATAAATTCTCTGTGCATATCAGTCCATGAACCAATTGATCTTGGCCTCAATGCATAAAGCCAACCCTTGGCTTTATCCTTAAGAGTGAAAGGGAAGAATTTAAGTCTTACTACATCTTCAGTCACATTTGCAAAGTGCATGGTGGTGATTACCTCATCAAACTCCCTAAGGTGTTGATAGGCACTTTCACTGTCTAGACCATGGAATTTAGGGAGAAGATTGATCACTCCCGGTTTCAAATCCATGTTCCCTGCATTTAGTGGAAATACTATGCATGAGGGAGTGCTCGTTCTTGCAGGTTGCAAGAAATCACGTAAAGTCCTTGGTCGGGGAACATCCTCAACCACATTCTCCCCAGTTTCAGTTTGATTTTGGTTCGGGTTAGGTTGATTTGCAGCCATATTTTCAGATAAAATTGGAGAATCTAGCTGTCTCCTAGCACGTGGCTCTCTATCAATTCCTTCTACTATCCCCCCTTCACTTATGAGTTGGTTATTGGAATCCCGAGCCCAATGTGGCATGCAAAACCAAAAATAATAAACAAAAAGAAAGAAGAATTCTTCCTCCCTTTTCTTTACTCTTCTCTAAGACCGAAGCACAAGGTGTCTTACAATGGCTAGGCCAGAAGCAAGGATAGAGACCGATTTCTCCTGGTCAATAGGGGTTCAGAGAACTCCCCACCCACTCTTTGAATCTTTTGAGAAAAAGTGCAAAAAAAAAAAAGAAAAAGAGGAGTAGAGATGAGAAAAGAAATCTCTGAGCACAAGGTGATCCAAGGCGGCTGAGCCGACCAATAGGAATCCAGGTGGCAAAAAGGTCGACCTTTTAGAGATCCAAAAGGAATCTCCACCCACTCTACAAGAGATGAATAGGAATGAATAGGAGAAGGAGAAGAGTAAGGTTTAGAAAGATAGAACCTGATTCGCACTTGAAACTCTTGTATCTTCTTCAGCTTCCTAGAAATCCTTGAAAAAAATCAAATAAATAAACTAAGTTAGTCTAAAAATCTTTAAAAAAAAAATCCTAAATAGATACTAATTTCAGAAATTTGTGAAAACCGTCAAGGTCCCCGGCAGCGGCGCCAAAAACTTGTTCGCTTCCCCAAGTGTAGGGTTGCGATGTAGTAATAAACTCGATAAAACCGAGGTCGATCCACAGGGACTACGTAGGATCTCACAAATTCATCCACAAGTGTCTATTTAAGTTTACTAATCAGATTATTGTATGAAGTTGATGTGAGTGACAAAAGCTGAATTAAATCGAAAGTAATTATAAGAAGGCACTAGGGGTTCAGAGGATTCACTTGTAGCAATCCTTGATGTTCAATCCGCTATGGTTTCTTATTCTCTCAACTAGAATCGACATTCCTGTCTATCTAGTCGGATGATAGAGCTGTTAAACCAAACATTCTGTAATATATAAGTTCTATGCATAAGATTCACTCAATGTAGGCCGAGCTGAGCATGCTCAATTGCATAGGTCATTCCCCTTTCCTATAAGTCTAGTTCTCAATCATAACCATCCTCAAGTCCTCTCACAAGACAAGGCTAGATCAGGATTTGAACTGGATTCAAATCACATGCACAGTCATTACATATTCCAGAAAATCAACAAAAATAGAACTTTGGCATGAAGTCCCTTCATAAAGAGCTTAGTACTAGAGCGCACTCCGATTCCTCAGATCATACAGGTCTAGACCGTTACAAACGAATTAAGAAGATAAGTAATTCATCCAAACATCCATGAGTCATCACAAGACTAAGAAAAATTACTTAAAAACTTGTATAAACTTCAAACCTTAGTTCATAATCATGAATTCCATACTTAAACCACTTAACTCCGAATTAAAACATCTTGGATCCACTACAAGCTTCACCTCTTAGCCCTAGCTAAGAGGTTTAGCTGCTCATGATCCAAGGAAACATGAAACAACTACAAAAAGCATGAAAATAGCAAAGCAAACCAAAAGGAGTTGTGAAACTCCAATCTCCACTTCCACAGTCTCCAACCTCGCTTGAACCCTTCTAGGATACCTTAGGAACGATCCCTAAGTGTCCTTTTATAGTCTGGAAGCTCCACAACTTCGGAAGAATCGAGAAAGTGCGTAACACTTACGCAGCACAGAGAAAATCGGGATAAAATTAGCAACTTCTAAGTCAGTACGCATGGCTGACCGGTCATGACCGGTCGGCCCTTGTTTATCCTTAGTCCAGCAGCCATATCCGACCGGTCTTGACCGGTCGGATGTCTTTATTAACGTTCCAGCAAGTGTGGCCGACCGGTCAAGACCGGTCGGGCCTATTCAACATTGGTCCAGCAAGCATGTCCGACCGGTCATGACCGGTCAGACGCCTTCAGCAACTCTCCAGCAACAATGACCGACCGGTCATGACCGGTCGGTCCTCTTCAGTAATATCCAAACCTGCATGGCTGACCAGTCACTGACCGGTCTGGCTTCCTTGGCCGACCGGTCACGACCGGTCAGCCTCTTTTCTTTTTGTTTTCTTTCTTTCTTTCTTCTGCTTTCTTTTCTTCTTTACTTATTTCTTTCTTTTCTTCTTTGGTCCTCAAATGTTCTTCATCAGAATGATCCTAAATGAACCCTTTTTGTCTTCAATTGAGTGGAGCTCCCTCTCAGTCCTGTAGTCACAAAACATGCATTGGATTAGCCTATAAACCATACAAACCTTGCACAATGAGTGATGAATTGGGGGTAGAATATGCACAATTAAGAGCTCAACAGCTGGCTTCTTGATGCGGATGCTTCCCATGAATTGAGAAAGGAATATCTCCGATAACTGAGAAAAGGAACTGATGGAACGAGGCTTTAACCCCCGGAACCACGTACGAGCTGCTTCCTTCAATGTTAAGGGAAAAGCCCTACACATGATTTCTGAACCATGTCCCTCCAACTCCATGAGGGACCTGTATGTTTCCAGATGTTCAAGAGGGTCGCCAATACCTGTGTACGGGGTGATAACAGGCGTCCGATACTTCCTAGGTAACGGGGCTTCCATAACCTCGCTGGTGAAGGGGGACTCGGATTGATGTATCGCCGTCATGACGGCAGATGGCCGATTTGCCTGGTATCGCTGTTCCATAACATCAAAACGATCATGGATTCTTTTGAGATCTCCTTCCCATGGTAGGGTATAGCTTGATGTTTCAGCGGTGGAGCCCTGCGGTTGAGGTTGTCGAGACGAACTAGAATGTATAGAATGTGGAGACGGTACAGGGGGATGGCTGCCAAGTGGTGGGACCTGTGGTTCATCTATAGAATGTCTAGATGCCACTGGTATGGGCTGCAGTGGTAACCCTTCGGAGGCTTGTCTCTGAGGTTCGGGGAAATGCTGATCAAGCCGATTTCACAGCGCCTGAACTCCGGCGTTTAAAGTTAGGAGAGTGTTTCCGAGGAAACGTAGGACATCATCTTGATTTCTAGAAGCTTCCAATAATGGGTTTGGTGATGGCATAGTTGGGGCTCCTTGAGGGATGTTCGTCGAGGCAGGTGGAAGGGCAGGTACGGATTCCGTCTCATCAGGCGGAGGTGGTGCCTGCCTTGAAGTTGAAGGATGAACAGCCTTTTTAGGAGGCATCGCCGAAGGATTTTGATCGATGGTTAGAACGATTGATTTTGACGATCAAGTCGTTCCCACAGACGGTGCCAAACTGTTAATGTCAGATTTCGTAACAGTACCCTCCGGACGCTCACCATCTCTCCAACACAGATTTCTTCCGCCAAACCTGAAAGAAGACAGACAGCAACTAAGGGTGGCTGGGGTCCAGCCGTTAGCCCTCCGATGCTTAAGTCAGGCCAAAGAAGAAAAGAAGAGTCACCAGGCCAAAACAAGGCAGGGATTGAATATATTGTGTGTACCTTTCCCATAATGGAGTCGTCCCTTTATATAGATCTGAAGCGGTTCAATCCGTTACACAAGATATCGTGATCCCGCTAATCTCGTGTACGACACTGAGATCTTGCTGATTTCGTGGGATAAGATCCTATCTTTAAAGACGAGATCCAACCCAATGACTTATTTCAACAATCACGTCCCTTGATGACAATCCCTTGAGATCCGGAACCATCAGAGAAGATAAGCCCAAAAACCGACCTATACAGGCAGCCGGTAGGCGTAGTAATAGCGCTGATTGCTCATGATGAACTGGAAGCCGTAGTTGGAGTCATAGCTTCCGAAAAGAAAGGAGACGCCGAAAGGGCGAAGACCACCTCATTGGATGTAACTCTGCTTGGAACCATCGAAGGATATGGACAAGCTGCTTGTGTCAGGATTGCTCGCATCCAGGAGATGCGACCCCTTCTGGCGAGCACGAGCCGAGATGCTCGCATCGGGGAGGTGCGACCCCATCTGGCGAGCACGAGCCGAGCTGCTCGCATCAGAGAGATGCGACCCCTTTTGGCGAGCACGAGCCGAGCTGCTCGCATCAGAGAGGTGCGACCTCTTACCGCGAGCACGAGAAGTCGTAGTCGAGTCGCATCCTGGACTCCTCGCATTCATATTGCCGCGATCCTTCACTTCTCGCCAGACTATATTTGCCTATAACAGTCGTGATTTCTGGATACGGTGAATGCTTAGAGTTCTCCATGAGTTAAAACAATTGGATTTTTATTAGAACTAATTAATGAAGAGTTCAAATTTTGTTTTGTTGAATCTAAATAAACAAAGATATGTATTGATTGGTTTGATTCTAGTTCAAGTTTTAGTTCTAATCTAATCGAGTGACAAGATTAAAGGAAGGCCATGATTGTGAATTAACCTAATACGATGAAGGATTGGTCTGTATAATTTGAGGAATCGAATTCCTTGCACCCAAATACTTGTGCTTTGATGAGGGAATCATATTAATATATAATCTACTTAATTCAGATTGTTTGTGTGCTTTAACTGCTATATCATTCGGCTGGATAGAGATAGGACTTCGATTCCAGTTGCGCATTGAATCGAATTATTGAATTAAGCATGGCTAGTAACTAGAAGTGGATCCTTAATGCTCTAGTGTTTTTTTTAGACTATTTTTCTTCAAATGCTAGATTTAACTTATTCAAAACCAATTTCAAATTAGTTTAGATCTATAACCTAGCTAAGCTCATAGTGTTTGGATCTAGTTTCCATATTCCTTCCTCGTGGATCGACCTCAATCTCACCGAGATTATTACTACATCGTGACCCTACACTTGGGGTTGTGAACAAACCCTAAACCTATCTCATTATCTCGCCAAATGTATAGGTGGTGACACTAACACACTAAAGTCAGTGCAGTATGCACCACACAATCCGCTTTTCGCCACATTGAGATAACTAGGCTAGCTCAGGTATTTAAAAATGATCTAAGTAATGATAACAGGTCTGTCGTTATTTGTTAGTGAATTATAACAGCCCGTTAACAAGAAGAAAAAGGTCATTAAGAGAGCCACTTCTATTAGGTTAATATTCAAAAATCCACCTGCTTTGACTATCAAAGTAGACAAAGAATTACTATTAAGGCCTATAAAGGACTATTTTTCCCTTAAGGGCACTAATTTTCATGAATCTACCCTCATTATTTTGGGACGGCGTGTGAAAAGTTTATATGGTCCATCGTTACATGTACAATTGATCGGAACCATCCATCCATTTTGTATGCTCATTTTAGGATATGATCCAAAAGAATGAAGTAAATCGGAATTGCAGGTGGGCTCTAGGAAGGTTTCAATGGTCACTCTAGAACCGTAAAATAGATTTGCCTAATGTGGTTCACTTGAGCATTGGATTTCCCTCATTTTCGAAGTCATACCCTAAAATGATCTAAAAAATGGATGGATAGTGTGATTTTTTCACAAACACGATGATGAGCCTTGAAATTGTGCATGCAAAACAATTTGGTGGAGCTTAGAATTATGGCTAAGTTCTAAAGGGGGTGAATAGGATCACTTAAAATTATTTACCAATTAATTCAATTAAGTAAATTCAAAATCCTAGACTATGAGATATACAATTAAATGTGCAACGAGTTTAAGATGTGAGATAAAGAAATCTAGTGTGTTGTTGAGTGCGAAAATATTACATATTTTCCCTTAATTCATATTGCTTTTCCTTATAATTCATGGTTAATTTGGACTAATTAAGTTTGTTTTTGTGTTACAGGTGATTTGAGAGAGGTCCAATGAAATTCAAACCAATGGACATGATTTAAAGCCCAAATGAATATAAAGTTGAAGAAGTGAAGAACTTGAAAGAAATCAAGTCAAAAGAGCTGAAAAGAGTTAGAAATATAAAGCCATGAAATCCAGGGTCAGAAGAACAAAAGTCCTAAAATTCAAGAAAACGACCCCTAAACTTGCCGAAAGGTTCTAGATCTATAGATCAATCGAGGTTTGTCAATCGATTTAATTACAGAGCCCATACATCGATCGATAAAATCCTGAAATTCACAAAAAGTTTGTTAGACTCTTTGCAAGTTTGAGATTGATTTATGGAATTTGTGATCGATCAATGGAATGTGATTAATCGATCGATCAATCGACAAAGGCGGTGCTTGTGAAGTTTCGTGATTTTTTAAGTCGATGCGGAAAAACTTTATATAAGGAGGCTTTCCCACTTATTTTAGAGCATCTAGAGACGAATGAGAAGGACAAGAGCTAGAGGGAGGAGTGACGCCACACCATTCTTCCCCTTTTCTTTTAGCTTTTAGTTTGTTTTTCAGTTTTTCATAGCCATGCTAGGCTACTCTCTTAGCTAGGGCTAAGAGGTGAACATTATAGTTTATTCATGATATTAATCTGGTTCTTTTTATTCGAATTTATGGTTTGATTTATGAACAATTAGTTGTTTTTGGTTTGAATAAATAGATAATTTTAGTTTTCTATAATCCATTGTTGACTCTGAGAACATTGGATGCTTAGGAAGCTTGAGATTGTTTTCTTATCTATTTTGTAAGGGGATTGATTTATAAAATTCCTTGATTAATTGTGATCTAGGGATATGTTGAATACTTTGGATTCCCTGCGATCAATAACTTGGTCCTTCATATGAGAATCGAATCAATTGAAGTTCATATCTATTTTGGTTTGTTTAAATCTAATTTAATCGCTCTACCATCTGGTTGGATAGGATAGGACTTTGATTCCAGTTGAGTTATCTAATTGAATTAAGTCAATTAGACATTGTAAATAACTAGAAGTGAATCCTTAGAAACCCTAGTGTTTGTTTTCATTATTTTTTCCTTTTCGATTGAATCAATTTACGTTTAATTTAATTTTAGTTTAGTTTAGATAGAAATTGAGTTCGTTTCTTGAATTTTCTATTAGAATATTTTAAACATTGTTTGAGTTCAGAAATCAAGATTCACATTTAACTTGCATTCTTTAAGTTTAAATTTGATACGGTATATGTTAATTTGATGATTGTTTAAAAAGTGCTAGGAACCAAGCTTGGAGAGCTAGACCATCATGTTCAAGAGAAGAATTGTTAGTTGGAAAAAAGAAATATTAAAAGAAAACAAAAGTAATTGAAAAAAATAGCATCGAAAAGGGCTACCTATGACCACAAAAAAGGAATGGGATTAGAGTGAAAGCCATCGATGAAAACGAAAAATTAAAAGCTGTAAAATTTATCATTAAACAATAAGTCAAGTTTTGGTTTATGCTTGTGTTGATATAACCGCCTTAGGGAATCATCCATGTTAACTTTCTGGCATAAAGTTAAACCTTTAATGGTGTTAAATTAGAGAACTCATTAAGCACTCTAGGAACTCAATGTTTAAAGTTATTTTAGTAGTTGATTGATGACTTTGAACCCATATTGGAAGCTTACTAATTACAATGGAATCTAGGCCCATATGTTTTTCACTGCCTTATACCTTGGAGTTCTATTATTCGGTAAATATAGAAAACACAAAAAATACTCTTCTAAAAGCTTTGGCTTTAAATTTTGAGCTTATCTTTCGCATGTTTTGCTAGAGGACTAGAAAGATGTTGGTTAGGGGCTGTGTTGAGTACTAAAATATTACATATTCTCCCTTAATTCAGATTGTCTTTCCTTACAACTCATGGTTAATTTGAACTAATTAAGTTTATTTTTGTATTACAAGTGATTTGAGAGAGGTTCGATGAAATTCATGCCAATAGACATGATTTAAAGCCCAAAAGAATGTAAAGTTGAAGAAGTAAAGAACTTGGAAGAAATCAAGTCAAAAGTACTAAAAGGGTTAGAAATACAAAGCCCTGAAATCTAGGGTCGGAAGAATAAAAGTCCTGAAATTTAGGAAACTGACCCTTGAACATGTTAAACAGCTTAATCTGTAGATTGGTAGAAAAAATTTATAGATCAATCGACAGACCTATCGATCGATCGACAAAGTTCGTAGATCGATCGATAAAACCCTGAAATTCAGAAAAAGCTTGCTAGACTATTTGCAAGTTTGAGATTGATTGATAGAATTTGTGATCCATCTACCGAATGTGCAATTGATCAATCGATCGATCGATCGACAGAGGCGGTGCTTATGAAGTTTCATAATTTTTTTAAGTCGGTGCGCAAAATCTCTATATAAGGAGGCTTTCCCACTTATTCTAGAGCATCTAGAAATGAAGGAAAAGGAGAGGAACTCGAGGGCTGTAAGACCCGTACCCTTATTTGCCATCCGTATGCTTAGTTTTCGGTGCCGGTAAGTCCCGGATGGATCAGACTAGCGAGCCTTGATCACGACTCTATTTCAATACCGCATCGACCCAAGACCTATACCCTGGCAACCGCGTAGGCGTTGCGATTCCAACGCCGCGTGGCATGCCCCATTGCGATACCCGGTGTGAAAGTTACGATCATTTGCACAATCTGAGGCGAGCCGCGCAACGCACGCGTGGCGCGAGCCCCATTTTCAAAAGTTCATGGAAAGTCTAATTAATCAATCAATCACTCTATCTATCCATCAATCAATCTCCCATCACCTTTTTCCATCAATCCATCACATGTAATGCCAAAAAAATCCTAAAGTCAACACCTACCCTACCCTATAGTTATTAACCATCATTTCCCTCACTTTTTCCTTTCCTATCTACCCCTCTTTCCCCTTTTAATCCCTCCTCTATCCCCAAAATCTCTACCCATACTAAGGCCATATGTAAGGGGCCTTCTCATTTCCCATTTGTAAAAAAAAGAGAGAAATAGAGAGAGAGAGAGAGAGAGAGAGAGAGAGAGAGAGAGAAGATTAAGAAGAAAGAAAGAGAGATTAAGAGAGAGCTTAGGGAGTTGGGAGAGTTAGAGGAGCTGATCCGAATCGTCCGATCAACGACCCAACCCGATCAACCGTCCATTCTTGAAGTGAGTGCAAGGGAGATGAAAATCCCTCTTTATCGTTGTTTTCTTTCATTTTTGTGGGCCCACAAGGGTAGGACTGTTCGCTTCCCCAAGTGTAGGGTTACGATGTAGTAATAATCTCGGTAAGACCGAGGTCGATCCACAGGGACTTATATAGGAATTCACAAATACTTCTAATAGTTTCTATTGAAAAGCTACCAACCAGATTTGAGATGATTGATGTAAATAGTAACTTTGAACTAAACTGAAGTAATCAATTAATAAAAAGGAACTAAGGGTTCAAGGATCCACTTGTAGCAATCCTTGATGCTCAATTCGCTGTGGTCTCACACTTTCTCAACTAGAATCGAAATTAAGATCTATTTAGTCGGATAATAAATCAATTAAACCAATAATCTGCCATATGTAAGATCCATGTGTATGATTCACTCAATACAAGCTAGGACGAGCATACTCAATTGCATAGGTCAGTCCCAATTCCAATAGGCTAAGATCACAATCATAGCCATCATTAATCCTGTCACAAGACAAAACTAGATTATGATTTAAGCTTAATCAAATCACATACACAGTCCCATATAGTACAGAATTTCTAGAAAAAGTAGAACTTTGGTAGGAAGTTCCCACATGAAAATCATAGTACTAGAGCGTACTCCAATTCCTCGAATCATACAGGTCTAGACTAGTTCACAACAATTGAGAACTCAAGCAATTCTTCCAAACATCCATGAGTCATCATAAGACTAAGAAAAACTACTTAGAACTTGAATTAAACTTCAAACCATTGTTCATAAACATGAAATCCAACTTAAAACCAACTTAAACGAATTGAAACATCTTAGATTCACTACAATCTTCACCTCTTAACCCTAGCTAAGAGGTTTAGCTGTTCATGATCCAAGGAAACATGAAACAAACTAAGGAAAACATAAAAATAGTAAACAAACTAAGAGGAGTTGTGGAACTCCGAAATCCACTTTCGCCGCCTCCCACCTTGCTTAACTCGTTCTTAGATGCCCTAGGAACAATCCCTAGGTGTCCTTTTATAGTGGGGAAGCTCCGCAGCGTCGGAATCTTCTCGAATTTGCGTAAGGTTACGCAGTGCGCAGAGAAATCCGGAGCCTAATTTAGAAACTGTCTGTATTTGCAAGTGGCCGACCAATCTAGCCTGTTCAGTAAAACTATCCAGCGTGCACAGGGTCTGTTGGCTGACCGGTCAAGACCGGTCAGACCATCTTTTGGCTATAGTCCAGCGAGTTCAGCAGGGGTGGCCGACCAGTCACGACCGGTCGGACCCTCCTGGTCCTTGTCCAGCGTCTCTACAAGAGGGGGAAATGGCATGGTCGACCGGTCTTGACCGGTCTGGCTCCTTTGGCCGACCGGTCAAGACCGATCAGACCTTCTTCTCTTGGTATTTCCCTTCTTCCTTTCTTGTTCTCTCTTCTCTCCTTGCTTTCTTCTCTCTTTGGTCCTTAATCTTCATTCATTGACTCTAAGTGGACCCTTTTGGTCTCCAATTGGGTGAAGTCCCTCTCATTCCTACAATTATAAATTCATGCATTAGATTAGTCTTTAAATCATGAAAACCTTGCATAATGAGTGATGAATTGGGGTTAGAATATGCACAATTAAGAGCTCAACAAGGACCCACCTTATGCATGTATGGTACGTGTGGTGGACCCCATATTGGCGGGGGACCACCCCAACGGACGTTTCTCACCGTTGCTTCCCTACCTTTCCTTCCATTTATTTTCCTTACTCCCCTTTTTTTTGGACTGTTGTGGGGCCCACAAGTGGGCCATGCTGTGAGACAGTGTGCCCCGCACGCTGCCACAGCGTGGACCACCTTGTGTGGCCCACCATGACGCTTATTTTCCATCCCACCCCAATTTTTTTTAGATCACAAAGATCTGGATGAAGGAAAAATGCACAGATTGGCTTGGTCCATAATTTTTTGGCCCACCTTATGAGGGCTAAACTGATGGACAAATTGGATCGTCCATGTATGGACCCCACCAGCTGGAAATAATAATAATAATAAAAAAAGGAAAAAAGAGTCCATGGACGTTGGACGTCCTCAGCGTCAGAGACGTTGGAACTGTCTAACGTCAGGGACGCTGGAATGAATGAGTGAGGTCCCCACTTGTGGGACCCACCTTGATGTTTGTGTTGGATCCACACCGTCCATCTGTTTTCCCAGATCATCTTAGGGCCAGGGGCCAAATATGAAGAAGTTCCAGATTTTAAGCGGGCCGCACCACATAAAACAGTGGAGATAATGATGTCTACTGTTGAATTTTTCTTGGCCCACCTTGATGTTTGTAGCCCCCATAACATGCCCAATATAGGACTCATTGGGTCCCCCATGAGCTGAGAAACCTGATAGACGGAGTGGATCGTCCTCATGTAGGCCCCACTGGATGAAAACAAAAAAAGAAAAAGAAAAGAAAGCAAAAAAAAAAAAAAAAACAAAGCATTAGAGACGCTGGGAGTAACCAGCGTCCACGGACGTTGGGCTCCTTGGGCTTCACAAGGTGGCCCACCCTGTGGGTCCCACCATGATGCGTACGTTATATCCACTCCGTCCATCTGTCTCTTCATATCATTTTAGGCCAGGGGCCCAAAAATGTGAGATATCCAAACCTCAAGTGGGTCATACCAAAGAAAAGATTTCTCTACTATTGAAACCTTCTTGACCCTACTTAATATTTAAATATAAACATAATATTATATATAATACTACATACCATATCATAATATAATATATTATATATCATCGAATGAGTAGGGAGAGGACGTCCTCTCTAGACAGAAGGGAGACATCTCAACCCATTCCTAGCTCAATCGAGCAGTGGGTCACCATGGCACCACCCTGATGTATGTGTGCTATCTAAGCCATCCATCCAATTCTCCATATCATTCTAGGGCCTAAATATAAGCCAGATTCGGATCTTAGGTGGGCCACACCAACTGGAAACGGTGTAGATAATGTTGGCCACCGTTGAAGCCTTCCTAAGGCTCATTGTATTGTGTATAATGCCATCCAGACCTGTGGCATAAGTCTGGATGGAGGGGAAAACACAAATAATAGCTTGATTCAAGACTAACGTGACCAGCAAGTGGCCCACCCTGTGGATCCCACCATGATGTACTTGTCTTATCCACGCTACCCATCTGTTTCCCCAGATTATTTTAGGACATGGCCCCAAAAATGAGGTAGATCTAAACCCCAGGTGGGCCACACCCACAGGGAACAATGGTCATTGATGCCCACCATTGAAAACTTTCTTGGGGCCACTTGAGTGATTATTTTTCATCCAACTAGAGGTTGTGGGCCCATCTTTGGGTTCCACCTTGATGGATGTATTGTGTATAATGCCACCCATCTTGACCAGCGCGTGAGGCCCAATTTTGAGTGGGCTTCACTTAGAAAATGGTGGTGATTGAATACCTACCACTGAAGCTTCCTAAGACCTACAATGATGAGTATTTGCTATCCAACCGTTAGGCAAGGGCCGCCATGGTCCCCTCTTTTTTATATATATGTTTTATCCATGCCGTACACCTATTTTGTCAGCCTATTTTGTATGTGCAGGCCCAAGTATGGGGCCAATATAGTCTCAAGTGGGCTATGCCATGAAGACCTTTACATTTCCAATGGGGCCCACAGTCTGGGTCCCACTCTCTACATATATTGGGCCATTTAAGGCCAACATCACAGGATATGTTTGATAACATGCTAGTATACTTAGCTTGATAGGTCACACTGATAATATGCTTAGTATAATGAATATCATGCTCATTCATATGCCCACACGCATCATTTGTATATCTATGATCATGATTAATCGTGACATATACCATTTTGGCTTGTCATACTTAGGGGACCCATGCGAGACAGGGTTGCCCCACATGATTGCGCAATATGCATAAGTTTGGTGCATGACTTGGATTGTATGACTCATGCATTTTGCATTATGTATGTCACGATCGCCTTCACACCCTAGCAGCATCGGGGTGGTGGCCACCATAGTCACATTATGGTTGGCAGTAATGGAAACCGGAAACATGTTCTAGCACGTGGGCGTTATAGATGTCCTTGGGTGAAAGTCCCTAAACCCTGTGGTATCAGTAGGAAGCTCCAACATCGAGACCGAGTGGATAACATGAGCGCCCGAGTGTCAAATACCAGTAGGTCGCGTCTCCCACTGTGTCAAGGTCGGTTGGAAAGGAGTGTGACCTTATCCGCCTGGGTGCAGTGGGCTATAAGCTAGGTTGAGTCTGACCAGCTCGTGAAATGGGTCCGCTATCAGCGAGCCGGGTGGGCATTGGCATACCACTAACAAGGCGGATAGTGAGGTCTTTTCTACTCGCTTGGTTATGCGCGATGTGTGGCAGCCAGTATCAGAGTATACTAGACCCCGGTGATATCCCAAATGAGAACCATTTTGATATGTGGATTAGTTGAGGATTGACATGTTTGGATTGCATCTCTAGATCTAGCATGTAACACTCGGCCATGTAGGCCCTTGCATCGCATAGCCTTGAGATGGTTGATAGCATTCATGAACTTGGTAACTTATCCCACTATAACTTTCGCTTACTCTGATATCTATATACTTGTTATATGTATCACACAAGCACACACACACTCTACTGAGCTTCGTAGGAAGCTTATGCGTGTTTGTTTATGCTGCAGGTACCAGGGCACATCAGCAGCGTTGAGCTCGGTTCGTGTACCTGATATTTTGGACTTTTGCTACATTTTTTATTTCCCATTTTCAGCACTGTACTCAACAAACTATATAGTGGATATCTGATGATGTTTTATGGTTTTGGTTATGCTTCTTTACAAATAAAAAAATACATTGAAAATCCTCCTGGTGGGATCCCAGGATCGGAACCTGGCATATGAGGGCTAGGAGCCGAGAATGGGGTACTACGGAAGCTGTTGGCACCAAGGTTGGCGATCGGGAATTTAGTGAGCCCGGTCCCCGGGTTTGGGGCTTGACAAGGGCAGACCGACACCACGCCATTTTTTCTCATTTTTTTAACTTTGAGTTTTTTTTGTTTTTTCTTAGCCATGCTAGGCTAATCTCTTAGCTAGGGCTAAGAGGTGACCCTTATAGTTTATTCATGACGTTTAAGTTCTTTTGATTCGAATTTATGGATTAATTGATGAACAATTAGTTGGTTTGGGTTTGAATAAAGAGATAATTTTAGTTTACTTTGATCTATTGTAGACTCCTGGCACATTAGATGCTTAAGAAGGCTGAGATTGTTTTCTTATCTGTTTCGTAAGGGATTGATCTGTAAAATTCATTGATTCATCGTGATCTAAGGATACATTAAATGCTTTGGATTCCCTGTGATCAGTAACTTGGTGCTTCATGTGGGAATCGAATCAATTAAAGTTCATATCTATTTTTGTTTGTTTAAGGATAGGATAGGACTTCGATTCCAGTTGAGTTATTTAATTGAATCAAGTGAATTAGACATTGTAAATAACTAAAAGTGGATCCTTGGAAACCCTAGTGTTTATTTTCATTAATTGTTTTCCTTTTCAATTGAATCCATCTACCTTTAATTCAGTTTTAGTTTAGTTTAGATAGTTTACATCTGGATCCTAGTCCGCCTTTGAGTGTTTGAACCTATAATCCTCCCCATGGATCGACCTCAGTCTCAATGTGATTATTTCTACGTCACGACCCTACATGACTTGAGGTTGTGAACATGTGTTCGATGAATTAAACACCTAGCATACAATCTATGCATGCATTTAATATAGTCGAATAAATCACAAGCATATATAGAATTTCATACATAAATAAACAATCACAAAAACAAAGATATATAGTGGTTTGGCTAAATGCTTACTCTAGTCCCCGATGACAAACTCAAACTCAAGTTTTTTAAATTTCAATATCTTAATGATTTTCTCTAGGTTCACCATTAACCTTTACAATGTTTTCAACATGTTCACCATTAACCATCGATTTCCTACACAAGAACTAATTTACATACATTCTCGTCGGAGGTGATCCTATATAAGGACCTACATATACTCCCATCGGAGGCGGTCCTACATAAGGTGTCACACCCCGAAAATCGGATGTCGGGTAGTCCGCGGCTCCCGACTCTTCCGGGCGGACTGTATTGTGCGGAACCATAATTCAACAATTTAAATTAGGTGGCATCATAGGCAGAAGGTGAGATTAAACCAAACAGTGCAAGTATATTCTGAAGTGAAGGGAAAAAAACATATATACATACAACTCAAACTACCATCGGCCACTCAGCCGGGGGCCCGATATATATATGTCCAAAAAAATATATTATACGTGTCCAAAAATATCTTCGTAATCATGGTCCAAAAGAGTGAACAAAGAAGACAGGTGTGACAGCCTAAAGCTGCTCATCAGCGAACTGGAAGAATAACTCTGCTGAGGTAGGGTCAGAATAGTCCTCGTCTGTCACCAATGCATCTATTGTTCCTGCGTCAAGAGTATTTGGTTGGTGTTTTAAAACACCCCCCCCAGGTGGGAGTGAGTGATCAACTCAATGTTACCATTCCCTAAGTTACATTTATCATCAACACTGTCAAGTACAGATAAAGAAATATAATCTCACAAACACTTCCTATGATAGTTAAATAATGCATGCAATTGTGCAATGCCAACGATATGTTCCGGAGTAATAAAATGGTGGGGTTCTTACACCTATCACCCAGCAGCAACGAACATAATGCACGTGAAAAGGGTCAGGAGGGCAACTAGACACCTGAGCACCTATGAGATGCATGCATGATTACCAAGTATTTACTTAGTCCATTTTCAACCATCAGTATTAGCAAGGCCAGATTACTGTAATTATATCACGAGTCGTATGATCAGGATTCCGTGGCTCGTCTCCCGGAATTCTCATTTCCATCGGGGTTCGTCACCCATGGTCTATGATTGACAATCCAATGGTACATGCATAGACCAAGACTAAACAAATATAAGGTATGGGTCATCACCCATGGTCAAGGATGATAGGCTCGTCACCTAGCATCGGCGCTAAAGACTCACTGTATGACTATCTGAATCAATACAGGTCAGAGACGGCACAGACACAGTTACCCATAATACCATGCCTGGCCCATGAGCTGCAACGAGTAGGTCGTCAGGAATGTGGACGCCTAATGATGGTGACTATATAGCAATGGGAATTATGGTATCCTGGACTTCAGGTATGTTTAGCAATAAATAAAATAATGATAATCTCCCTCGGGACTAGACTAATCCGGTGGAATCGAATGAACGATGATGAGATCGGCTTAGCTAGGGCCGGTCAGTCGTGTTCTGTCTAAATCGACCGAACAAATCTGGGGCGGCCCAACCCAAAGCAGACGGTCCCTTCATTAACAGTTTTTCCGGTACCAACTCCACACATAGCAATTCTATAAGGGTCTAAACATGTTATAATACACCAATTGATAAGTAAACATTGAATTCAATACTTGACATTTCATCAAACACTTGGCATGCAAAACACATCAAACACACATTTCACAAATCAGTTCAAATATGCATGGATTTCATATATCTTAGGAAGCATATTATAACAATAACACATCAAATCTATAAATCTTAATTACGAACTATTCAAATGATTAACTTTGAAGAAATTCCACCCAAAACCCTAGATTTCATTACCCAACACTATCAAGGGCTGATAAAAAACTAATTTAGGCAAATAGTCCTCACCTGTGTGGGGAAAATCACACGCCCACGACGTCTAGAGTACGAGGAAATGAGAGGAACCTCGCTATCTAACTTAATTCCAATCAAAGATTGAAATTAGAATCAACTAGACCAAAATCAATTGCTAATTCCTACAATAGAGGGTATAGTTACCTGCGGTTATCACTTGGTGCCAAGCAATTAAGAGGAACAACGACCTAATCGATGAATCCAAGCAAAACCTAAGCTAAAACCCTAAGAAAACCCTAAAATCCAGATTTTGAATGGATTTGAGATGGGTTTGCCTTTTATAGGCCTAAATGACCATTTATAAGGTGAGTCACACAACTCACCCTCTAGGGTTTTTATTGAAGTTGTGCGGTTCGGGGTATTGTCTTGGACATCCGATTCAAGCGAAATGTCAAGCCCAATAAGGCGAACGTAATCCCTTAGATTCGTGATCGTTGGTCCAGCAACGAACGTTCTAGATCTCTTTTGGATATTTCAGTCACCATTAAGGCTATTTTGGGAATAGGATTTCGTCGGCCTATATGATAGGTTTGTAACGGTCAAGGTTAGGCACACATGTGCCACAACGAGGTGCATTTATTTGCATCCTAAAAGGACTTATTCGTGCTAATTCAAGTCTATACTATTAACACTCACCCATGTACTTGAGTCAAGTACAATCAAATCTGAGGGTCGTTACAATCTCCCCTCCTAAAAGAATAATTTCGTCCTCGAAATTTTACCTGTTCGTAATCCTCAAGCAGTTGAGGAAAATTCTTACGAACCACTGCTTCTGTCTCCCAAGTAGCTTCCTCTTCTGTATTGTGCGTCCATAACACCTTGAGCAAAGGAATAACCTTGTGACGAAGCACTTGTTCCTTCTTGTCAAGAATGCGAGTCGGCTTCAAAACATAGGTGGCATCGTCACGAAGCTCCACATTTTCCCATTTTATGATATGAGATGGATCAGGGACATATTTCTTTAACATGGAGATGTGGAACACATTATGCACGCCAGAAATGGATGTAGGCAGTGCAAGACGGTAGGCAACTGCACCAACACGATCCAATATCTGGAAAGGACCTATGTAACGTGGTGTCAACTTCCCTTTCTTGCCGAAATGCAACACTCCTTTCATAGGAGAGATCTTTAAGAAGACATGATTTCCTTCTTTGAATTCCAAGTGTCTTCTCCTCTTATCTGCATAGCTCTTTTGTCTACTCTGGGCTGTTAGCAGACGTTGTCTAACGGTATTGATCGTCTCGGACGTGAGTTGAACCAAGTCATGTCCAATTAAGCTCTTTTCACCGACTTCTGTCAAACAATGTGGGGCTCGACATGGGCGACCGTATAATGCTTCATAAGGCGCCATGCTAACACTGGCTTGGAAGCTATTATTATATGCAAATTCGGCATAAGGAAGGTAGTCGTCCCAACTGTCCTTAAAGTCGATGGCATAAGCCCTTAACATGTCTTCCAGAATTTGATTTACTCTCTCTGTCTGCCCATCTGTCTGTGGGTGAAATGCAGTGCTATATCTTAGAGATGCTCCCATAGCTTCTTGAATACGGGTCCAAAATATCAATGTGAAACAGGAATCCCTGTCAGAAACTATCTCTAAAGGAACCCCATGCAGACGGATGATTTCTTTAATGTACAATTTGGCTAAATCCACCGTCGGGGTCGTCACACGGACGGGTAAGAAATGTGCCCAAATTGAATCATGCCCCTTCCTTGTCTTTGGCAAACCAGAAATGAAGTCCATTGCAATGAAATCCCATTTCCATTCAGCTATCGGCATAGGTTGTAGAAGACCGGTGGTCTACGATGCTCAGCTTTCACTTGTTGGCATGTAAGACATCGCGAGACAAAATCAGCTATATCGCCCTTCATATTCTCCCACCAGTAAGCACGTTTTATATCCTGATACATTTTCGTGCTCCCTGGATGGATGGCTAACTTAGAACTATGGGCTGCCTCTAGTAATTCCTGTTTCAACTCATAGTTACTCGGGACACACAATCTCTTATGAAAATGCAAGCCACCATTATTATTAACGCTCCATCCTGAACCACTTTCATGAGTCATCTTCTCCTTCATTCTTACTAAGAATCCATCTTGGTCTTGAGCCACTATGATTCGACTATTTATTTCGGGTTGTAAGCGAAGATGAGCTATTCTTTCATAGGGTTCTTCAATCTGTAATTTTAACTCGAAGCCGCGCATGAATTCTAGCATGTTCCATTCTCATAACATTAGGGGAGCTACAAATGCATGGGCCTTCTTTCTACTCAAAGCGTCAGCCACAAGATTTGCTTTGCCTGGGTGGTAAGACACTTCGAAATTAAAGTCTTTCAGCATTTCCATCCAATGACGCTGGCGCATGTTCAAGTCTCGCTGCATAAAAATGTACTTCAAGCTCTTATGATCACAGAAGAGTTCGAATTCTTCTCCATACAGATAATGTCTCCATAGCTTGAGTGCGAAGATCACCGCCGCCAACTCAAGGTCGTGAGTGGGGTAGTTTTCTTCATGCTTCCTCAACTGTCTAGAGGCATACGCTATTACTTTATCATTCTGCATTAAGACGCAACCTAAGCCCACACGTGATGCATCTGTATAGATCATGTACTTAACTTCCGGTTCTGACAATACCAACACGGGTGCGGTCGTCAACAGAGTCTTCAACTCTTGAAACGCTTCCTCTGCCTTTTCATTCCAAGCAAACTTGATGTCTTTCCTGGTTAATTGGGAAAGTGGTCGGGCTATCTTAGAGAAATCGCGAATAAATCACCTATAGTAACCGGCTAATCCGAGAAAGCTTCTAACTTTAGTGACTGAAGTAGGTTGTTCCCAACTCTGCACGGCTGCGACCTTGGCAAGGTCAACTGCTATGCCCTGTCGAGTGATGACGTGTCCAAGGAATTCAACTTCTTCTTTCCAAAATTCACACTTCTTGAGCTTCGCAAACAACTGGTGTTATCTGAGCGTCTCAAGGATCGCACGTAGGTGTTCTTCATGATCCTCACGAGTCTTGGAATAAACTAGGATGTCATCAATGAACACAATGACAAACCTATATAAGAACGGTCTGAACACCCTATTCATGACGTCCATAAATACTGCAGGTGCATTCATGAGTTCAAAAGACATCACCAAAAACTCGTAATGTCCAAAGCTAGTTTTGAAAGCTGTTGTCTGTATGTCTTCTTCCCTAACCCGTAATTGATGGTACCCGGACTGGAGATCAATCTTTGAAAAATATTGAGCACCCTGTAACTGATCAAATAGATCATCGGTCCTAGGTATAGGGTATTTATTCTTAACTGTCACCTTGTTCAATTTTCGATAGTCTATACAGAGTCGTAACGACCCATCTCTCTTCTTGACAAACAGCACCGGAGCTCCCCACAGGTGACACGCTCGGCTGGATGAAACTGCGGCCCACTAGCTCATCTATCTGACGTCTCAGCTCCTCTAACTCATAAGGAGGCATACGATAAGCAGACAACGCAATTGGCCTCGTACCTGGCACAAGATCAATAAAAAAATTAATCTCGCGCTGAGGAGGCAAGCCAGGTATCGTTGCGAAGACATCTTCAAACTCATTAACTAATGGTATTTCCGATCACACCGGCACAATACCTTTGTCACGAATAGAATATATATATATACGTTCATCACAACCCACCTTCATCGGGAAAGTAAACGAAGCATCCCCTTGCTCATGTATCGTAACAGTCTTAGCATCGTAATCTATTTCTGCCTTCATCGGAGTTAGCCAATCCATACCAATGATGAAATTGTAGTAGTATAACTTTGATACGATCAGGTCAATCTGTATCTCTTTACCACCCAACACGACTGGACAATTGGCACAATACTTATTAGATTTTGAACTCTCTCCTGTAGCTGTTATCACTGACCTACTATGCATAAGGGTTGTTTTCAACTTCAATCTCTTTACAATTTCAGCAGATATAAAAGAAACCGTAGCTCCCGTATCAATTAAGAACCATACAGGAGTACTATGGATATACGCGGTACCTTCAAATGCTTCAGGACTGGGATCAGCCACATCAGACATCTCAGCTGTCAAGGAATGAACTCGGACTTGTTGTGCTCGATTTGCAGCTGGGCTGTAGGCCTCTGAGGAGGCGAGTAGATCTACCTGGAGGAACGGCTATCGCATTGTTGAGAAGGGCGATTCTGCCATGAAGGGGGTGTAATGCCCTCATCTTTCATCTTTTTATAGCATGAGTTGATAAAGTGGCCCGGTTTCCCACAATAATGACAAGTCTGAGGAGGTACATTATCAAACTTAGACGTAAGTGTAGACGGATGGAGCAACATGCGCTCACTTGTTCACGGGATATAGCGGAGGACTCTGTCTGCCTCTGCTCATCGCTTGCACACGGGCATTTGCAATACGTTCTCCATCCTTTTCTGACCTCAAGGCCATGTCTACTAAATCAGCATAGGATGTAGCGCAGAGAGCAGCACATCTTTGTAAGGATTTCGGGTCGCAATCCATCCTCAAATCGTCTCATCTTTGAAGCCTCATCGGCGATTACAGTTGGAGCATATCGAGACAATTCAACGAATTTATTCTCGTAGTCAGTCACCTTCATGGCTCCCTGCTGCAAATGTACAAACTGGCTCTCCTTCTCTTTCCGATACGTAAGAGGGAAGTACTTGTTGAAGAACTTAGTCTCGAATCCTGTCCCATGTCCATACAAATGCAGGAGGAGTAGTTCGGAGGACACCATCCCACCAAAGGTCTGCCTCCTTCTCAAAGGCATATGTAACAAGTTCTACCTGCACAGATTCAGTGCATCGCAAGGGCTTAATCATCTTTGATATACGATGAAGACATTGCTCAGCATCCCTAGGTTCAGATGAGCCGGCGAAGGTAGGCGGCCTTAACCTCTGAAACCTTTCAAAAATAGTATCACCTCTAACAGGGATAGTTTGCAAAGCTTGTACAACCGAAGCGGTATGGCCTGACACATCTGCAGGGGAGGGACCCGCTATCACTGGGGAAGTAAGCTCTGGTGCCACTGGAGGAGTATGGTCAGGTGCCACTGGAGGGATAGGATTCGATACAACTAGAGGGGTAGGGTCTGGTACCACTTGAGGGATAGGCTGAGTATTTAGGGCTATCGCCTGTACTAACTCAGTTAGGGTTTGTTGTTGCTGCTGAAGAGCCTGTTTTCGTTGTTGCATAAGGAGCAACATCTGACTCATTCGATTATCAGACGAAGATGTCCGAGAGGTAGACCGAGATGTTGACCTGAGAATGGGATGGAATAGATTCCTGACTCGAGGTCGGAACCTCAGGAACACTTGCCAGAGTAGGGTGATCCACACTCTGCTTAGCTTTCTTGGCTCGAGTTAGGGGAGAACAATTTTTCTTCTTAGGCACCATTCCTGCATTCAGGAAACAGGAAGTAGGTAAGGCGCCATGCTCTATAAGAAAATCTCAATTTAATCAGGCAAGGAGGTCCCCAACATGATTATGAGCAATTTTTAAGAAGAGTTCACGAATCGAAACCCTAAGGATAAAAGGATACGTTTGGCTCAACATGACGAAGTCAGCAAACTTTCTAAAAACTAAGATTTTGTGCAAGAATGAGTCATTTTATCATCAAACAAATGGGTTGGTTGGCTTCAGAATAAAATTTCAGTAGGAATCCATATGTCGTACGTCCTATAACTCATCTCGGATAAAAAGTTATGGCCACTTGAAGTTTGCTATAAGAAACCACAAAATAAGTAAGTTTGGGCGGTCCATCGGTCGGTTGAGAGAATCATTGATTTAAGAGAGGTCCGATGTGATTTAAGCCAATGGATATGCTTGAAAACTTAAAATAAATAAAGTTTGAAAAGCAAAGGAGAAATCTTGGAAAAATCAAGTCAAAAGACCTGAATTGTCCAGAAAAGTCACAGTGTAGAGCTGTGGGGCCAGAAAAATAAGATATAGAAAATTTGGAAAAATAGCCCTACAGTTTTGATGGATGTACGATAGGTGTCCGATAGGTGTCCGATCAATCAGAGAGTATGGTTCCGATAGGTTTCCGATCAATCGGAAATTCCATCAGATTTTTCAATGTCTCTGGACAGATTTCCGATCAATCGGAGATAAGTTCCAATCAATCGGAAATAACGATGAAAATCTCAACTCTCTAGACACTTTTTCGATCAATCGGAGAGTAGCTCCGATCAATCGGAGATCTATCGAAAAATTCCTTCGATCCATCGGAATCCCACAAAAAAAAATAGTATTTTATGGCTGACTTAAAAAAAATGTATCTTTTTGCATACAACTCCGATTAAGGTGATTCAAAAACCACAATGAAGCTTGATGAGTCTAGTTTTAGGAAAAATAATTTGAAAATAAAAATAAAACTTAAATAAGCTTTATTTCTTATTATTTTAGAAACTATCCAGAAAATTATAGGTTTCAAGAAGCTGGTACTTCAAGAATTTTAGAATTTTCTCTAGAACTCAAAATCAGATGAAATTTTGAGAGATGAACTTAGACTTGTCAACAAGCTACCACAAAAATTTTAATAAATATTTGAGTAATAAAAATGTAAAAATCATTTTAACTGACGTACTTGTTGAAACTAAAGTCCATAAACACCTGTGAATTTCAGGTTTCCTTAGATTTTCAACTCGAAAGTCCCTCTCTTCACTCCCAAAACCCTTCACACTGAAAATTAAGAACTACAATGGTCCATAAGTTCACCACCTTTCAAATTCTAGGTTCGCAATCACTGTCTCAAGGGAATTTGGTCGTAAGACTCAATGTCCCTAAGTCCATGTTCACATTCAAAATAAGTAATCAAATGGGGATTTGATCCTAAGGTTCAAATTTCTATGTTTAAGTTCACAATCATCACACAAAGAGGAATTTTGCCCTAATGTTCACGGTTGCTATGTTCAACATTCAGAGTACGTCAACGTGTATCTTATGGTGAGTCCCCTAACCCACTAGCTCAGTTTATATCTCAATCATTCTCTGATACCAACTTGTCACGCCCCGAAAACCAGATGTCGGGTAGTCCGCGGCTCCCGACTCTTTCGGGCGGACTGTATTGTGCGGAAGCATAATTCAACAATTTAAATTAGGTGGCATCATAGGCAGAAGGTAAGATTAAACCAAACAATGCAAGTATATTCTGAAGTGAAGGGAAAAAAACATATATACATACAACTCAAACTACCATCGGCCACTCAGCTGGGGGCCCGATATATATATGTCCAAAAAAATATATTATACGTGTCCAGAAATATCTTCGTAATCATGGTCCAAAAGAGTGAACAGAGAAGATAGGTGTGACAGCCTAAAGCTGCTCATCAGCGAACTGGAAGAATAACTCTGCTGAGGTAGGGTCAGAATAGTCCTCGTTTGTCACCAATGCATCTACTGTTCCTGCGTCAAGAGTATCTGGTTGGTGTTTTAAAACACCCCCCCCCCCCAGGTGGGAGTGAGTGATCAACTCAATGTTACCACTCCCTAAGTTACATTTATCATCAACACTGTCAAGTACAGATAAAGAAATATAATCTCACAAACAATTCCTATGATAGTTGAATAATGCATGCAATTGTGCAATGCCAATGATATGTTCCGGAGTAATAAAATGGTGGGGTTCTTACACCTATCACCCAGCAGCAACGAACATAATGCACGTGAAAAGGGTCAGGGCTAGCATAACTAGGAGGGCAACTAGACACCTGAGCACCTATGAGATGCATGCATGATTACCAAGTATTTATTTAGTCCATTTTCAACCATCAGTATTAGCAAGGCCAGAATACTGTAATTATATCACAAGTCATATGATCAGGATTCCATGGCTCGTCTCCCGGAATCCTCATTTCCATCGGGGTTCGTCACCCCTGGTCTATGATTGACAATCCAATGGTACATGCATAGACCAAGACTAAACAAATATAAGGTATGGGTCGTCACCCATGGTCAAGGATGATAGGCTCGTCACCTAGCATCGGCGCTCAAGACTCTCTGTATGACTATCTGAATCAATACAGGTCAGAGACGGCATAGACACAGTTACCCATAATACCATGCCTGGCCTATGAGCTGCAATGAGTAGGTCGTCAGGAATGTGGACGCCTAATGATGGTGACTATATAGCAATGGGAATTATGGTATCCTGGACTTCGGGTATGTTTAGCAATAAATAAAATAATGATAATCTCCCTCGGGACTAGACTAATCCGGTGGAATCGAATGACCGACGACGAGATCGGCTTAGCTAGGGCCGGTCAGTCGTGTTCTGTCTAAATCGACCGAACGAATCTGGGGCAGCCCAACCCAAAGCAGACGGTCCCTTCATTAACAGTTTTCCTAGTACCAACTCCACACATAGCAATTCTATAAGGGTCTAAACATATTATAATACACCAATTGATAAGTAAACATTGAATTCAATACTTGTCATTTCATCAAACACTTGGCATGCAAAACACATCAAACACACATTTCACAAATCAGTTCAAATATGCATGGATTTCATATATCTTAGGAAGCATATTATAACAATAACACATCAAATCTATAAATCTTAATTACGAACTATTCAAATGATTAACTTTGAAGAAATTCCACCCAAAACCCTAGATTTCATTACCCAACACTATCAAGGGCTGATAAAAAACTAATTTAGGCGAATAGTCCTCACCTGTGTGGGGAAAATCACACGCCCACGACGTCTAGAGTACGAGGAAATGAGAGGAACCTCGCTATCTAACTTAATTCCAATCAAAGATTGAAATTAGAATCAACTAGACCAAAATCAATTGCTAATTCCTGCAATAGAGGGTATAGTTACCTGCGGTTATCACTTGGTGCCAAGCAATTAAGAGGAACAACGACCTAATCGATGAATCCAAGCAAAACCTAAGCTAAAACCCTAAGAAAACCCTAAAATCCAGATTTTGAATGGATTTGAGATGGGTTTGCCTTTTATAGGCCTAAATGACCATTTATCAGGTGAGTCACACAACTCACCCTCCAGGGTTTTTATTGAAGTTGTGCGGTTCGGGGTATTGTCTTGGACATCCGATTCAAGCAAAATGTCAAGTCCAATAAGGCGAACGTAATCCCTTAGATTCGTGATCGTTGGTCCAGCAACGAATGGTCTAGATCTCTTTCGGATATTTCAGTCACCATTAAGGCTATTTTGGGAATAGGATTTCGTCGGGCTATATGATAGGCTTGTAACGGTCAAGGTTAGGCACACATGTGCCACAACGAGGTGCATTTATTTGCATCCTAAAAGGACTTATTCGTGCTAATTCAAGTCTCTACTGTTAACACTCACCCATGTACTTGAGTCAAGTACAATCAAATCTGAGGGTCGTTACACAAGGAATATGTATACTCCGTCAAAGGTTTTCTATAGGCTCACCATTAACATATGCAGTCTTACACAAGGACCTACGTACACTCCTGCCAGAGGCGGTCCTACACAAGGACCTACGTACACTCTCACCAAAGGCGGTCCTACATAAGGACCTATGTATACTCCTGTCGGAGGTGGTCCTATACAAAGACCTATTTAAGTTTGGATTTTGAAACTTTATGGACTCTTAACTTAAACTCTTACTAGTTTAGATGAGCCTCACTGATAGAACCTTCTTAAGATGCTCGATCAATCTTGATGCGACTTCTCTTTTGCTTCCCCGATCTTTGATCTGGATCTTTTTTAACTCCTTTGATCGGCTATAACTTGTAATTGATCTACCTATGAAAATGTTTAGGTGATGGGACAGAGGGATAGGTGCTGAATATCCTACAACTAAAGGGATAGTTAGTTCTAATTGGGGATTCACTTAAATTGGCATTTTAGAGGATACTAGACAAAGGATTTACCTATAAGATTAGTGTCTAACCTCTAGAAAATGCAAGAGAACATGTAGATCTCCAAATGGAACTTGGAATGCTCATTAGATTGATTACTGATAAGGAAGATGACATAAAACTCTATGGATTAGAGCTTATCAGCAAAGGAAAGGAGTTGAATGTCCAAGGCCTCTAAAACCATAAAAAAAACCTCACTAGTTTAAGTTTGTTAGTTGTTTTGATTTTTATGGAGCCTTCTTAGGATGGAGAATTGGTGCATCTACTTTGATCTCTCTCTCAGGTACTCTCTCTCTCTCTCTCTCTCTCTCTCTCTCTCTCTCTACATTCACTCTTCTTTTATTTTCGTTGCTCTCATGTTGCATTATATCATTCATCTTTACACATTGAGGACAATGTAGATTTTAGGTTGGGGGTGATATTCCTGTGGGAAAATTAGTATTTTTGCTGTTTTGAGCAAAAAATGTCAATTTTTTCAATTTTTAAATATCAAATCTCTCTAAAAAATTTGAATTTTTGTGTAAATGAGTGCATACGGCTGTGAAATGATGAGATGCATAGTAATAAGATTTCTAAAACCTAAAGATTAGTTAATTAGTATTTTTAAACGAGATCCTTTCATGAATTAATTGTTAGAAAGTTCCAACATTGATTGAGCCTAAAATTTTCAATTCATATCTAACTAAGGATCTTTAAAGTTAAGCATGAAACTCATAAGTTATCTAAGTGATTACTTAAAACTGCAAGGAACCAAGCCTGGGAACTTGTCTATCATGCTCAAGAGAGATATTGAAAAAGAAAGCAAAGAAATGGAAAAAGGAAAAAAAAAAAAAAAAAAAAAGATAAAAAAAGAAAAGCATCGAAAAGGGCTACTTATGACCACAAAAAATGAATTGGATTAGAGTGAAAGTCCTTGATAAAAAAAAAACAAGATAAAAAAAGAGAAAGAAAGAAGTTTGAAAAATCTTTGGTTGAATAATAAGGCAAGTTTTAGTTTAACCTTATGTTGATCTGACCGCTTTATAGTGATTATCATTGTTAACCTTATAGTTCAAAGTTGACCTTTACTGACTATTGAGTTAGAATTCACTTAGTACCCTAGGAACTTAATGTTTGAATTAATTCCAATAATTAAGTAATGATTTGGAACTCGGTCTGATTACTAACTAGTTTTATTAGAATTTAGGTTGGTAATTATTTTCATGATTGTATGAAATAGAGAGAAAATGAGGGAAATGAGATTAGTTGCATATGATTAAAGCCATATTAAAGTCAAGCCAAACTAAGCAGAGAAGCGAAAGAAATAAGAAATTGAAGATTGGAAATCCACAATTAAAATTGCAAAGAGAGCAATTTTTGACCAATCTACTAGCCTGTTCAGCCGGTTGACACTATTTGACACCCCGGATGCCAGGGGCCATGGACAACCTCGACCCCCGATATCTTAGGTCTCACAATATGCAATGCATGAGTATTAATTTAAACATAATCAATTGCGAATTAAAGTTAATCCCAGTTGTAAACAAACCATGACATGAGATAAGGATCGGCCAAAATAAGGGAAATATATAAATCCAAAAGATATTGTTAGTGCACTTTTCTGTGACATATTAGTGCACCTTATTTGTCAATCACGTGCGTAAATGTGTTATAACGTTAGTTGAGCCTTGGCAAGATGAAAAACGAAGATTCAAGTGGATAAGCATCATCAAGGAAGAAGAAACATGTAAAAGCGATGCCTTGGTGACCCTAACCCTTTGAATAAAAATAACTTAAAACCTCTAGATGACTTGAACCAATTAGGAAAACCCTTAATCATCATCATTAGCCTTAAAACACTTAGAAAAATATGATAAGTTAGTCTAATAAAAGAGGTGGAAGTTGTTATAAATGAATTAGCCTAACCAACAGTTTTTTAGTGGACTTCAATCCATTGAAATTCAGTCTCAATGAGACTTCGATATATTAGAGACCAATTCGATCCATAAAAAATTGGTCCTGCAACATTGTGAACTCTCTGGACAGCTTTTCGATCCATCAAACTTATCACTTCGATCCATCGGAGTGGCGATTTCAATCCATTGGAGAAGGTTCCAATCAATCAAACTGGATGTCTAACAACTACATAAACTCTCTGGATAATTTTTCGATCAATTGGAGTAGGATCTTCGATCCATGAAAAATACATTCGATCAATCGAAGGGTATCTCCAATCCATCGAAGATATACGAATCTGCCCATTTTCTTTTTACAGTTGGAGATTTATTTACAAAAGCGGGGAATTCGTTTTTGAGTAAGGAGAGAGGGATTTTAGTGATTTACAAGCCACCACTATTGCAAACCATTAGGAGCTCTAATCTTAACCCATCCAAATCATTCTCCTTATGATTCATCACAAGCATTGAGCATTCAAAGCTCAAATGATAATAAACTGTTCTCTCTTGATTCCTATGAGTTTAGACACCTTGATCATATGTAAACCTTTTGTCTAAGCACCCCCGACGAATCCAGTTAGGTGTATTCATCTAGGGCAACCAATTTCTTACTAGTTGTAGAGGATTCACCACCTCCTAGCACCTTGGGCATCTCTATAGAGCATCTCATCTAAGGTGTTTGATCGAGCAAAGGGGAGCTGATTGAACCACGGGAGAGCTGAGATCAAGTAACTTAAGCGGTGTACAAATGATATTCAATTCTGACAAATAAGGTTGTCATTTGTGTTGAGTTCAACCACTCTCTTTTCATGGGGAATTGAGTGTAGAGTTTGATTACTAAAATCGATAGGTTCATTTGTAGGACCTAGGCCCGGTTGAAGGGCCGAATTAAATCTCCAAGTGGGGAGTCTCCTGCAGGAGTATACGCTAGGATCGGTTGTAGGACCTTGGCATGAGTAAGCCTAAATTTACTTTCAGTTGTAGGACCTTGGCTCAAGTGTTGAGCCTAAAGTTAAGTTCTTGTGTAGGATAGCAAGGTTGGGTGGAACTTGTAGCATTTAGGTTGGGTGAAACCCATAAACACCTCGGTAGGGTGGAGTAGATTTAAAACACCTATATTGGGAGGAACCTGATTTAAACTCCTTAGTGAAATTCAGTGTGCTCAAGGGGTGAGTACTTGAATTGAGAGTAGAGTAGACACGTTGTCGAACTATTATATATGCTTGTGTTTGTGATGTATTTGAGCACATTGTTATCTGAGCATTGTATATTTAATTACTTAACTATGAATGCTTGATAGTAATGTATGCTAGGCACTAGATAGGCACATTCACACACGATATGTATTTTCATTAATAGTGTAGACTTAAGCTTATATGATTGCATCTCATATAGTCTATATAGGTTGCATAGATCAGGTGCTTGATTAATTAAATTATTTAATAATCTAGGTGCTTAAACTAGTAGTTTAATTGCTTAATTATATGCTAGTCTTTGTGATTGGACCCACTTAGGCTTGGAAGCAGAAGTGTTCTTGTTTACTTAGCTTAAATTGTAGATTAATTTAAGTAAGCGAAAAAAATTTCAAAAAGGTCTTAATCACCCCCATTATAGGACTTAGTCATTATTCTACTAGCTCCCCCTAGCTTCCGCGTATAATGTAGGGTATCGTGTTAGACGATCCGATGCAATTTCAGTTGGTATCAGAGCAAATTGCTCTTCAAGGACTTAACCGTTTAGAATGAGATTTGATACTGGAGCTTTAGAATCATGTCTACCTAAGATGGGAGTGACATTAAATTTTCACCGTATTTTAATAGGTCTAACTACACCTAATTGAAGGTTAGAATGAGGATTTTTGTACAATCCTTGGACCGATTTGTTTGGATAAGTGTTAATCAAGGATACAGCTCACCCATGGAACATGTGAAGGTTGATGGTAGAGAAATTATCACTCCAAATGATGATTCAAAATGGAATGATGATGAGAGAGATAAATATGTGGCTAATGTCAAAGCTCACAGTGTGATTTTCTGTGCAGTTTTTCTAGATGAATTTCAATGCATACTCACATGCGTAACTGCAAAAGAAGCATGAGACAGTTTAGAAATTACCTACGAAGGAACTAGCATAATAAGGTGCTTGAAGCTTTAGCTCTTAACCACTAAATTTGGAAATATTCAAATGGAAGAGTCTGAAATTTTTATAAACTTCTACACCCAACTTCTGATATTTGTAACTCCATAATTGCCTTAGGAGAAAGGGTTCGAGAAGGCCGGATATGTAGAAAGATACTTAAGTCCCTTCCGGAGAGATTTAGCTCCAAGGTATGGCCTTAGAAGAGTGTAGAGACATAAACAACATGAAAGTAAAGAAACTCATACGTTCCCTATAAACTCATGAACTACACTTTAAGGCTCAATCTAGGAAGAAGAACAATGTCCTAAAATCTTTTTATAGGCTCTCACATAGAAAAATAGTGGAAGAAGAAGACAACAGTGATGAAGACAAGGAAGAGAGATTTAATCGACAATTCAAGAAATTCCTCGAAATCAATAGAGGAAAGAGTTGTGACAAGAAGGATAAAAAGGTGAAAAAATATAAAAGAAAGTCTAATGTTACAATTGTGACAATTATGGTCATGTTGCCACGAATTGCTTGGAAAAGCCCAAGACAAAATGCAAGAAGGCTATGATAGCAACATAGGATGATATGGAGAAGTCGAAATTTGAATCTAGTGACTTTGCTAGTGATGGGAGCTAAAAACCAGTGATAATTCTCATGGGCTCCACCACTAACTCACTTCCCCCCTAATCTAAGAGAAGATCACGACCATTATACCTTCTAAGCGAAGGAGTTCCCAACCTCTTCTCATTTACTAAATTTTATAAGG
Organism: Liriodendron chinense; assembly: GCA_003013855.2. Taxonomy (NCBI): domain Eukaryota; kingdom Viridiplantae; phylum Streptophyta; class Magnoliopsida; order Magnoliales; family Magnoliaceae; genus Liriodendron; species Liriodendron chinense. The sequence goes on from PVNU02002432.1 coordinate 430,811, forward strand.
GTGTTGAAGAAATTAGGCTCACCTTATATATAGAACTCTTACACCTCATCCTTTCTCGAGTCTCCAATGCTTCATATCTCTTTCAACCTACCAATCAGAGCGCCGGGTGGATGGACCTTTCATGCGATCCACCCTATCCATCAGGCAAACTCACCCTGGCACCTAAAAATGATAATGATTCAAGACTCAGGTAGGCCGCAACGCCGGAACGAAAGAATCAATTAGAATGGGCATGTACACCATTAGCTTTGGGTACCGCCCACCATAGTATTTATATGTCATACAATTCATTCCTAATGAAGAAAAAAAAACACAAATATTGCAGTCCTTGATTAAAACCATCCAAATTGTGTGGGGGCCACTGTGGTGTGTATGCCAATCCACACATTGACATGACATACCAGGATGAATGGATTGCCTGAAAGCATGTTCAAAAACTTATGTGGCCACACCACATGAATTTAAGAGTTTTAAGCATGATCTTACATGTTTTCCTGTCGTATGGCCTACCTAAGTATTCGACTTTAAGATCCATGGTGAAAATGTGATGGCACATTGGATTGAGGGGGAGGATCATATACGCATATTGTGAACACGAAAATAACACGACTACAGATTTCTTTTTTTAATGAGGTCTCAACTTCGGATGGCCTATAAGATATAGTCCACTCTATGAATGACTTCCAACCTTTTACATTAGTGAGAAATCCAATCCATCCAATTGGTTGGCCCATTATAAGGTGATATTGGCCCATTATAAGGATCACCTTGTGCAAAAATCTGCCACATCCACTCGTTAAGTGGGTCACATAGGATATAGTCCACTCTATGAATAACTTCCAACCTTTCACATTTGTGAGAAATCCAATACATCCAATAGGTTGGCCCATTATAAGGTGATATTGGCCCATTATAAGGATCACCTTGTGCAAAAATCTGCCACATCCACTCGTTAGGTGGGTGACATTTGTATTTAGTTATTTATCAATGGCTGCGAATAGTTTTTAAGATGTTGCCCACCTGATGAGCAGATAGCAATGATTTTTGCACTAGACAATTTTCACGGGGAACCAGCCTATTGGAAGGTAGATTTCATATGCACTTAACAGGTTATATTCTATACCCTGCGGGAACCGAACCTTATAGGAACTGGTTGGACTTGAGACCCCTTTTCAATAGTTATTCATGAGGGCAGTTCATCATTTGAAAAGTGTTTCACTTAACCTAACCACCATTAGCAAAATCTATCCGAAGTTAGCTTAATTAAACTTAATTTAAAGAGAGTTTAATGCAAAAATTTTAAAATATAGCTACCAAAATTTAAATTTCATAAAAAAAAGAGGTAGCATGTTATAAAATTTCAATTACTTTATATGCCACATGTTAAAGATCCTGGTTCAGAGGTTTCTTACTCCAAAATTACAGCTGACCCGATATATTCTTTAACTAGCATAGAACCACGCACCTGACAGAGGAATGCGTGGAAGCAAGGGCAACAACATATTATTTTTTTATTATTTATTTTTTGGGTTAGTTCACACACCCCATTTGTTAGTACAAACAGCCACCCTTGTTGGTTACGCCACGATGTTAGCCACCCCACCTTGGGGATCGATTCCATGACCTCAGTGTTGAAACGAGGCTATCTTCACTCAGTCTGCCTCTTGAGCTATGGACCCGGGTGCAGGGCAACAACATATTTAAAACATGTTAGCGTCGGAAGTTCTTACTGGAACATTTCACACGTGTTAACATAGAAAGTTGTTACTGTCAAGGGAATATCCGAGCAGTACTTGATTGAGTAGTCCTATGTATCGTATGTATGCAGATGGGAAAACAGTTTTATGAGGGCGACCTCATGGGAGTTTTCCGTGAGGTCGAACTATGTGGGCCCCACCGTGATGTGTTCTGGACATCCACACCGTGCATTTAGTGGGTCTCCTCTAGGGTGATTGGATGTCTCAAAAATTAGCCCTATCCAAAACTCAGGTGGGCTACAAAATCTGACATGCCTGAAACATGTAAAAGCACTTGATGGGGCCACCTGAGTTTCAGAATGGCCTGAAATTTGGTGTGACCCTCATCCAAGTGGGACACAGAGAATGATGGACGGGTTAGACGTCTAAACCACATCTCAATGGCTCTTATAAACAATCAAGAAAGTTTCAATGGGTGGGCATCCACTCTCAATTGTTGTCTATAGTCTCGCCCACCAAAGTCATGGATTGGCCTGATATTTAGGCTCACGGCCCACCATGGAAGGGTACATATAATTGAGGGTGTGGATGTCTGCCACACGTCATTACAGTGGAGCCCACAGAGTTCGACCTCGTGGAACCTTTCCCTATAAATGATGATCGAGAATCACCGTGCTCTAATGTTAGTCACACGACAGAGGAATGCCAACTACATCCTTGATTTGTTTGGCTACAATGACTACTTTGAGAAAAAGAAGATGAAGCAAAGCCAAAATGGAGGAGCAATTAGATGATCCGCAGTACAGTCACTATTGAAATGGAAGGCAAACTTCACTTCTCTTTGACGGCACAGGCATGATTTCACACTGTTCCAAATCGTGTGGCCCACCTCATTTTTTTAGATATGGCTAATTTCTGACCGTCTTTTCCATTGGGATGTAACATGGAAGGGTCCGTAAGCCAAAAATGCTGTCAAATTCCATAGGCATTGGCTAGGGTGTAAGCAACGGAACCCAGCCTACTGGTGTGAATTGGCTCAGATTTCTAAGGGTCGCCGATTCAAAATTCAGGTGACGTTGCACTTTCAATCCCTCAACAGGGTCCCACAATCGAAGTCGGCCTTCTTCAGGTAAATCCCAGCAATCAATCGAGCAAAGCACTTATCCCTCAGGAAGCTCATCACCACCCCATCGCTCTGCTGTATCCAACCCAATATGTAGGCAGTAGTGATGAGATCACAGACTCTCCATCTCCTCTCCTTGGCATACTTATCCAGCCCCCTGCTTATCCGATCACATTCATCTTCTTCTTTAGTGGATTTTCCCAACAAGGCCTCCCCAATGCACCTTGCCAGAGTAACGCCGTCTTCCAATGCCGAGCAACCTCCCTGGCCGAGATCCGGAGTCATTGGATGAAAGGAATCACCAGCCACACAGATGTTGTTCTTGCATATATTTCCCCACAAAACATCCCATGGAAACCTGGCTCTCAATTGAGAGGAAATGATAGTATCCAGTTTGGTATTTTCCACAATGCCCATCACTTGTTCAGGTGCTTTCTGAAGCGCGCTCAGGACGTACTCTTTCATCTTGGATGGGTTTTCTTCCACATCTTTAACTATCAAAGAAGAAACACATCAAAATTTCTCAAAGACAGTGAAAATGCAATGGCAGTAACGTACAGTACATGTACGTGTGTGTGTGTGTGTGTGTGTGTGTGTGTGTGTGTGTGTGTGTGTGTGTGTGTGTGATATCCCGGAGAGATGGAGTTACATCGGTGGAGCTGCATTTGAACGCAGGTGCTCCTATCAACCAAATGTTTGGAGCAAAAGGTTGTGACAATCAGACTATCGTAACCATCCAAACAGTTGGTTTCTGGATTGGATGCTTCAGGTAATTAACTCCTAACCATCCCTCCCACTCACAGCTTGGAAAATGGAAGTCTAGGTAAAAAGAACAACTTTGGGATGCAAAACGAAAATATATTCGGTGTGATTTTTGCATGATAGCCCATGTATAGGGTGGTAATGGCTGAGCTTAGAACTGCCATGTAAGACCTGACCAATTTTAGGATGGCTTGGGGTAAGGTCATTTCAGACAGGGCTATGAGCCAGCCCTCGGGCCTTATTTATGCAATGGCTGGCACAGCTCAAATCAGGCACATTGCCACCCCTACCCATGAAGTGTGGACCACACGGAAAGAATGGAACCCCACTAGATACACAGCAAACACACGAAGGCGAAAGCAAGAATTCGGGTACTGAGAAATTTACGTTGGGGCGATGAATTGTAAGTGAAAAACCAGTAGATGGTCCTTTCGTCACAAGGCAAGAAACCAAACCGGAAGCCATTTCCAGAGTACCTCAAGAACTCGGGCTTGAAGCCATGGCCTTCTGGGAACTCTGTAAAGCCCCTTGTAGCCAAACGCCCCATGTAGACAGGTTTCTGGAGACCAAGCCATTTCGCCACCACTGAGTTGACTCCATCACTCCCTATCAAGATCTGAACATGGAAATGCGGTGTGTTTAGTTCCGTGTAACTTCCACATGCAAGAACACTACTAGAACTAGCTAAGCCACTTTTAAATGAAGATGTGTTGCAGCAATTTTAGAAGATGGTGTGTTTGGATATGTTATTGAGTTGAATTGCAATTTTCAATCGTAGTGGAGAAAACCAAATTGCAATACGTTCAAGATTCTTCTTATTAAGGATATGGGCTCGAAATTGCAACCGTGGTTTCCTTATTATGAATTCTATAACAATTCATTTGATTTTTGTCACTTCCTCTTTCTCCATCTGGTTTCCAACTAGATTCACTAAACGCAACCTCAGACATTTACCTACCATTCAGAAGGGAAAGATGAGTAAAAACTTAGAAAGAAGAAAGATGTACATGATAAGCACACTCTTTCTTCTTTTTTTTTTCTTTTTTTCTTTTTTTTTTTTTTAATTTGCCGTGTCCACATGTTAGACACCATTTCAAGTACTGGGGCAGTTATTTCATACTCTGCCAGAGTATGATGGTTGATACGCAGGCACTTAGAAATTCTAAACATGGCTCATGTTAACTCAATTTGAACTGCTCACATTGCAGACCGACTGTAGATTGGTTGAATGATCATGACCTTAACTTGATTAATGGGTGTTTTTCCAATTCCGAGAAGGATTCATGTAACCAACTCCTAATAGTTGGGATAAGGCTTAGACAATGAGGATGACGTATTTCGAATTCAGAATGTAAGAATCTTTTGTCTCAGCTGTTCATTAAATGTTCACTAATCAACCATTTTGGAATCAGATCAGTGTAATTTAGGATCCAAGTGCATTGAAAATTAGGCATTTGGATAATTATACTATGTATCTCCATGTTATTGTTAATTCCTTAATCCAGCTATGGCAGTTGATTGTTCAGTTTCTTGTTGAAGCTGAACAAGATATCCTGCAGCAACTGCACAGGCCCTTCCCATGGCTTTGGAAGCTGCTGGCAAGCTCTCAATTTTCTGTTTGCTGGCTTTCCTGTGTCCCCATCTTCACATTGCTCTGTTTATAGGTTGACACCTTATGCTACAGTTCTGTTTATAGGCCGTGGCACTACCCCTTTCTGCTTTTTCCGATCTTTCTTGTGCTTATATAGGATAGGTGAGGCCCCTACTGTTTGTGCTGCCCGCCGAACGTAATATACATCATATTTCCTCATCAACAAAGTTATAGGTGTACTCCCACCTTTCTAGTACGGAAAAAAAATCACTTATGTTCTTAGTCTAGCCCTGTTAGGCTTTGATATTTTCTCAGGAATATGTACACTACACGGGTTTTGTTATGACATATGTACGACTGACTGTTGGAGAGAGTTTGAGAAGTTTATGAGTTATACAGGGGTAACAACACTTGATGTGAAGTCTCTGGTTTCTCTTTCCAATAAAATTACTCATGGAAGGCTCAAGAGTCATAAACTTCTTTTTACAAAGAAATTAAAGGCAATTAAAGCATCTGTAGAATAACCATTGGATAAAACTCTATAGCAACAGCTATGGTAAAACACATAAGCAAACTTTATGATGCAGGGAGGACGTGGGATCACTGTTTTCCTCATTGAGTAATTCTCGAATCCACGAGAAGAATAAAGAGATAAAAGGAAAATAATTCCTAAAAAATATTGAATAATTAATTAAATGCTTAAAAAACAGAATTACAACACATATAAATAGGAAACTAAGCCCTAAATAAAGTATCAAACTCAAACTCAAACTCCTAGAAAACCCGACTTACTATAAATAGTAAATTTATTATTTATAGAAGTCTTTCAATCCTACTAGAACTCATGATTTTCTATAAAAAATTAAAAAGTTTTCAAACGGGCTTAACCACTTTATTCTACTAATTATTCTAAGCCCTTTTCATGTTGGTCACGACTCCTAAAATCCTACGAATCAAATTATTAAAAAAAAATTTACTATAAATAGTAAAATTGAAATAAAACTAGGCTAATAATCGTCAATCTGGTCAAATCTCGCAATTCCGGCATGGGCAACCTTGCTAAAGTAACTCAAGCTACCCCAAAATCATATTGTACGCCCGAAACTCATCCCGAATCGCGAGATATGACTGTTTTATGGTCCTGATGGCCCGAATCACTCCCGATATCTCGACCGGTCTTCTTTTGATCAATTTAGACCATGTAATAGTCGGCGACCCGCTCTACATGACCTTATCAGGAATGCTTGGGTGTAAAGTGCCTGCGTGTAGCTTTTCCAAGTCCCTACAAAACCGTAGGGCTCAACCCTGAACGGGTGATGGAAACCAAAGTACATGAGGGCAGGAATTTTAGTCGGGGAGGTGAAATGTGTGGAATGACTAAGAACAATAATAAAAGCACAATCCTGGGCGACACTAACACAGAGACAAAAAGCTAGGATAGTGAATGGGATTATATCTCTCTGTAATCCCAACCGTAAATGATGAATGGTATGGATTGTGCCTATTCACCCGTTGCAGCGTTGTAGCTAATGCATAAATACCACCAGCGTGGAGGCTTGTTATCATTAAGCGGCAATTGTGCAATTTCTTACTTCCTGCATATCAAGTGTCAGGCTGCCAAATTATCAGAGTTTCTCTTTCAAGAAAGACCTGATTTATCTTTTATTCTGACGTGGAAAATGATACCATGCCTTGTTACCATGCAGCTTACCAATGTGGGCCCCACCGTGATGCATTTCACGGATCCAAGCCGTCGGCAGGTAGGCCTGCTCATGTTATGCACAAGCCCCATTTACGGGTATTTACCAAGGATTTTAAAAATCAAATACCCACCTTACTCAGGTGGACCACTGGAAACATTGGGAGCATGCACCCCCTGTTGGTTTTCCTGTGGGGCCATGCTGATATCTTTACACCATCCACCCCATTCAATGTATGTGTCCCATCTGGATGAGGGATAATCCAAAAAATCAGACCATACCGGTGGGCTCCACCTCATGATTTTAAAAGTTTAGGCTTGTTTTAACAATGTTCCAGATGGTGGGGCCTACTTGTGTTTACGATTCCGCTGATTTTTTGGGCGTCCCGTTTCATGGTGGGCCTTCTCTGATGCATGGGTCAAATTGGCTGACAATTTAATGGGGAAGCTCTGAATGGAGAATGCTTAATTCGTATGAGGAGAGATTTAAGAGGTGTTAAAGTTGGTCCTTGATCAACAACATCTGTTACATTAAATTTTTGGCGTTAACAAACCCCAGCAGTAAATGTGCCAAAGTGGCACACGTGTGTGAGTTCCACACAACCCTCCCAATGAGCCTCGAAGTAAACATACCAATGCGCAAAAGTTAAGCCGGTGAAGTTATAAGGTGGGCCACACGTACCTTAGTTTTAAGTATAGAGCCATCTGCCAAATGCACCAACTTCAACTCTCCCATCAGCTCAATAGAAACCACCTTGGAGCCGAACTTGATGGTACCGTGGGGAAGCTCCTTTTCAAGTGCTTCAAGCAACGAATCCCTCCTCACACACCGGATTTCATGCTCTCCTCTGTACCATTCATCCATGAAACGACATTAACATAGGAATTCTCACTCACTCTTTCTTAATTTACTTCCGACATAATCATACGCACCGTTTTCCCCTTGCTATGAACGATAATCGAGAGGTAGTAAGTCCAGTAGCAATGGAAGCATCAACCGACCTACACAAATCAACCTCTCAGCACTTCACAGATTCCATCATCTTACGCGGAGTTTGGATGCACAAGTGAATCGAATTGCCAAAATTTTCTGCTTTCTTATTTTCATTTTACTTTTGAAGCAACGATATTTTTATTGCGAAAGACCAAAAGCCAAAAGAGTTAGAGAAAGCAAAAGGTAACAAAAAGAAAATTAATTTACAAATTCCCCCAATAATCAGGGAACTGGGCCGAAGCCAAAACCTTTGATTTGATAATCCATTCCATTACAAGTTCTTTAGCTAATTTACAAACTTTCAAATAATCACTTTTTCTTTCCAATCATATGAACCAGATCCCGGCCAAAAGGCAGAGACGTGAAACATTTTAAAGTCCAACTTCATGGTACTCTAATTGCGAATCAGACTTTTATTGCAATCCATTCCAACAGTGCATCCAAACACGCAACATCGTCCATACTAGAGTCGCACCAATTCAAAGAAGAAGATCGAATTATCTTGGCTTACCCATGAAGCAGTACGTGTTGTTTCCTAAGGGAATTGCCAACGCCAAGAGCATCCAAGGCCTTCCAAGCGTTGGTCCAGGTTGTGAACGCAAACCCACTTACTCTCAAGCTGTCCGATGACTCCAAAACCAAGCTTCTCAACCCCATCCTGCAATATAGTGGACAGAAATCAAAAGCGTCGTTATTTAAAAGAAATGAATGGTAAGCAGACATAGATCATATCAATATCAAGTACAAGGCAACGCCCAAAGAAGATGATTTTAGCAACACCTGTGAAGTCCTAACGATGTTGCAAGGCCTGCTATCCCTGCGCCCACGATGACAATATCTTCCATGACTTCCATTTCCCAGCTCTGCTGTGTACGCGTGTGTGTGATGAATAGAGATGGACGAAGATGGGTAGATGAAAGGAAGGAATCATGAGGTAAGCAATGACGTCCTACAGCCGCTGCATTGAGACGGCTAATCTACAGCAGGAATTTTAGCCGCCACATCGAGACGAGTAGTCTAGTTTACAAAGAAATTCAAAGTGGCAGCGTACCTTGTCGTTTTTGCTCTCTCTTGAAAAAGGGAGCGGAATGGGTGCTTCGCTCACCGTGGGGCCCACACCTTGATGTATATAGTCTGTATCCAGGTCGTCCATCCGTTTCGCCGGATCATTTTAAGGAGATCTAAATCTCAGGTGGACCATATTATAAGAAACAGCAGTGATTGAACCGAAGCGGATTGCATTGCGTACTGAGTAAACTCTGCGGGGTCCACCGTGATTTATGTATTTTATCCACTCTGTTCATCCATTTTAAAAGATAATTTTATAGCTTGAGATAAAAAATTAATTATATGAAAAACTTAAGTGGACCACACTACAGGAAACAATATGAATTAAACGTGTACCGTTGAAAAATTCTTAGAGGCCACGGAAGTTTCGGATCAAGCTTATTTGTTTTTTCCCTTCATCAATATCTGCGTGGTCTTTTGAACAGGTTGGATCACAAATAAACATCACTGCGGGTCCTGGAAAGTTTTCAACGGTGGAAATCATTATGCCCACTGTTTCTTGTGGTATGGTCCAACTGAGTTTTGGATATGCTTCAATTTTGATTTCAGCCACTTAAATGAACTGGGAAAAGGGATGGACGGTGTAGATAAACAACATACATTTATAGAGGGCCCAGCTGAGTTTACTCAGTACGATAAGAGCGTCTTGAGTAACTCAGTGTACGCAATCCGATTTCTGATTGAACGCTCTGCCGTGGAAAACTCCTTAAGGCCCACCGTAGTATTTCTAAACTTTTTATTTGCCATCCAACTTCACACATGCCTCAATGAAAAGAAAAAATACATACCAACTTGATCTAAAACTTTTGTAGCCGACTGGAAGTTTTTAATAGTCAATCACCCTTGTTTATTATGGTATAGCCCAACTGAGATTTTGGATCTGTTTTATTTTTTTAGCTCATGACCCAAAAAGATCTGGTAAAACAGATGGGCAACATGAATACAGAATACATACATCAAGGTGGGCCCTACAGTAAGGGCCACACAATCTTGTGTGGCCCAGGGGAGTGGATTAGGTGGCCTGCCTTACCCAAGACAGCATGGCCCTTACCACGGGCCCACTGTGGACCCTCGCCGATTTTCCCGCGCTCCCACACGACGTCCTTCTCCCTTCCCCTTTCCTTTCGGAAAAGAAGGAGATGATGATGCGTGAGTGCGAAATCACCATTTGTGCCACTGGCTTGCCTCGTTCTCGAGGGCTTCGTTTGGTTGTCGTGTTAAGCTGGATGTGTTTAAGTGTGTTTATATAAGACCAGAGTCGCCACTAGCCAATTACTTCGAATCTACAGTCGGCTAGACCCTGTAGAAACGTTAGAGAAGGGAATCCGAAGATTCCTTCCTCTAAAATGACTCCTGTTGATCTGCGGCCAGAGATTCAAGGTAAGGGATCACGGTTACAGGGTGGGAAGAGGTTAAGCACCCCACACACTGCCCGTACCGAAGTACGGTCTCTACTTCACAGAATCGATCGGATACTTGAAAGTCTAGTTTAATCCTCGTATATTCTCATGGATGACATGATGCATGAATGCGGGTCTGAACAGTAAGAGTTTCTGATGGGCAGGTTCCAACAACGGGCAAGCCCAGAGCGTACGCTCGAACTGACAGGTGCTTTATGCGAGATGATGCATGCTGTGTGCTTGAATATTCAAAGTGCTTATAGTGATATGTACGTGAATGCAGGTCTGAACAGTAAGAGTTTCTGATGGGCAGGTTCCAACAACGGGCAAGCCCAGAGCATACGCTCGAACTGACAGGTGCTTAATATAAAGACATATGCAGTGTATTTGACGAATCAAAGTGCTTGCAGTGAAGCAGGGGGGTTGGAAGAAAAGTAAATGTTGCACTTATGCTAGATGCAAATGAGATGATGCTGGAAAATGAGTAGCTGGGTGGACGGAGGTGTCGCAAGGGTTGGCTTCGAGTGGCTGGATCAAGATTTAAATGGCTTGAGAGGCTTGGACCAGTAGTCAGGCAGGGCTGGACCAGGGCTAGGCTCTCCTCACTCGGGCTCTCCCTGGTGGAAAGATGGGCTAAAGGGGCGGAGAAGGGCTTGGAACGGACCCGGGCTGGATTGGAATGGATTGTGTGTTGAAATGGGAAGAGGCTAGGGGTATTTATAGCAGCAGAGCAGTGGCAGAAGTCGTAATTTTGTCCAGGCGGCCTGCCATGGGCCGCCCGTACGGCCGCTCCTCAGTTTCCAGCGAGTACGGCCGTTCCCTCGGGGCTGCTGTTGGACTCGCTGGTCGACTCAGTGAGTTGACTCAGCGGGTCGACTCGGTGGTTTGACTCGACGGGTTGACTCGACGGGTTGACTCAGCGGGTTGACTCAGCGAGTTGACTCAGTGAGTTTGACTTTTTTTGGGCCTTTTTGACTGGACTTTTTTATGGGGGGTTTTTCAGGGTGGTGTTTAGGACTGGGTTGACTGGGTTCAGGCTTGAACTGAGCTATAGAATGGGGCTTACAAGGGTGAGTTTGGCTGAGTTTGGACTTGGGATTTGGGGGTATGGTCCTCCGTTCAACCAGCTATCTCTACCAACAGTGTAGCCGAAGGTGGGGTGTCTACAGATGCCCCTCTTTGGCAGAGGTTGCATGCAACCAAATGACAAAGCGAGTGGACACCCCACTTCTGACCCGGTCATTCATAGATCATGGTCTGAAATCTTTGCTTGCTTTTGCATCTGTGCCAGTTGATCGTTTGGAGATCGCTCACTCGCACATACCGCGAGAGTTTGGAGAAAACGTTGCGATTGTCCCTGCAGTTTGCTGCAACCTGGGTACCCAATCGCAACCCTTCCATTCCCGATCGGTACTAACATCGGAAAGGTACAGCAGAGCCTCTGCGTCGACAGTCTTACGAGGTTACTGACCCTGTGATTGATTGTATGTTTGATGTTTTCCCAGATCACTCCAGGAGTACTTGTTTCGCTTGACTGTCAAAGTGGTTAGACGCCCTGCGTCAGATAGTCTTACGGGATTCTACTACGCCGACTTGGACTCAGTCAAGGTACTTCAGGCATCCACGCCTAGGTATGTGCGGGTGGGCTTTTTCCACCCAATCTGCTGGTTTCGATGCTTGGTTTGCAATTCATTCTTTCCTTGATTGTGGTCTGGAGTCTTTGTTGTCCTTTGTATCTGAGCCAGTTGATTGTCTGGAAATTGATAACTCGCACATACCGCGAGAGTTTGGAGAAAACGTTGCGATTGTCCCTGCAGTTTGCTGCAACCTGGGTACCCAATCGCAACGCTTCCATTCCCGACCGGTACTAACATCGGGAAGGTACAGCAGAGCCTCTGCGTCGACAATCTTACGAGGATGCTGACCCTGAGACTGATTGTGTGATGTTTGATGTTTTCCCAGATCACTCCAGGAGTACTTGTTTCGCTTGACTGTCAAAGTGGTTAGACGCCCTGCGTCCGATAGTCTTACGGGATTCTACTACGCCGACTTGGACTCAGTCAAGGTACTTCAGGCATCCACGCCTAGGTATGTGCGGGTGAACTCTTTCCACCCAATCTGCTGATTTTGATACTTGGGTTACAATTCATCGTTTCCACCTGTTCAAATGGTTTCTTTGACCGAGCCTTTTGGCTTTTCATCTTTTCGTATCTTGGCATGTGGTACGACGGCACTGACACTGGAGTTCAGTTCGACCGTACTTTGAGTGCATTGGATCTGATGATCTCCGGGGAAACCGCGAGACATTGGATCTTATTTGATTTTTGCGTTGGCTCCTACCCAGAGATATGGAAGATCTCCTGGTGTGTTGGAGGCAGAACGCTCTACTGAGAAAATATTTTTGGGTTTTGAAAAGATACCCACTCTGGGGAGTGATACTCCGTGGGTTTTTTATTTGCAAATAGAAATGTTTTTTGTCTTTTTGAAATGAAAATCTGGTTTGCATGTGCCTCCACTAGGGATGCCTGTGGGGTCTTTAGCTAACCGACTTTTATTTTGAAAGCAGGTAAACATGATGATTGGTGTGATGGATGCTGATGCATGGAGATGCATGATAAATGCATGGTTTGGCTCATTCTCTTTTCGTTTGATGATTTTGCTTTTGCTGGAGATGTAGAGAATTTTGAGCTTATTGCTTGCAGGGTTGTACTCCCTTGGGGATTTTTCTTTTTGATACGGAGATTTGGACAGCGGATTGGTCAAGATCTCGACCCGTGGTCGATCAGGTCCATCGTCCCAAGATGCTGTTTCTTTGCTAATGAGAATGTACGAGGATATTATTCGACTTCAAGATGTTCTTCTGGGCATACGTGTGATTGAGATGGTGTTTGGTTGCCCGTTTTGGTCAAGATTCCAATTTGCAGGCGATTGGATCCGTCATCCCATACTGTGAAGTGAGCGGAGTTTCAAGACTCCTGAATTGTAGTGCTGGGGATGCTAATTTTTGTGATTTTTGCAGATATTTGGATCCGAATATTTACCTGAGCGGTCAGAGTAGAGATCAGTTTATTGAAAACACGAGGAATATTTTTTGTGATTTTCGAAATATTTTTGATGAAAGCAAGAGAAGTATTTTTGTGATTTTTGCAGATATTTGATTTAAAAGCGATGGAAATATTTTTTGTGATTTTTGACAATATTATGATTGAAAGCAAGGGAAATATTTTTTTGATTTTTGAAGAGGTGATTTTGCAATGTTTTTGTATTTTGTGATTTTTCTGAAATGCAGGGAAAAGATGTGGAATTTCCATCCACTTCCAGCTTCTACTGCTGGTAAGGCACCCGATCCATTTTACGTCAGCGAGTAAGACGAGTCTCACACAGTTAAGTGTCGTAGTTTTACATCTTCGGATGAGGAGATTTTGAGGGTTTTCAGTCAACACATCCACAAAGTTGCCTGTTCCTCATGTGCAATGCACATAGACCACGTATCGTCCGACGGACTCCTTCGGCCACAAAATGAGCCACATCCTCACATTTCCCTTAGTCAATCCAGTTTGGGGTCTTACGTTGCTCACAATTCCGTGAGGGTGAGCTCCACCTCCCAACAGCCTTAATCCCCTTCATGAGTTCTAGGAACAGGGAACATCCGTCAGATTCAACAGCGACTTCCAAATCAAGGTTGTCTATCATGGTGCGTTCAACACGAACAGGATTGCGGAGTTCTGCCCGCCACAGCCCTTACCTGTTTAAGAGATTCCAGCACCCGTACGATCAAGTGTCAGCCATGCTTGGAACAGGTTAGGAAAGAAAGCCCCCGAGAAGTTAATCCCAGTGTAGTTTAAGGTCTTCGGACCGTTGGGGATAAATTGGTGCGTTTGAAACTAGTGGTGAAATTTTTTTGTTGTTTTATATTGTATCTATATATTATTATTATATTTTTTTTTGTTTTGAAAAGGTTCCAGATTTCAACTCGGGTGATCAAGATTGATACTGGTTTTTATGGAAGGCTTTAAAATATTTTTGGTATTTTTGAAATGATCCGGGTTATCGAACTATGATCCCAACGGTCGAGGCCGATGCCGGTTTTTAGTTGAAAGCGAGAAAGGTCCCCCGAGAAATTAATCCCAGTGTAGTTTAAGGTCTTCGGACCATGATACTGTACAAAAGAGGGGTAAACATGTTTTTTTTTTTTTTTTTTGAAGAAATGTCCGGTGTCAGCGGATGGATAATCCAGACTGATGCCGGTTTTAATTGAAAATCTCTCGGGATGTCGATCCCGACGTAGTTTAAGGTCTTCGGACCCATTTTTTGGGGTTGAGCATACTTACCTTGCTTTGTTTAGCTTCTAACGGGGCTGATTGTGATTTAAATGGTTTGAATTGCTTGAATTGGCCCCGTGGGCCCTTTATAGACCTCAGCTTTGCTTTGGAGCACCTATCCTTGATGTTTTGTGAGGCTAAGAAGGCTTCTCATGGTGTGGATGATAACTTGAACGACTCAGATTGCTTGATTTGGCCTTGTGGGCCCACTTGATGATCAGATCTTGGATTCTGGCCCTTCTCTTGATGATCAAACCCTTGATCTTGCTATTTGATGACCCATGCGAGCTTTTACATGGTTTAGATCATGATGATCTAGTCTTTGAATGGCTCAGATTGCTTGTGGCCCCCACTTGATCACCTTTCCTTCTCTTTGACTTGATCAGCCATGTTCTGGCCGCATTGCTTCATGATTGGACCGGTGGAGCACCTTTTATATGATCTTGATCAGCCTCAATCGAAATCTGGAGTGGACCGGAACCTTGGGCGGCCCATGGAGCGACATCTGCTGAAGTGGACTGTCAGCCTCACCTACCAACGACTGTGGAGCCAATCCCGCGGAGAGAGAGGGAGCATGTCCGTACGGGCGGCCCACGGCGGGCCGCCCAAGGCTCGCCTCTTGAGCGGCCTGGGCTGGCTCGGGTTCGGACATCCCCTGTTGTCTGTTGCTGCTGTCCCCACATTCTCTGTAACAGGCCTTTCGATTCCAGCCATGTTTCCTCTCTTTGTCTCATCTTTTCTTCTCTTTTTGTCTTCTTCTCACTTTGTCCTCTCTCAAACAATGGATGGTGAAGATTCAAGGGCTGTAGGGACTGCTCATGATGGGTCCCACATTCCAGGAGGTGGTGCAGGCTTTAATGATGGTGGAATTTCTTTAATGGATGGTGGAGATGGGGCATTGAATGGGGGCATTGATGAGGGGCTAGAGATGGTAGCTGGTGGAGCTTTGAATGGCCCCATTAATGGCAGCCATGCTGAAATTCCTGATTTGAATGGGACATTGATTATGGGAGAGATGGATGGTATGGATGGGATGGGGAGATGGGACATAAGTGAGGCTATGCATCCTTTGAGTGTGGACCACATGGATGATGTGATCGATGGTGATGATGGGGTCGCGATGGACATAGATGGGCTTATCCTGGACTTCCTTCTGGTACCTGTGAGGAGAGAAAGCACTTTAGCAAAAATGTTGAAGCTTCAAAGTAGGAAGAGAGATACTTACCTTCTGGGAGGAATGATCGGGAGAAAGACGCTTGTACGAGGTTCTCCATAAGTTGGCTGGGGGATGTTTATTTTGAAAGCCGTGTAAGATTTTTTTTTTTTTTTTGCATATATGCGAATAAGGAAAAATGATTTTTTTTTCTTTTTTGGAAAATATATGCAAATCATGAAGTAAAAATTTGTGTCAAGTGCTTATCTGTCTGTGCATGATTTGGACTTGTGCTTTTAGATGTAGGAATCAGAATATTTGACTCAGCCTGATGTCATACTCGATTTTCTTAATTATTCACCAAGGGTCCTGGTCCCCTTAAGATAGTGCGCAATGGTATCCTGCCCCTAGAATTTGGGCAGATCCTGAAGGAATTCTCGACTCATAGCCGCCATCCTTGCTTCCATTGAATCTTCATGTCGTTTGGATCTCTCATGTACCTGCTTTTTTTTTCTTTTTTTTTTCGTAGCCATTATTACCCGCAACGCCCTTTTGGGTTTTCGCTGCGTCCGGCTTGCCCTTCATTTTTGCCCGTGGCGCCCTTTCGGGTTTTCACCACATCCCGGGTATTTGATCTTGCCTGCCCCTTGGCAGCTATGCTGTTTTTACCCTTGGCGCCCTTTCGAGTTTTCACCAAGTCCGCTGTATGCCCACTGTTTTTACTCGGAGCGCCCTTTCGGGTTTTCACTCCGCCCTCTTTGTTTAAGCACACATCTCTTTTCTTTTCTTTCTTTCTTTTTTTTGGTTCTTTTTTTTTCTTTTTCTTTTTTTGGATAACTGCGGCGACCAGAGGTCAGGAATCCGTCGTTGCCGGCCGATGGTAACCTTTCGACCCTTATCCTAAGTTACAATGGCAGAGCTGTCGGCCTTAGCTACAGACCCTTCTGAGGTGGATGGATGGATAGATGTATTTCTTTTGGATCGATTTTTTTTTCTCTTTCTTTCTTTCTTTCTTTCTTTCTTTCTTCTTCTTCTTCTTCTCTTTTTTTTTTGTGTTGTGTGCCCCCCCTTTTTTTGCTCTATTTTTTTTTCTCTTCTTTTTTTTTTTGGACTTTTGAACCCTTTATTTGGAACACTTATTGGTGAACGGGAAGGGATTCTCAGATGTCTAAGCCTTGACCTCTTGACTTCAGCTCTACTAATGTAACTCTTGATAAGGTTGGATTGGCTTACCTGTGAGAGATTTTCACGTTGTCGGCGTTGATTGACTCTGGAAGATCCTTACCCCTCAGGTTGGTGAGTCGAACGATGCCTCCCAGAAGAACTTCTTTGATTCTTGGGGCTTGCCCCTTGAGTCTGATAGATGCAGTAGTGCTTGTTGTAAACCCGATATGACTTGTCTTTCTTCGGCTTCATTCTTCATCAGCACTCACGTTGACGGGATTTTGAGTTGAACTCGTAGGTCTGTCTTCTGATTTTAAGCTTCTTGAACTTCTCCATCCTCCATCCACTTTGTGCTGTAATCGACTGCCACAAGTATATGTGTATGACTGCTAGATGATGCCGAGTCGATCTTTCTGCTGATATAGATACCTCGTACAGGGAATAGCTGGAGCGTTTTCAGGTTGAAGAATTTCGAAGCACACACATGGATCCGATGTGCATGTTGCTGACACTTGAAGTGCTTTCTGACATGTTGGCAACAATCTGTCTTCATCGAGCCGTGAGGTTTCTTCGATCATTCGTCAAGTCGCACACTCCAGCATGGAATGCAAGCATAGTCTTCGTAGCATCTTCTTGATAGGCTTGATGAGTTTTTGATCGATAAGTCTTCATAGGACGCAAAGATTGGGAAGTCATGACTTCAAAAATTCGATCATTCTCTGCTTATTTTTCAGGGACAAGGATTCTCAATGCACACTTCCTTATGGGTCTCAGGAGATCCTAGGTTTATAATTTTGAAAATTTTTGAGATGACATCGGCTTTTGGTTCGAACTTTCGAGGAGACCCTCTAAGTTTGGGAGTCAGCTCATCATTTTCCACACATTTGGCTTTATCCAGACCCTTGAGTTTGAAGTCCAACTCTAGATCGAAATCTTATGAGTCAGCTTCATATTCAAGTGCTTTGACAGACAGACTTGACACTTTTATTGAAAAAGTTTTTTTTTTTTTTTTTTTTTTTGCTTTTAAAGATTTTCTGATTTTTTGAAATTTTGTGAATATCTGGATTTTTTTTTTTGAACTTTTGGATTGTGAAAATTTGATTTTTTTTTTTGAATTTTTGAAATATTTGGTGTTTTTGGGTTTTTGAATCTTCTGATTTTTTTTTTTTTGAAAATTTTCGTAAAAAAAACCCGAGCAAGACGGCGATGTGAACCAGGTGTCGCCTGATTCGGCTCAGGGAGCCGAGCACTGTCGACTTTTATTGTGCCGTCATGGGGACTACAAACCTGTTACTGCCCTGCACTCCTTCCCCTCAGGAGGCAGGGCCAGAGGGATCAGTAGGCCAACCCTCATTGTTGCACCCAAACGTCATGGCAGATCTGGAATTGGGCTCCGAGTCAGTGTCGGATGCGATTTCTCCTGGTTCGTCCCCGATGAATTGCAGCTCTTCAGGTTCATCCGGCTGAGGTGGGACCAGGATGGTAGTCCAGTCGATCGGGGAAAATTTCTGCCCCTTGCTTGAGTCTTCTTTGGACAACTCTATCAGACTCAATCTGTTCGCTTGATCATCGAAGGTGGAATTTAGCCCATCATCAGGGTAGATAATCCCTGCATTGATGAACTGGATTGGTGTGTAAATGCAGGGATTGCCTTCTTCTTGACGACCTCGTCTTCTTTTGATACTTCTATGCTTTGGTTTCCTAATCCGAGTAGGCCGATATCGCAATCTTTCTCTATCCACATTCTCTTGAGCTCCCATGATTTGGGTTGAGTCTTGATATTCGAGCTGATAGTAGAAGATTTGACGCTCGGCAGGAAGGAAGACGTAGTTCGATCCGATGGGAGATGCGCGAGGGAAGTAATTTGCATTGTGATGGCATGAGACCTCCCCATTAGAGCGTTGTACATCCATGGCTGGGATGGTAGGCTCTCGGAGGTTGGATGCTTCTATCATGGGAAATTGTCCGGAATCGGTAATGATGATGATCGCCCTATCTCCGAAGATGTGCTTGACCCTTCGGTGAAGATTTGAAGAGATGGCACCGATTCTGTGAAACCAGGTCCGATCAGAAAGGAGATGGAATGAAGCTGAGATGTCCAAGACCTGGAGAGTGATGGTTGATGTTTTTGGATCGATCAGAACCTGGACATCAATCTCCCCTTCGACCTCCTCGATAGTGGCCACATAATTGAAGCTGGGCCCTAATTCTGCTAGGGCATGTGGCATGCTGTCCGAGGAAGGGTCTTCTTCTTGGATGACGATGGCTGAAGTAGAAGCCGAATAGACAGGTGCGGTGGGCAAGTTGTGCCCCTGGTTGTTTGCTTGAGAAACGGGCAGGCTTTGCCCCTGGTAAGCTGGAGTGGGCAAACTGTGCCCCTGAATGACTATTGCTGAGACGGGCAGGTTGTGCCCCTGGTTTGCTGATGCTGCATTAGGGAGATTGTCCCCTTGGTTGACTGAGATGGGCTGAATGTGCCCATGGTTAAAAATGGGTGCGAAGATTGAATCGACTGAAGGTGCCCCTTGCATGATGATGGGCTCTGGGATCGAAATAGTTGAGGATGCCCCTTGCAGGATGAGAGGTTCAAACTCTGAACTAGAGTTGATGGCATGAATAAACTGGAGAGGAGGCTTTTCTTGGCTGGTGAAAGCTGGATAGGCAGGAGGTGCCCCTTGCATTGCGGAGACTGGATCAACTGGAAATGCCCCTTGCAGGATGAGGGGTTCTGAAACTGGACTAGTTAGAGGTGCCCCTTGCCAACCTTGATTAGGAAACTGTGAGTTCCATCTTGGTCGTTGCTGTTGTTGCAGATGTCCATGCTGAGGGAGGAATAGTGCATCTTCGGTAGAGGTGACAAGATCATCTTCTTCCATTGGATGGGAGATGAGGACACTTCCGTTATCATTCTCGTATTCAACAGTAGGTTCTTCTTCCACTATCGGTTGAATTGGAGAAGCCTGATGAGGCCACCAAGGGGAGATCATCCCAGCCCTTATTCCGGCTTCGACTTGTTCCCCGGCGCGGATGAGTTGGCTGAAGTTCACATATGGATGTGAGGCAAGATATCCAGAGATACTTGGATTTGCCGAGTGGACGATCATGGAGATTTGCTCCTCGTCGTCGAGGGGAGCCTTCATTCTAGAGGCCATGGCCCGCCACCGTCCAACGTAAGCTAATAATGTTTCATCACTTCTTTGCCTGAGAGCTGCGAGGTCCGCTCTTCTGGGTGCCATGTTAAGATTGTATGCGAACCTGTTGACGAAAGCCTGGGAGAGCTGCTCCCAAGTCTTGATGCGATGACAGTCCAATGATGTATACCAGTCTAGGGCATCGTCTTTCAGAGATTTTTGAAACAAGCGGATGAGTGCTCCATCATTGCCCGCCACAGCGTTAAGCTCTCCACAGAAAGCTCGTAAGTGGTCTACAGGACACCCCGTCCCATCATATCTTTTAAATCTTGGTACCTGAAAGCCTTGAGGTGCCATTGCATCTGGAAAGGGACAGAGGTCCCTGAACTTAGTGGATGGAAGATCCACCCCTTGTTGCTTCTGCAACTTTCTCTTCATCTCTTGCATCTGCTCTCGGAGTTGTTTGATTTCAGATGGACCAGATGAAGGAGATCTTGTCCCTTGCCAGGATTGAGATGGCCCCCTTTCATAATAATTGGTGTCATTGATGCTCCTAAAATTCCTGCTTGAAGAAGGTTGGGCCTGGTAATTACTCCCATTGTGGGGACTTTGTTGGACTGGAGCTGAGAAGAGAGACTGCGAAGAAATCCCAGTCACAGGAAAATATTGAAATTGGTTGGAATTCCCATTGGGGAGAGATTGTTGGAATTGACTGGGATTCTAGGTTGTGGGATGTGACTGAAAATGACTCTTGTTTGCAGGAGGATGCTGGAAGAAATGCCCTGAGGTCGAGAGTTGTCCTGA
The DNA here is from genome assembly GCA_003013855.2 of Liriodendron chinense. Taxonomy (NCBI): domain Eukaryota; kingdom Viridiplantae; phylum Streptophyta; class Magnoliopsida; order Magnoliales; family Magnoliaceae; genus Liriodendron; species Liriodendron chinense. The sequence goes on from PVNU02002432.1 coordinate 451,719, forward strand.
TTGAGAACCTTCATTAGGAGGGTATCGAAAGTCCTGCGCCTGATAGTTGTGGTTGAGATGAACTGGAGGCTGGAAGAGATGCTTGTTGTGGTTGTTGAACTGGACCAGCTTGATTGCTGGCTGCTGAAGCCTGGGCTTGTGTGAATCGGAGAAGCATTTCCTGCATGGCCTTCATACTTTGTTGTAGCTCTTGGATGCCAGGAATTGACATAGATTCACTCGAGTTTAATAGTGGAGAGGAAGCCTCAGGTATAGGGAATGGAAGAGCCATGTCGATTTTGTATTGGATGTGGCAGGGTGATTTAGTTTGGAGGAGTAATGGTGGGAAGTATGCACTACTTTTTTTTTTGGGTTTTGGGATTTTCTATTTTTTTGTTTTGGGTAGAATGCTATGCAGATGAGATTGTATGAGGACTAATGACTTTCAAGTATAGGAGGGATTCCGTTTTTCAAGTCGGATCACGACTAGTGGGACTAGTTTATCCCCAGTGGAGTCGCCATTCTGTGGACCCTCGCCGATTTTCCCGCGCTCCCACACGACGTCCTTCTCCCTTCCCCTTTCCTTTCGGAAAAGAAGGAGATGATGATGCGTGAGTGCGAAATCGCCGTTTGTGCCACTGGCTTGCCTCGTTCTCGAGGGCTTCGTTTGGTTGTCATGTTAAGCTGGATGTGTTTAAGTGTGTTTATATAAGACCAGAGTCGCCACTAGCCAATTACTTCGAATCTACAGTCGGCTAGACCCTGTAGAAACGTTAGAGAAGGGAATCCGAAGATTCCTTCCTCTAAAATGACTCCTGTTGATCTGCGGCCAGAGATTCAAGGTAAGGGATCACGGTTACAGGGTGGGAAGAGGTTAAGCACCCCACACACTGCCCGTACCGAAGTACGGTCTCTACTTCACAGAATCGATCGGATACTTGAAAGTCTAGTTTAATCCTCGTATATTCTCATGGATGACATGATGCATGAATGCGGGTCTGAACAGTAAGAGTTTCTGATGGGCAGGTTCCAACAACGGGCAAGCCCAGAGCGTACGCTCGAACTGACAGGTGCTTTATGCGAGATGATGCATGCTGTGTGCTTGAATATTCAAAGTGCTTATAGTGATATGTACGTGAATGCAGGTCTGAACAGTAAGAGTTTCTGATGGGCAGGTTCCAACAACGGGCAAGCCCAGAGCATACGCTCGAACTGACAGGTGCTTAATATAAAGACATATGCAGTGTATTTGACGAATCAAAGTGCTTGCAGTGAAGCAGGGGGGTTGGAAGAAAAGTAAATGTTGCACTTATGCTAGATGCAAATGAGATGATGCTGGAAAATGAGTAGCTGGGTGGACGGAGGTGTCGCAAGGGTTGGCTTCGAGTGGCTGGATCAAGATTTAAATGGCTTGAGAGGCTTGGACCAGTAGTCAGGCAGGGCTGGACCAGGGCTAGGCTCTCCTCACTCGGGCTCTCCCTGGTGGAAAGATGGGCTAAAGGGGCGGAGAAGGGCTTGGAACGGACCCGGGCTGGATTGGAATGGATTGTGTGTTGAAATGGGAAGAGGCTAGGGGTATTTATAGCAGCAGAGCAGTGGCAGAAGTCGTAATTTTGTCCGGGCGGCCTGCCATGGGCCGCCCGTACGGCCGCTCCTCGGTTTCCAGCGAGTACGGCTGTTCCCTCGGGGCTGCTGTTGGACTCGCTGGTCGACTCAGTGAGTTGACTCAGTGGGTCGACTCGGTGGTTTGACTCGACGGGTTGACTCGACGGGTTGACTCGGTGTTTTGACTCGACGGGTTGACTCGACGGGTTGACTCAGCGAGCGTGGACAAGCGATTACAACTAAGATGCCCAGCGAGTATGGACGAGTGATTATATCTAAGTTTATGCTAAAGATAACTAGGGAAAGATAAATGGAGTTTGTTCTTTAATTTTGTGTGAAACCTCTTCTTATGTCGACTACCTCTTATATTTATAACCTTAATCAGAACTCTCTAGACTCCTAACTAACTTCAGCGGTTACGATTTCCAGATTTCTGAATCATCCTGAGACTTTATTATTTCTTTTCAATGCTTTAAATCCTTCAACATCCTCCTTAGCCGCTTCCGCTTCGAACGCTTTCTTCTCTTGTTAACATGCCCCCACCAGTTGCTTGTTGTTAGTGCACTTTTCTGTGGCATATTAGTGCACCTTAGTTGTCAATCACGTGCGTTCATGTGTTGTAATGTCAGTTGAGCCTTAACAAGCTGAAGACCAAAGATTCAAGTGGACAAGAAGCATCAATGAAGAAAAACAAGTAAAATAGATGCCTTAGTGACCCTAACCCTTAGAACTTTAAACAACCAAAACCTCTATATTACTTGGACCACATAGGCAAACTCTTAGTCATCTTCATTAGCCTTAGAACACTTAGAAAAACATGATAAATTAGGTTAATAAAAGAGGTGCAAGCTATTGTAAATAAACCAACTCAAACAATAGTTTTCGATTAGACTTTGATCTATCGGAGTTTTATCTTAATGGGACTTGGATTCACCAGAGACCAATTTGATCCATCGAACATACGTCCAGCAACGTTGTGAACTCTCTGGATAATTTTTCGATCTATTGAAGTGGAGTTTTCGATCCATTGAAGAATGTTTCGATCAATCGAACTGGATGTCCAGCAATTACATCAACTCTTTAGTTAGTTTTTCGATCCATCGAAGTAGGATCTTCGATCCATCGAAGGGTATCTCGATCCATCGGAGAATCGCAAATCTGCCCGGTTTTTTACCATTGAAAATTTATCGATAAAAGTGGGAGAGGTGATTCTTGGGCATAAGAGAGGGAGTTTAGTGATTTAGAAGCTACCATTGTTTGAGACCATTAGATGCTCTAATCCTAGCCCATTCAAGTCATTCTCCTTGTGATTCATCACAAGCATTGAGCATTCAAAGCTCAAATGAGAATGAACTTGTTCTCCCTTAATTTCTAAGAGTTTAGATACCTTGATCATAGGTAGAACCCTTGTCTAAATACATCCTAGGAATCCAATTAGGTGTTTTCCTCTAGAAAATCATTTCCTCTTAGTTGCAGAGGATTCACTACTTCTCATCACCTTGAACATCTCATGATGATCTCATGCAAGGAGATTGATTATTAGAGCTGAAGCATTGGCAACGCAGTGACAACAAGATTGAGGGAGCAAAGGGAGCTAATTGAAGCATGGGAGAGCGAGATCAAGCAAACTAAGCGGCGCATCAATGGGGCTCAAATCCAACAAGTAAAGTTGTCATTTGCATGAGTTTGTCAACTATTTTTTCATAAAGAATTGAGTGTAAAGTTTGAATTGCCAAACTCGATAGGTTCGGTTATAGGACCTGTTGGGGCTCAAATTTGCACCCATTGTAAAACAACATCTCGCGGTCCATCGACAACGATTTGAGTCAGATTTGAGATTGAAAAAACTCAGAAAGTGCCAGTGCAACCATAATCACTCGGTAGCGACCAAAATCGGTAAACAGCATTTCAGAGCAGAACCGGACGTGCGGGTCACCGTAAAATGATTCAAAACGTCCTAAAACCCTTACCTTGTAAGTTTCAAAGTTGCGCAATGCGTATCTTTCCCTGCGCACCTTGAAATGTGTTTCATCCCTGCTCGGAGCTAACCAAAAATGGTTCGTAAGCCTACAACTACCATTTTAGAGCGGAACTAGACATCCACACCACTTTCAAATGATCCGGAGTGCCCCAAAACCCTTAAATAACAAATTTGAATTCCGCACGGTACGTATTTCCATGTGCGCGCTCCTCAGAACAATGTTCCTATATGACGAGCCGACCCGGAGGTTCCAAATTAGGAAGTACCAAAATTGGAAACATCTAGACTTCCACACCCCATCTCGTTTATTCAGAAGGTCCATCCCATCCTAGAAGTGGCTTGACGACAGTGAGTGCATCCCTAGAAAAGGTAGCTGTCCTCTGGAGGTCTCCCGTCGGAGCTTGAAATCTTGAAATATTCTAAGTCTGGAAATTCACTCTCACAAAAGTCCAAAATCCGAAATTTGGCTAAGTAATGGAAAAAGTGAGAATTCTCAAGAGGGACATGCGCCTGGCCTCCACCACATGTGCCCGTACCCTATGTTCAAAAGAAATAGATGCGAACACTTTCCAGAAAACCGCCCAAAAAATCCACCGAAAAAGACATGCGCCCAGCCTGAAAACGGCATGCGCTTGGCCTGAAATGACATGCGATCGGATCCTTGCACTCACCACTTCTGCCCACCACATGCGCCTGGAAACACTCCAAAAACCCATGCCTCGGGAATTACCCGTCAGGTCGAACCCGAACCCGATTGCACTGCTATAAATAACAGGGCCACCTGATGACATTAAGCAAAAAATCACCTTCTTCTGACCTCAGAGTGACGTAAGGGGTACATGCGCTCACTCCGAAATCCCTCATTGGATGCCCTCGTCGAAAAGGGATTTCCTCACCGGAACCCAAAATTGCACTACTGTCGGATAGGTTTCCCTCGCCGGAAAGGAATTTTTCCCGTCGGAACCAAGTGCAGAGAAAAATCTTGAAATTCTCTAAGTGTTGGACCAATGCGTCGGCTTTCTCTCGTAGGGAAATGCGGAAATGCACTAAGTATTAGACCACATGCGCCCACCCTTTTTGGGGCAAAAAAAACTTGAAATTCACCAAGTACCAAAGGGACATGCGCCCACTATTTGGGGCCAGGTGCATGCGCAATACCACATGCGCCTGGAACTTTGAACCTTCTTCTTTCTTTGTGTACATAGGCCACATGCGCCCACCTCTCAACCACATGCACCCACTTCCCCTTTTGAAGAGTGACATGCGCCCACACCACCCCCTCGATGCGCTTGGACGCTGGTTGGAGGGGTGGAACTTCCATCGGGTGGCCTGCCTTCGATCGGGATCGGTCTTTGATCAAACCACCTCTCCTAGATGCACCTCGACGAGATCTATCCATCCCCCAAATCAGATTCTCCAACAGTCGGTGATAAATGACCCAAATCAGTGTTTTGGTAAAAAACAACCAACACTTAACCAATTTGGCAACTCCGAAAATCCTTCTGAAAGAGTAAAAAACGGCCGAAACAGAAGCGAATCGGGCAGAATTGGGCGGAGCCCGAGAGGGAAACTTCTTTTTTAAGGCATGATACACCATAATCATGCACCACGATGAGGTTATCCAATCTCAGGACCCTCGAGTACTCTAATCAAGTGGTCAACAGGTCCATTACTTAATTATTTTCAGCCCTGGGAAGTGCCCTGTCGGCTTGGAAATCGACTTACGCTAAGCGAATCGAAATGAGATCGCACTGTGACCCTTGTATACATAATCCACCCCTGTTCAAGGACGGTCATCGATGATATTCACCGAATTCCCTGATCAGGCCGTAAACAGGTCCATTACTTAGTCGTTTTCAGCCCTGGGAAGTGCCCTGTCGGCTCGAAAATTGACCTACGCTAAGCGAACTAAAATGCGATCGCACCGCAATCCTTGTTTACATAATCCACCCCTGTTCAAAGGCGGTCATCGATGATATTCACCGAATGCCCTGATTTGACCGCAAACAGGTCCACTACTCAGTCATTTTCAGCCCTGGGAAGTGCCCTGTTGGCTCGAAAATCGACTAATGCCAAATGAAAACAATCACGATCTCAAAGACGCTGAGGCAAAGCTAAAATGATCAGGCTATCAAACAGCCGAGTTAAGCATTTATGGGGCACCGATCCCCATTATTCATTAGAAATTGGCATATGTGAGTATCCATCGGACCCGACACTAAGCCACTTGTAGGCATTTGTAGACACCCCACCTTCGGCTACAATGTTGGTAGAGATAGCTGAATGAATGGAGGACCGTACCCCCAAATCCCATGTCCAAACTCAACCAAACTCACCCTTGTAAGCCCCAATCCATAGCCCAGCTCAAGCCTAAACCCAGTCAACTCACCCCTAAACATCAGCCCAAAAAACCTCCCACAAGAAAAACCAGTCAAAAAATCCCAAAAAATTCAAACTTGGTGAGTCAACCCGTTGAGTCAAATCACCGAGTTAACCCGCTAAGTCAACCCATCGAGTCAACTCACTGTGTCAACCCATCGCCCAAACCCAGTCAACTCACCGAGTTCCAAACCACAGCCTCATAGTAAGTCCGAACCCCGAACCTGGGGATTTTCTGCTTCAGGTTCGGAGGTCGTACACTCCGAACCCGAAGCAAATTGACCGTACGGGCGGCCCTCAGGGTGCCGCCCAAAAATATTTATGGGTTCTGCCACTCTCCGCTACTATAAATACTCCCCGCCCCTTCTCATTCAAGCATCCCTTAAGCCTTAGCGCAATCCCATTCGTTTCGAGCCCATCTCCACCCTTTAGCCCATTCCTCCACCAAGGAGAGCCCAAGTGAGGAGAGCCTAGCCCTGGTCCAGCCCAGCCTGACCCTGGTCTAAGTGTCCTAAGCCATCCAAGTCTTGATCTAGCCACTCGAAGTAAACCCTTGCGACACCTCCGTCCATCTAGCTACTCTTTACCAGTATCATCTCATTCGCATCTAGCATAAGTGCAACATTTACTTTTCTTCCAACCCCCCTGCTTCACTACGAGCACTTTGATTATTCAAACACACAACATTCATCCTGCATAAAGCACCTGTCAGTTCGAGCGTATGCTCTGGGCTTGCCTGTTAATGGAAACCTGCCCATCAAAAACTCTTACTGTTCAGACCTGCATGCATGCATCAGTCACTACAAGCACTTTGATCATTCAAACACACAGCATGCATCCTGCAAAAGCACCTGTCAATTGGAGCGTATGCTCTGGGCTTGCCTGTTAATGGGAACCTGCCCATCAGAAACTCTTACTGTTCAGACCTGCATTCATGCATCATATCATTCATGAGAATGTACGAGGATTATATCAGACTTTCAAGTATTAGTTCGATTCTGTGACGTAGAGACCGTACTTCAGTATGGGCATGTAGGGTGCTTAACCTCTTCACACCCTGTAACCGTGATCCCTTACCTCAAATCTTTGGCCACTGATCAAAAGGAGTCATTTTAGAGGAAGGAATCTTTGGACCCCCTTCTCTAACGTTTCTACGGGGTCTTGTTGACTGTAGATTCGAAGTAACTGGCTAGTGGCAACTCTGGTCTTATACAAACTCATCTAAACACATCCAGCTTAACACGACAACCAAACAAAGCCCTCGAGAACGAGGCAAGCCAGTGGCACAAACGATAATTCGCGTGCACGCACCCCTCCTCTTTTTCCGAAAGGAAAGGGAGAACGTTCGGGAGTGTGGAATGGTGAGCGTCCACAGAATGACGACTCTGCTGGGGAAATGCTAGTCCCACTAGTCGTGATCCAACTTGAAAAATGGAATCCCTCCTATACTTGAAAGTCATTAGTGCTCCTACAATCTCATTTACATAGCATTCTACCCCAAAAAAATAGAAAATCCCAAAACCTAAAAAAGAGTAGAGTATAAGTCCTCACCATTACGCCTCCTCGGGCTCAACGTATTCGGAAACAACTTCCCTTCCACAGCATAATTCGCACTCGGGCTCAGCAAGCCATGTCCGACCACGAAGTGGAAACTCACCTCTTCCCCACCCTCGAGATGGCTGAAGCGCAACCTCCAGCACAACAACCAATTGAGAATACGCCAATCATACAAGAATTGGCACAAGGAATGAGAACAATGGCCCAGTTCAGCAACAGCCAACAACCAAGCTGGCCCAGTTCAGCAATCTCAGCAGCCATGCCGGGTCCTTCCGGCCTCCAGTTCAAATCAAGCACAACCATCGGAGTCTGCCCAGGACTACCAACAACAGCCATCTTAGCCCTTCGCTATGGGGCATCTTCCTCAGTATCTTCTTGTGACAACAAGACCGTCTCAGAATGTTCCTGTCGCAGGAACTTCTAGTCAGCTTCCAGTCAATCTTGCAAATAACAATCTCAGTAGATTTCAGCATGTCCTCGCCGATGGAACCCCTTTTCTTTCTCAACATATCCCCACCAATGGGACTTTTACTCAATTTCAACACATCCCCGCTGGTGGGATTTCAATTCAATTTCCAGCAACAGTGGCGAATACCCAACAAGGGGGTCACTTCCCAGCATCTCAGCCTCCTACAAATAGGAACACTTTTCAAATTCCAGCACATCCCCGCCGATAGGATTCCAGTTAATTTTCAGCAATCTTCAATTCAGCAAACTCCAGTTAATTTTCAGCAATCTCCAGTTAATTTTCAGCAAGTTCCAGTTCAACCTTTAGTACAGTCTCCAGTTCAATTACAGTCATCTCAAGCACAAGTTCATCAGAATCCAGTTCAGTCATCAAATCAATTTCAGCAACCCACGATTGCTTTTCGCAAGCCCATAGGATCGATGACATCAACCACTATGCAGAAGAAGAACGTGCCTTACTTCGAGAGGCACCAGTCATTCGAACAGATCATGCAGGACTGGACGAGTTGCGGGAGCAGTTCCAGATCTTATAAAATCAACTTCAGCGACAACAAGGAATCGATCTACCTTCTACCAAGTTCAGAGACTTGTGTCCTTTCCCAGATGCTCAGATATCTCAAATCTTTGAGGTACCAAAATTCAAAAGATACAACGGCAGTTGTTGTCCCATAGCACATCTCAAGGCCTTCTGTGGAGAGCTGAGTGCAATCTCAGGAAATGAAGGGGCCCTCATTCGCTTATTCCAAAAATCTCTGAAGGGCGATGCCCTAGATTGGTACACATCATTGGACTGCCATCGCATCAAGATTTGGGAACAACTTTCCCAGGCTTTCGTCGACAGATTCGCGTACAATCTCAACATGGTACCTAGAAGAGCCGACCTCGCGGTTCTCAGGCAAAGGAGTGATGAAATGCTATCAGCTTATGTGGGACGTTGGCGAGTTATGGCAGCCAGAATGCGGAACACCTATCGACGACGAAGAACAAATCTCCATGATTGTTCATTCAACATATCATGGCATATCTGGATATCATCTTGCATCCATATGTGAATTTCTCACAGTTGATCTGTGCTCGAGAGCAAGTCGAAGCAGGAATCCGTGCTGAGACAATCTCCCTATGGCCTCATCAAGCTACTCCAATCAAACGGAACAGAGTGGAAGGAAGACCTATCGGGTATGGGAATGGAAACCGCAGCAGTTCCCCTCCTCGCCCAACAGAGGTAAACAACATCATCGCCACTGCTCAGAGCAACCTATATGCTCCCCCACAGGGACATCAACAATATCAACAGAATCAGGCTCAGCATCAACCTCAGCGGTATCAGCCACAACCGAATCCTCAACCACAGCCACAACCACCTCGACAGTAGCAGCAGTTCAGGGGGAACGGCCAATACTCATATCAGAATAGGCAAAATTACAAGGAGCTCAGGAAATTCACTCCTCTCACTCAACCACTCAGTCAAGTCATGGCTATGCTAGTACAGAAGCAGTTACTCACTCTGATGGCACCCAGGCCTCCTCCTCATCCTCTGCCTCTGAACTACCGAGAAAATGAGTATTGTGCTTACCATCAGGGCGTGGTCACACCACTGATCGATGCCTAACTCTGAAGAATGCCATACAGGATCTGATTGACGACCGAAAGATCGTTATCTCGGTCCCTAGAACTTCTCCAGCAGTTTCCACCAATATCCTTCAGAATCCTTTGCCTCAGCATTCGACGGACCCCAGTTCGTCTCGTGGCCCCGCCGTCAACAGCATAGAAAAAGGAGAGCGTCTCGATCGCTTCTTCTCCCCTATCCAGTCTATTCATGCTTACACTTATGGGCTAACAAATCCTCCTCTGATCTTGCAAGGGACAAACCCCTTTCCTCCTTCAGTCTCCGAGCCGTTAGTACTCGAAGGAGCACCTTCATATGATGCACCCATTGTTTAAGGGCCACCTTATAGCCATTCATATTGGGAGCCGGTCATCCTGAAGGAGTACAGTCATACATCGAGCCCGCATACGAACCTGTCATTTTGCAAGGGGCAATTTCAGCTCAGAAACAATCCTGATCCGCAAGGGAGGGATCATACTCATCAGTAGCAAGAGCCCATTGTCTTGAAAGGAGCTCCTCCTGTCGAGCCAGTCATACACTGCAAGGGGCAAGTCCTGGAGGCGTGTCAATCACACTACGACAGCTGGGATGAACAGAGAAGCCCCCTGCCATATCAAGAGGACCAGTGTTCATCCCGTGGGAGCCTCCTGCTCCAGGAACAGTCAAGCCAGGACCGCAACCTTATGTGATCTATGAAGACAGGCCTTGATATTTTCCCTTTAGCACAGGCAACAATGTAGTCCTCAAGGCAAAAGCTCCATACGAGGAAGATCTGGTATTCACACCAGCACCGTTACAAGAACCGGTGGTCCTAGAAGGCAAAGGTGAGAAAAATTATAAAGAGGTCCCTATGACACTATCCAGAATGTGTGGAGGTGGGAAACATGAACCCCAATGGGCGTTGCATCCGAAGAGATAGTCAGAATAGAGGAGATCCCAAAGACGCTCTCAGAGGCCTCGGCAACAAAAACGAAGCCGCATACGATGTGGCGACTCAGCTCAAGTCAATCCCTGCTCAAATCTCGGTATGGGAGCTACTCTGCACATCGCGCATACACCAGGAATGTTTGCCAAAACCCTGAGCGATGCTCATGTCTCCTCCGATACAGCACCGAAAATGATAGCATTGATGATCGGACAACTCCTGGCTCCGCGCGCCATCACCTTCACAGATAATGAGCTGCCACCAGAAGGATGCGACCATGGGTGATCCCTTAACATAGCCTTACGATACAAAAACCTCTGTGTCCTGCTGGTCCTTATCGATAACGGCTCAAGCTTAAACGTCTGCCCACTCAAGACTATGGAACGTCTGGGAATCATTCCCTCTTCATTTTGACCCAGCACCATATGCGTCAGAGCATTCGACAACACCCGCTGATCAGTGGAAGGGAAGGTCGACATAGAGGTACATATAGGTCCAGAAATCTCCACTATCACATTTCAAATCCTGGATATATCAGCCTCTTTCAAGCATGTTACTCGGACGGCCTTGGCTGCACAAGGTTGGAGCTGTGCCATCAACCCTGCATCAACGGGTAAAGTATATCTATGGAAATCAAGTGATCTTATCCATGTAGAGAAGGATCTCATCATTCCTTCCAATGCTACTGCCACTAAACCAGATATCCCTGTCATCGATATCCAACACTCTGAAGAAGACGTCCCGTTTCATAGTTTCAAGTTCGAGACTGTGAACGCTATCGCCAACCCGAAACCGATAAAGGTGAACCGTGTCTTTCCACCAGTAGAACGTCTGAGCCTCAAGTATCGTATGAAGAATCATTTCAATGACCGGACAGATACCGCTGGTATATAATCAACGCAAATGGGGGCTCGGGTACAGGGCAATCCTCATGGACAAAAGAAAGAAGAAATTTCCGTTGCTCTCCCATTCCATTCATCAAGCCAGGAGAACCTTGCAAAGATCCAAGAGGGAACCAACCGACTACACTACACAAAGGCCTCCCAATGAGCCTAGCTTGGGCCATGTGGCCCCCCATTCGATGGGACCGGATTCTTGAACCATCTAAGCTTCCGAAAGAAAAAGGAAAGGATGAAGACAAAGAAGAAAGTCAAATACAACAGCGTCAGGACCAGGGTACTCTGATACCTGCTCCTAACCAGGAGCACAACTTGCCCACTTCAATTCCAGCCAACCAGGGGCACAACTGGCCCATCTCAGCATCAATCAACAAGGGGCATGACTTGCCCATCTCTGCAAAATCAACATCATCAATCATCAGCCAGGGGCAAAAGCAGCCCATCCATTGGACCAAGAAATGGAAATGGCCAGCCTTGGATTGGTCCGATGTCTAAATTTCGTAACTCGTCTCTCGCTGTGGAACCAAATGAACTGCAATGTGAGGTAAGTGATCCGGGAGGGACTGAGTGTGACTCAGATCTCGAACTCAACCAGTAAGAAATCATGGTCATTGGGCCAAACTGTGATTCTTCGCCCAAATCATCAACCCCCACCTCTCCAGGGGAAGGAGTGTGGAGTCTTGAATGGTCATCTGTTCCCCTAACTTCTGAATCACCCAGAGAGTCATTTAAGGGCTTTGGCTTCCAAAAAAAAAACGTCGGTTTAAGCAACGAGCGGAACTTTGGGACAAGCTGGGATCAATCATGGTCTGCAATGCCCACTTGTTTAAAGTCCCGAGAATTTCAAAAATCCAAAAAAATAAAAAACTTTCAAAAGCCAAAAACATCTAGCATTTTCATTCCAGAAAATTCTCAAAAACCCAAAAACATTTCTTTTCCTGCATTCAATAATGTGCTAAGTTTGTCTAAAGAGACGCATGAGTTTGAAGTCGAATCATATGATTTTGACATCAAATTAGACTTCGAGCTCATAGGGTCTGGACGAAGCTCAGGATGAGGAAGATGATGATCCGGCTCCCGAACTAGAGGATCTCCTCAAAAAGTTTGAATCTAAAGCCAATGTCGTAGCTGATGATTTTGAGATATAAACTTGGGGACACCTGAGATCCCTAGGGCAGTACGCATTGGAAAATCGTTACCACCAGAGATGAAGCAGAGAATGATATAGTTCCTAGCTCCAAGGTTGTCTAACTATACGTTCTCATATGAAGACATGGCCGGGGCTCGATGAAGAGCTCGTTGTACACCATCTGTCAACCAAGCCGGATATGAAACTAGTGAAGCAGAAACTTTGAAGAATGAAGCCAGAATGGGCTCTGAAAGTCCGAGATAAAGTCATCAAGCAGTACAATGCGGGATTCATGGTAGTCTCCAACTACCCTGAATGGCTCGCCAACATCGTACCAGTACCGAAGAAGGATGGCAAGGTTTGAATGTCCATTGACTTCCGAGATCTCAACAAAGCTAGTCCTAAAGATGACTTCCCTTTGCCGCATATCGACACTCTGGTTGACAACACTGCTGGGTACAAGGTCTTCTCATTCATGGACAGGTTCTCAAGCTACAATCAGATCAAGATGGTTGTCGAAGATCGTGAGAAGACATCGTTTATCACTCCTTGGGGAACCTTCTGTTACAGGGTAATGCCGTTCGGTCTAAAGAACATAGGAGCAACATATCAGCGAGCAATGACAGCATTATTCCACGACATGATGAACAGAGAGCTCGAAGTATATGTGGACGATATGATCGTCAAATCTCGCACGATTGAAGGACACTTTGAAGATCTGAAGTTATTCAACAGATTAGAAAAATACAAGCTTCGCCTCAATCCTCAGAAATGTGTCTTCGGTGCAATGGGAGGCAAGCTCCTTGGCTTCATGGTAAGCGAGGATGGCATCAGGGTCGACGAAATCAAAACCAGAGCAATCATCGAGATGCCCCGGCCCTCCTAGAACAGAGAAAGAAATTTATGGCTTCCTTGGCAGAATTCAATACATCAGTCGCTTCATCGCACAGCTCACACCTATCTGTGAACCCATATTCAAGCTCCTTCAGAAGAATGTTCCAAAAGAATGGAATGACGATTGCCAAGTTGCCTTCGATCGCATCAAGAAGTATCTCATGAATCCTCCAGTTCTAGTATCGCCCACTCCCGGACGACCACTATTGTTATGCATCTCAATAGCAGCAGAAGTCATTGGCTGTGTTCTCGGCCAGCACGACGAGACAGGGAAGAAGGAACAAGCTGATATACTATTTGAGCCAAAAGTTCACCGACTACGAGACTAGGTATTCCCCAATCGAGAAGACGTGCCTCGCCCTAGTCTGGGAAAATTAGCTACTCTGTCAATACATGATTGCGTTTCCTATTCTCCTACTCACTCATATGGATCTGCTCAAGTACCTGTTCGAGAAACTGGCACTCACTGGAAGGATAGCTAAATGGCAGCTACTCCTATCTGAATTCGACATCACCTATGTCACTCAGAAGGCAATCAAGGGGCAGGCCCCCCCCAATCATCTTACCGCTCACTCTCTCCTAGATTATCAATCGCTCAAGACTTTCTTCCCTGATGAAGATATCTTGCTTATCGAAGGTGAAGAAAAGAAGAAGAAAGATGAGTGGACGTTATTCTTCGACGGCACAGCAAATTCTAAAAGAAGTGGTATCGGAGCAATCCTCTACTCTCCAGATGATGTCCCTATTCCTATCTCAAGGTGCATAGCATTCGAGTGCACCAACAACATGGCAGAATATGAAGCATGCATCGCTGGCTTAAGGGAAGCCATAATCTTGGGCGTCAAGAAGCTACGAGTGTTTGGAGACTCACAGATTATCATCAATCAGACCAATGGCGAATGAAAAACCAAGTACGAGAAGTTGATACCATATCATATGTATCTTGAAAATCTGATCGAAGAATTCAAAAAAATCACCTTCTCATACATGCCTAGAGCCAAGAATCAGTTTGCAGATGCTCTCGCTACACTAGCATCAATGCTCGAGATCCCGAAAGGAGCTTCGGAATGGGAGTTCACAGTCGAAACTCAAGATGAACCTGCTTTTTACCTGCAAATAGAAGAAGCCGAAGCTGTCCCTGACAAACCCTGGTATGTCGACATCAAGCAATATCTCGAAACCCAGGAATATCCCGAGTCAGCAACATCAACAGATCGCCGAACCATCCAGCGTTTGACCGGCCAGTTCACCATCAGTGGCGAAGTTCTTTATAAGCGATCCTATAATCACGTCCTCCTTCGATACGTCGACGAAACAGAAGCTGCAAAGATCATGAAAGAAGTACATGAAGGAATCTGTGGCCCACACATGAACGGGCACATGATGGCAAAGAAGATTCTACAACTCGGCTACTATTGGCTTACCATGGAGACAGACTGCTGCCAACACTTCAGAAAATGCTTCAAGTGTCAGGAGCATGCGAACCAAATTCATGCCCCATCATCAGAATTATACAACCTGACGACTCCCTGGCCCTTCTCTATGTGGGGACTCGACATCATTGGCAAGATTAGTCCCGAAGCATCAAACGGTCATGAGTATATACTTGTGGCAATCGACTACTTCACCAAGTGGGTAGAAGCAGCCTCCTACACCACGATTGCAGCATCCCAGGTGATCAAATTCATGAAGAACAACATCATATGCCTGGTATGGGATCCCCAATGCCATTATCATAGATAATGGGACCCCGTTTGTCAACAAGAGGATGGATGACTTCCACACCAAGTTCAAGATTCAGCGTCATCGATCAAGCCCCTACCGTCCTCCGATGAATGGAGGGTAGAAGCCGCAAACAAGACTAATCGTCAGGATACTCGAGAAGATGGTCGTGACCTATCGAGATTGGTCAGATATGCTTGTTGAGCTCTTAATTGTGCATATTCTAACCCCAATTCATCACTCATTGTGCATAGTTTCTTGGTTTAAAGACTAATCTAATGCATGGATTTGTGATTGTAGGAATAAGAGAGAGGATTTATCAAATGAAGGCTTAAAGATACTATTTACAAGCATCGAAGATCACAAGACTAAGCATGAAAGGGTGGAAGAAAGAAGCAAAGGAGAGAAGAAAAGAAGACAGGAGAGATACACTCAAGACCTGTCGTCCGACTGGTCCGAGCACTTGAGAGAAGAACCTTTATGTTGCAAAAGTCACTGGATCAGTTGAGATCGGTCGTACGACCGGTCGCTCGTCACTCAGATCGGTCGCCCGACTGGTCGGGCGTTCAACAGAAGAAGATGAAAACTCACTCGACAGTTTTCATGGTTTTGAGACCGGTCGTGCGACTGGTTGTCCACAGGCTCAGACCGGTCGTGCGACCGGTTGTTAGCGTAACAGCTTGTGCGGGAAAGCTCCGATTTTCTCTACGCAATTGCGTAATTCCTTGCGAAATCTAGAATCTTCCGCGTCAATCTATAAAAGGGACTTTTCCTCTTTATACTAGGGCATGCTAGGACGTGGGGATCATCAAGGAAGCTTAGGAGACGGATTCTACTTCAATTTTTCCTAGTTTTTCTTTCAGTTTTAGTAGTTTTTATGTTTTTGAGGCTTCTAGTTCAAGGATGTTAGAGATAAACTAAAACCTCTAAGCTAGGGCTTAGAGGTGAAGCTTTTGATTTGTTTTTAATGGATTGATGCAACCTAGGTTTCCTTTTTATGTTTTAATTGAAGAATTTAGTTCAATATGAGTTTGAATCAAGTACTAGTTTGGTTTTGCTTTGATCTCTTGACGACTCCTGGCTCATGTGATTCTTAGTGATTCTAAACTTAGTAGCTTATCTTATGAGCATTGGTTATGCTTGTGTAGTTCATTGATCTATCATTGACTCCGGGCATAGTAGACCCTTTGATTGCCTTGTGTACAATGGGCTGATCTTCATGTGGGAACTCATTTAACTAAAGTTCTTATCTTTTGTTATAATTTAAAATAGTTGTTTACTGATTGATTTTGATTTAATTAGAATTCTAATCATTGGCTATAATCAGGTCCAGTGACAAGATTTAATGAAAGCTATGGTTATGAATCTCAACTAGATTGGAAATAGGCTTGGCCTACACAATTGAGTGTGCCCAAAGCTTAAGCATTGTTGTGGGAATCGAATCAATGAATAAGCAACTGTTTTAAATAATTGTTGATTGAACCGCTCTATATTCCGATCGGATAGAGATATGAATTCGATTCCGATAGAGTTTTGTGAGACCTAGTTGTGTTGATGCATTGAAACTTATCAAAAGTGGATCCTTGGCGCTCTAGTGCCTTTTTAGATTGATATTACCTTACATATTCACTGTTTAAACTCAATTCATTATTTTTCAACTTTAGTTCTTAATAGGATCTTAATTATTAGTTATTTTAGACAAATTCTGAGAATACCCATATATCAATCTCTGTGGGAACGATACTCGGTCTTTTCGAATTATTACTACTTCGTAACCCTACACTTGGGGAGTGAACAAGTTTTTGGCGCCGCTGCCAGGGATTTCTATGCGGCATTTTTAGAATTTTCTGAGATAGCTTTTAGTTGAGATTGTGTTAAGATAGGTTTAGGATTTGTTTTGCTTTCTAGGCTAAATTTTCTTTTAATATCAGAATACTAACTTAGTTTCTTTTTATTTTTGCAGGATTCTAACATAGATCTACAATTCAGGGATTTTTAGAAAGTTGAAGAAGAAGTAGGCATCTTAAGTTCTCAAATCAGGTTTTATCCTTCTAAACTTACTCTTCTTCTTCTCCTATTCATTCCTATCATATTCATCTCTTGTAGAGGGGGTGGAGACTCCTTTTTGGATCTCTGATAGGTAGGCCTTATGCCACCTGGATTCCTATTGGTCAGCTCTGCCGTCTTGGATCACCTTGTGCTCAGAGATTTCTCTTCTCACTTCTACTCCTCTTTCTTCTTTTTCTGCACTTTTCTGAAAAGACTCAAAGAGTGGGTGGGGAGTTCTCTAAACGCTTATTGACCTAAGAGAAATCGGTCTCTATCCTTGCTTCTGGCTCAGCCATTGCAAGACACCTTGTACTTCGGTCTTAGAGAGGAGTAAAGGAAGGAAGGAAGAATTCTTTTGTGTTTCATTCTTTTAGGATTTGCATGCCACATTGGGCTCGGGATTCTAATAACCGACTCATTCGTGACGGAGTAATTGTTGAAGGGATTGATAGAGAGCCTTGTGCTAGAAAACGTCAAAATTTTTCTGAAATTACTAGAGAGATGACTGAAAATCAACCAAATCAAGGGGCTAATCAACATTAAAATCAAGCCCAAAACCTTACTGAATTGGATGAGAATGAAGTGGGGGCTGTACCTCAAGCTAGAACTTTATGTGACTATTTACAACCAGCTAGGACGAGTACTTCCTCTTGCATAATTTTCCCTCACAATGTGGGAAATATTGATTTTAAATCGGGGTTGATCCAACTTCTTCCTAGATTCCATGGACTCGACTCCGAAAGTGCTTATCTACACATTAAGGAGTTTGAAGAGGTTATTGCCACAATAAACTTTGACAATGTAACCAAGGACACTGTAAAACTCAAATTATTCCCTTTTACCTTGAAAGATAAGGCCAAATCATGGCTACATTCTTTAAGGCCAAGGTCTATTGGGACATGGGCTGAGATGACTCGGGAGCTTCTATAACAATTCTTCCCTACTCATTGAACCAATGCACTAAGAAGGGCCATAATGAATTTCGCCCAAAAGGAAGATGAAGCCTTTTTCCAATGTTGGGAAAGGTATAATCAGCTTTTAAACGCATGCCCACATCATGGCTACGAACGATGGAGGTTGATTAGTTTCTTCTATGATGGATTAAACTCAACCATGCGCCAATTTGTGGAGATGATGTGCAATGGGGAGTTCATGAACAAGGAAATGGAGGAAGCTTGGGACTATTTTGACATGTTGGCTGAAAACACACAATCATGGGATACATCTAAGCTGACAAGTTCAAAACAACCCCAAGCCAAGGAAAAGGGAGAAATTTACATTTTAAATGAGAAAGATGATCTAGGTTCTAGAGTGGCTAATCTCACACGAAAGGTCGAGGAGATGGAATTAAGGAAAGTAGGCACAACCGAACAAAAGGGGACTGTTGAAACTATTTGTGGAATTTATGCTTCCAATGTGCATCAAACGCCGAATTGTCCAACAATTTATGCGTTTCGAGAACTTCTATATGAACAATCAAATGCTTTGAATAGTTATCAATGACCTTTTAGTACTCCAAATCCAAACACGAACAATTCTAGTTGGAAGAAACAACCCTAACTTCAATTGGGCAAATGGAACCAACCAAAGTAATCCTCAAAAGGGGCCCCCAATGCAACTTCCTATGGCCCCACCTCAAATGCCTATAGAGGATACATTGAAAGCATTCATGGAAGGTCAAGCTCAAATAAATCAATCAAACCATACGATAATGCTTGAGCTTAAAAATTCGGTGGAGGAAATCAAGGCTCGCTTAAACGCAAGGGAATGAATTCTTCCGGCCCAACCCCTACCAAATTCGAAATCACAATGCGAAATAAGCATGCCTAGTTCCTCTAACCAACACATAGAACATGCTATGGCCATCACCACTCTTAGAAGTGGTAAAATTATTGAAACATTTGACCCGGTGAAGGTCTCACAGCCTAATGATCCAGTATCTTCCAATAAGGATGATGGACCTAGTACCGCCATGAATGAAAAAGAGCCATTGAAAGAATATAGACACATTGCTCCATTTCCTCAACGCTTGATTTCAACCATACCTCAAGATAAATATCAGGAATGTTTGGAGGTTTTTAAGCAAGTCAAAATCAACATCCCATTGTTGATGCCATTAAACAAATACCGTCATATGCTAAATTTTTAAAAGACCTTTCCACGGTGAAAAGAAAAATACATGTGCAAAAGAAGGCATTTTTGACAGAGAATGTAAGTGCCATTATAAATCACGTGATGCCTAAGAAATACAAAGACCCTAGTTGTCCGACAATATCATGCGTAATTGGAGACTACAGGGTGAAACATGCTTTACTCGATCTAGGGGCAAGTGTGAATTTAATCCCCTTTTTGGTCTATGAACAATTGGGTTTGGGTGAATTAAAACCCACCAAAACCACATTACAACTCGCTGACGGATCAATTCGTATTCCGAGAGGGGTGATTGAGGACGTTCTTGTCCAAGTTGACAAGGTCTACTACCCGGTGGACTTTATTGTCTTGAACACACAACCCATGGTTAATATTGGCCCTCAAATTCCTGTCATACTTGGCCGCCCATTCCTAGCTACATCAAACGCTATTATAAATTGTAGGAGTGGGGTCATACAAATGTCTTTTGGCAATATGACGATTGAGTTAAATGCTTTCAATATTGACAACCAACAAGAGGATGAAGATGAGGAGGTCCACGAAATAAACATGATTAATTATATTGTGGAAGATGAGTCCCTCTCACCTTTTTACTTCGGTCACTTATGCAAAGACGTGACTTATCCCCTTGATAAAAATGATGATGAGTTAGGGGATATGGTCACACCTTTAGAGTCGGTATCGGCATATGACGTTAGCCTAGAGAAGGATGTGGAAACAACACTTTGTTGTGCTGAGAAATCAATTCATATTTCCACACCTCTGTGGATCATGCATACCGAACTCCACCAACCCTGGCATGATCCATACTTGCAATATCAATGCCTAGAAAAATCTGAATGGCAGACATATGTTTTCTGACAAATATGATGTTGTCTCCTTGTATACATGTGATGAACACATTAAGGAACCCGCTGAAATTCCTTTTTGGGATTTTCTGTGGCTTATCGGGATCACTCACGCACATGTATATTGTAAAGCAGGATATTGGATGACTTTACTGCGAAACCTTTTGATCCATCTAATGATTCTACTTGACTTTATGCTTTTGGATGAGTTGTTGAGATTAACCTCCTAGTCTGACGAAGGATGATTTTAAATGGTTTTCCTAGAATGATATCCCATTAGGATTTGCTTTGATCAGTCGATTTAGTTGTGAAGTAATTCATCTCCAAATGCTAATCTTGCCATATTCCTCAGGTGACATCTCTCTTTCTCACTCCCTTTTATTTTGTCATTTCTCTCATGTGTGGCATTCATGACATATTTTCTTACATTGAGGACAATGTAAAGTTTTAGTTGGGGGGTGAGAGATTCCTTAGCTGAATCTGCTAGCTTTTGTGACATTTCGAGCAATGATGTAGAAATTTTCAATTTTTCTTAAATTCAAGACTCTTTTGGAAAACTTTGTTTATATACATTCGAGACGATGTGAGTATAAGAAGAAGAGATAAGAAGTGAGTGAGGTTGCAAGCTTTGAACTTTTCTTAATATAATGGTTTTATATGTGAATTCCCTATTTATATAATTGATAGAAAATTTGAACACTTTTACACCTAGTTCACATTACACGATTTTCATGATTTGAAAGGGTTATGTGATTTGTGGATTAACTAGACCTTGGGTTAAGGTGTTGAGAAACCAAGCCGGGGTACTTTGTCCATCCTTGTCCATGGAAAAATAACGAAAGATATGGATTTCTAAAAATATTATCTAATTTAAAAGAAAAAGGAAAAGGAAGGATGAAATTGGGAATGATGGAAAAATGGTGGAAATTCTGAAAAGGGCTACTTATTACCAACCGGGGGATGGTCTACCCGTAACCAAAGCCGGAAATGGGACGTAGTGTGAAGGCTGTCGGAAGGACAGTAAGGAAAATTCCTGTCATAGGCTTATTGTTGCTCTATACACCTTGAGATCTATAGTTTAGTTGATCTATGAAGAAGATGATCCCATAAACTCATGAGATGAACTTTCACTATGCACACTAGGTTGAATTTGTTCAAGCTCTTCTATTCATCAATCAATCAGCGGGAATTTCATATAAACACTTATTATGTTTTGAGAGTTTAAGGTTTCACCCTCTATCACCTAATTTTTCTGATTTTTAAGCTTGTGTGTCTTGGGATGTACAGAAGAATAGTTTCTGAAGGAGAGTTGGGTTTTGGAGAATGAAACTTGTTTCACGCATGTTTTGCTCGGGACTAGCAAAATGCTGGTTGGGGGGTGTGTTGAGCTCTTAATTGTGCATATTCTAACCCCAATTCATCACTCATTGTGCATAGTTTCTTGGTTTAAAGACTAATCTAATGCATGGATTTGTGATTGTAGGAATAAGAGAGAGGATTTATCAAATGAAGGCTTAAAGATACTATTTACAAGCATCGATGATCACAAGACTAAGCATGAAAGGGTGGAAGAAAGAAGCAAAGGAGAGAAGAAAAGAAGACAGGAGAAATACACTCAAGACCGGTCGTCCATAGCCAGGATCGGTCGTCCGACCTGGTCCGAGCACTTAAGAGAAGAACCTTTGTGTTGCAAAAGTCACTGGATCAGTTGAGACCAGTCGTACGACCGGTCGTTCGTCACTCAGACCGGTTGCCCGACTGGTCAGGCGTTCAATAGAAGAAGATGAAAACTCACTGGACAGTTTTTGTGGTTTTAAGACTAGTCGTGTGATCGGTCGTCCACAGGCTCAGACCGGTCATGCGACTGGTCGTCAGTGTAACAGCTTGTGCGGGAAAGATCCAATTTTCTCTGCGCAATTGCGTAATTCCTTGCGCAATCTGGAATCTTCCACGCCAATCTATAAAAGGGACTTCTCCTCTTCATACCAGGGCATGCTAGGACGTAGGGATCATCAAGGAAGCTTAGGAGACAGATTCTACTTCAAGTTTTCCTAGTTTTTCTTTCAGTTTTAGTAGTTTTTATGTTTTTGAGGCTTCTAGTTCAAGGATGTTAGAGATGAACTAAAACCTCTTAGCTAGGGCTAAGAGGTGAAGCTTTTGATTTATTTTTAATGGATTGATGCAACCTAGGTTTCCTTTTTATGTTTTAATTGAAGAATTTAGTTCAATATGAGTTTGAATCAAGTACTAGTTTGGTTTTGCTTTGATCTCTTGATGACTCCGGGCTCATGTGATTCTTAGTGATTCTAAACTTAGTAGCTTATCTTCTGAGCATTGGTTATACTTGTGTAGTTCATTGATCTATCATTGACTTCAGGGCATGGTAGACCCTTTGATTGCCTTGTGTACAATGGGCTGATCTTCATGTGAGAACTCATTTTGAAGGGGCTAACTTTGTGGTTCAATGGTGTAGGATTATAGATCGAGGTTCAAATTTTGTGTAAACTCGTAGTCATATGAGTATAATGGCTTGTCCAAATTTGAGAAGTGATTGATGGTGAGAAGTGGGTAAATTAAAAGGTTCAGATTTAAAAAGAGTTAGTAACTCGTTAATTTCTATAACGGGATAACTTCGCGCATAAGAAAGAGGCTTATCAAGGTGGGGCAATCAAATCATACTATTGGTTCATGATAAAGATGATCCAAGTCACTCATATGAAGAGAAATATTCGACTACGACTAACCATCTACTTTCCTCACTCGATGGACATGAAAATAAAGGGTTAAGGGGCTGATTTGCTAATTGGACCACTTCTATTATGATTTAAGAGCTGAAATTTGACGTGTATGGTTAATATGTGCCCAAAAGCTTAGATACAGGGTTTTGCGTGAAAGTGATCGTCAGAAACTATAATACTTAAAAATGACATCTTAACTTAAGTTTAACTAATGGCATTTTCGTAATTATCTGAAAAGTGCATGATTTTTTAAATCTGATTTTTTTACGATGTTTATGGGATCATTCTAAGCAACTTTTGTAAAGGGTCCCCTTTCGGATCTCCTACGGATGTCCCGTTATTCACAAGTCAATGGTAAATGTAGGATAATTAATAAAAAAATAAATTAAAAATGAATTTTCAAAAATTTTGAAATAAATCTAAAAAATCTGGGACGTTACAGACTAAATAGGGGAGAAGAAGTGATCGAGACCCTCTCCTTCTTCTATGTTGTTGACGGCAGGGCCACGAGACGAACTGGGTCCGTTGGATGCTGAGGCAGAGGATTTTGAAGGATGTTGGTAGGAGCTGTTGGAGGAGTTCTATGGACCCGAGCTGACGATCTTGTGGTCATCAATAAGATTTTGTATTGCGTTCTTCAGAGTCATGCATCGATCAGTGGTGTGGCCACTCCCTTGATGGTAGGCATAATATCCATCTTCTCAGAAGTTCAAAGGCAGAGGATTTGGAGGAGGCTTAGGGTGCCATTAGACTGAGTAACTGCTTTTATACCAGCATAGCCATGACTTGACTGAGTGGCTGAGTGAGAGGAGTGAATTTCCTGAACTCCCTGTAATTCTGCCTATTCTGATATGAGTATTGGCTGTTCCCCCTGAATTGCTGCTACTGTCAGGGTGGTTGTGGCTGTGGTTGAGGATTTGGTTGTGGTAGGGGTGGCTGTGGCTGATACCTCTGAGGATGCTGAGCTTGATTCTACTGATATGGTTGACGTCTCTATGGGGGAGTATATTGGTTGCCCTGAGCGGTGGCGATGATGTTGTTTACGTCTGTCGGGCGAGGTTGCATGTGATAGTCTTAGAATGTTCTTTTTCTCTGAGATAACCAGATATTTTGGTATGTTTGGTCCCCAGTAGAGTCACCAGTTTGTTAAAATTAAAAATGCGATGGACATTTTCTGTGTATTGTTTCTCTAGGGGTTTTGAGTAATGAAGGCATTCATCGACAATCACAAGCATTCACAAAAATACGCACAAGAGAAGATATCGCAAGGCAAATTTTATTCTAGAAATTTCGAGATCTTGTACATTCTAGGCTGTGATCAGGCACAAACCCTTAATTACATCGAATGATCGATAACCCTTGATTAAAAGGCAAAAGTCTAAGCCAACAAGGACTATGGTCTTTGAGTTCGCAGTCGTAGAGATCGATGTAGTTTTGTT
This sequence comes from Liriodendron chinense, assembly GCA_003013855.2. Lineage (NCBI taxonomy): Eukaryota > Viridiplantae > Streptophyta > Magnoliopsida > Magnoliales > Magnoliaceae > Liriodendron > Liriodendron chinense. Next base: position 476,088 of record PVNU02002432.1, read on the forward strand.
ATAGACTAAGGCCATTTTTTAGACATGTTGAATGCCAAATGACCCTTGATTAAAAGACAAAAGACTAAGCCGACAATGACTCTGATCTTTGAGCTCACGGTCGTAGAGACCGTTGTAGTTTTTTATGGACCAAGCCATCTTTTGGACATGTCGGATGCCTATGTCCCATGTTCTATCCAAGTTGAGAGATAGTTGGAGTTTTTTAATTGAGTCGTGCAAGCAGTGTTAGTGACCATCGCTTATGGACAGGTGACCGCAGGAAGACACGTACTGCGACTGTTGAGTGGTACGACACAAACTAGTAATCGTCGCTATGGACTGAGTGACTGCAGGAAGATACACAGCGACTACCTGATCAACTGATGGGTAGTACATTAATTAGTTTTGAGATTGTAGTTCATAGCAAGTATTTTGTAATAGTTTGAAACTTTTCAGTCTTATTTCTAGTGGTGACCATAGCCCCATTTGTTTAGCTTGAGCCTTGATTCCGGGTCATATTGTAGCAGTATAATAAAATAATTGTACATTTACATCACTCTGGAGGCTAGCGACCCCTTTTCGAAAACATCCTGCATTCATCATGTTGCTCAAGATTGGCCTTGGAAGCCTCTTTTCTCTGATCGCTTGCCCTTGGTGGTCATACAACTGGATTACAATATTTTAGGCACTTTATTGAAGAAAATAATCAGAAAAGGAGTCAGCACATCCAAATAAAATGTGTTGACGCATCCATTAGTTAATGGGTGCGTTGGCACTGTTTATGCTGAATTATGATGAAGTGAAAACATGACAATTTTCGGGTGCGCTGACACTATTCTTGGACGCTCTATCACTATTTATGCTAAATTTTGATAAAGTAGAAGAGTGACAATTTTTGGGTGCACTGACACTGATTTTGGATGCGCTAGCACTGTTTATGCTAAATTTTGATAAAGTAGAAGAGTGATAATTTAAGGGCGCCCTGACATTATTTTCGAATGCGCTAACATTGTTTATGCTGAATTTTTGATGAAGTGAAAGGGTGATAATTTAAGGATGAACTGACACTATTTTTGGATGCGCTAGCGGACTTAGGTCATATAATTTAATGTCCAAGAGTTTTTAGATTTTATGCCGGACTTGTGATGATCGGAAAAGGGATTCTAATGACTGATTCCCGGGATAAGATTCCGATGAGGGATTTTGGTGAGGATTCCAAATACCCAATGGGAAATAACTCCTCTCTCTCACTCTTACCTCTTATGAATGAGCAGTGAATAGGGGTATTTATACTTGTGAATCTCGGGAGGAGGCCCAATGAGTGGATGCCACGTGGAGTGCATCCTTGTATTTGCTGAAAAGTGGGTAGAGCACATTCAAATATTGGTTGGCGCATCATCTTTTTACAAAAAAAAAAAAACTATGTCGGCACACCCACTAATTAATGGATGCGCGGACACTATTCTTAGGTGCGCTACGACTATTCTTGGATGTGTTAACACTGTTTTTGCAGTTTTTTTAATGATGGTGCATCATTTATTGGATGCACAGGCACTATTCTTGGGTGCGCTAACACTGTTTGTGTAGGATTCTTTTTTTAAAGAAGTAAGGCGCATCATTTATTGGATGTGCAGACACTATTCTTGGGTGCATTGCCACTATACTTATGTGCGTTGACGAGATAGACTCCCATTATTTTGAAGGTTTTCTTACATCGTCGATTTGTGGGGCCCACATGGTGATGTGTGTCCAAGCGCCAGTTTTAGTGATCCAAGCTCATGGCCATGACCTTGTTACGTAACCGTCCGATCATTGTCCATCGATGAATCACCCTTCTATGGAAATTTACCCTGAATTTATGGGTGCACTGAAGCACACTTCCATTTGATTTGGCTTGATTTTATGGGTGCGCTGGAGCTCATTTACTTGAATTTTTCAGCCTGATTTTATAGGTGCGCTAGAGCTCATTTACATGAATTTTCACCCTGATTTTATGGGTGTGCTTGGGCATACTTACATGGAAATTTAATATGAATACTCGTGCATTTTCGGGACCCAACACTTGGTTAGATATAAATGTGGGGGATATGTTTAATTTTGTAGAGAATGACCCATTTTTAATTTTGCAGAAAATGGTCTCTTATTCCCAATGAGTTTTAGAAAAGTGTGGCCGCATCCATAATATCTTGGGCTTTGTGATTGTTAGGTTGTCTCTAAGAATGATCCCTTTTTACATAACAGTTCGGATGGTTACCTCAGTTCAACTACCTTCTTTTGTGGTATGGCACATCAACAATGGTCCTTCAAATTAATGGTCTGAAAATCCTCCTCACCATGCATAATTTCTATGTAAAAAAGGGATGTTCTAGTAGTGCTTTTCATGGTCCGTGAAGCGTACTCATCATAGTTGGAATATGTATGCTGTTGGGAAAACCGGCAGCGGAAGCGGAAGCCAAACGCGCAGAGTAATGCGAGATTAAACGAGAAACACTTATGAAATCAAACCACACACAAGCATTCACCACAAGAGAATCCGAATTTACGTGGAAAAACCCATCAATGGGTAAAAAACCACGACACAAAGCGATCCACTATGATAAGCAGAAGATTACAGAGATTGACAGCCCACAAGCAAAGAAAACAAAGAAAACCCAAGCTCTCTCTCTCTCTCACAAATCACTCTCCCCTCTTCCTAATACGATTAGGAAACCTTGGACACCTTAGGATTTTAACTCGGATACATGCCATATTTATAGCATGAAATCTCAATTTAGAAACGTCTTACACACTACCACGTAGCTGCGCAAGAAACCGTGTGCGCAGTCGACCGGTCGGCCATTGCATAAAATAGTCTAGGGAAGAAATTCATATATGCTGCCTCACTGCCAACCGGTCTCCCGACCGGCCGGAGCCCCCTGCAGACCGGTCAGCTGACCGGTCTAGGGCACATGAAAACTTTTCAATGCCTCCTATGCATCTAGGCTATAACGCACAGACTGGTCGCCCGACTGATCTGAGCACCCAAACCGTGCACCGTTTGAAGGCTCTCCAACAATCTCTACTAAGGCTTCAAACGTCAAATAAAAAAACCATCATTGCTACGTCATCTCAACTTCAATCATAGCTCCACCACTTCTTGTGCCACCATCGACTCTAACCTTGCATATTCACGCCCTTTTCCACTCTTCTCATGTGGCCATTGGGCACTTGTCACATATGAGCAACCGTTGATCTCACTGCCTATCCCTCAACTCCACCGTGAATTGTGCTCCTGATCAACTTGTAAAGTTGGCTACACCTCCATACCTTCATACACACGAGTGCCCACTTCAACACTTCACCCTTTTGCCTCGAGTGCACTAAAAGAAATTGTTTACTCACCTCAAGTGCAAGGATGTGATGTAGTAATAATTCTTGGTAAGACCGAGGTCGATCCTGAGGGATTGTCGTAACAATTCTAAACTTTATAACTAGGATGGGCTAAATTCGGATTTGTATCGATAGATGGAATTTAATAACATAAAACTATCAACTTAAGAACTAAATCAAGAAAATAAACACTAGAGTGCCAATGATCCACTAATAATCATTCACAATGCCAATTCAAACCATTTAAGCCAATAACATAATTGGAATCAGAGTTCTATCCCTATCCAATCGGAATATAGAGCAATCAAATCATCATAATGCATCTAACATAGATGGATCATCCACTGATATGGTTCTCTCATATCAACTAAGGCATTAAGTGTATTCAATTACACAACTTAATCCTTCACAAACAAGCAAGATCACATTCATAATTCTTCCTCAAGCCTTGTCACTGGACTTGATTTAAAAGCATGAATTGAACTTCTATTGAACCAAAATCAATACATAAACACCTATCTCAGATTAAATCAAAAGATAAGAACCCCTTTTAGTTTAGTTCTAGATAAGCTCTTAGGAAACTTAGTTTGTAAGATCCTCTAGCATCCAACATATCATGATGAATCTAGGATCTCTACAACCCAAAATCCTATCAATCAACACCCATTAAGTAATCTTAGTAATAAAAATATCCCATGTAAGAGAAATCACAAGAGATAGAAGATTAATTAAAAATACTAACTTTATTTCAAAACTTGTACTAGAAGTGTTCTTCATAAAACCAAAAGTACTTGAACTAATTCGAATTGAATATTGCAAACAACTAAAAGCTTCACCTCTTAGCCCTAGCTAAGAGGTTTAACCAACCATTAATAGGTTAAACTAAAACTGAAACGAAAAACCACTAAAAACATAGAAAAACCGAGTTGGAGGAGTTGTAGATGCTCCACAGCGATCTCCTTCACCTCCCACGACTTCCTTTGCCTTCTATGATATATTTAGATCCACCCCTAGGTGTCCTTTTATAGCTTTGGAGCTCTATCGCGTGAGAAAATTGTGAAACCGGATGTCCTAGCCGCACTAGGAAACTAGAAAATCGTGTAATAGAAAGTATAGCTTGCTGTCTTCATGCTGCCGATTGGTCTTGACCGGTCATGACCGGTCGGAGGTGGCTGGCCAACCGGTCTTGACCGGTTGGACCTGTCTTGGCCTAGTCCAGCAAGTGTAGGAGAGGGTGGCCGATTAGTCTTGACCAGTCTAGCCATTCTTTCATATATTTTTTCCTTTCTTTCTTCTCTTCTCTCTTTCTTTCTTCTTACTTCTTTAGCCCACCTTGGGTCATCATAAAGGGGCTTCAAAGGTGGTCTTTTTATCATCAATTGAGTGCACACTCTTCCTCATTCCTACATCAACAAAACATGCATTAGATGGGTCTTTTAATCATGCAAACCATGCATATAATGCGATGCAATATGTTGGCAAATATATAAATTGGAGGCTCAACACACCCTCAACCAACATTTTGCTAGTCCCGAGCAAAACAAGTGTGAAAGAAGTTCAATTTTCCAAGATCCAACTCTCCTTCGGAAACTATGCTTCTATCCATTATAAGACATACAAGCGTAAAAATCAGAAAAATTAGGTGATGGAAGTTGAAACCTTAAACTCTTAAAACTTAATAAGTGTTCATAGTGAAATTCCCGCTGAATGATTGATAAATAGAAGAACTTGAACAATTTTAATCTATTGTGCATAGTGAATGTTCATCTCATAAACTTTCGGGATCATCTTCTTTATAGATCAACTAAACTGTAGATCTGATGGTGTTTAGAGCAACCACAAGCCAATGACAGGAATTTGCCTTAGCGTCCTTCCGACGACTTTCACACTACGTCCCATTTCCGCTTTGGTTACGGGTAGACCATCCCCCGGTTGGTAATTGGTAGCTCTTTTCGAAAATTTCCAGCATATTTTCAATCATACCCATATTTTCCTTCCTTCTTTCCTTTTCATACATATTAGATAGGATTTTTAGAAATCCATATCTTTCGTTATTTTTTCATAGGACAAGGATGGACAAAGTACCCTGGCTTGGTTCCTAAACACTTCAAATTTTCAGTCTCACCAATCTATAAGTCTAGTAATCCCTTTAAATCATGAGAATCGTGTAATGTGGACTAGACTCAAAAGTGTTCAAATGTTTTATCGATCATATAAATAGGGAATTCACATGTAAAATTATCATGTTTAAGGTAATTTAGAGATTTCAAAATCATATCATTTCAGTCTTTCATCCTTTCATACTCATGACATCTCAAGTGCATAGAAACAAAGTTTTCCAAAAGAGTTTTGATGTTTTAGAAAAATTGAAAATTTTCTACAAAAATCTTGCTCGAAATGTCACAAATTGTTAGATTCGAGGAATCTCACCCCTAACCAAATCTTGCATTATGCAATGAGCATGAATCATGGGAGCAATGATAAAATAAAGGAGAGTGAGAATGAGAGTACCCAAGAGAGTAGATCATGGAAGTTTGCAACTCCAAACAACTAAACAATTAAAATAAATGAACCTACTTTATACCTCTGTCAGACTAGGAGGTCAATCTTGATACACAAGATCATCTAAAGGAATGGAATTTAGCAGAATTAGTAGGTGGAGTAAAAGATTCTTCAGTAATACCATCCACCATCCTGCTTCATAGTGCACATGAGTGATGTTTGTCATTCTAATCTATTGAAAATCCTACTGAAAAAATCAGTAGGTTTCTCAAAGTTATCACTCCATGTGTTAGGAAAGGAAGATTTCTTCATTTGTAATTCATCAAATATGAATCTCCTTTCCAAATTATCTAGAAAAAATATTCAGATAAGGATCATCGCAGCTCTTCGGTTTGTATAAACCAAAGAGATGTGAAGACTTGGAATTCTTCTTCACAAGTCGTTATGGTCTCCACATTTTCATATTCTATCGGTGCCTCCACTATTGATAAATCAGTTTTACACTCCGTTGAAGGAGTCTTTATGAGCACTGGTGAAGTTTCCCTTAAGGCATTGACAATTTCACGGATCATAAGATCATCCCAATCCTCAAAATATGCCAAACACCTCTAGAGTGTAGGAAACTTCGACATTCTCAGTCACTTGTGTAGGTTAGAAGAGGTCCTCAACCACTACACTTAAAAAATTGGCCTCTCCATAGGCAAATCAAGCACCAATCCATCAAGTTCCCGCATAACAAAATTGTTCAAGTCAGTGATTGGTGTCTTGTCAATCAAATTGTCCAATTTTGGCTCTTCTAAGGCCTCATCAATATTTAAACTTATTTCATCCTTGGAATGAGTCAATCAAACTTCTAAGGTTTTGAAAAATCTAATCGAGGGTGGCTCATCATCATCCATAATTGTATCTATGAAGTTAATCATGTGGATCTCATCTTTATCCTCATCCTCATCCTCTTGTTGTTTGTGTAAGTGAAACACATTTAGCTTCATAGTCATATTTTCAAAGGATATTTTCATAACCCCATTCCTACAATTGATTATAGCATTGGCAGTTGCTAGGAATGGTCGGCTTAGAATGAGGGGAACTTGAGTGCATACATTTGTAACTGCTTGTGTATCCAAAATGATAAAGTCTACTTGGTAGTAGAACTTATCGATTTGGACTAACACATCCTCAATTACTCCTCTCGGTATTTTAATGAAGCGATCTGCAAGTTGTAAAGTTATTTTGGTTGGTTTTAATTCACCAAGTCCAAGCTGCTTATATACTGAGTAGGGAATCAAGTTAACACTAGCCCCTAGATCGAGAAGTGCTCTATTGATCCGAAAGTTACCCATCATACAAGAGATTGTAGGGCTTTCAGGATCTTTGAATTTTGGGGGAGTGTTTTGTTGTATGATAGCACTCACTTGTTCCGTAAAAATGTCCTCTTGTGCACGTTTTTCTTACGCTTTACGGCACATAGGTCCTTTAGAAATTTGGAGTATGAAGGAATTTTCTTAATTGCATCCAACAAGGGAATGTTGATTTTGACTTGTTGGAAGACTTCTACGATGTCCTGATTTTCACTTGGCCTTTTTATTGAGACAAGACGTTGGGGGAATGGGGCCACAGGTTTATACACACGCTCTGGCTCTTCATCTTGTGGAGCATTGTTCAATTCACCTTCACTCTTAGAATCAACCGGGTCATTAGGCTTTATGGCCTTCACCAGTTCATATTTTTCAATTATTTTTCCACTTCTAAGAGTGGTGATGGCTTGAACATGTTCCACATGGGGATGTGTTGAAGAATTGGTGTTTGTTTCAAATTGTTCTTTGGGGTTAGGATGAGATTGGGTCAAAAGAGTCCCTTTCTCCCTAACTCCTAGGTGTGTCTCAATTCTTTCAACCGAAATTTTAAGTTCATTCATGGCTTACATGTTGGATTGATTTATCTGAGTTTGTCCAATTATAAACGAATTTAATGTATCCTCAAGAGTGCTCTTTTGAGGAGGTCCTTGGGACGCATTGCTTGTATTTACCATGGGTCCATTTCTCCCATTAAAATTTGGTTTACATCGCCACTCAGGACTAGTCAAGTCAGAATTTGGTCCACTAAAGGGGCGTTGGTAAGCATGTGTAGCATTCGATTGAGTTTGCAAGATATTTTGAAACATAAGGATTGTTGGGCAATCCTTTGTCAAGTGAACATCACTCTCACAAATACCACATACAGTCTCAATGGCCTCACCGGTGGTTATCATGTTAACACTCCTCAATTCTATGGCCTTAACCTTCTTTGTGAGACCCACCACCTTTAAATTTAAATTATCCTCCCCATTCAATACATGTATTCCTTTCTCTCTTGGGGTTGACTTGGGATTACAAGTCGGATTAGAGATGTCTCAAGATTGGGCATTCTCAGCTAGCATATCAAAGTAATCCCAAGCATCATCAGGGTGCTTTGTTCAAAAACTCACTATTACACATCATTTGGACAAATTGGTGCATGTTTGAAGTTAATCCGGCATGGAAGAAGTCAATCAAGCGCCACTTTTCATAACCATGTGTTGGGGTTCCAAAAGTCAGGATCCTCAAAACAAGGGTTGCAAGTGCACAATTTGCCCCATCACCGGATTTAAAGCCAGCGCATCAGAAAAATTCAACAAAATCACAACACACATCAGACTTGACCAAAAATAAAGAGTTGACCAGTGGTGGGCCCCACTGTTCATCATGATCAAAACCCCTCAAACTTGGGAGGGTAACTTCAATCATAGACAAATAGAGCCAGTGCATCAGCATCCATAGCAAAGCGGGCCCCACAAACCATCATTTTTGCAAGATAATCACAAATAAGTACGTCGGCGCATTAAGGAATCCGTCGTCAGCGCATCATGAAATTCAGTCATTTTCAAACTGAATTCAAGGACGCACTGACCCTTAGTGCATCGGAAAATTCCCTCAGTGCATCAAGAAATTTAGAGAGTTTTGCAAGGTGAATTTTAGGACGCACTGCACCCAGCGCATCAAGAAATGCAGACAGTTTTCCAAAGTGAATTTCAAGACGCACTGACCCTTAGCGCATCAAGAAATTCATCTAGAGCATCCAAAAATTTAAGAATTTCAGGACGCACTGACCCTCAACGCGTCCAATAAATAAGGCATTTTCAGGAATTTCAGGACGCACTGACAGCCAGAGCACCCTAAAAATCAACATTTAAACTAAGGCATTTTAAGACGCGCCGAGTGATTTTCTCAACGCGCCAATTCATTTTCTCGACGCGCTATACGTGGCGGACTCTTATTGGCCGAACTTCGAAGTTTTTGGGTATAAATACCCCCTTTTTCGGCTCATTCGGACGGATCCAGAGAAGGAGAGAGTTTTGGGTTGTTGAGATCGCCGGAATCCGTCGCGGAATCCCTTTTCCGACAGCCGGAAAACCCTTTTCTGATCACCGAAAATTCCACTTCCGACCACAGCAGGTCTGGTAAAGAAATAACCTAAAATTATATAAGTATAGTGACGCATCGCAAAATACATGAAATCAAACTTAACTCATTTTGTCGACACACTGGCCCCAGTGGAGCACAAAAATAGGCCAGCGCATCAGAAAAATAGCCCAGCGATCAGAAAAATACACATCTCAACAAAAAAAATTTGGACGCACTGGCCCCAGCGCATCACAAAATAGGCCAGCGGATCAGAAAATACACATCTTAAACAAAGTCATTTATCGACGCACTGGCCCCAGCGCATCACAAAAATAGGCCAGCGGATTAGGAAAAATCAAACACTTTAACAGTCATTTTTAGACACGCTAGCCCCAGCGCATCAGTAAAATCAGGCCAGCAGATCATAAAAATCAGCACCCTAAACGTCCTTCTCAGCACCTTTAAACCTTCATTTTGTGATGTTTTCGAGCCCCGTTTGGACCTATTTTGGGTATTTCGAGTGTTCTGGACGCAACGGAGCAGTCAAATAACTCATCCGGGCCACCCAATGAGCAGAATGCAAGCCTTCAAAGTCCGATCCAATCCAACGAGATGAACGAAGTAACTTTTCGAAAAGAGGCCGACAATGCCCAGAATCATACTGATGTATCATCATCACATGTACTATCATAATATGACCCGGATTCAGGTCTGGACTAAGCAAATGGGACTATGGTTAACACGATAAACAATATAGAGAGAGTTCTGAGCTATTACACAGAATTTGTTAAAGACTGACACTTCAAGAACAGTCGATGCCTTACCCATTCAAACGGCATCCGCTGGTTGAGCTGCTCAGGTACATATAACTGCAGATCGGTCTTCCTGCGGTCACCCGTCAAAAATGACTGGCACAGGCCCAGAGTCGCACCCCTCAGTTAAAAACCCTGACAGTCTCAGCCTGGATCTCCGGTCAAAACATGGGATATAGACATCTGACTCGTACAAAGATGGATTAGTCCATAATAAAACACAACAAATGCTGGTCTCTACGACCATACAAATACAGGTCTCCACGACCATACAAAATACAGGTCTTTACGACCATGAACTCTGAAACCATAATCCCTACTGACTAGTCTTCTGCCTTTTAATCAAGGGTCATCGATCATTCAATGTAATTAAGGACTCGTGCCAGATCACGGCCTGGAATGTACAAGATCTCAGGATCTCTGGAATAAAATTCGCCTTGCGATATCTCTGAAATTGCGTCTGGTAGCCTAACACGACACCCTACGCTACGCGTGCGAAAGCTTGAGAGCAACTAGAATTATTCGAACCTAAGGAGGGGGGTGAATAGGACCTTTTCAAAATCTTTCCTATTTACAATTCAACATTCTACTACGTAGCTAACACTCGCCAGTGGGTCCAATTATAGACTAGCAAAAGATAAGCATTACCTCTAATCACTTGTGACTAAGAGGAGATCAAGAAATCTCAGTCACTGAGTAGTGGTACATCTTGTGATGCGGATGTGCTATCAAGTGCCTAGCTACTTCTACTAAGCATTCATAATTAATCAATTAAACATAATGCATAAAGAGAAATGTGCTCAAGAATCAATCACAAACACAACGATGTATAGTGGTTCGACTACTTGTCTACTCCACTCCCGGTTCAAGTACTCAACCCCTTTGAGCACACCGGCATTCACTGGGGAGTTTAAATCTGGTTCCTCCCAACCAAGGTGTTTTAACTCGGATCCACCCAACCGGGGAGTTTACAGGTTCCTCCCAACCTACACGTTTGCACCCGTGTTAGTGGCTCTCTCTTGGAGACTTTGTTTTAGGCGCGACTAACGTGCCAAGGAACGGCTGACGTCTCTAGATTTTAGGCCCAACTAATAGGCCAAGGATCGGCTAACGACCCCGGGGCGAGTTTGTCAAACAAACTCTACACTCAACTCCCACAGGGAATTGAGTGGATGGACTCTTAACAAGACAACCTTACTTGTCGGATTGAGCCCCTTGTTGCGCCGTCTTGGGTTGCTTCTTCTCGCTCTCCTGTGCTTGAATCAGCTCCCCTTGTGCTCCCCCGATCTTTGACGCCGTTGCTTTGCCAAGGCTTCAGCTCCAAGATCAGCTACCTTGCATGTGATGCTCCATTGGAGATGCCCAAGGTGCTAGGGAATGGTGAAACCTCTACAAATGGTAGGAAATGGGTTTCCTAGAGGAATGCACCTAAATGGACTCCTAGGTAGTGTTTAGACAAAGGATTTAACTATCATCAAGGTGTCTAAACCCTAGGAATCAAGAGGGAACAAGTCCTATTCTCAAGATGCCATTGAATGGCCCAAGCTTGTGATGAAAACACAAGGAGAATGGCTTGCTATAGGTTTGGGATAGAGCCTCTAATGATCTCTAGCAATGGTGGCTTCTATCTCCTCAAAATCCCCTCTCTTAGCTCAAAAATCGAATCCCCCTCTTAAATAGATTTTCTTCCAACGGTAAAAAAACGGGCAGATTCGAGCATCTCCGATTGATCGGAAGAAGGTCCGATGGATCGGAGACCTGTCCGATTGATCAGAGACAAGTCCGATTGATCGGAAATCTATCCAGTGAAGTCTCTGGAAGATATTCCGATTGATCGGAACACTGTCCGATTGATCGGACGGACCCCTTCCGATGGATCGAAAATCTGTCCGATTGATCGGAAATATGTCCAGTGGATTTTTAAGGTTGCTGGAAAAATTTCCGATTGATCGGAGCTTCTGTCCGATTGATCGGAGCTTCTGTCCGATTGATCGGAGTCCTATCGGAGCCAGTGTCCGATTGATCGGAGTCCTATCGAAAACTGCTGTTTGAGCCTATTTGATTACAGCAGCTTCCACCTCTTTAATTAGTCTAATTTATCATGTTTTTCATGGAGTTCTAAGACTAATGATGATGACTAAAGGTATACCTAGTTGGTGCAAGTCATCTAAGAGGTTATGGGTTAGGTTTTGGTCAAGGCAGGGCACACCAAGGCATCACTTTTACCTGTTTCTTCTTCCTTGATGCAGCCGGTCCGTCTTGAGTCTTCGTTCTTTGTCTTCATTAAGCTCAACCGACACTAGACCCACTGACCTAAGTAATTGACAAACAAGGTGCACTAGTATGCCATAGAAAAGTGCACTAACAATCTCTTCTCTTGTGTACTTTTGTGAATGCTTGTGATTATTTATGAATGTTTCTATTATTCAAAACCCCAGGACAACGAAACACCAGAAAACTACGTCATGAGCATTTTTCTAGCTCTAACACCATGGTGTGGGCATTTTGATAAAAGATCCTTGAACCTCTCCCAACATTGAAAAAATGTTTCATCTAATTTTTGGGAGAAATCCATGATGGTCCGCCTTAGTGCATTGGTTTTATGAACCGGAAAGTACTTTTTAAGGAACTCTCAGGTCATCTTAGCCCATGTCCTAATGCTTTTAGGTTTAAGTGATTGAAGCCATGATTTGGCTTTGTTCTTTAGAGAGAAGGAGAGCAATTCCAATTTGATTACATCTTGGGAGACATCTTTAAATTGAAAGGTGTTGGCAATCTCCTCAAATTCACTAAGGTGTGCATATGGACTTTCAGAGTTGAGTCCATGAAATTTTGGGAGTAACTTGATAATTCCCGGTTTAATGTCCACATTTCCTGCATTAGTGGGAAAAATAATGCAGGAAGACGTGGTTGTTCTCTCCAGTTGTAGATAACCTCTCAATGCTTTAACCGGAGGAACATAGTGTTCCTCATTCTCATTATGTTCCATCCTAATTGGTGGTGCATCATGCTCAACATTCTCAACATTGTGTGGTTCATTCTCGTCCATGATTTCAGATGATTTAGGATTTCCTAGACGTTTTCTAACTCGTCTGTGATAGACTAAGCCTTCAACTAAATCTCCCTCAATTAGAAGTCGCGATGTATGATCACGCTCCCAATGAGGCATAAAACACACAAAAATTAACTAATATAAAATATGAAAACAAAAATAAAAACTAAAAATTAAATGAGTCTAAGTTAGAATGGGGTTATCGGATTTGAAGAACTAAGTTAGTGAAGAAAATCTTACAAAATAAATAAAATTTGTTAGTAGTAGAAAATTCCGATAAAAACCTATTAAAGCAATAAATCCTAACCTAACCTGTCTAACCTAACTATATCGTAATTACAAAATTTAGAACCATTAACCTAATCCCCTGCAACGATGCCAAAAACTTTTTCGCTCGCCTCAAGTGCAAGGCTATGATGTAGTAATAATTCTCGGTAAGACCGAGGTCGATCCTAAGGGATTGTCGTAACAATTTTAAACTTTATAATTAGGATGGGCTAAATTCGGATTTGTATCGATAGATGGAACTTAATAACATAAAACTTTCAACTTAAGAATTAAATCAGGAAAATAAACACTAGAGTGCCAAGGATCCACTGATAATCATTCACAATGCCAATTCAAATCATTCAAGCCAATAACACAATTAGAATCGGAGTTCTATCCCTATCCAATCGGAATATAGAGCAATTAAATCATCATAATGCATCTAACATAGATGGATCATTCATCGATATGGTTCTCTCATAATCAACTAAGACATTAGGTGTATTCAATCACACAACCCAATCCTTCACAAATAAGCAAGATCACATTCATGATTCTTCCACAAGCCTTGTCACTAGACTTGATTTAAAAGCATGAATTAAACTTCTATTGAACCAAAATCAATACATAAACACCTATCTCAGATTAAATCAAAAGATAATAACCCCTTCTAGTTTAGTTCTAGATAAGCTCTTAGGAAACTTAGTTTGTAAGATCTCCTAGCATCCAACATATTATGATGAATTTAGGATCTCCACAACCCAAAATCCCATCAATCAACACCCCATTAAGCAATCTCAGTAATCAAAACATCCATGTAAGAGAAATCACAAGAGATAAAAGATTAACTAAAAATACTAACTTTATTTCAAACTTATACTAGAAGTGTGTGGACCCTCGCCGTTCCGCGCTCCCACACGACGTTCTCGCCCCTTTCCTTTCGGAAGAAGAAGGAGAGGATGCGTGAGTGCGAATCGCCGTTTGTGCCACTGGCTTGCCTCGTTCTCGAGGGCTTTGTTTGGTAGTCGTGTTTAAGCTGGATGTGTTTAAATGAGTTTATATAAGACCAAAGTCACCACTAGCTAGTTACTTCGAATCTACAGTTGGCTAGGCCCCGTAGAAACGTTAGAGAAGGGGATCCGAAGATTCCTTCCTCTAAAATGACTCCTTTTGATCTGCGGTCAGAGATTCGAGGTAAGGGATCACGGTTACAGGGTGGGAAGAGGTTAAGCACCCCACACACTGCCCGTACCGAAGTACGGTCTCTACTTCACAGAATCGAACTAACACTTGAAAGTCTGTTTTAATCCTCGTACATTCTCATAGATGACATGATGCATGAATGCAGGTCTGAACAGTAAGAGTTTCTGATGGGCAGGTTCCACTAACAGGCAAGCCCAGAGCATACGCTCGAATTGACAGGTGCTTTATGCGGAATGCATGTTGTGTGTTTGAATGATCAAAGTGCTTGTAGTGATATGTACATGAATGTAGGTCTGAACAGTAAGAGTTTCTGATGGGCAGGTTCCACTAACAGGCAAGCCCAGAGCATATGCTCGAACTGACAGGTGCTTTATGCAGAATGCATGCTGTGTATTTGAATAATCAAAGTGCTTACAGTGAAGCAAGGGGGTTGGAAGAAAAGTAAATGTTGCACTTATGCTAGATGCAAATGAGATGATGTTGGAAAAAGAGTAGCTAGATGGACGAAGGTGTCGCAAGGGTTGGCTTCGAGTGGCTAGATCAAGACTTGGATGGCTTGGGAGGCTTGGGCCAGTGATCAGGCTGGGCTGGACCAGGGCTAGGTCCTCCTCACTCGGGCTCTCCTTGGTGGAGGAATGGGCTAAGGGGTAGAGGGATAGATCGCACTCGGGCTGAAGAGAGGGGAAGTGGATGTTGAAATGGGACGAAGCTAGGGGTATTTATAGCAGTGGGCAGTGGCAGATTGCGTAAATATGTTTGGGCGGCCCACAGGGGGCCGCCCATAAGGACGCTCCTCGGTTTTCAGCGTGTGGTACGGTCATGTCTCGGGGCTGTTGTTTTGACTCGGTGGGTTAACTCGGTGAGTTGACTCAGTGGGTCAACTTGGTGATTTAACTCGGTGGGTTGACTCGGTATTTTGACTCGACGGGTTGACTCAACGGGTTAACTCAGTGGGTTGACTCAGTGAGTTTGACTTTTTTTAGGATTTGTTGACTGGCTTTTCTTATGGGGGATTTTTCAGGCTGATGTTTAGGGTGGGTTGACTGGGTTCAGGCTTGAGTTGGGCTATGGATTAGGGCTTATAAGGGTGAGTTTGGCTGAGTTTGGACTTAGGATTTGGGGGTATGGTCCTCCATTCATCCAGCTATCTCTACCAACAGTGTAGCCGAAGGTGGGGTGTCTATAGATGCCCCTCTTTGGCAGAGGTTGCGTGCAACCGAATGCCAAAGCGAGTGGACACCCCACTTCTGACCCGGTCATTCATGGATCATGGTCTGAAATCTTTGCTTGCCTTTGCATCTGTGCCAGTTGATCGTCTAGAAATCGATCACTCGCACATACCGCGGAAGTTTGGAGAAAACGTTGCGATTGTCCCTGCAGTTTGCTGCAACCTGGGTACCCAATCGCAACCCTTCCATTCCCGATCGGTACTAACATCAGAAAGGTACAGTAGAGCCTCTGCGTCCATAGTCTTACGAGGATACTGACCCCGGTGATTGATTGTATGTTTGATGTTTTCCCGGATCACTCCAGGAGTACTTGCTTCGCTTGACTGTCAAAGTGGTTAGATGCCATGCATCATGTAGTCTTACGAGATTCTACTACGCCGACTTGGACTCAGTCAAGGTACTTCAGGCATCCACGCCTAGGTATGTGCGGGTGGACTCTTTCCACCGATCTGCTGGTTTCGATGCTTGGTTTGCAATTCATTCCTTCCTTGATTGTGGTCTGGAATCTTTGTTGTCCTTTGTATATGAGTCAATTGATTGTCTGGAGATTGATAACTCGCACATACCGCGGGAGTTTGGAGAAAATGTTGCGATTGTCCTTGCATGCGCTGCAACCTAGGTACCCAATCGCAACCCTTCCATTCCCGATCGGTACTAACATCGGAAAGGTACAGCAGAGCCTCTGTGTCGCTAGTCTTACGACGTTGCTGACCCTGAGATTGATTGTGTGATGTTTGATGTTTTCCAAGATCACTCCATGATTACTTGTTTCGCTTAACTGTCAAAGTGGTTAGATGCCCTGCGTCATGTAGTCTTACGGGATTCTACTACACTGACTTGGACTCAGTCAAGGTACTTCAGGCATCCACGCCTAGGTATGTGCGGGTGGACTCTTTCCACCCGATCTACTGATTTGATACTTGGGTTACAATTCATTATTTCCACCTGTTCGAATGGTTTCTTTGACCGAGCCTTTTGGCTTTCATCTTTTCGTATCATGGCATGTGGTACGACCGCACTGACACTGGAGTTCAGTTCGATCGTACTTTGAGTGCATTGGATCCGATGGTCTTCGAGGAAACCGCGAGACATCGGATCTTATTTGATTTTTGCGTCAGCTCCTACCCAGAGATATGGAAGATCTCCTGGTATTTTGGAGGCAGAACGCTCTACCGGGAAAATACTTTTGGATTTTTGAAAAGATACCCACTCTGGGGAGTGATACTGTTATAGGCAAAATGGTGGAGATAAGATTTCACGTGGAAATGCTCATTTGGCCCTCGAGATCATCTGATCAAGAGTCGCAGAACGGGTAAAAGAGGAGTGCGGGTTCGACTCTCGAGATCGTAAGTTCGGGAGTCGAATATTGGATAAGTGCGGGACGACCATTCGACTCTCGAGATCATCTGATCGAGAGTCGAATATTGGATAAGTGCGGGACGTCCATTCGACTCTCGAGATCATCTGATCGAGAGTCAAATATTGGATAAGTGTGGAACGTCCATTTGACTATCGAGCTCACCTGATCAGGAGTCATGGATAGTCAAATATGGAAAACTAGATTCGCGAGCAGACCTTCTCACAAGTCGTTGAAAGACGTTACATCTAAGTGTGTACTTGGACTCGCGACCACATTTTAATATGCGAGCAGCTTTCCTGCGGAAATCTCTTAGCCTTCAGTACTAGCACCCAATTCCCGTCGAACAGTTTGTCCAATCCCTCTGCGACACCAAGCAGGGCCACATCCAGTTCGGTGGTCCCCGACTCGTCGGCGTCTCCTTCCTTTTCGGAGGCTATGACTCCAACTACGGGCGTCTCCTTCCTTTTCGGAGGTTATGATTCCAACTACGGCTTCCAGCTTATCATGATATATCAGCGCTATTACCACGCTTATTGGTAGTCCGTATAGGTCGGCTTTTGGGTTTATCTTCTCTAAATGGATCCGGATTTCAAGGGATTGCCATCAAGGGGCGTGATTGTTGGAGTAAATCATCGGGTTGGATCTGACTCAAAAGATAAGATTTTATCCCACGAAATCAGCAAGATCTCAGTATCGTACGCGATATCAACGGGATTTCGACATCTTACGTAACAAATTGGATCGTCTCCAGATCTATATAAAGGGGTGGCTCTATTAAGAGCAGGTACGCACACATCATTCAATCTTGGTCCCGTTTTGCTTGGCTTCTCTTCTTACTGTGGCCTAACTTAAACATCGGAGGGCTAACGGCTGGTCCACAGCCACCCTTATTTGTTGTCTTGCTTCAGGTCTGGTGGTGAAAATCCCTGTTGGAGTGAAGGAGAAAAGCCGGAGGATCTCGTTACAAAATCTGACATTAACAGTTTGGCGCCGTCTGTGGGAACGACTTGATCATCGAAATCAATCGTGCTAACCACCGATCAAAATCCTTCAGCGATGCCTCCTAAAAAGGCTGTTCATCGTTCAACTTCAAGGCAGGCACCACCTCCACCTGATGAGACGGAATCCGTACCTGTCCTCCCACCTGCTCCAACGAATATCCCTCAAGGAGCCCCGAATATACCAACAACAAACCCATTGTTGGAGGCTTCTGGAAATCAAGATGATGTCCTACGTTTCCTCGGAAACACTCTCCTAACTCTAAATGCCGGAGTTCAGGCGCTGTCAAATCGGCTAGATCAACACTTCCCTGAACCGCAAAAACAACCCTCCGGAGGGTTACCACCGCAACCCATACCGGTAGCTTCCAGACATTCTATGGACAAACCACAGGTCCCGCCACTCGGCGGCCATCCCCCTGTACCATCTCCACATTCCATACATTCCAGTTCGTCTCGACAACCTCAACCGCAAGGCTCCACCGCCGAAACATCTAGCTATACCCTACCATGGGAATGAGATCTCAAAAGAATCCAAGATCGTTTTGATGTCATGGAACAGCGATACCAGGCAAATCGGCCATCTGCCATCATGGCGACAATACACCAATCTGAATCTCCCTTCACCAGCGGGGTCATGGAAGCCCCATTACCCAGAAAGTATCGAGCGCCTGTTATCGCTCCGTACACAGGAATTGGCGATCCTCTGGAACATCTGGAAACATATAGGTCCCTCATGGAGTTGGAGGGACATGGTTCAGAAATCATGTGTAGGGCTTTTCCCCTAACATTGAAGGATGCAGCTCGTACGTGGTTCCAGGGGTTAAAGCCCCGTTCCATCAATTCCTTTTCCCAGTTATCAGAGATATTCCTTTCTCAATTCATGGGGAGTATTCGCATTAAGAAGCCAGCCTCCCATCTGATGAATCTGAAACAGCAGCATGGGGAGACGATAAAGGAGTTCACAGTACGATTCACTGCCGAAGCCGTTCAAACTGAGGGTTACACTGAAGAAAAGGGTCTTACAGCCCTCATTGCCGGAATAACAAGCGAGAAATTCAGGTTTGCCTTAGATAAAAGCCCGCCGAAAACTATGGCAGAATTCCAAGCCAAAGCTCAGAAATATATCAATGCAGAAGAAGTCGCATTGACACGCCATGGAGCACAAAGTAAGAAGCGCAAGCCAGAAGGAACCTCTTCTACAGATAAGAAATACCGTCGTGACCAGCGCGATCGTTCTCCTAAGAAGCCTTACTCTGGTAAATATCATAATTCCACTCCTCTTAATCAGTCTCCTGAAAAGGTTCTAATGGAGATTAAACACAAGCCATATGTGAAGTGGCCTGCAAAGATCAAATCCGATCCCGAGAAGAGGGACAAGAGCAAGTTCTGTTACTTTCACAAAGATCACGGGCATAGGACCCAGGACTGCATCTCTTTACGAGACCATATCGAAGCCCTTATTCGCAAAGGCCATCTCCAGGATTATGTTGCTCGTAAAAATCGATCACCAGAAAGGGCGAAGACCTCATCTCGCCAAAAGGAACCACCTCATCATCAAACTGACCAGGAGGACGCTGAGCCCACGGGAGAAATTCGCACTATCGTCGAGGGACCAGCTTGTGGGGGTGACTCTCAAGCTTCAAGAAAGGCATACGCTCGAAAGGCGTCCAAAGAACCCCAGCAGATCTATTGGCTGGAACAAGCGCCCAACTCATCGAAGGCTAGCCATCCTCCAATTTCTTTCACCCTCGAAGATGCAGCGGGAATTCACTTCCCTCATGAAGATTCCATCGTAGTCACACTGAAGGTATCAAACTATCTAACTCATCGAATTATGGTGGATACAGGTAGCTCGGCCGATATTCTGTATTTGGAGGCTTTCGACAAGATGACACTTGCCAGAAACCTCCTCAAGCCAGTATCGACCCCTCTTGTCGGCTTTGGAGGAGAGGTAGTAACACCTGAAGGAAGCATCGATCTCCCAGTTACTTTTGGAGAGAGTCCAGCGAAGACTACTGTCTTCGTAAACTTCCTCGTCGTGGATCAAAAATCAGCATATAACGCCATCTTGGGGCGACCGTCTCTAACTAAGGTTGGAGCGGCCTTGCACCCTTCATATCTGTGTGTTAAATTTCCTACCCCAAATGGCATCGGGGTCGTGCGAGGAAGTCAGCAGGAGGCACGGTCTTGTTACCAGATAGCCCTCCAAGATCGAAAGAAGGCTCAAGCGACACCTGTCATGGAAATAATTCAAGGTTCATCCGACGTTCCCTCCACCTTGTTGGATCCGAGAGAAAATGCTTTGAAATCAGGAACTCCAGGGGAGGAAACAGTGGCGATCCACCTGACCGAAGACGACCCATCTAAGATCATGCGCATCGGGTCCTCCTTGACCGCTGTCCATCGTCAAAATTTGATCCATTTCCTCACCGAATACAAGGATGTATTTACTTGGTCTCATAAAGATATGCCAGGCATCGATCCTGATGTCATCGCACATCGTCTTAACATTGACCCGAAGCATAAACCCGTACATCAGCGTCGACGTGCCTTTACTGCAGAAAGACAAATGGTAATCAAAACAGAAGTTGAAAAGCTTCTCGCGGCTAATTTCATAAAGGAAGTAGACTACCCGGAGTGGGTCACAAACGTAGTTCTCGTCCGGAAAACTAATGGCAAATGGAGGATGTGCGTCGACTATTCAGACTTGAACAAAGCATGTCCCAAAGATAGTTTTCCGACACCGCGGATCGACCAGTTGGTCGACTCAACAGCTGGACATGCTCTCCTCAATTTTATGGATGCTTATTCTGGTTACAACCAGATTATGATGCATCCACCTGATAGCCAGCATACTGCCTTCATCACAGATCGAGGACTATATTGCTACCAGGTAATGCCGTTCGGTCTTAAAAATGCAGGGGCCACTTATCAACGTCTTGTCAACAAAATGTTCGCTGCTCAAATCGGTAGGAATATGGAAGTGTATGTCGACGATATGCTCGTGAAAAGCATCGTTGAAGATAACCACATTTCAGATCTTCGAGAAGCCTTTGATCTGATGAGGAAGTATCAAATGAAGTTAAATCCAGAAAAATGCGCGTTTGGAGTGTCTGCAGGAAAATTTCTTAGGTTCATGGTTGGCCAGCGTGGAATTGAGGCAAATCCTGAAAAGATTAAAGCATTGATAGAGATGAAATCCCCTGTTACTCTGAAAGACGTTCAGCGTCTAGCAGGTCGCATCGCATCATTGAACAGGTTCATCTCGCGAGCATCTGACAAGTGTTTGCCCTTCTTCAAACTCCTTCGTGCGACGGCCAAGTCTGATTGGAAGTGGACACCTCAGTGTGAAGAAGCTTTTCAACAATTGAAGCAATACATGAGCGCTCCCCCCATTTTATCTAAGCCTGTAGCACATGAGCAACTCATTCTTTATTTATCTGTGTCTTCCACGGCCGTTAGTGCCGCTTTAATAAGAGAAGATTCCGGGGTACAAAGGCCCGTTTATTATATCAGTCGAGCAATGGTTGATGCAGAAACTAGGTATTCTGATATGGAGAAACTGGCCCTAGCCTTAATCACGGCAGCTCGAAAACTACGACCATACTTTCAAGCCCATGCTATTTTAGTACCAACAAATCATCCACTACGGCAAGTCCTTCAAAAGCCTGAGGCTTCCGGGCGCTTAACTAAATGGGCGGTCGAGATCAGTGAGCATGATATCTCATTCTGTCCTAGGACCGCAGTCAAGGGCCAGGCCGTGGCTGATTTCATCGCCAAATTTACATATTCTTCTGAAGATAATGTCACAACCAGCGACCAGCCTCCTTGGTCACTCTTTGTGGACGGGTCGTCGCGGGCCACTGGCAGTGGAGAGGGCCTGATTTTAGTGACTCCCGACGGGTCGCATTTTCAATATGCTCTGCGATTTGAATCACGCGTCTCCAATAATGAAGCAGAATATGAGGCCCTAATTGTTGGTCTCGAACTGGCCATTGTCCTCGCAGTCCAGAATTTGATAATTCATAGCGACTCCCAGCTCATTGTCAATCAAGTTCTTGGTGAATTCGAAGCCAAAGAAGAAAGAATGGCCTTATACAAGTCTCGTGTCCTCATCCTGCTCGCCAAACTGAAGACTTATAAAATAATTCATATCCCTCACGAGCAGAACCAACTTGCCGATTCCTTAGCAAAACTAGCTTCTGCACCGGAATCGGAGTTATCACATTCGATCCCCATCGAGCATCGTCAGAACTTGAGTATCGACCAAGTAACTCTAGAGCAAGTTATATCGGTACAATCGTCTCCATGCTGGATGGATCCTATCATCCTTTACCTCAGAGATGGATACCTACCAGAAGACAAGAAAGCTGCGAGACAAATTCGGCTTCGAGCTGCCAGGTACACCTTACAAGATGGAATATTGTTGCGAAAAAGCTTCTCCTTGCCTTATCTAAGGTGTCTTCATCCAGAAGAAGCACATCGTGTTCTAGATGAAGTACACCAGGGGGCATGTGGTAATCATCCCAGGGGGCGATCCCTAGCATATAAAGCGATGAGACAAGGATATTATTGGCCTACTATGAAAGCAGATGCCATCGAATTTTCTAAAAAATGCGACAAGTGTCAACGATATCTACCTATACCTCGCATACCATCTGAGCGGATGACCCCAATCGACAGCCCTTGGCCTTTTGCTCAGTGGGGGATCGATATCATCGGGCCCTTACCTATGGGAAAGGGACAGAATAGGTTCGCGATCGTGGCGGTTGATTATTTCACCAAATGGGCCGAGGCAGAACCATTAGCCAAAATTACTGAAAAACAAACTACTAAGTTTATGTGGAGAAATATCATATGTCGCTTCGGACTCCCTCATACTATAATTACCGATAACGGAACGCAGTTCGACAACGCAGCCTTTGGCGAATTTTGCGACAAATGGAAGATACGTAATCTCCGCACTTCTCCATATCATCCTCAGGCGAATGGGCAGGTCGAGGCAGTTAATAAGATCATAAAACATCATTTGAAGACCAAGCTAGGTGAATGTAAAGGGGTGTGGCCAGAACTTCTGCCAGAGGTGTTATGGGCCTATAGAACCACGGCTTGTACATCAACAGGTGAAACTCCTTTCTCCTTAGCATTTGGTGTTGACGAAGTAGTACCAGTGGAAATTCAAGTGCCCTCATATCGGATCGAACAGTATGATCCCGCAAGCAATCAGGAAAACCTCCGACTTCATCTCGATCTCTTGGAAGAGCGAAGAAATGCTTCCCAAGTACGAGTGGCGGCATATCAACAACGTATTGCTCGTTATCGGAATGCGAAGGTTCGACCTAGATCCTTCCAGTTCGGAGATTTGGTCCTAAGGCAAAATCTTGGAGTTCCTGTTCGTTCATTGGATCCGAATTGGGAAGGCCCGTATCGGGTTATTAGGGTTGTGCGACCCGGTACTTATTATCTTGAAGACATGCAAGGGAAGCCTGTACGTCGCCCTTGGCACGTGGAGCATTTGCTACGATACTACCCCTAGATTCGATGCAGTTTATTATAGCGTTTTATGAATAAAGTGAAAGATATCTTTTGGCCGCTACTCCATTTATATGGACCTGAATAGCCCGGAAGAGAGTGCTTACACATCCTCTTGGCCAATTGCCTACCTTTGGTAGGACTGAAATCATTACTAGTTGGTTGCTTCTCCATTTACATGGACCTGAACAGCCTCGAAGAGAATGAATATCATCTCTTGACCAACCTTCTGCCCTTGGTAGAA
The DNA here is from genome assembly GCA_003013855.2 of Liriodendron chinense. Classification (NCBI taxonomy): domain Eukaryota; kingdom Viridiplantae; phylum Streptophyta; class Magnoliopsida; order Magnoliales; family Magnoliaceae; genus Liriodendron; species Liriodendron chinense. The sequence continues at coordinate 500,057 of PVNU02002432.1, forward strand.
TTAAAATCTCAATCGATAGATCAGTCTATCTCAACGCGGACACGGTCGTACGACCCCCGGATTGAGTCTAAGTCATTTTCATGAGTTAGTTGCTCACGACTGGTGAGAGGAGGGATCGCACTCCGAAATGCGAGCGCCGTAGCTCGAGCTCGAATCACAGACATACACCTTAATCGCGAGCACCACAGTTCGCCATACATCCTAAATGCGAGCAGCGTAACTCGTGCTCGGATTAAGGGTTCGCATTCACTGATGAGTCAATATGAAGCCAACTTGGGGGTCTCAATCGGTTTGGTCGCAACGAACCCCCGGATTGAACACATTCTCGTTGCAACAAGGCATTCAGTACATGGAAAAGAAAGTAAACAAAAACGAGAAGGCATTCATTGCGTGAAAGGGAAAAGGCAAATGAGGACAATACTTCCAAAAATATTTTCTCATTAATGATAAATGTTTACAATATCCATTCGCGAATACAAGAGAGGAAAACAAAGAAAATCAATCCCTCGGAGGAGGAGCTGCGCTCTCAATTTCAGGGCCCATTTCTGGAGCACCTTCAACCTGAGTGGCTTCAGTCACCTCGTTCTCAGCAGCAGCCTGCTCTTCTGCAGCTATGATGGTCGCGACTCGACCAAACTCCCCCATATCAAAGGAGGGGATCATTCATTGCACTACTCTTAGCGCAAAGTCGCGACCAGCATCATATGACTCGTACCTTTCGTCATCATATTGCTGCGAAGAACGGAACTCGGAAACTGCCCGAGGACCTTCTTCCGAGAGCATTTTCGCAAGGGCGACTCTCTCCTCGTCCCAGTGGATTGAGTCATCCTTAAGCTGCGCGAGAGCGTTGCGCTCCTTGGTCAGGTTGTCGTAGGCCTCCTTGAGCTGCGACCTAGCCTCCGCAAGTCGCTCCTCCAGTGAGATCTTGTCTTGGTGAAAGATCTCCTTCTCTCTCTCCGCCTTCTCCTTCAAGTCGGCGAGTTTCGCGAACTTATTGTCCAAAGCTTGGTACCTTTCGGTCAACACCTGGACTTTCTCTATGAGGATTTTTATCTCCTCATCTTTCTTAGAAATCACGGCCTTACGGGATTTGAGGAGTTGATCTCGTCCCTGGACCGCCTTCTCCAAAGCAATCCTTTTTTCATCTGCCTCGTCTATTACGCGGCGAGCAGCGACGATGTCTCGCTTCGTCTGCAAGATGAGGTCTAGTCCCTGCAAACAAAAAGAGGGGTGAGAAGAAATACTTAAGAAACCCCAAAATAATAAAGTTTGGGCTAGGAGGTTCTACCTGAGCCATCCTCATCCCTGCCTCAAGGAAGAGGCTCTCGGGGCCTGGCTCGGGAAGAGAGCCGAAGGATTGAGGCGGGACATTCTCAAATAGGAATTTACAGATGGGGTGGAGGTGGCGAGGAACAGAATATGTTCCACCGCCGGAAGGTTGGGCAACGATCAGCCCAGACGGCTCGCGAGGAGGGGCCATCGTCTCGCGAGCAGGACCCTGCTCGGTAGCGAGAACCAGCTCGCGGGCAGGAGCCATCTCTCGAGGCTCCGTGTGCTCACGAGCCTCTTCAGCTGGGGGGCAGCTGGACCCTACCCCATCTGGGGAATTGTCAGCGATATTAATCACTGGCGGCCCGGGTACGACCACCAGTGAAGGAATAGCGGGCCCTGCTGGAGCCCCCGCTTTGCTCGCGAGGGGAGCAGGCTGATCGCTACCCTTTTCAGTGGATGGGTGAGATGGACCAGCAGATGTTTTCTTCTGTCTCTTGGAGCTCGTGCCCTTCAACCGGGGCAGCAAATCTCTTTTTTCTCCAACCTGCGTCATCTCGACTTCTCTTACGGGTATTAAGCCCGCTGCTGCAAGACGAGATGGAGACAAGCAAGTCTCGACGTGCCTATCACCAATAGGCACCTTGTACACTTTTACGATTTTTTCGTTGATCCCCTCTTTCAAGTTCGGTTTTCTCAAGGCCGGGATACCTGCGAGCACAAACAAGGGTCAAATGGAGAAACCCTAAAACCTTAATTGAAGAAAAAGTGCACAATGCGGGACTGCCTACCTTCACAGAAAAAACGATTTACTCTTGGGCCCCTGGAAGAAGCAAATTCCCAATTTCCAGATGCATAAAACCAACGCTTCCTCCAGCCGGGATAATTCGATGAGGGCTTCCCCAGCACGAAGTTATCCCGGTGCCAATAACATAGATAGTACCAGCATTCGCTGGAGGGTGCCTTCTTCAAGCGGAACATGCGGAGGAACTCATCAGCTGTAAGCTCCCCGTTCCTGGCTTGAGCCCAAAGGACGAATGAGCTTAGGACCACCCTCCATCCATTCATGATAAGTTGCCCGGGGGCAATTTTATAATACCGAAGTACATCCCGGATGAAGGGATGGAGGGGAAGGCGAACCCCCAGAATGAGTTGATACTCATAGAATGCCACACACCCTGGGGGAGGGGAGTCTGGCGTCTCTCCATCTCTAGGCAACCGGAGATCGACTGAGTCAGGGATCGAAAATCTCTCCCGTAACTCCAGCAGCCGGTTCTCCGATAGAATGGAAGGATATCCGGCCGCTGTATACTGACCTGCCGGAACCCTTGCGTTACTAGAAGCAGAGGATTCCGGGGTGGCATCTCCTAAAGGAACGGTACTCTCCTCGGAAGCCATGGGATATTTAAAAAAGAAAGAAGAAATAGTACAGTGCAAAAGGAAAGAAAGAGCACCAAAGGGGATCGAGGAAGACACCAAGGAGCTCCGGAGGAAGATGATTGAAAAGGCAAAGGAGGATTCTGAAACTTCTGTGAAAATCAGAAGATATGGTGGACTCCGTATATTTATAGGCAATCATTCCGCCGTATATGGTAGCACGTGGCGATCTCTCGTTCGGCACAGCACTCGAGCAGGCACGCCCATTAAATACTTGGACACGTGGTGAGCGCCTCTTCATTTCCTGACTGCAGAAAGGCTGGCGCACATTAAATTCCAGCCTAATCATGTATGGCTTCTCAGTAAAAGCAAGAGGCAGCCGCGCATGACAACAAGCTAAGTCCTTTCCTTAAGGATTCTTGGCGGCAAGGACTTGGGGGGCATCTGTTATAGGCAAAATGGTGGAGATAAGATTTCACGTGGAAATGCTCATTTGGCCCTCGAGATCATCTGATCAAGAGTCGCAGAACGGGTAAAAGAGGAGTGCGGGTTCGACTCTCGAGATCGTAAGTTCGGGAGTCGAATATTGGATAAGTGCGGGACGACCATTCGACTCTCGAGATCATCTGATCGAGAGTCGAATATTGGATAAGTGCGGGACGTCCATTCGACTCTCGAGATCATCTGATCGAGAGTCGAATATTGGATAAGTGTGGAACGTCCATTTGACTATCGAGCTCACCTGATCAGGAGTCATGGATAGTCAAATATGGAAAACTAGATTCGCGAGTAGACCTTCTCACAAGTCGTTGAAAGACGTTACATCTAAGTGTGTACTTGGACTCGCGACCACATTTTAATATGCGAGCAGCTTTCCTGCGGAAATCTCTTAGCCTTCAGTACTAGCACCCGATTCCCGTCGAACAGTTTGTCCAATCCCTCTGCGACACCAAGCAGGGCCACATCCAGTTCGGTGGTCCCCGACTCGTCAGCGTCTCCTTCCTTTTCGGAGGCTATGACTCCAACTACGGGCGTCTCCTTCCTTTTCGGAGGTTATGATTCCAACTACGGCCTCCAGCTTATCATGATATATCAGCACTATTACCACGCTTATTGGTAGTCCGTATAGGTCGGCTTTTGGGTTTATCTTCTCTAAATGGATCCGGATTTCAAGGGATTGCCATCAAGGGGCGTGATTGTTGGAGTAAATCATCGGGTTGGATCTGACTCAAAAGATAAGATTTTATCCCACGAAATCAGCAAGATCTCAGTATCGTACGCGATATCAACGGGATTTCGACATCTTACGTAACAAATTGGATCGTCTCCAGATCTATATAAAGGGGTGGCTCCATTAAGAGCAGGTACGCACACATCATTCAATCTTGGTCCCGTTTTGCTTGGCTTCTCTTCTTACTGTGGCCTAACTTAAGCATCGGAGGGCTAACGGCTGGTCCCCAGCCACCCTTATTTGTTGTCTTGCTTCAGGTCTGGTGGTGAAAATCCCTGTTGGAGTGAAGGAGAAAAGCCGGAGGATCTCGTTACAAAATCTGACATTAACAGATACTCCATGGGGTTTTTATTTGCAAATAGGAATATATTTTTTTTTGTCTTTTGAAATGAAAATTTGGTCTGCACGCGCCTCCATTAGGGATGCCTGTGGGGTCTTTGGCTAACCGGCTTTTATTTTGAAAGCAGGTAAATATATGATTGACGCAATGGGTGCTGATGCATGGAGATGCGTATGTGATGATGGATGCATGGCTTGGCTCATTCTCTTTTCATTTGATGATTTTGCTTTTGCTGGTGATGCAGAGAACTTTGAGCTTATTGTTTACGGGGTTATGCTCCCTTGGGGATTTTCCTTTTTTATACAGGTGTTTGGTCAGCGGGTTGGTCAAGATTCCGACCCGTGATCGATCAGGTCCATCGTCCCAAGATGCTATTTCTTTGCTAATGAGAATGTAAGAGGATATTATCCGACTTCAAGATGTTCTTCTGGGCATAAATGTGATTGAGACGGTGCTTGGTCGCTAGTTTTGGTCAAGATTCCAATTTGCGTGCGATTGGATCCGTCATCCCAAATTGTGAAGAGAGTGGAGTTCGAGACTCCTGAAGTGTAGTGCTGGGGAATAGTGACAATTTTTGTGATTTTTGCAAATATTTGGTCCGAACCTTTACCCGAGTGGTCAGGATAGAGATTGGTTGTTGAAAACAAAGGAAATATTTTTGTGATTTTTGAAAATATTTGATTTGAAAGCAAGGGAAATATTTTGTGATTTTTACAAATATTTGATTTGAAAGCAAGGGAATATTTTTATGATTTTTGCAAATATTTGATTTGAAAGTAAGGGAAATATTTTTTGTGATTTTTGCAAATATTTGATTTGAAAGCAAGGGAAATATTTTTGTGATTTTTGAAAATGTGATTTTGCAATGTTTTGGTATCTTGTGGTTTTTCTGAAATGCAAGGAAAGATGTGAAATTTTCATCCACTTCCAGCTTCTACTCCTGGTAAGGCACCCGATCCATTTTACGTCAGCGAGCAAGACAAGTCTCACACAGTTAAGTGCCGTAGTTTTAAATCTTTGGATGAGGAGATTGTTGAGGGTTTTCAGTCAACACACCCACAAAGTTGCCTGTTCCTCATGTGCAATGCACATAGACCACGTATTGTTCGACGGACTCCTTTGGCCACAAAATTGTTAGTGCACTTTTCTATGGCATACTAGTGCACCTTGATTGTCAATTACTTAGGTCAGTGGGTCTAGTGTCGGTTGAGCTTAATGAAGACGAAGAACGAAGACTCAAGACGGACCGGCTGCATCAAGGAAGAAGAAACAGGTAAAAGTGATGCCTTGGTGTGCCTTGCCTTGACCAAAACCTAACCCATAACCTCTTAGATGACTTGGACCAACTAGGTATACCCTTAGTCATCATTATTAGTCTTAGAACTCCATGAAAAACATGATAAGATAGACTAATTTAAGAGGTGGAAGCTGCTGCAATAAAAAAGGCTCAAACAGCAGTTTTCGATAGGTGTTCCGATAGGACTCCGATCAATCGGACAGAAGCTCCGATCAATCGGACAGAATCTCCGATCAATCGAAAATTTTTCCAGCAACCTTGAAAATCCACTGGACATATTTCCGATCAATCGGACAGTCTTCCGATCCATCGGAAGGGGTCCGTCCGATCAATCTGATAGTGTTCCGATCAATCGGAATATCTTCCAGAGACTTCACTGGATAGATTTCCGATCAATCGGACTTGTCTCCGATCAATCGGACAGGTCTCCGATCAATCGGAACTTCTTCCGATCAATCGGAGATGCGCGAATCTGCCCGTTTTTTGACCGTTGGAAGAAAATCTATTTAAAAGGGGGATTCGTTTTTTGAGCCATGAGAGGGGATTTTGAGGAGATAGAAGCCACCATTGCTAGAGATCATTAGAGGCTCTATCCCAAACCTATAACAAGCCATTCTCCTTGTGTTTTCATCACAAGCTTGGGCCATTCAATGGCATCTTGAGAATAGGACTTGTTCCCTCTTGATTCCTAGGGTTTAGACACCTTGATGATAGTTAAATCCTTTGTCTAAACACTACCTAGGAGTCCATTTAGGTGCATTCCTCTAGGAAACCCATTTCCTACCATTTGTAGAGGTTTCACCATTCCCTAGCACCTTGGGCATCTCCAATGGAGCATCACATGCAAGGTAGCTGATCTTGGAGCTGAAGCCTTGGCAAAGCAACGGCGTCAACGATCAGGGGAGCACAAGGGGAGCTGATTCAAGCACGGGAGAGCGAGAAGAAGCAACCCGAAGCGGCGCTGAACAAGGGGCTCAATCCGACAAGTAAGGTTGTCTTGTTAAGAGTCCATCCACTCAATTCCCTGTGGGAGTTGAGTGTAGAGTTTGTTTGACAAACTCGCCCCGGGGTCGTTAGCCGATCCTTGGCCTATTAGTTGGGCCTAAAATCTAGGGACGTCAGCCGTTCCTTGGCACGTTAGTCGGGCCTAAACAAAGTCTCCAAGGGGGAGCCACCAACACGGGTGCAAACGTGTAGGTTGGGAGGAACCCGTAAACTCCCCGGTTGGGTGGATCCGAGTTAAAACACCTTGGTTGGGAGGAACCAGATTTAAACTCCCCAGTGAATGCCGGTGTGCTCAAAGGGGTTGAGTACTTGAACCGGGAGTGGAGTAGACAAGTAGTCGAACCACTATACATCCTTGTGTTTGTGATTGATCTTGAGCACATTTCTCTTTAATGCATTGAGTTTAATTTGTTAATTATGAATGCTTAGTTAGGAATGTATGCTAGGCACTTGATAGGCACATCCACACTCACAAGATGTACTTTCACTCCTCATGTTGACTTGAGCATTTCTTGATCCATCCTCTCTAGTCCACATGAGTTGATTAGACTAGGTTGTTAATTGTTTTATCTTTTGCTAGTCTTTTAATTGGACCCACTTAGGCTTGGAAGCCAAAGTGTTAATCGCTTACATATTTTAATTTGCTGATTTGTTAAAGTAGGCGAAAAGATTTTTTAAAAAAGTCCTATTCACCCCCCTCCTATAGGTTCAGCCATAATTCTAGTTGCTCCTCAAGCTTCCGCACGCGTATGCGTAGGGTGTCGTGTTAGGCTACCCGACGCAATTTCAATTGGTATCAGAGCGGGTTGCTCTTCAAGGACGTAACCGTCTAGAGTAAGATCCGATACCGGAGCACTAGCATCATGTCTAACCGAGATGGGAGTGCCACCAACCGTCCACCTTTCTTTGACGGGTCTAACTATGCTTATTGGAAAGCGAGAATGAGAATTTTTCTCCAATCCATGGACCGTCCGGTGTGGCTTAGCACACAAACTGGATATACCTTGCCCACCGAGCAAGTGGAGGTTGATGGGAAATACATTGTCATTCCCAAAGATGATTCCAAATGGGATGACATAGAGAGAGCTCAATACATGGCAAATGCCAAAGCTCTCAATGCGATTTGCTGTGCGGTTTCCCCGGATGAATTTCAGCGCATTCTCACATGCGCAACTGCAAAAGAAGCGTGGGATATACTTGAGGTTACCCACGAGGGAACTAGCACAGTAAGACGCTCGAAGCTTCAGCTCTTAACCACCAAATTTGAAAATATTAGGATGGAAGAGACTGAAACTTTCATGGAGTTTTATACTAAATTGTCAGATATTTGTAACTCCATGTTTGTCTTGGGGGATCGGGTTCCGGAAGGAAGGATTTGTAGAAAAATACTTAGGTCCCTCCCGGGAAGATTTGACTCCAAGATAGTTGCCTTAGAGGAGTGTAGAGATATAGATAGTATGAAAGTAGAAGAACTCATAGGTTCCCTACAAACTCATGAACTACACTTTAAGGCCCCCTCTAGGAAGAAAAACATCGCCTTAAAATCCTCTCACAAACATAAGAAAATTAAGAGTGAGTCGGAGGAAGATAGCGATGATGAGGATGATGAGGAAGAAAAATTAAACAAAAAATTCAAGAGATTCCTCAAATTTGATAGAGGGAATAGCCGTGACAAGAAGGACAAGAAGGGTGATAAACATAAAGGGAAATCATCCAAACCTTCATCCGTCCGATGTTACGGTTGCGGTCAACGTGGCCATATTGCCCCGGACTGTCCGAAAACGCCTAAACCGAAAGGTAAAAAGGCGATGGCTGCCACGTGGGATAATACGGAGGAGTCAGACTCCAAATCCGATGATTCTACTAGTGATGGGAGCCAACATAATGATCTAGCTCTCTCGGCTTCCACCACTACCCCTCTTCCCGCTTATCTAAGAGGGGATCCCAACCGCTATCCCTTCTAGGAGTAGAAGGAGTTCCCAACCCCTCACCTCATGCTACATTTTATGAGGGTGTTGAGGAAATTAGTTACCCTTAGGTTTATCAAACTAAACATAGTTAGTGAGGGTAGCTAGAAATGCTTATATAGGTAAATCTGAGGATTTCAGCCTCATTTCTGTGTGTATGGGCAAATCAGAGGATTCAAGCCTCATGAGCCCAAATTTTGATAATTTAGCCTTGCTTTTAATTGATATATTTGCTTGCTAGATTATCACCATGCTTAGATTAGCTAATCATCTTGAGTTTTATACTTCATTGTATGCTAATCTTTGCTTAGTATTGGTCTTGATATACCAATAGGGGAGGTTGGTTGATTGGGCTATAAGCCCTTGAGCTTTAATGCTTAGTGTATATCATAGATGACCAATTAAGCATGATTAACTATGCTTAGATAGTTACATTTTCTTGTTAATCATGTTCTTTAGCATGCTCCATGATTTTATGTTCATGCTCCCTACACTCTCCTTGTTAGCATGTGTTTATAGTTATAATTATGACATACTATCTTCTCTTACCTTGACCTTAATTGTTGCATCATTAAGGGGGAGAGAATAGCTTGTCAATTGCTAACAAAAAGGGGGAGAAAGATCAAGTCCCACCAAAACTAGTTTGCTATGTTTTGTGATGCAGGGATTGACAGGTTATGGGGGAGCAAACTGAAGAGGAGTTGCTTAGTTTAGGCATGTCAAGAGTCCTGTATTTTATTTCATATCAATGTAATCTCTTGTACATGTATTTGTTTTGGTAGGTTAGGTTTTTGTAAGTAATTGACAAAGGGGGAGATTGTTAGTGCACTTTTCTATGGCATACTAGTGCACCTTGATTGTCAATTACTTAGGTCAGTGGGTCTAGTGTCGGTTGAGCTTAATGAAGACGAAGAACGAAGACTCAAGACGGACCGGCTGCATCAAGGAAGAAGAAACAGGTAAAAGTGATGCCTTGGTGTGCCTTGCCTTGACCAAAACCTAACCCATAACCTCTTAGATGACTTAGACCAACTAGGTATACCCTTAGTCATCATTATTAGTCTTAGAACTCCATGAAAAACATGATAAGATAGACTAATTTAAGAGGTGGAAGCTGCTGCAATAAAAAAGGCTCAAACAGCAGTTTCCGATAGGTGTTCCGATAGGACTCCGATCAATCGGACAGAAGCTCCGATCAATCGGACAGAATCTCCGATCAATCGAAAATTTTTCCAGCAACCTTGAAAATCCACTGGACATATTTCCGATCAATCGGACAGTCTTCCGATCCATCGGAAGGGGTCCGTCCGATCAATCGGATAGTGTTCCGATCAATCGGAATATCTTCCAGAGACTTCACTGGATAGATTTCTGATCAATCGGACTTGTCTCCGATCAATCGGAACTTCTTCCGATCAATCGGAGATGCGCGAATCTGCCCGTTTTTTGACCGTTGGAAGAAAATCTATTTAAAAGGGGGATTCGTTTTTTGAGCCATGAGAGGGGATTTTGAGGAGATAGAAGCCACCATTGCTAGAGATCATTAGAGGCTCTATCCCAAACCTATAACAAGCCATTCTCCTTGTGTTTTCATCACAAGCTTGGGCCATTCAATGGCATCTTGAGAATAGGACTTGTTCCCTCTTGATTCCTAGGGTTTAGACACCTTGATGATAGTTAAATCCTTTGTCTAAACACTACCTAGGAGTCCATTTAGGTGCATTCCTCTAGGAAACCCATTTCCTACCATTTGTAGAGGTTTCACCATTCCCTAGCACCTTGGGCATCTCCAATGGAGCATCACATGCAAGGTAGCTGATCTTGGAGCTGAAGCCTTGGCAAAGCAACGGCGTCAACGATCAGGGGAGCACAAGGGGAGCTGATTCAAGCACGGGAGAGCGAGAAGAAGCAACCCGAAGCGGCGCTGAACAAGGGGCTCAATCCGACAAGTAAGGTTGTCTTGTTAAGAGTCCATCCACTCAATTCCCTGTGGGAGTTGAGTGTAGAGTTTGTTTGACAAACTCGCCCCGGGGTCGTTAGCCGATCCTTGGCCTATTAGTTGGGCCTAAAATCTAGGGACGTCAGCCGTTCCTTGGCACGTTAGTCGGGCCTAAACAAAGTCTCCAAGGGGGAGCCACCAACACGGGTGCAAACGTGTAGGTTGGGAGGAATCTGTAAACTCCCCGGTTGGGTGGATCCGAGTTAAAACACCTTGGTTGGGAGGAACCAGATTTAAACTCCCCAGTGAATGCCGGTGTGCTCAAAGGGGTTGAGTACTTGAACCGGGAGTGGAGTAGACAAGTAGTCGAACCACTATACATCCTTGTGTTTGTGATTGATCTTGAGCACATTTCTCTTTAATGCATTGAGTTTAATTTGTTAATTATGAATGCTTAGTTAGGAATGTATGCTAGGCACTTGATAGGCACATCCACACTCACAAGATGTACTTTCACTCCTCATGTTGACTTGAGCATTTCTTGATCCATCCTCTCTAGTCCACATGAGTTGATTAGACTAGGTTGTTAATTGCTTTATCTTTTGCTAGTCTTTTAATTGGACCCACTTAGGCTTGGAAGCCAAAGTGTTAATCGCTTACATATTTTAATTTGCTGATTTGTTAAAGTAGGCGAAAAGATTTTTTAAAAAGGTCCTATTCACCCCCCTCCTATAGGTTCAGCCATAATTCTAGTTGCTCCTCAAGCTTCCGCACGCGTATGCGTAGGGTGTCGTGTTAGGCTACCCGACGCAATTTCAAAAATGAGCCACATCCTCACATTTCCCTTAGTCAATCCAGTTTGGGGCCTTACGTTGCTCACAATTCCGTGAGGGTGCGCTCCACCTCCCAACAGCCTTAATCCCCTTCCTGAGTTTTGGGAACAGGGAACATCCGTCAGATTCAACAGCGACTTCCAAATCAAGGTTGTCTATCATGGTGCGTTCAACACGAACAGGGTTGCGGAGTTCTGCCCGCCTCAACCTTTACCTGTTTTAAAAGATTCCAGACACCTGTACGATCAACTGCTAGCCATGTCCGGAATAGGTTGGGGAAGAAAGCCCCCGAGAAGTTAATCCCAGTGTAGTTTTAGGTCTTCGGACCACTGGGGATGAATTTGTGAAATTGATGGTGAATTTTTTTTTTTTTTGAGTTTTCAACTCGAGTAATCGAGGTTGATGCTGGTTTTTATGGAAAGCTTGAAATTTTTTGGTATTTTTTAAAATGATCCGGGTTATCGAACCTTGATCCCAGTGATTGAAGCCGATGCCGGTTTTTAGTTGGAAGCAGGAAAAGGTCCCCTGAGAAATTAATCCCAGTGTAGTTTAAGGTCTTCTGACCAAAATATGTACATGCTAAAAATACATTCTTTTTGTGATTTTTCGAAATGATCCAGGTCATCAGATCTTGGCCTGAACGGCTGGGATCGATGCTGGTTTTTATTAAAATCCCTTGGGATATTGATCCCGATATAGTTTAAGGTCTTCGGACCAAAATATGTACATGCTGAAAATACATTCTTTTTGTGATTTTTCGAAATGATCCAGGTCATCAGATCTTGGCCTGAACGGCTGGGATCGATGCTGGTTTTTATTAAAATGCCTCGGGATATTGATCCCGACATAGTTTAAGGTCTTCGGACCAAAATATGTACATGCTGAAAATACGTTCTTTTTGTGATTTTTCGAAATGATCCAGGTCATCAGATTTTGGCCTGAACGGCTGGGATCGATGCTGGTTTTTATTAAAATCCCTCGGGATATTGATCCCGACGTAGTTTAAGGTCTTCGGACCAAACTATGTACAAGCAGGGCAAACACATTTTTTTATTTTTTGGAAAATGTCCGGTGTCAGCGGATCTTGATTCGAACGATCCAGACTGCTACCGGTTTTTATTTAAAAAGTCCCTCGGGATCTTGATCCCGACGTAGTTTAAGGTCTTTGGACCCTAAATATGTATAAGAAGTAGCAATCAAGGTGGGAGATTTCGGGGATTCTTCTTAGAATGGTCCAGATCATCAGGTCATGCCTTTGGATGGTTGAAATCGCTGTTTGACCAAGTCAATACTTTTTCTTTTTCTTGAAAATTCCGTGGAACTTTTTCCATATCATCAAGCCAATTTCTCACAAATTTCTCACAAGATGAGATTTTGGTGAGATTCCTTACTTTTTCTCACCATTCTCTTCCATCACTTCATTCTTACAAGGAGGTACAAGATTCACTTGCAACCACCCTTCCCAAGGAGGAGTTCTTCCCAAGGAGAGAGGGGGAGAGGTCGTTTCAACTAGATGGAGGGTAGGACGGCCCCCTGGGCACCGCCCAAGCCGTCCCTGCCCACCGGTTTTTTCAGTGGGTTGGGTAAAGGGGTGCACTCCCCTTTTCTATATAACATGGGGCACCCTTGCCCCCTCCAACGTGCAATCTCTCTCTTTTCTCTCTCATACTCTCTCTTTCTTCAAGTTTTCTCTCTCTCTTTTGGTGGTTCTTTACTTCTCTCAAGTGGTGGGCCTTAGAGAAGTTTCGGGACAGCAAGGTGGTCCCTCTTTGGTGAGTGGTAAAGGTATGGACCAATCCCTTTCTCTTTTGTCTTTTTCCTTCTTCATTGTTTCTCATGGTTCCTTTCTTTTCTTCATGTAGCTATTTCAAAAGAAGTGAAGGTGGGCCTAAGTGTTCTGGACCTTTTTCTAGATCCCCAATCTCTTTCAAAGGTGGTGCATGGAGAAGGACATTGCAAGCTTTCCATTTCATTTTTTTCTTTTCTTCTTTTCATACTCCCTTCATGTGTATGTAAAGGGTAATTTTGCTATGTCCATCAAGTGTGCAAGGCAAAATATCCTATCTTTTTTTATGGGAGTTGGGCCTCCTTTCATGTGTATCAAATGGGCTTAAAGTGAAGTCATGGCCCTTGGTGTATTTGATGGGCCCAATGCTTCATTTTGGGCTCCCTCATGCTTTCTTTTTATTGCCATTTCCTTTAGAGCTTTCTTTTCTTTTCCAACTTCTTTCCAAGGTTTGGGCCCATGGGAATGGTGGGGCCCACCTCAAGTTTTGGGCTCATGGGGCTCACTTTGGGTGGCCCCATCTTTCTTCACATGTGTATGGACAAAAGTGACTAGCCCATTCTTCACTTGGATCTCAAGTGGGCTAGATTTCTTAGTTGGGCCTTTATGAACAAGTAGCCCAAATCTTCCACCATCTCTTGATTATGATGTACATCCTTGTACAAAGTGTGGTGGGTTCCTTGGAGTTTTTCCATATGGATGGGCTTTTGGGCCTTCATTGAAACTTGGATTTCTTTTGGACCATGTGTGCACCACTACACTATGTCCATGTAGGATTTTTTCCTTTCATGCTTTTTCTTTTGATGGATGGAGGACTTGAGTTACTTGACCATCTACAAGTCCCATGAGTGAGTTGTCTCAACAATTTCACTAGGTTCAAATGGTTTTTCCATGTGGTAAGAAAGTGGTTCTCAAGAGTTTCCCTTTAATGTTATCAACCTCAAATGGATGATCCTCCTTCAATTGAGCTATCCATGCCACCATAGCTCCTTGAACTTCTCTTTAGGGTGCTTGGTGAGTCATCCACCATCATCCTCGAATATGAATGATTTTTCTTTCAATTTGTGAGAAAGAATGACACCCATAAGTTGCCCAATTTTGTCCCATGCTTTGGGGCATTTTGAATTTTGATCTTTAAGTGGGCTATGTATACCATTCTTAGTCATTTCCATGATGGTTGGGTGACTCATCAAGCCATGCCCTCTTGTGCTCAAATGGTCCCCTTGTTTTGTAAAGAAATTGGTGCACATAAGTTGCCCAAACTTGTCCTTGCATGGACGTTTCCAACTTTGATTCTTCATGTGGGCTATGTGCATCACATTTTTTATCATTGGCTTCTTTGATTCATATGTTTGTGGGTAGACCGCCATGTTGTACTCTCATAGTCAAAACTTTCATCAAGATGATGCACATAAGGGTGCCCATGGTTAACCCATGAATGGGTCTTCATGTTTTCCAAGTGGGCTATGTGCTCCCTTCAATCCATTGAGATGAGGCATTTGGGTTGCTCTTGGGGGCCCATTTCCCTCCCATTCTCCACTTGTCCATACATGTGTAAAAAGATGGAAACATCTTAAGTGGGAATCATGGCCTTGGCATAAAAAGTGGATCAATCCTTCGCCACATATGGACTTTGAAGAGGGATTTCTCATGTGAAGTAGGATTCTTATCCCTTGTTGATCTCATGACACTTGAGTATATTTGTTATCCAAAGTATGTCCTTGGATGATGGACTTTCTTTGCCTAAGGCATGGCATGCAACCTTCTTTAATGTGGGCCTTGCCTTCTTTAATGGGCCCAACACATACCCTAGGTAACACATGGAGTCAGACTTTGGATTTTGCATTTGAATGTGAGTCCAATCCCATGGGTTTCCTGGATGATGATTTGGATTTTAACGGGTAAGGGATAGGAACTTACCTTGCCAAGCTTGTAGGATTCAATGGCGGACGGTACCAGAGGACGTCGAGTGATTGATGAGGATGATCCTGCCTTCATCATCCGCCGAGGGGCCCATATGTGTTCTTTGGCTCAAGAGCACCAACCTCTTCCCGCCATCAAGGGTCGAGGTACCAGAGACCACTGGGACAACTGGGTGAAACATCCACAGCCTTTGCTTGAACGAGTATTGGCTGACACTCCTTTTGCTGGCCTCCTTACCTTACGCTTCTATAACAACAGTGCCAACCGCATGATGCTCGCGGCTCTTTGTGAGAGGTGGCGGGACGAGACCCACACCTTCCAGCTCCCTTGTGGTGAATGGGGAATAACTCCCCTGGATATTTATATGCAAATTGGCTTTCCATTTCATGGGGCAGTTGTTCCCCAAGTCAGGTCTCTTACTCCCATCACTTCCACTGACTGGCTACGGCTTGTTGGTGATGTCCCGCCCGAAGATGAATTCCAAGGCCATCAAGTAAAGATGCGATGGTTCTACAACACTTTTGCCTCCATCATCTCCACTACCGGGCTAGAGGCCCTCCACAAAGCACGGGCCATGATCACTTATGCCTTCGGGTCCTTCCTTCTCTGCCACGCCAATGAGAGGGTCGATCCTAAATTTCTTCGCTTGGTTGAGGATCTTCACCACCCCTACAATTGGAACGGGGCTATCCTGACTCATATTTTCCAGGGTCTGGATAAAACCAGTTGGAATAGTCGGTCCTACACAAGTTTCTGGCCTGTCGTTGAGGTACTTCTTCTTTCTCCTTTCTTGGAGACATTTACCCTCTTCCTCTCTCTAATTGTTAGGTGTGCCCTTGCCCAGACTTGCTTTTATGACCATTTTCCCCACCTCGCGCCGAGGATGCGGGACGACATTAAGCCATCTTTGTATCGCCACATGTACTGGCATCAACAAAACCGTCAGCGGAACTCTCGAGTTTCTGGAGACAATTGGCGTGCTGACATAGACGGATTGACCATTGAAGATGTAAGTATATTGCTTTCCTTATCCCTCGTGCTATACTGTAATTGATCATGATGATCTCCCTTGTTGTAGCTTGCTCGGATGCCATACGCCAACTTTCCTCTCTACTACACCCCTCAGCGTGTGGAGACCTATGATGCTTCATGCCTCCGGATCATGCTTGCTGACGCTGAATCATTTCAGTGGTATCTGGGTGAGAAGCTGCTTCGACAGATTACCGGAGTGGCTAGAGTCCCTTGTTTTGCACCTCCTCCAGTTGCTCAGATCCCAGCTGATGAGATAGCTGACACTCTTGTGGGCCAGCCCGGGTTTCGTTTCACGATCCCGGATCGTGATTACGATGAGTGGTACTTGCTGTATGGCCAGGGGCCTCTGCTTCCTCCGCTCTATGTTCCTGGGGGCCGTTGCAGATATGCTGGAGGCTCGGTGATAGCTCCTTTGATGGATCTTCATCGTCGAGAGAGGGACGAGAGGAGGGATGATGACGACTATGTTGGCGACTTGTAGCTTGCTTTTGTATTCAGCTTACTTGATGTATGACCTTCTTCTTTTGGCTTTTACCTTCTTCTGTATAAAAATCTTCTGAATGAATATACGATCTTTGACTTGTCTCAAATTTCTTGATGATGTCTAGATGCTTTGACTGGAGACTTCTTAATTGCATGGATGATGACTTGAATGGTTCAGATGGCTTGAGTTAGCCCTGTGGGCCCACTTGAGACCTCGGCTTTACTTTGGAGCACCTTTTCTTGGTGATTTGTGAGGCTAAGAAGGCTTCTCATGGTGTGGATGATGACTTGAACGGCTCAGATCGCTGGATTCGGCATTGTGGGCCCACTTGATGATCAGATCTTGGGTTCCGGCCATCTTTCTTGATGATCGGGCCTTTGATCCTGCTATTTGATGGCTCATGTAGGTTCTTCTATGGTTTAGATCATGATGATCTAGTCTTTGAATGACTCAGATAGCTTGTGGCCCCCTCTTGATCATCTTTCCCTCTCTTTGACTTGATCAGATCCATTCTGGTCGCAGTGCTTCATGATTGGATAGGTGGGGTACCTTCTAAATGATTCTGATCAACCTCAATCGAAATCTGGAGTGGATTGGGGCCTTGGGCGGCCCTCAGGATGCCATCTGCTGATGTGAACTGTCAGCCTCACCTACCAACGACCATGGAGCCAATCCCGCGGAGAGAGAGGGAGCGCGTCCGTACGGGCGGCCCAGAGCGGGCCGCCCAAGGCTCGCCTCTTGTGCGGCCTGGGCTGGCTCGTGCTCAGACATTCTTCATAGTCCACTATCTTTGTCCCCTCATTCCCTGCACGTCCGGGTTCGATTGCAGCCATGAATATTCTCCTTGTCTCATCTTCCCTCCTCCTTTTGTCTTTTTCTTGGTTTGTCTTTTCTCAAGCAATGGATGGTGGAGATTTAGGGGCTGTGGGGGCTGTCCATGGTGGGTCCCACACTTCAGAAAGTGTTGAAGGCTTTAATGATGGAGGGATTTCTTTAATGGATGGTGGAGATGGTGCATTGAATGGGGGCATTGATGAGGGGTTAGGGATGGTAGTTGGTGGAGCTTTGAATGGCCCCATTAATGGCAGCCATGCTGAAATTTCATATTAGAATGGGTCTTTGATTGTGGGAGAACTGGATGGTATGGATGAGATGAGGAGATGGGACATAGGTGAGGCTATGCATCCCTTGAATGTGGGCCACCTAGATGATGTGATTGATGGTGGTGATGGGGTATGATGGACATAGATGGGCTGATCTCATGTCTGGACAGTATGGATGGTTCAGATGATACCTTTGATGGTTTGGATGCTCTTGATGATGGCCGAGATGTGCGGCACACTTGTTTGGGTGGACTTGATGTGATTGATGAGTACCTATTATTGCATAATTAACCCAGGTTGTTAAGGGCATTATCATTGTTTTTTTGGTTAATTATCCCTCATTAGGTAAATTTTCTGTCTTCAAGAGATCAGGAGAGGTTAGACAAGATCCGAGTTAATCAGGGCGATTAAAGGCCTAAAGTGATCAAGATAAAGTATGTGGCGATCCTTAAGGAAGTTGAACCGTAAAGATTGAAGGACCATCATGTTGTACGGTAGCTTGCATCACAACTGCTCGTTGGGAAAATTGAGGCTGTGCATGTTTGAATGGTTGTGTTTGGGCAATCACACAGTTTGGACGGTCAAGATGAGATGTCCACTTTTGGGACCAATTGTGCATCAAGGCGAGCCACACTCTCTCATGAGCATCAAAATCTAGCTATTGTGGAGCAACAAAACAAGTGGACCACGTTCAGCGTCAGCCATCCATTAAGGTGGACCCCCACCTGTCGAGCACGTCCAAACCTCAGCCATCCACTCACTTCAGCCGTGGAGGTCACGCCATCAAGACCGTCCATCAACAAGCACGTCCTAGCTGCAGCAGAAGTCTAGCCTCTTACACATGTGCCATTCCAGGTCAAGAAAATGAACGGCCCACCCTTTGCAACAGTTGTTCACCCACTCCATCAGCAGCCGTCCATCATTAAACATCATCTCCACCGTCCAAGCTGTGGGTCCCTTCAAGATCCAGCCCACCATCACCAAGTGGACTGTCCAACAATCACCAGCCATCCATCATTAGCACGTATGTGCTGCATCTGAACAGCCAGGCAGCAATCAACGGCCAGCTGATCAGCAACAGCCGTCCACCAGCTACAACAGATCGTTGTCGACCACATCTCAGCCGTCCATCCACCTGCTGGACACCAGTCATCCATCATCATCATCAACCGTCCATCCTCCATCACCGTCCAGCATCCTTCAGCAACCGTCCAACCTTCATCCAGCATCCAACAACAGCTCGAGATCCAGCCGTCCAAATCATCATCTGACTGTCCAGTGGACCTCACGTCCAACAACAGCAGCTGCTGACAAATCTCCACCGTCCACTCCCTCCACCTCCAGCATCATCACCTGCGTCAGCAACCATCATCCAACGTCCAGTGGATCTCCACCGTCCAAATCCAACAGCTAGACGTCCAGCTGCTCCCACACATGCTGGTATTCAAATCTCCAGCGTCCAAGGCCCCCACCTTCATCAACGTTCAGCATCTTCATCCCAGCCGTCCATCAAAGCTCCAACGTCCAGCAATGGACGGTTTTCTCCAACCACACATCAGCAGCAGCTCAACGTGCAGCAGAAGTGCTGCAACTCCACCTGTCCAGCTGCTAATCACCCAACTGCTGGACGTCCATCATCAGCAGCTCCATCACGTCCAGCTTCACACGTCCAGCAATGGACAGTTTTCTCTGTCCTTCACCATCATCTCCATGCAGCAATGGACCCATCATCAACAACTCTCTTATCAATGGGCGTCACCACCACTTCCAGCCTTCATCTCCACCGACCTAGGCTGCTTCACATCCAGCCATCCAACAATTTCTAGCGAGGTGGACTAGTCCAGGTCAGCACATGTGCTGATCATCTAATCAGCATGAATCCATCTCCTTTGCTGTCCAGATATGGTGGACAATCAACAATCAACAACTCTAGATGATGATCTCTACATGTCCAGCAACCTGTTCAAAAGGATGTTCTTTCATCACTTACATTCAACAACCAGTGGAAGAATCTCCAACAAGTGCTCCTCCATCCAACGTGTGGAAGCAAGAGGAGCTCTCTCTGTCTCTCTCTCTCTCTCTCTCTTTCTCTCTTACTCTCTTCCCAACACATGTGTCTCTCTCTCTCTTGCTCTCTTCCCAACACATGTCCCTCTCTCTCTCTTGCTCTCTTCCCAACACATCTCTCTCTCTCTCTCTCTCTCTCTCTCTCTCTCTCTCTCTCTCTCCTTCTCTCTTCCCAACACATGGAGTGCTACCTAGGCTTGGGTGCCACCTAGGATTGGGAGGAGGCTTGGGAGCCTCTCAAAACTCTATAAAAGGAGGCAATCCCTTCTCATTCTCATCATCCCTCAAATCTCATCCCATCCCATCCCATTCTCTACAACTCCTCCCTTCTCTTCTTTATTTTTCTTTCTTTCTTTTGTAGTGTAGAGTAGTTTTCTCCTTTGTAGAGAATTTAGTCTTCCATTGTAGCATGGTTGGCTAAACCTCTAGCTAAGGCTAGGGGTGAAGCCTTTGAAGAAATTTGCAAGCTATGGTTCTTTTGGTTCAACATTGTGTGGTGTAAATGTTGGAGTTCTCTTTGGTTGATTGGTTTGGTTATCCACCTCGGCGGACGCTATTGTTGTGCAAGCCCCTTGATCCATCATTAACTCCAGGCACGTTGGATGCTTGGGATCCCTTGCACACCAATTATCTAGTCCATGATCGATAAAGTCCCTTGATCCATCGTCGACTCCGGGCATGTTGGATGCTTTGGATGCCTACGGTCATCGAGCTAGTGCAGGTAAAGTCATCGATCTGTAAAATCCCTTGATCCATTATAGACTCCGGGCACATTGGATGCTTTGGATTCCCTGCGATCGATAGACGAGATCTTAACGGTTGGATCGGTCAATCAAAGCCTCCTATCTTGTAAGTATGCATTTGATCATATGAATTGTGATCTTATCGGTTGACTTGTTGGCAAAGTTATTAATCTGTATAATTCCTCGATCCATTGTCGACTCCCGGCACAGTGGATGCCTGGAATTCCCTGCGATCAACTAACGAGTGCTTCATGGTCAAATCAATCGGTTCAGATCACCATCTTTTATAAAATATGCAAATGGTTTAACTGTTTCATCTTCCGATTGGAATGAATCTTTATTCAATTCCAGTTGAGTTATAGTTAGACCAATAAATCGAATCTTGTGAATGAATCAAAGGTGGATCCCTGTTGCCTTAGCCCCTTTTCTATTTTTTTCTTTCACCACACACAACTTGCTCCACTCTCGTGGATAAACCAGATTTCATCTTACTCACCTAAACTAATTCCTCTAAGTGTTCTTAACCCCAATCCCTGTGGATCGACTTCGGTCTTACCGAGTATTTTACTACTTTGCTACCTGCACTTGGGTGTGCAATCTTCGGGTTGTAGCAAGTTTTTGGCGCCGCTGCCGGGGATTGGCATCGGTTTAAGAATATTTTTAGAATTGGTTTATGTCTATATATATTGTCAATAGTATACTAACTTCTTTTATTTTGTTGCTCTCAGGAATTACTCATAGCCAAGTGTTCTTCTTTCCGGGTAACCTCTTTCCTTATCTCCTTTTTTAGTGTTTATGCGTAAGTGGACTCGTGATCACACAAGACGTCTTCTAAGCGACAGAATTTTGGTTGAAGGTCTATCCAATCACTGTGTTAGAAAACTTCCTGATACTTGTGAATTAACCATAAACATGGCCGAGAATGAAAATGAATATGATCAAGATGAGAATGAAGTACACAATGAGCCACCATTTGGGAGTTTACGTGATTACTTGCAACCTGCAAGAACGAGTACTCCTTCTTGTATGGTTTTTTCGGTGAATGCGGGCAATATTGATTTCAAACCTGGAGTGATATAGTTACTTCCTAAATTTCATGGACTGGAATTTGAAAGTCCCTATTTACATTTGAGGGAATTTGATGAAGTAATCGTTACTTTGCATTACGACAACGTTTCTGATGACGTGGTTAGGTTAAAACTATTTCCTTTTTCTTTGAAGGAGAAGGCGAAGTCTTGGTTGCACTCCTTAAGGCCCAGAACCATAGGGACATGGCAAGAGATGACTAGGGAATTTCTTAAAAAGTTTTTCCCTATTCATAAGACCAATACCCTGAAACGAGATATAATGAATTTCTCCCAAAAGGAGAATGAAACTTTTTTTCAGTGCTGGGAACGTTTCAAGGAACTCTTACTTGCCTGCCCACATCATGGCTACGAAACATGGCGCTTGGTTAGCTCCTTCTATAATGGATTGAGCCCAGTCATGCGCCAATTCGTAGAAATGATGTGTAATGGGGAGTTTATGAGCAAAGGTTCTGATGAGGCTATGGAATACTTTGACTTCTTAGCAGAAAATTCCCAATCTTGGGACACATCTGACAAACCCGCTAAGACCAAGCCTGGGCCCAATGAAAAAAGAGATGTTTATCTTTTAACCGAGGATGACGATGTCAATGCAAAGATAGCAGGGCTCACACGTAAAATAGAAGCCATGGAATTAAGGAAGGTCAACGCTATTAAAACCAAGGAGACTGAAAGTGTTTGTGACATTTGTAAGAGCGATGCACACATTGCTAAGGGTTGTCCTACAATCCCAGCTCTCCAAGAAGTGTTGCACGAACAAGCAAATGCCATGAATACTTATCAAAGACCTTTTAATGCCCCATTGTCAAACACGTATAATCCTAATTGGCGGAACCATTCAAACTTCAGTTGGAGAAACAGATCGATTGCCAATGCTGGGAATAATCCTCAGGTGCCTTCCACTAGTAATCCTTATGTGCCCCCACAAAGGAAGACTCCGGAGGACACCGTGCAAAATCAAATCAATCAGAGCATCATGCAAACCCTCCAAGAACTTAAAACTTCGATGGAAAGATTCGAATCTCGCCTAATTGGACTCGAATCATGCCAGAATGTTAGGGAGCGAGGGACCTTTCCCGCCCAACCTCAACCAACCCGAGGGGACAGTATGAGGTGAATGATTCGGGTTCTTCCAACCCTCATGTTGAGCACGCTAAATCTGTCACCACCCTAAGAAGTGGTAAGGTGATTGAAAAAGAAATTCCTAGGACAGTTGATAAACCTAAGGAATCATCTAAATAGAAGAGTGATGACAGATCTAGTGATGATCAACCTGAGACAGAGCATGTTTTCGAATCGGTGGTCCCTTTTCCCCAACGCCTACTCTCATCTAAAGCAATGGTTAAAGCTCAGGATGTCTTGGAAGTTTTTAAACAAGTGAAAATCAACATACCCTTGTTGGATGCAATCAAGCAGATACCTTCATATGCCAAGTTTCTGAAAGATCTTTGTACTATTAAGCGCAAGCTCAATGTACAAAAGAAAGCCTTTTTGACTGAACAAGTTAGTGCTATCATTAACCAAAACTCTCCCCCAAAATACAAAGATCCAGGAAGTCCTACTATTACTTGCATAATAGGGAACTTCCGGGTCGAACAAGCACTTCTTGACTTAGGGGCGAGTGTCAATCTTATACCCTTCTCGGTGTACGAACAGCTGGGGCTCGGTGAATTGAAACCCACCAAGACCACCTTGCAACTTGCGGATCGATCTGTACGGATATCGAGAGGAGTAATGGAAGATGTGTTGGTACAAGTGACAAATTCTACTTCCCAGTAGACTTCATTGTCTTGGATACCCAACCGGTAGCAAATGTTAGTACCCAGATACCTGTTATTCTTGGCCGACCATTCCTGGCAACTTCCAATGCTGTGATCAACTGCAGGAATGGGGTCGTGAAGTTTTCATTTGGCAATATGAAGTTAGAGCAAAATGTTTTCAACATGTGTAAACAACAAGGGAATGATGATGAGATCCATGAGGCCAACCTGATCGATACCCTCATGGAAGAAGAATTCCTTCTAACCTCTCTGTCCAAACCCTTAGAAGCATGTCTAGCCCACTTTGCTAATTCTGATGATAAGACAATTTTGGAAGTGGTGAATGGATTGTTAGAATCCACCCTTGTGCATGATACAAACCAGTGGAGGCCTCATTTTGAAAAACTCTCTCTAAATGATTCACGACCTCTACCATCAAGAATTGAAGCACCAAAGCTTGACCTGAAGCCATTACCTTTGGAACTGAAATATACATACTTAGGTCAAGGCAATACTTTTCCTGTGGTTATTTCATCTCACCTTGATAAAGACTAAGAGGACAAATTGATCAATGTTCTCAAGGAACACAAGGATGCATAGGTTGGACAATTGCTGACATCAAGGGAATTGATCCCCTGATTTGTACCCATAGGATACACCTCGAGGAGAATGCTAAACCCTCTAGACAACGACAAAGGAGATTGAATCCAAACATGACTGAAGTGGTTAGAGCCGAGGTCCTCAAGCTATTGGATGTGGGTATCATCTACCCTATTTTAGATAGCCAATGGGTAAGTCCAACCCAAGTGGTACCCAAAAAATTTGGAGTTACCATAGTTGCGAATGCAGACAATGAGTTGGTACCAACTAGAGTCACTACTGGTTGGAGAATGTGTATCGACTATAGGAAACTGAATACTGTTACTAGGAAGGACCACTTTCCTTTACCATTCATTGATCAAATGTTAGAAAGGTTAGCTGGTCACTCCTATTACTGTTTCCTAGATGGTACTCTGGATACAACCAAATAGAGATTGCCCTAGAAGATCAAGAGAAAACCACATTCACTTGTCCATTTGGCACCTTTGCGTACAAGAGGATGCCTTTCGGACTGTGTAATGCTCCTGCCACTTTTCAGAGATGCATGTTCAGCATTTTCTCTGACATGGTTGGACATTTCTTGGAAGTCTTCATGGACGACTTCTCGGTATTTGGTTGTTCCTTTGATGAATGTTTGAACCATTTACAATTGGTCTTGACAAGGTGTGAAGAAAAGAATCTTGTTTTGAATTGGGAAAAGTGTCATTTTATGGTTCAAAAGGGAATTGTTCTTGGACATAATATTTCATCCAACGGAATAGAAGTAGACAAGGCAAAGATCGACTTAATTGCCAACCTAGCAGCCCCCATAAGTGTACGAAACATTTGTTCTTTCTTGGGTCATGCAGGATTCTATAGGAGATTTATAAAGGACTTCAGTCATATCTCTCGTCCATTATGCAATCTCCTGCAAAAGGATGCTCCATTCGAGTGGACCAATGACTGCCAAGAAGCTTTCATCAAGCTTAAAGGCATGTTGACCAGCGCACCGATAATGCAACCACCCGATTGGACTATACCTTTTGAAATCATGTGTGACGCAAGTGACTACGCTGTTGGGGCAATTTTAGGGCAAAGAAAAGACAAGAAGCCCTATGTTATATACTACGCAAGTAGAACCTTGAGTAATGCGCAAGTGAACTACTCTACTACGAAAAAGGAACTCCTTGCCGTAGTCTTTGCACTTGACAAGTTCAGGTCCTACTTGATTGGGTCCAAAATTGTGATTTTTACTGATCATGCGGCTCTCAAGCATCTTCTTTCTAAGAAAGATGCTAAGCCTCGCTTGCTCAGGTGGATCCTTTTGCTCCAAGAATTTGACCTTGAGATCCGAGACAAAAAGGGAGTAGAAAACGTAGTGGCTGATCACTTGTCTCGCCTAGTACTCTCTGATTCCGTAGAGACGACACCGATAAAGGACACTTTCCCTGATGAACAGTTGTTTGAAGTCTCTTTCCAACCTTAGTTTGCTGACATTGTTAGCTATCTTGTTGCATGAAGAATTTCGACTCATTGGACCCCACAAGATAAAAGGAAATTTTTCACAGAGGTACGCAACTTTTTCTGGGATGATCCGTATTTGTTCAAATACTGCCCAGATCAGATTATAAGGAGGTGTGTTCCCGATAATGAACAAACTAGTGTCATCTCCTTTTGCCATTCTTATGCATGTGGTGGTCATTTCTCTTCTAAGAAAACCGCTGCCAAGATTCTCCAGTGCGGTTTCTACTGGCCTTCAATATTCAAGGACACCCATGTTTTTTGCAAAGCATGTGACCATTGTCAGAAGTTGGGAGGAATCTCCCGTAGAAATATGATGCCTTTAAATCCGATATTGATTATCGAAGTTTTCGACTGTTGGGGCATCGATTTCATGAGACCATTCCCTTCCTCATTTGGATATATGTATATCCTATTGGCTGTCGATTATGTCTCCAAATGGGTTGAGGCAATCCCGTGTAGAACCAATGATCACAAAACGGTTCTACGATTTCTAAAGGAGAATATTCTATCAAGATTTGGGACGCCTCGAGCCATTATTAGTGATGGGGGTACACACTTCTGTAACAGACCTTTCGAGGCCTTGATGAAGAGATATGGTATCACACACAAGGTGAGTACACCCTATCACCCACAAACAAGTGGTCAAGCAGAAGTTTCCAACAGGAAAATCAAACACATCTTGGAAAAAACTGTGAATCCAGACCGCAAAGATTGGTCTCTAAGACTAACCGATGCATTGTGGGCTTATCGTACAGCGTACAAAACCCCAATTAGAATGTCTCCCTATAGACTTGTCTATGGGAAAGCTTGTCATCTGCCTGTGGAGTTGGAGCATAAAGCCTATTGGGCTATAAAGAAATTCAATTTCAATCTTGACAAGGCCAGCTCGCTTCGCAAACTTCAGCTGAATGAGTTGGAGGAAATCCGGAATGAGGCTTATGATAATGCCAGAATATACAAGGAACGAACGAAGGTATTCCATGACAGGAATATCCTTCGAAGATCTTTTGAACCATCTCAGAAAGTTCTCTTATACAATTCTAGGCTACATCTATTTCCGGGAAAGCTGAAATCTCGATGGACCAGCCCTTTTGTAGTCAAAACTGTTTACCCTCATGGGGCTGTTGAGATTGAGAACCCCAAAAATGGAAATGTATTTAAAGTGAACGGGCAGCGTTTGAAGCCCTTTCTTGAGGAATTTTCCCCAGAGGATGAATCCACCCCTCTAGAAGATCCTGTTTATCAGGATTGATCTCCTAGTCTGACGGAGATCCCCTTTTGTATACTAGTAGTTTAGTTTGTTTCTTGTATTTTGTTTTGGCAACTTGAAAAATTCCAGTGCTTATAAGTATTCATCCTCTCAGGTACTCTTTACCTTCTATTCTTTACCATTTTGCTCTCATGTTGCATTTGTCTATGCATTCATTTTTCAACATTGAGGACAATGTTACATTTAGGTTGGGGGGTGTGGAATTCCTGTGAAAAATCTTTCCAGGTGTCTATCTCTTTGATATTTTAGGTCAATTAAAAAAAATTGAGTTTTATTGGAAACATCCTGTTCGTGTTGAACGCACCGTGATAGAGGACCTTAGTTGAAAATCGCTGTTGAAACCGACAGATATTCCTTGTTCTCAGAAATCATGAAGGGGATTAAGGCAGCTGGGAGGTGAAGCACACTCTCATGGTATTAGGAGCAGCGTAAGACCCCAAACTAAATTGATCATGGGAAATGTGAGGATGTGGCTCATCTTGTGGCCGAAGGAGTTTCTCGGATGATACGTGGTCTATGTGCATTGCACAAAAGGAGCAGGAAATTTTGTGGTTGTATTGACTGTAAATTATTATTTCTTTAGCCTTAAAAAAATTCTAGGGATTTATGTGATTTATGTGATTTTGAAATAATTTGAATAGTAGAATGAAAAGGCATTTAGTGATGACAATGTTAAAACTTAAAGTTTAGTTGCTTTAGTAAAATTCAAAATTGAGTTCTTTCCATTAATTTTCTATTAGAAAATGATAAACATTGATTGAGTTATGAATTTTCACAAGTTCACATCTAGCTTGCATTGCCAGGATTTGAGTTTGATACTATAATGTTGACTTGATGATTGTTGAGAGTGATAGACACCAAGCCTAGAGATCCTTGCCTACTTTGGTTAAAAAAAAAAGTGAAAAAAAAGGGAATATTCACGGTAATTTGGGGCAAGGATTTTCATCCATTGTCGTTACCATTATAAAACATTACCATAGTATGAAGTGAGCCTTTTGGAGTCTTCGGCTATCGGTTCTTGGTTAAAAAAAAAAAAAATCAATCAAAAGCTGGAAAAATATTGAAAATAACAGTAGCAAGGTTCGGAATTAGTGACTTGGTTGATTTGACCATTCTCTTCAATCATCAGTGTTAACATGAAAGTAGAAGACTGAACCCCTATTTGTGTCAAGGCTAGACTTCACAGTGCACCATGGAACTCAATGTTTCGAATGCTTCTATTAAATGACTAATGCTTTGAACTCAATTAAGTTGTTTACTAAGTGACTAGAATCTATATTTAAATATTATCAAAACTGTATGCCTTGGAAACTCTACCGTTTAGATAACTTGAAGGATCACATAAATACATTGAACCTTTTCTTCTCTTTATCTTTGTTTCATTAGGAAATAAGAGAAGTTTCGAGATGATTTCGATTGATGAAAAATGTCAAGGATTAGATTGATTGCAGTATTTTGAAAAATCCTTAAAAGATTTTCGCATGTTTTGCTCGAGACTAGCAAAATGCTGGTTGGGGGGTGTGATGAGTACCTAATATTGCATAATTAACCCTGGTTGTTAAGGGCATTATCATTATTTTTCTGGATAATTATCCCTCATTAGGTGAATTTTTTGTCTTCAAGAGATCAAGAGAGGTTAGACAAGATCCGAGTCAATCAGGGCGATTAAAGGCCTAAAGTGATCAAGATAAAGTAAGTGACGATCCTTAAGGAAGTCGAACCGTAAAGATCGAAGAACCATCATGTTGTACGATAGCTTGCATCACAACTGCTAGTTGGGAAAATTGAGGCTGTGCATGTTTGAATGGTTGTGTTTGGGCAATCACACAAGTTTTGACGGTCAAGATGAGATGTCCACTTTTGGGACCAATTGTGCATCAAGGCGAGCAACACTCTCTCATGAGCATCAAAATCTAGCTATTGTGGAGCCCATTCAACAAAACAAGTGGACCACTGTTGAGCTCTTAATTGTGTATATTCTAACCCCAATTCATCACTCATTATGCAAGATTTTCATGATTTAAAGACTAATCAAATACATGTTTTGTGGTTGTAGGAATGAGAGTTGCTTTGCCCAATTGATGACCAAAAGGGCACATTTAGGAGCCTTTGATGAAGGCCCAAGGTGGACCAAAGAATGATGAAGAAAGAGAGGAGGATGAGGAAGAAAGAAGGAAAGAAAAGAAAGAAGAAATAAAGCAGAAAATGGGGTCCGACCGGTCAAGACAGGTCGGCCAAACAGGCCCCGACCGGTCAAGACCGGTCGGCCAACACTACTGCCCTCTACAGAAGCTGCTGGAACAGGCCCCGACCGGTCTTGACCGGTCGGCCAGCCCTATCCGACCGGTCTTGACCGGTCGGCCATGAAAATTCTGAGTTGCAGATTGCAGACAGCAGGCCATTCCCGTTTCTGATTTTTCGGACCAGTTTTCTAGGCCCATCTTAATGATATTTGGAAATCCAACACATCCATGTCACAGAGGAGCTCGACGCCGAACTAACCCAAGTGGTTTCGTGTCGATCAGAGCTACGGATTGATCGTGGTGGCCAAAACAATACGAACTGTCCAGAAAGTTCAAGATTTCGCTGTTCCACTCTGGGCCGGTCCAGGTGGCCCATCATTGATGATATGAAGAATCTACTTTGACCATCTTTTAAACCACATCCATATATGAATAACCACAAAGTTTCAGATCAAAAGGATGTGTGGTTTGATCGTACCGGTTGAAGAAAGATGAACCATCCAGAAAGATCCAACTGCGCAGAGTTTATAAAAGCCCTAATTGTTCTAATTTTCGGACCACATTCTGGGATTGTTTTGGACAATCTAATCCGTCTATCATGTAGAGGAGAAAGTTTTCTACCAATGTTCAAAATTTGGGATCAATCCGACATTTGTACACTCCGGAGCGTTGAAAGCAAGATGACTGGTTCTGAAGGTACCCGAAGTGCGCGATTTTGAGTGGCGGTCGGTGATGTGATTGGTGGGCCCATTCAGAGGACAATCTTGGAAATCTAAATCATCTATGAGGAATATCACATTACAAGGAAGCTACAAATCAATTTTGAAGGCAATCCAACCATTGGTTAAGCCGCACCAAGCGAAACAAATTCTGCTATGTTGTTGTACTATTGCTGCACTATAAAAGGAGGTGCTCTCTTCTATTCCAGGGCAACCAAAGACGTGGGGAGCAAGGAGTTCAAGTCATAGGAGGCTTCCTAGCCTTCTCCAGCTAGTTTTTCTTCCTTTTCTTAGTTCTAGTTTTATTTTTAATATGCTTTTCAATAGCTAATCTCTTAGTTAGAGCTAAGAGGTGAACCTTATAGTTTTCTTAGATTGTTTAATTCGTTCTATTGGTTTTAAGATTGGTTTTCATGATTATGAACTATGGTTTGAAGTTTATACAAGCTTTAAGTAGTTTTTCTTAGTCTTATGATGACTCATGGATGTTTGGGAGAATTACTTAAATTCTTAATTGGTTTGCATCAGTCTAGACCTGTATGATCCGAGGAATTGGAGTGCGCTCTAGTACTATGATCTTCATGTGGGGACTTCCTACCAAAGTTCTACTTTTCTAAATTTCTGAATTATGTATGGATTATGCATGTGATTTGAATCAAGTTCAAATCATGATCTAGCCTTATCTTGTGACAGGACTTGAGGATGGTTATGATTGTGAACTGAACCTTTTGGAATGGGGAATGACCTATGCAATTGAGCATGCTCAGCTCAGCCTACATTGAGTGAATCCTATGCATTGAACTTACATATGACAGATTGTTTGGTTTAACAGCTCTATCATCCAACTAGATAGATCTTAATATCGATTCTAGTTGAGAAAGTGAGAAACCATAGCGAATTATGCATCTAAGAAGGAGAGCTATAAGTGGATCCTTGATGCTCTAGTTATCTTTCTATTATCAGATTTTCTATTTTATGTTCAAAACCAATTTCACAAACCTCTTTGATTCTAGTTATTAGGATAGTTGGAATTGTTTACTTCCTTCCCTGTGGATCGACCTCGGTCTTACCGAGATTATTACTACATCGCAACCCTACACTTGGGGAAGCGAACAACCACGTTTAGCGTCAGCCATCCATTAAGGTGGACCCCCACCTGTCCAGCACGTCCAAACCTCAGCCATCCACTCACTTCAGCCGTGGAGGTCATGCCATCAAGACCGTCCATCAACAAGCACGTCCTAGCTGCAGCAGAAGTCTAGGCTCTTACACACGTGCCATTCCAGGTCAAGCAAATGAACGGCCCACCCTTTGCAACAGCTGTTCACCCACTCCATCAGCAGCCGTCCATCATTAAACATCATCTCCACCGTCCAAGCTGTGGGTCCCTTCAAGATCCAGCCCACCATCATCAAGTGGACCGTCCAACAATCACCAGCCATCCATCATCAGCACGTATGTGCTGCATCTGAACGGCCAGGCAGCAATCAACGGCCAGCTGATTAGCAACAGCCGTCCACCAGCTACAACAGATTGTTGTCAACCACATCTCAGCCGTCCATCCACCTGCTGGACACCAGTCATCCATCATCATCATCAACCGTCCATCCTCCATCACCGTCCAGCATCCTTCAGCAACCGTCCAACCTTCATCCAGCGTCCAACAACAGCTCAAGATCCAGCCGTCCAAATCATCATCTGACTGTCCAGTGGACCTCACGTCCAGCAACAGCAGCTGCTGACAAATCTCCACCATCCACTCCCTCCACCTTCAGCATCATCACCGGCGTCAGCAGCCATCATCCAACGTCCAGTGGATCTCCACTGTCCAAATCCAACAGCTAGACGTCCAGCTGCTCCCACACATGCTGGTATTCAAATCTCCAACGTCCAAGGCCCCCACCTTCATCAACGTTCAGCATCTTCATCCCAGCCGTCCATCAAAGCTCCAACGTCCAGCAATGGACGGTTTTCTCCAACCACACATCAGCAGCAGCTCAACGTGCAGCAGCAGTGCTGCAACTCCACCTGTCCAGTTGCTGGACGTCCATCATCAGCAGCTCCATCACGTCCAGCTTCACACGTCCAGCAATGGACGGTTTTCTCCGTCCTTCACCATCATCTCCATGCAGCAATGGACCCATCATCAACAGCTCTCTTATCAATGGGCGTCACCACCACTTCCAACCTTCATCTCCACCGACCTAGGCTGCTTCACATTCAGCCATCCAACAATTTCTAGCGAGGTGGACTAGTCCAGGTCAGCACATGTGCTGATCATCTAATCAGCATGAATCCATCTCCTTTGCTGTCCAGATATGGTGGACAATCAACAATCAACAACTCCAGATGAAGACCTCTACATGTTCAGCAACCTGTTCAAAAGGATGTTCTTCCATCACTTACATTCAACAACCAGTGGAAGAATCTCCAACAAGTGCTCCTCCATCCAACGTGTGGAAGCAAGAGGAGCTCTCTCTCTCTCCCCCGCTCTCTCTCTCTTGCTCTCTTCCCAACACATGTCTCTCTCTCTCTCTTGCTCTTTCCCAACACATGTCCCTCTCTCTCTCTCTCTTGCTCTCTTCCCAACACATCTCTCTCTCTCTCCTTCTCTCTTCCCAACACATGGAGTGCCACCTAGGCTTGGGTGCCACCTAGGATTGGAAGGAGAGAGAGAGAGAGATGTGTTGGGAAGAGAGCTTGGGAGGAGGCTTGGGAGCCTCTCAAAAGTCTATAAAAGGAGGCTATCCCTTCTCATTCTCATCATCCCTCAAATCTCATCCCATCCCATTCTCTACAACTCCTCCCTTCTCTTCTTTACTTTTCTTTCTTTCTTTTGTAATGTAGAGTAGTTTTCTCCTTTGTAGAGAATTTAGTCTTCCATTGTAGCATGGTTGGCTAAACCTCTAGCTAAGGCTAGGGGTGAAGCCTTTGAAGAAATTTGCAAGCTATGGTTCTTTTGGTTCAACATTGTGTTGTGTAAATGTTGGAGTTCTCTTTGGTTGATTGGTTTGGATATCCACCTTGTGCAAGCCCCATGATCCATCGTCGACTCCGGGCACATTGGATGCTTGGGACCCCTTGCACACCTATTAGTTATTTCATGATCGATAAAGTCTCTTGATCCATCGTCGACTCTGAGCACGTTAGATGCTTTGGATTCCCTACGGTCATCGAGCTAGTGTAGGTAAAGTCATCGATCTGTAAAATCCCTTGATCCATTGTAGACTCTGGGCACATTGGATGCTTTGGATTCCCTGCGATCGATAGACGAGATCTTAACGGTTGGATCGGTCAATCAAAGCCTCCTATCTTGTAAGTATGCATTTGATCGTATGAATTGTGATCTTATCGGTTGACTTGTTGGCAAAGTTATTGATATGTACAATTCCGCGATCCATTGTCGACTCCCGGCACAGTGGATGCCTGGAATTCCCTGCGATCAACTAACGAGTACTTCATGGTCAAATCAATCGGTTCAGATCACCATCTTTTATGAAATATGCAAATGGTTTAACTGTTTCATCTTCGATTGGAATGAATCTTTATTCAATTTCAGTTGAGTTATAGTTCGACCAATAAATCGAATCTTATGAATGAATCAAAGGTGGATCCCTGATGCCTTAGCCCCTTTTCTATTTTTGTCTTTCACCACACACAACTTGCTCCACTCTCGTGGATAAACCAGATTTCATCTCACTCACCTAAACTAATTCCTCTAAGTGTTCTTAACCCCAATCCCTGTGAATCGACCTCGGTCTTACCGAGTATTTTACTACTTCGCTACCTGCACTTGGGTGTGCAATCTTCGGGTTGTAGCAATGATCATTGATGATGTCCCCCTGATGATGGACGGTGTGGATGCCTCGATGATCCCTTTGATCGGCCAGGATGATGACTGGATTCATGATTTCCTGTTGGAGAGGGCCGCAGGTCTAGATCTGACCGTTGATTCTTTGATCGGGGTGGCCGGGACCCTTCTTGATGGTTCAGATGTATTTTTTTATGGTCAGATTGGCCAGGATGCCACGATGTATGGTGTGATCTTCACCGATAGCCCTTTTGCTAGAGATTATCGTCCTTCTCCTGATCGTTGGTCTTTTGCGCACTCTGTTCATGAGGTGGGCGAGTCTTCTCATGCGGCTGAGGTTATGACAGTTTCAGACAGTGATGCGACTATATCAGACATAGCCGTTACTGAGGGCAGGTCAGGGGCTGTCGAGTCTACAGAGGTTCCAGCTTTTCCTTCTCCTTTGCCCATTGATCTTCCAATCCTCGATGAGCTGTCATTGATTTCTGGGCCTTTTGTTCTGGAGGGGTACCAGTGAGGACTTGTCAGCTGCTTTCTCGTCCTTCTTGCTCGCCACGGCTGCTTGCTTGGCTTGATAGTTTGTCAGCTTATGAGATTCGGGATTTGGAGTCCTATGGCTTCGGCAGTCTAATCCATATGGCTAGAGTTGACATTGATTGGAGGATGCTTGGAGCTGCATTGATTGACTGGGTCCCTTCGTTGAACTTGTTCATGTTCAACGATATGAAGATGGGACCCTCTTTGGAGGAGCTTGCACGCTTGACAGGCCTACCTTGGGATTATACTCAGTATTTCTCGCCGAAGACATTGCCAAAGACTGCCACACCGCAGAATTGGTTCGGGATTTCCTATATTGTTCGGCCTGCAGCTGCCGGCCAGGATGCTGTAGTGTTCTCCTTGGACTTACTATATGATCTTTTTTCGGGTCCTCGGAGTGTGGCCGGATCTATTCTTGCTCGGAATGCACTGATGTTCTGCTTGATAGCTGAGGTGCTGTTCTCGGGATGGCGCAGGTCCCAGACTCCTTTGCTTTTTGAGGTGATGAGCTGAGCTATCCGACGGCAAGGGATCATTTCTCTCATCTTGGCCGAGCTGTTTAATGGGCTGACTGACTGTGCCCTGAGCCGCACTCGTGTCCTTCGTGGCTGTTGTGCATTTCTTCAGGTATCTTTTCTATACCTTTCCTTTCTTGCTTTTTAGGAATTACTTTGCTTTAGCTGAACTTCTTTTCCTTCTTATGATCAGGTTTGGCTATGGGAGCATCTTTCGCTGACTGTTCCTGTACCATTTCTTGACACCCGTCGCCTCGACCTTATGCGACATATCATGGAGTTTCTTCCGCATACAGCTAGGATGAGCGAGCCTTTGTATCATAGGATGTTCGCTGATCTTCGTGACTGGAATGTTCGTTGGGAATCATCTTGGCTTTCACTTCCTCCTGTGCTTTGCGATGCATACCGCCTTCCTCTGATGTTGGTAGGCTTTCGATCTTACTTTTCTTACCACCCTTTCTGGTTCCTGCAGCAGTTTGGGTATGAGCAGGATGTTCCTCTTTTTGCTTTTACGGGTATCGGGCATCGAGCACTTCCATCCAGAACCTCTGACTTTAGGACTCGGGTCGATGGATCTTGGGCGAGTTACCTGACTGCTGATCTGCTTGGTTTTGAGTTGCGGGCCTTTCCGATGGTGACCGCCCCATATCAGTACTGGGTTGCTGAGCAGTCTTTGTATCGACGTATCCCTTGCTGGCACCAGACTGCTGATGAGGATGAGCAGGATATCCTTGGAGATGCCGGCTCTTCATCTGGTTCATATGAACCCTTTGAGGAGCGCCCGTTCATTGATCCTGGCTTCCTTTTGGCCACTCATGGCCATTTGCTGTATGAGATTTTCGCACTTCGGTATCATTGTGAGATGATGTCGAGGAGATTGGCTGCCGATCGGAGGTTATCTGATGAGGAGGCCATGATCCATACCCTTGAGCGCGATGAGGTGCATTACATGCGTATGGAGGTGAGTAGGTTGAGAGCGAGGCTATTTCATTATGAGTCAGAGGACTTACCTGATATGGCCGAGGAGGAGGGTAGGGATTGATTGTATTGGCCACCTGCGCATTCCTTTTTGCATAGTATATGATTGATGATGATGCATTTTTTTGTATTTTTTGAAAGAGATGACATGATATATGTAAAAGAAATATGATGCATTTAATTGAAAAGAGAAAACTGTTTGAAAATCTATTGTGCCATGAGTTGTCTTGTGAGTGTGTGTCTGGATTTTGTGTCGGGATATAGGAATCAAAACTGGGGCTCGGCCAATGCTTTGACCGATGTCTCGAGATTAACTTGCGTGATCCTTTGGTTCCCTAGAGGTGTAGGCAACGGAAACTATTGCCTCTTGAGATTGTCAGAATTTGTAGAGCTCTTCGTTCCTGACTGCACTTCTTCTTGTTCCTGAACTATGATTGCTTGAACCGATCTGGGCCGTCTGATTTCTTGGTACCTGCACTTTTCATTTTTTCTTTTTTCATTTGAGCCATTTTTGCCTGCAGCGCTCTTTTCGAGTTTTCACCACAGCCGGCCTTTTCCCATCATTTTTGCCCGTGGCGCCCTTTCGGGTTTTCACCATGTCCTAGGTGTTTGATCTTGCCTGCCCCTTGGTAGCTATGCTGTTTTTACCCTCGGCGCCCTTTCGGGTTTTCACCAAGTCCGCTGTATGCTCACTGTTTTTACTCGGAGCGCCCTTTCGGGTTTTCACTCCGCCCTCTTTGTTTAGGCACACATTTTCTTTTTTCTTTTTTGTGCCTTTTTTTTGTTTTTTCTTTTTTCTGGATCTTTGGATAACTACGGCGGCTAGAGGTCGGGAATCCGTCGTTGCCGGGCGATGGCAGTCCTTCAGCCCTTATCCTAGGTTACGATGATAGAGCTGTCGGTCTTTGCTACCGACCTTTCTGAGATGGGTGGATGGATGACTGTGTTCCTTCTGGGGTTGATTTTTTCTTGGGTACCTTGCTTTGGCTTCCCTTTTCCTTTTTCTCTTCTTTTTTTTTTCTTTTGTATTCTTTTTTTCTCTTTTTTTTATAATTTTTTCTTTTTCTTTTCAATCCCCTTATTTGAAACACTTGTTGGTCGACGGAAATGATTTCTCAGAGGTGTTAGCTTCGACCTCTTGACTTCAGCTCTATTAAGGTATCTCTTGATAAGGTCAGAATGACTTACCCGTGAAAGATCTTCACCTTGTCGGCGTTGATTGGCTCAGGAAGATCCACCCCTCTAATGCTGGTGAGTCTGAGGGTGCCTCCGGAAAGTACTTCTTTGATGATCAGTGGCCCGTCCCACGAGGGTTTGAACTTTCCTCTGGGATCCGAAAGGTGCGACAGTAGAATCTTCTTCATGACCATGTTGCCTACCTTGAAACTTCTTTTTCGAACTCTCTTGTTGTAAACCCGAGCGATCCTTTTCTAATAACACTGGGAATGACTTAGCGCACGCATACGCTTTTCATCTGCTAGCTGCAACTGATCGAATCTGGCCCGTTGCCATTCTCCTTCTTCAACTCCGCTTTCGAGTAACACTCGTAGTGATGGTATTTCCACCTCGACTGGCAGAACTGCTTCCATTCCATAAGTAAGTTCGAATGGAGTAACGCCCGTAGCAGACCGTACAGACGTTCGATAGGCCCACAGTGCATATGGGAGCATATCTGACCAATCTCGATAGGTCACGACCATCTTCTCAAGTATCCTGACGATTGTCTTGTTTGCGGCTTCTACCCCACCATTCATCTGGGGACGGTATGGGCTTGATCGATGACGTTGGATCTTGAATTTGCTGAGGAAGTCATCCATATCCTTGTTGACAAACGGGGTCTCATTATCTATGATGATAGCATTAGGGATTCCATACCGGCATATGATGTTGTTTTTCATGAATTTGATCACCTGAGATGCTGCAATCGTGGTGTAGGAAGCTGCCTCTACCCACTTGGTGAAGTAGTCGACTGCCACAAGTATGTACTCATGACCGTTTGATGCTTTGAGACTAATCTTGCCGATGATGTCGAGTCCCCACATGTAGAAGGGCCAGGGGGTGGTCAGGTTATATAATTCTGATGAGGGGGCATGGATTTGATTCGCATGCTCCTGACACTTGAAGCATTTTCTGACGTGCTGGCAACAGTCTGTCTCCATGGTGAGCCAATAGTAGCCGAGTCGTAGAATCTTGTTTGCCATCATGTGCCCGTTCATGTGTGGGCCACAGATTCCTTCGTGTATTTCTTTCATGATCTTTGCAGCTTCTGTTTCATCGACGCATCGAAGGAGGATGTGATTATAGGATCGCTTGTAAAGAATTTCGCCACTGATGGTGAACTGGCCGGCCAAACGTTGGATGGTTCGGCGATCCGTCGTTATTGCTAACTCTGGATACTCCTTGGTTTCGAGATATTGCTTGATGTCGGCATACCAGGGTTTGTCAGGGACAGCTTCAGCTTCTTCTATTTGCAGGCAAAAAGCATGTTCATCTTGAATTTTGACTGTGAGCTCCCATTCTGAAGCTCCTTTTGGTATCTCGAGCATTGATGCAAGTGTGGCGAGAGCATCTGGAAACTGGTTCTTGGCTCTGGGCATGTATGAGAAGGTGACTTCTTTGAACTCCTCGATCAAATTTTCCAGATACACATGATATGGTATCAACTTCTCGTCCTTGGTTTTCCATTCGCTATTGGTCTGATTGATGATAAGCTGTGAGTCTCCAAATACTCGTAGCTTCTTGACGCCCAAGATTATGGCTTCCCTTAAGCCGGCGATGCATGCTTCGTACTCTGTCATGTTGTTGGTGCACTCAAATGCTATGCGCCTTGAGATAGGAATAGGGACATCATCTGGAGAGAAGAGGATTGCTCCAATACCCCTCCCTTTAGAATTTGCTGCGCCGTCAAAGAATAACATCCACTCATCTTTCTTCTTCTTTTCTTCGCCTTCAATAAGTAAGAGATCTTCATCAGGGAAGAATGTCTTGAGCGGTTGATAATCCAGGAGGAAGTGGGCGACAAGATGATCGGCAAGAGCCTACCCCTTGATTGCCTTCTGAGTGACATAGGTGATGTCGAACTCAGACAGGAGTAGCTGCCATTTAGCTATTCTTCTAGTGAGTGCCGGTTTCTCGAATAGGTACTTGAGCGGATCCATGTGAGCGAGGAGGAGAATAGGGAATGCAATCATGTATTGACGGAGTCGCTGAGTTTCCCAGACTAGGGCGAGGCAAGTCTTCTCGATCGGGGAATACCTGGTCTCTTAGTCGGTGAACTTTCGGCTCAAATAATATATTGCTTGTTCCTTCTTCCCAGTCTCATCGTGCTGGCCGAGGACACAGCCGATGGCTTCTGCTGCTACCGAGATGTATAACAATAGTGGACGTCCAGGAGTGGGCGGCACTAGGACTGGAGGATTCATGAGATATCTCTTGATGCAGGTCGAAGGCGACTTGGAAATCATCATTCCATTCTTTTGGAACGTTCTTCCAAAGGAGTTTGAAAATGGGCTCACAAATAGGTGTCAGCTGTGCAATGAAGCGACTGATGTATTGAATTCTGCCGAGGAAGCCACGAATTTCTTTCTCTATTCTAGGAGGGGGCATCTCGATGATTGCTCTGGTTTTGGTCTCGTCGACCCTGAATGCCATCCTCGCTCACCATAAAGCCGAGGAGCTTACCTCCCATTGCACCGAAGACACATTTCTGAGGGTTGAGGTGGAGCTTGTACTTTTCTAATATGTTAAATAACTTCTTCAGATCTTCAAAGTGTCCTTCAATTGTGCGAGATTTGACGATCATATCGTCCACATATACTTCAAGCTCTTGGTTCATCATGTCGTGGAATAGTGCTGTCATTACTCGCTGATATGTTGCTCCTGCGTTCTTCAGACCGAACGGCATACCCTGTAACAGAAGGTTCCCCAGGGAGTGATAAACGACGTCTTTTCGCGATCTTCGATGGCCATCTTGATTTGATTGTAACCTGAGAACCCTTCCATGAATGAGAAGATCTTATATCCAGCAGTGTTGTCGACCAGAGTGTCGATATGTGGCAAAGGGAAGTCATCTTTAGGACTGTCTTTATTGAGATCTTGGAAGTCGATGCACATTTGAACCTTGCTGTCCTTCTTTGGTACTGGTATGATGTTGGCAAGCCATTCAGGACAGTTAGAGACTACCAAGAATCCCACATTGTATTGCTTGATGACTTCATCTCGGACTTTCAGAGCCCATTCTGGCTTCATTCTTCGAAGTTTCTGCTTCACTGGCTTCATATCTGCCTTGGTTGGCAAATGGTGTACAACGAGCTCTTCATCGAGCCCCGGCATGTCTTCATATGAGAACGTGAAGTTGGACAATCTTGGAGCTAGGAACTCTATCATTCTCTGTTTCATCTCAGGTGGCAACGATTTTTCGATGCGCACTTCCCTAGGGATCTCAGGTGTCCCCAAGTTTACTATCTCAAAATCATCGACTACAACATTGGCTTTAGATTCAAACCTTTTGAGGAGATCCTCTAGTTCGGGAGCTGGATCATCATCTTCCTCATCCCGAGCTTCGTCCAGACCCATGAGCTCGAAGTCTAATTCGATGTCGAAGTCATATGTTTCGACTTCAAACTCATGCGACTCTTTAGACGAACTTGGCACACTATTGAATGCAGGAAAAGAAATGTTTTTTGGTTTTTGAGATTTTTTCTGAAATGGAAATGCTAGATGTTTTTGGCTTTTGAAAGTTTTTTATTTTTTTGGATTTTCGAAATTCATGGGACTTTGAACAAGTGGGCATTGCAGACCATGATTGAGCCCAACTTGTTCCAAAGTTTCGGTCACTGCTTAAACATGCATTTTTTTTGGAAGCCAGAGCCCTCAGATGGCTCTTTGGCTGATTCAAAAGTTAGGGGAACAGATGACCATTCAGGACCCCACACTTCCTCCCCTGAAGAGGTGGGGGTTGATGATTCGGGCGAAGAATCACAGTCTGGCCCAATGACCATGACTTCTCGCTGGTCGGGTTCGAGATCTGAGTCGTACTCAGTCCCTCCCAAACCACTTACCTCGCATTGCAGTTCGTCTAGTTCCACAGTGAGACACATGTTTGGGATCTGGACATCGGACCAATCCAGGGCTGGCCATTTCCCTTTCTTGGTCCAATGGATGGGAGGCTTCTGCCCCTGGCTAATGATTGTTGATGTTGATATAGGCGAGTCGTGCCCCTTGCTGATTGATGCTGAGATGGGTAAATTGTGGCCCTGACTAGCTGGAATTGAAGCGGGCAGGTTGTGCCCCTGGTTGGGAGCAGGTGTCAGAGTAACCTGGTCCTGAAGCTGCTGTATTTGACTTCCTTCTTCATCTTCATCGTTTGCTTCTTCTTCTGGAGGCTTAGACGGTTCGAGAATCTGATCCCATCGAATGGGGGGCCACGTGGGCCAAACTAGGCTCATCGGGAGGCCTTTGTGTAGTGCAGTCGGTTGATTCCCTCATGGATCTTTGCAAGGTTCTCCTGGCTTGACGAATTGGATGGGTGAGCACCGAAATTTCTTCCTTCTTTTGTCCATGAAGATTGCCCTGTATCCGAGTCCCCATTTGCGTTGGTTATACATCAGCGATACCTTTCTAGACTTGAAATGATTCTTCATTCGGTATTTGAGGCTCAGACGTTCTGCTGGTGAAAAGACACGATCCACCCTTATCGGTTCTGGATTGGCGATAGAGTTCACAGTCTCGAATTCGAAACTGTGAAATGGGATGTCTTCTTCAGAGTGCTGGATATCGATGACCGGGATGTCTGGTTCAGTGGCAGCAGCATTGGAAGGAATGATGAGCTCTTTCTCTACGTGGATAGAGATTACTTGATTTCCATAGATGTATTTCACTCGTTGATGCAGGGTTGACGGCACAGCTCCAACCTTGTGCAGCTAAGGTCGTCCGAGTAGCATGTTGAAAGAGGCTGACATATCCAGAATTTGGAATGTGATAGTAGAGATTTCTGGACCTATCTGTACCTCTATGTCGACCTCCCCTTCCACTGATCGGCGGGTGTTGTCGAATGCTCTGACACATATGGTGCTGGGTCGGAATGAAGAACGACTGAATCCCAGACGTTCCGCAGTCTTAAGTGGGCAGACGTTTAAGCTTGAGCCATTATCGATAAGGACCAGTGGGACGTAGAGGTCTTTGTATCGTAAGGCTATGTTGAGGGATCGCCCATGATCGCGTCCTTCTGGTGGTAACTCATTATCGGTGAAGGTGATGGCGCGTGGAGCCAAGAGCTGTCTAATCATCAATGCTATCATCTCTGGTGCCGTATTGAAGGAGACGTGAGCATCGTTTAAGGTTTTGGCAAACATTTCTCGGTGTATGCGAGATGTGCAGAGTAGCTCCCATACTGAGATTTGAGCAGGGATTGACTTGAGCTGAGTCGCCACATCGTATGCGGCTTCATTTTTGTTGCCGAGGCCTGAGAGAGCGCCTTTGGGATCTCCTCTGTTTTGATTATCTCTTCGGATGCAACGCTCATTGGGATTCATGTTTCCCACTTCCGCACATTCTGGATAACGCCATGGGACCTCTTTATAATTTTCCTCACCTTTGCCCTCTAGGACCAAAGGTTCTTGCGATGGTGCTAGTGTGGGTACCAGATCTTCCTCGTACGGAGCTTTTGCCTTGAGAACTACATTGTTGCCTGTGCTGAAGGAGTAATATCGAGGCTTGTCTTCATAAATCACATGAGGTCGCGGTCCTGGCTTAACCGTTCCTGGAGCAGGAGGCTCCCATGGAATGAATACTGGTCCTCTTGATATGGCAGGAGGTTCCTCTGTTCGTCCCAGCTGCCGTAGTGTCATTGACACGCCTCCGGGATTTGCCCCTTGCAATATGACTGGCTCAACTGGAGGAGTTCCTTCCAAGACAATGGGCTCTTGCTGCTGATGAGTATGGTTTCTCCATGGCGAATTGTATTGTTCCTGTGCTAAAATTGCCCCTTGCAAGACGATAGGTTCGTATGTGGGCTCGATGTATGATTGTGCTCCTTCCAGAATGATTGGCTCCCAACATGAAT
This sequence comes from Liriodendron chinense, assembly GCA_003013855.2. Classification (NCBI taxonomy): domain Eukaryota; kingdom Viridiplantae; phylum Streptophyta; class Magnoliopsida; order Magnoliales; family Magnoliaceae; genus Liriodendron; species Liriodendron chinense. The sequence goes on from PVNU02002432.1 coordinate 542,537, forward strand.
GGCTGTAAGGTGCTCCTTGCACAACTGGCACATCATATGGAAGTGTTCCTTCGAGTACTACTAACTCGGAGACTGAAGGAGGAAAGGGACTTGCCCCTTGCATGATCGGAGGAGGATTTGTTGGCCCATAAGTGTAAGCATGAATGGACTGGATAGGGGAGAAGAAGCAATCGAGGTGCTCTCCTTCTTCTATGATGTTGACGGTGGGGCCTCGAGACGAACTGGGGTCCGTCTGATGTTGAGGTAGAGGATTCTGAAGATTGTTGGTGGGAGCTGCTGCAGGAGTCCCAGGGACCGAGATGACGATCTTGCGGTCATCAATCAGATCTTGTATGGCATTCTCCAAAGTAAAGCATCGATCAGTAGTATGGCCACGTCCTTGATGGTAGGCACAATACTCATTTTCTCGGTAGTTTGGAGGCAGAGGATGAGGAGGAGGCCTAGGTGTCATCAGAGTGAGTAACTACTTTTGTACCAGCATAGTCATGACTTGACTAAGTGGCTGAGTAAGTGGAGTGAACTTCCTGAACTCCCTGTAATTCTGCTTATTCTGGTACGGGTATTGACCGTTTCCTCTGAACTGCTGCTGTTGTCGAGGTGGTTGTGGCTGTGGTTGCGGATTTGGTCTTGGTTGATACCTCTGAGGTTGGTGCTGAGCCTGATTCTGCTGATACTATTGACGTCCCTGTGGGGGAGCATGTTGATTACCCTAAGCAGTGGTGCTGATGTTGTTTACCTCTGTCGGGCGAGGAGGAGAACCGTTGCGGTTTCTGTTCCCATACACGATAGGTCTTCCTTCCACTCTATTTCTTTTAACTGAAGTGGCTTGATGAGGCCATGGGGAGATCGTCCCGGCATGGATTCCTGCTTCGACTTGCTCTCCAGCACGGATCAACTATGAGAAATTCGCATATGGATGCGAGATGAGATATCCCGATATGCCAGGGTATGTTGAATGAACAATCATGGAGATTTGTTCTTCGTCATCTATAGGTGTCCGCATTCTGGCTGCCATAGCTCGCCAACATCCCACATAAGCCGATAGTGTTTCATCACTCTTTTGCATGAGAGCTGCGAGGTCGGCTCTTCTAGGTGCCATGTTCAGATTGTATGCGAATCTATCGACGAAAGCCTGGGAAAGTTGTTTCCACGTCCTGATGCGGTGGCAATCCAATGAGGTGTACCAATCTAGGGCATCGCCCTTCAGAGATTTTTGGAACAAACGAATAAGGGCCCCTTCATTTCCTGAGATTGCACTCAGATCTCCACAGAAGGCCTTGAGATGTGCTGTGGGACAACTGCTGCCATCGTATCTTTTGAATTTTGGTACCTCAAAGTTTTGAGGTACTTGAGCATCTGGGAAAGAACACAAGTCTCTGAACTTGGTCGAAGGTAGATCGATTCCTTGTTGTCGCTGAAGCTGATTTTACAAGATCTGGAACTGCTCCCGCAACTCGTCCAGTCCTGAATGATCTGTTCGAGCGACTGGTGCCTCTTGGAGTAAGGCACGTTCTTCTTCGGCATAGTGGTCGATGTCTTCGACCCTATGGGTTTGCTGAAAAGCAACTGCGGGTTGCTGAAGTTGATTTGATGATTGAACTGGATTCGGATGAACTTGTGCTTGAAAGGATTGTAAATGAACTGGAGACTATACTGAAGGTTGAACTGGAACTTGCTGGAAATTAACTGGAGATTGCTAGAAATTAACTGGAGTTTGCTGAATAGAAGATTGCTGAAAATTAACTAGAATCCCATCGGCGGGGATGTGCTGGAATTGAAAAGTGCTCCTGTTTACAGGAGGCTGAGATGTTGGGAAGTGACCCCCTTGTTGGGTATTCGCCACTGTCTGCTGATTGATGTGGGCTTGACACTGACCCCCATTGTGGGCATTCGCCAGTGCTGTCCCTGTTGCTGGAAATTGAATTGAAATCCCATCGGCGGGGATGTGCTGAAATTGAAAAGGGGTCCCCTCGGCGGGGACATGCTGAGATCTACTGAGACTGTTGTTTGCAAGATTGACTAGAAGCTGACTGGAAGTCCCTGCGACGGGAGTGCTCTGAGATGGCTCTGTCGTTGCGGGAAGGTATTGAGGAGGATGCCCCATAGCGAAGGGCTGAGACGGCTACTGTCGGTAGTCTTGGGTAGACTCCGATGGTTGTGCTTGATTTGAACTGGAGGTCGGAGGGACTCGGCATGGTTGTTGAGATTGCTGAACTGGGCCAACCTGATTGTTGGCTGCTACGGTGGCTTGTGCTTGCATGAATTGCAAGAGCATTTCTTGCATTGCTCTCATTCCTTGTGCCAATTCTTGTATGATTGGTGTATTATCAATGGGCTGTTGCGCTTGAGGTTGCGCTTCGGTCATCTCAAGAGCAGGGAAGAGATGAGTTTCTTCTTCGTGGTCGGACATGGCTTGCTGTGCTCGAGTGCGGATTATGCTGCGGAAGGAAAATTGTTTCCGAACACGTTGAGCCCGAGGAGGCGCAATGGTGAGGACTATACTCTACTCTTTTGGGTTTTAGGGTTTTTTTTGGGGGGGTTTTGAGTAGAATGCTATGCAGATGAGATTGTATGAGGACTAATGACTTTCAAGTATGGGAAGGATTCTGTTTTTCAAGTCGGATCACGACTAGTGGGACTAGCTCATCCCCAGCAGAGTCGCCATTCTGTGGACCCTCGCCGTTCCGTGCTCCCACACGACGTTCTCATCCCTTTCCTTTCGGAAGAAGAAGGAGAGGATGCGTGAGTGTGAATCGCCGTTTGTGCCACTGGCTTGCCTCGTTCTCGAGGGCTTTGTTTAGTAGTCGTGTTTAAGCTAGATGTGTTTAAATGAGTTTATATAAGACCAGAGTCGCCACTAGTCAGTTATTTCGAATCTACAGTCGGCTAGACCCCGTAGAAACGTTAGAGAAGGGGATCCGAAGATTCCTTCTTCTAAAATGACTCCTTTTGTTCTGCGGCCAGAGATTCGAGGTAAGGGATCACGGTTACAGGGTGGGAAGAGGTTAAGCACTCCACACACTGCCTGTACCGAAGTACGGTCTCTACTTCACAAAATCGAACTAACACTTGAAAGTCTGTTTTAATCCTCGTACATTCTCATAGATGACATGATGCATGAATGCAGGTCTGAACAGTAAGATTTTTTGATGGGCAGGTTCCACTAACAGGCAAGCCCAGAGCATAGGCTCGAACTGACAGGTGCTTTATGCGGAATGCATGCTGTGTGTTTGAATGATCAAAGTGCTTGTAGTGATATGTACATGAATGCAGGTCTAAACAGTAAGAGTTTCTGATGGGCAGGTTCCACTAACAGGCAAGCCCAGAGCATACGCTCGAACTGACAGGTGCTTTATGCGAGATGCATGCTGTGTATTTGAATAATCAAAGTGCTTGCAGTGAAGCAGGGGGGTTGGAAGAAAAGTAAATGTTGCACTTATGCTAGATGCAAATGAGATGATGTTGGAAAAAGAGTAGCTGGATGGATGAAGGTGTTGCAAGGGTTGGCTTCGAGTAGCTGGATCAAGACTTGGATGGCTTGGGAGGCTTGGGCCAGTGGTCAGGCTGGGCTGGACCAGGGCTAGGATCTCCTCACTCGGGCTCTCCTTGGTGGAGGAATGGGCTAAGGGGTAAAGGGATAGATCGCACTCGGGCTGAAGAGAGGGGAAGTGGATGTTGAAATGGGAAGAGGCTAGGGGTATTTATAGCAGTGGGCAGTGGCAGATTGCGTAAATATGTTTGGGCGGCCCACAGGGGGCTGCCCATACAGACGCTCCTCGGTTTCCAGCGCGTGGTACGGTCATGTCTCGGGGCTGCTGTTTTGACTCGGTGGGTTAACTCGGTGAGTTGACTCAGCGGGTTGACTAGGTGATTTGACTCGGCGGGTTGACTCGACGGGTTGACTCAGCGGGTTGACTCAACGGGTTGACTCAGCGGGTTGACTCAGTGGGTTGACTCAGTGAGTTTGACTTTTTTTAGGATTTTTTAACTGGCTTTTCTTATGGGGGGTTTTTCAAGCTGATGTTTAGGGGTGGGTTGACTGGGTTCAGGCTTGAGTTGGGCTATGGATTGGGGCTTATAAGAGTGAGTTTGGCTGAGTTTGGACTTGGGATTTGGGGTATAGTCCTCCATTCATCCAGCTATCTCTACCAACAGTGTAGCCGAAGGTGGGGTGTCTACAAAGTGTTCTTCATAAAACCAAAAGTACTTGAACTAATTCAAATTGAATATTGCAAACAAGTAAAAGCTTCACCTCTTAGCCCTAACTAAGAGGTTTAGTTAACCATTAATATGTTAAACTAAAACTCGAACGAAAAACTATTAAAAACATAAAAAAATCGAGTAGGAGGAGTTGCAGACGCTCCACAGCGATCTCCTTCACCTCCCACGACTTCCTTAGCCACCCCTAGGTGTCCTTTTATAGCTTTGAAGCTCCACCGTGTGAGAAAATTGTGAAACCGGATGTCCTAGCTGCACTAGGAAACCAGAAAATCGCATAATAGAAAGTGTAGCTTGCTGTCTTCAAGCATGACCGGTTGGAGGTGGCTGGCTGACCGATCATGAACGGCTAGACCTGTTTAGGTCTAGTCCAGCAAGTGCAGGAGAGGGTGGCTGATCGGTCTTGACCGTTCTAGCCATTCTTTCATTGATTTTTTTTCTGTCTTTCTTCTCTTCTCTCCTTCTTTCTTCTTACTTCTTTGGCCCACCTTTGGTCATCATAAAGGGGCTTCAAAGGTGGTCTTTTTATCATTAATTGAGTGCACTCTTTCTCTCATTCCTATATCAATAAAATATACATTAGATGGGTCTTTTAAGCATGCAAACCATGCATATAATGCGATGCAATAGGTTGGTAAATGTATAAATTGGAGGCTCAATAGAAATCACATTTATCTTCATCTTGGGGACATGCTTCACATCTTCTAAGACTCGTTCAATCCCATCGAACATGCTGATGCACACCGTACCAATACTCACAACCTTACGAGTGTAGCCATCGCCTACAAACACCGATTCACCACCATACTCCCTATATGTTGTGAATGAACTCCGATCAGGACAAACATGACATGAAGCCCTTGAATCTAGGATCAACTCTTTATCGTGAGATCCCTTGCCAGATACAGTCAGAACTTCCCAAAGATCACGACTGTCCTTTATGATATTGGCTCATTCTCCAAAAGAATTTTCATACCTCTCTTACTTCAACTTGGGATTCTGACAATCCCCTCTCATGTGGCCTTCCTAACCGCAACTCTAGCACTTCACCTTGACTTTCCCTTTGCCCTTGGCCTTAGATCTCGATTTCAAATATCCTCCACCACACTCAGAATTTCTTCCCCTCATAATTAGTGCCTCTGAGGAAGATTGAGAACTCATGTCACCGCTTTTCTTTTTCATTGCCTTCGACTGGAGGGCTGAGATAATGGTCTCAACGTTGATGGTCTCCCTCCCTGCTCATACAAAGTCCCTAAATGACTCAAACGAATCTGGACGAAAATTTAATAGGATGCATGCTTGATATTCATCCTTCATTGGCTCATCTATCTCCACCAACTTGCAAACCAGCCAATTGAAAGTGCTTAAGTGGTCCTCCACATCCGTCCCCTCCGCCATCCTCAAGGTGAACAACTATATCAACAGATACATCCGGTTCGCTAGAGATTTCTTGGCATAGACCTTCTCTAGCTTCGCCATCGTATCAGCGGTTGTCTTCTCCTTCGTGACGTGATATAGGACATCATCTGTAAGGCTTCACAAGATCAAGGTTCTAGCCTTCTTGTTGAGCTTCATCCACTTATCATCTTTCATAGCCTCAGGTCGCTTTCCAAGAGCTTCATTAAGCCCTTGCTGAACTAGAAGGGATTCAATCTTCACCTTCCATAGCTCAAAGTTATTTTTTTCGGAGAACTTATCTACATTGAATCTTGTGCTTGATCCCATCTTCTCATCTCAAATCTGAATTCTACTCGACCCAACTTTAGCTCTGATACCACTTGTTGGGAAAACCAGCATCGGAGCGAAAGTCGAACGTGCAGAGTAATGCGAGATCAAACGAGAAACACTTATGAAATTAAACCACACACAAGCATTCACCATAAGAGAATTCAAATTTACGTAGAAAAACCCCTCAATGGGTAAAAAACCACAGCACAAAGTGTTGAGCTCTTAATGTGCATATTCTAACCCCAATTCATCACTCATTATGCTTGTTTTTATGGTTTATAGACTAAACTAATGCATGGATTTGTGATTGTAGGGATGAGAGAGAGGAAGCTTTAATTGAAGACTTAAAGATGCTAGTTAGAAGCAAAGAAGATCAAAGGGGCTAAGCGTCAAAGAATGAAAGAAAGAAGTTAGAGAAAAGAAGAAAGAAAACAGAAGAAGGTGCCCACGACCGGTCGTCCGACTGGTCCGATCACTCAGCAGAGGGAACCCAGAGGCCAAAACTCTCTGGACTGTTCACGATCGGTCGTCCACTGCTACGACTGGTCATGCGACCGGTCCTTGAATTATTTTTTTGGTTTGAAAAATCCCCAGAACTCTCTGGACGATTTTGGTATTTTTTAGACCGGTTGTACGACCGGTCGTCCAGTAGCTCAGACCGATCATGCGACCGGTCGTCTGCCTAATGAGACGTGTTCTACAAGTTCCAAAATTCTCTGCGCACTGCGAACTCTTACGCAATCTCTGAAAGATTCTGATGCTGCGGAGCCTCTCCACTATAAAAGGACACCTAGGGATCATTCCTAGGGTATTTTAGAAGGGTTTGAGCAAGGTGGGAGGCGACGGAAGTGGATTTCGGAGTTCCACAACTCCTTCTAGTTTGTTGCTATTTTTATGTTTTTTCTTAGTTGTTTCATGTTTCCTTGGATCATGAACGGCTAAACCTCTTAGCTAGGGCTAAGAGGTGAAGCTTGTAGTGAATCTAAAATGTTTCAATTCGTTTAAATTGGTTTTCAAATTGGATTTCATGTTTATGAACAATGGTTTGAAGTTTAATTCAAGTTCTAAGTAGTTCTTCTCAGTCTTATGATAACTCATGGATGTTTGGGAGAATTACTTGAGTTCTTAATGGTTGTGTGCTAGTCTAGACCTCTATGATCCGAGGAATTGGAGTACGCTCTAGTACTATGATCTTCATGAGGGAACTTCCTACCAAAGTTCTACTTTTCTGGATTTCTGTTGTATGGTGGACTGTGTATGTGATTTGAATCAAGTTCAAGTCATGATCTAGCTTTGTCTTGTGACAGGCCTTAGTGATGGTTATGATTAAGAACTTAGTCTATTAGAATTGGGACTGACCTATGCAATTGAGCATGCTCATCTTAGCTTGCATTGAGTGATTCATATACATTGACCTTACATATGGCAGATTGTTGGTTTAACCGTTATATCATCCAACTAGATAGATCTTAATTTTGATTCTAGTTGAGAAAGTGAGAAACCACAGCGAATTGAGCATCAAGGATTCGTACCAGCGGATCTTTGAATCCCTAGTGCCTTTTTTTATAATTGTTTACTTTAGTTTAGTTCAAAGTTGTTACTTACATCAATCTCCTACGAATCTGGTTGTTAGCTTCTCAATAGAAACTATTGGATTTGTTTGTGAATTCCTACATAAGTCCCTGTGGATCGACCTCGGTCTTACCGAGATTATTACTACATTGCAACCCTACACTTGGGGAAGCGAACAAGTTTTTGGCGCCGTTGCCGGGGACTTTGACGGTTTTTCACAAATTTCTGAAAATAGTATCTATTTAGGATTTTTAGGATTCTAGGACTAACCTAATTTGTTTTGTTTGATTTTTCTTTTGCAGGGATTTCTAGGAAGCTGAAGAAGATATAAGGATCTCAAGTGCCGAATCAGGTTCTATCCTTCTAAACCTTACTCCTCTTCTTCTCCTATTCGTTCCTATCGCATTCATCTCTTGTAGAGTGGGTGGAGACTCCTTTTTTGGATCTCTGAAAGGTAGGCCTTGTGCCACCTGGATTCCTATTGGTTGGCTCTGCCGTCTTGGATCACCTTGTGCTCAGAGATTTCTCTTCTTACCTCTACTCCTCTTCCATCTTTTTCTGCACTTTTCTCAAAAGATTCAAAGAGTGCGTGGGGAGTTCTCTGAACCCCTATTGATCAGGAGAAATCGGTCTCTATCCTTGCTTCTAGCTTAGCCATTGCAAGACACCTTGTGCTTCGGTCTTAGAGAAGAGTAAAGAAAGGAAGGAAGAATTCTTCTTTCTCTTTGTTTCATATTTTTTTGGTTTTGCATGCCACATTGGGCTCGGGATTCCAATAACCGACTCATTAGTGAAAGGGGAATAGTAGAAGGAATTGACAGAGAACCACGTGCTATGAGACATCTAACTTCTCCAATTTTATATGAAAATATGGCTATAAATCAACCTAATCCGATGGCCAATCCAAATCTGGGCCAAAACCAAATCGAAACGGTAGAGAATGTGGTTGAGAATGTTCCCTGACCAAGAACATTACGTGATTACTTACAACCAGCAAGAGCGAGCACTCCCTCATGCATAATCTTTCCACAAAATGCAGGGAATGTAGATTTGAAAACAGGAGTAATCCAACTCCTCCCAAAATTCCATGGATTAGACAGTGAAAGTGCCTATCAACACCTTAAGGAGTTTGATGAGGTAATAACTACCATGTACTTTGCGAATGTTACTGATGATGTGGTAAGACTTAAATTATTTCCTTTTACTCTTAAAGATAAAGCTAAAGGTTGGCTTCATACATTAAGGCCAAGATCAATTGGTGCATGGACTGATATGCATAGGGAATTCATAAAAAAATTCTTTCCTACTCGCAAAACGAACATGTTGAGGCGCCTTATCATGAACTTTGCCTAAAAGGAAGATGAGACTTTCTTCCAATGTTGGGAGAGGTTTAAGGACTTGTTAAATGCATGCCCACATCATGGCTATGAAATTTGGCAGGTCATAAGCTTTTTCTATGATGGCTGACTTCACCCATGCGCCAATTTGTAGAGATGATGTGTAATGGGGAATTCATGAACAAGGAAGCCGATGAAGCATAGGACTATTTGGAGGAAGTGGCTAAGAATGCACAGTCTTGGGATACATCTAAACCATCAAATTCCAAGACTAGTCAACAAAGAGAAAAAGGAGGAATTTATGTCTTATCGGAAGAGGATAGCATAAGTGCAAGGGTGGCCAGCCTCACAAGAAAAGTTGAGGCCATGGAATTAAGGAAAGGAGAGACGATCAACTCTAATGACGTTGAAACTGTTTGTGGAATTTGTGCCAGAAATCAACATGCAACACAAGATTGTCCCACAATTTCAGCAGTCCAAGACATCTTACAAGAACAATCAAATGCCATAAACAGTTATCAACGACAATTTGGTGCTCCAAACTCAAACACGTTTAATGCTAATTGGAAGAACCATCCCAACTTCAGTTGGAGGAATGGACCCACTGCGAATGCAACCAATATCCCTCAAGCTCAACCTATACTAGGTCCATCTCTAGTCATTACACCAAAAGTTACGCTAGAGGAGATGTTGGGTGCATTTGTTTCAGTCTAAGCTGAGTATAACAAGACTAATTCTCTGAAAATAGATGGGTTCATGCAAGAGTAATTGAAATTCAATTAAAATTCAACTCAAGCCATCAATGAATTGAAAACCTCAATGGCTAGAGTTGAATCTCATCTCAGTGTTAGGGAGAAAGGCACACTTCCTGCCCAACCTCTTCCTAACCTAAGAACCCAATTTGAGATACAAGATGCAAGCTCATCCTCCCAACATACGGAGCATGTTCAAGCTATCACCACTTTGAGAAGTGGGAAAGTAATTGACAAATCTAATCCGGTGAAGGCCCCAAAACCTAAGGATCCGAAAAATTTCAAAGAGGATAATAACTTAAACAACACTCCACAAGAAAAAGAACCGGAAAGGTAATACAAGCCGGTTGCCCCATTTCCTTAAAGATTGATTTCACCTAAACCTTTAGACAAAAATCTGAAAATATTAGAGATTTTCAAGCAGGTGAAGATCAACATCCCGTTGTTGGATGCTATAAAACAAATACCATCATATGCCAAATTTCTAAAGGAATTGTGCACAGTCAAAAGGAAACACAATGTTCACAACAAAGTACTTTTGACTGAGAATTTGAGCGTTATCATCAAACAAGAAGTGCCCCAAAAATACAAGGATCCAGGTAGTCCAACCATCTCATGCATCATAGGAGATTACCAGATTAAACAAGCCTTACTCGACTTGGGGGTAAGTGTGAACCTCATTCCATAATTAGTTTACGAACGACTTGGGTTAGGTGAATTGAAACCCACCAAAACCACACTCCAACTTGCTGATAGATCCATTCGTATACCAAGAGGAATGATTGAGGATGTTCTAGTCCAAGTTGATAAATTCTACTACCCAGTAGACTTTATTGTCTTGGATATACATCTCGTGATAGGTACCAGTGCTCAAATTCCCATCATACTTGGCCGACCGTTTCTAGCTACTTCAAATGCAATTATCAATTGTAGAAACAGGCTTGTACAAATGTCCTTTGGAAATATGACTCTTGAGCTTAATATATTTGATTTATGGAAACAACCACGGGAGGTTGATGAGGAGATCCACGAGATAAACTGGATTGAATCATTCGTGGAGGAAACTTTCCCCTTGTCATTATATTTTGACCCTTTGGAAGCATGTGTGGCCCACTCTCATGAGATAAATGATGACACAATACGAGAGATGGACGCCATTTTAGATGCGATGCCGGTGCTTGATAACAAAAGATGGAGGGCCCTATTTGAGCCTTTGCCCATAAACGAGAACAAAGCCCTCCCATCCAATATCAAGGCACCAACACTCGACCTAAAACCATTACCAAGTTAGCTGAAATATGTCTATTTAGGTCGAGATGAGACATATCCGGTGGTGATTTCTTCCCACTTGGATGAGAAACAAGAGAGTAGGCTAATGGCCACTCTATTAGAGCACAAGAGTGCCATTGGGTGGTCGATTGCGGATCTCAAAGGCATAGACCCACTGATTTGTACTCATCGCATACACCTTGAGGAGAATACAAAGACATCTAGGCAACCACAAAGACGACTCAATCCAAACATGAACGATGTGGTTAAGGCCGAAGTAGTGAAACTATTCGATGTGGGTATTATTTACCCAATATCCGATAGTCAATGGGTGAGCCCAACTCAAGTGGTGCCTAAGAAATCCAGAATAACCATCATAGCTAATGCTAATAATGAACTTGTACCAACCAGAGTCACTACCAGTTGGAGAATGTGCATTGACTACAGGAAGCTAAACACTGTCATGAGGAAAGACCACTTCCCCCTACCGTTTGTTGATCAAATTTTAGAAAGGTTGGCGGGTCATTCTCATTTTTGCTTCCTTGATGGCTATTCAGGGTACAACCAAATAGAGATCACCCGTGAAGACCAAGAAAAGACTAAATTCACATGTCCATTCGGCACTTTCGCCTATCGACGGATGCCGTTTGGACTATGTAATGCCCCTGCCACCTTTCAGTGTTGTATGATGAGTATATTTTCTGATATGGTGGGGACAATTCTCGAAGTCTTCATGGATGACTTTTCAGTATTTGGTTGTAGTTTTAATGAGTGCCTTGTGCACTTAAAATCTGTGCTGAAAAGATGTGAAGAGAAGAACCTTGTGCTGAATTGGGAAAAGTGTCACTTTATGGTTCAAAAGGGAATTGTACTTGGTCACATAGTTTCACAAAATGGAATCGAGGTGGACAAAGCGAAAATTGATCTTATCTCTAACCTTCCACCACCCAAGAGCATACGAGATGTGCGGTCCTTTTTTGGACACGCAGGATTTTATAGAAGGTTCATAAAGGACTTCAGTTCACTCTCTCATCCTTTATGTAACCTACTTCAAAAGGAAAACTCATTCGAGTGGAATAAAGAATGTCAAAAGGCCTTTACCACACTTAAAGGTATGTTGACATGTGCTCCCATAATGCAACCGCCTAATTTGAGCCTTCCTTTTGAAATTATGTGTGATGCAAGCGACTATGCTATTGGGGCCGTGCTAGGCCAAAGAAAAGTAAAGAAGCCATGTGTTATCTACTATGTAAGTAGAACCTTAAACTCAGCCCAAGCAAACTACACTACTACCGAAAAAGAACTTTTACCCGTAGTTTTTGCCTTGGACAAGTTTAGGTTCTACTTGATTGGATCTAAGATCATTATATTCACTGACCATGCTGCGCTTAAGTACCTTCTCTCTAAGAAGGATGCTAAACCACGGTTATTAAGATGGATCCTTCTACTCCACTAATTTGACATAGAGATACGTGATAAAAAAGGAGTAGAAAATGTAGTGGCTGACCATCTCTCTCGACTTGTTCTCACCGATTCCCCTGAAACGACGCGATCAATGACATGTTCCCTGATGAACAACTTTTTTACTGTTTCCCAATTACCATGGTATACGGACATTGCTAACTATCTTGCTACAGGTACAATTCCTACACATTGGAAAAAGCAAGATAAGGATAAATTCTTCACTGAGGTGAGAAAATTCCTATGGGACGACCCATACTTATTCAAGTATTGTCCCGATCAAATCATAAGGAGATGTGTGCCAGATGATGAACAACAAAGTATCATCTCCTTCTGTCATTCTTAGGCATGTGGTGGCCACTTTTCGGCTAAAAAGACCACAGCAAAAATTCTACAATGTGGGTTTTATTGGCCCACTATGTTCAAAGACACACATAAATTTTGCAAAAAATGTGAACCTTGTCAGAAATTGGGAGGAATCTCCCGTAGAAATATGATGCCACTCAAACCCATCTTAATAATCGAAATTTTTTATTGTTGGGGCATCGATTTCATGGGTCTATTCCCAACTTCTTTTGGAAACACATACATCTTGCTTGCCATTGACTATGTATCCAAATGGGTCGAGGCCATCCCTTGCCGGAATAATGACCATAAAATGGTCATTTGCTTCTTAATAGAGAATATTCTTTCCTAGTTTGGTACACCTCGAGTCATCATCAGTGATGGAGGGTCTTACTTTTGTAATCGCCCATTTGAAACCTTAATAAAGAAATATGGCGTAACACACAAAGTGAGCACTCCCTATCACCCACAAACTAGTGAACAAGCTGAGATATCTAATAAGGAGATTAAACACATTTTAGAAAAAACGGTGAACCCCGATCGCAAGGATTGGTTGCTTCGACTTACCAATGCGCTTTGGGCCTATCGTACTGCTTTTAAGACCCCTATTGGAATGTCTCCCTATAGACTTGTCTATGGGAAGGCTTGTCACTTGCCTGTGGAGTTGGAACATAGGCATATTGGGCAATTAAGAAGATGAATTTTGATTCTGACAAGGCGAGCCCGTTGCGGAAACTTCAATTGAATGAACTTGCAGAAATCCTGAACGAAGCTTATGAGAATGCGAGAATTTACAAGGACAAGACGAAGATATTCCATGATAAGAACATTCTTCGTAAGACATTCACGATCAATCAAAAAGTCCTTTTGTATAATTCTCGCCTCCATTTATTTCCGGGAAAACTGAGATCTTGATGGACCTGTCCCTACATTGTGCAAAATGTCTACCCATATGGGACCATCGAGTTGTTAAATCCAAGGAATGGCAACATATTTAAGGCAAATCGTCAGCGATTAAAGCCGTTCTTTGAGAAGTTTCCTTCAGAAGGTATGTCCATACTTCTGACTGATCCTGTGTATCAGGATGATTGATCTCCTAGTCTGATGGAGGTATAGAGTAGTTAGGATTAGGATTTGGTTGCTTTTGTTTATTTTTCATAGGTTTCTTAGAAGGAGGAAGAATTCCACTTTTCACTCTCTCAGGTACTATCATTCCTCACTCCCTTTAATTTTCAAATTGCTCTCATCTTTTGCTCATTGCACATCTTTTACATTGAGGACGATGCAAGATTTGGTTGGGGGTGTGTTAACGTCAGATTTTGTAACAGGATCCTCTGGACATTCACCCTATCTCCAACAAAGACTTCCTCCGCCGGACCTGTAAGAAGACAGAGAGCAACTAAGGGTGGCTGGTGTCCAGCCGTTAGCCCTCCGATGCTTAAGTCAGGCAAAGCAAGAAGAAGAATAACCAGGCAAACAGAGGCTAGAGATGAATAATGTGTACCTGTATCTTAATGGAGTCTTCTCCTTATATAGATCAGAAATGATCCAATCTGTTACGTAAAATATCGAGATCCCTGATTTCGTGGGATAAGAATCTTATCCTCATATAGAAGGGAAATCTAATCCAATGACTCGTCTGATAGCTTCGTTCCCTGATAGCGATCCCTTGAGACTCGGAACCACTGAAGAAGATAAGCCCCAATCTCGGCCTATACGGGCTGCTGGTACTGAGGGCTAAGAGATGTCACCACAGAACAAGCTGTTCGCGTGTTGGAAGATGGTCACGAGTCTAAGTGCCCGCTCATTTAGACACGATACCTTTCAACGACTTGTGAGAAGGTATGCTCGCAGGGAAAATACAACTTCTCGAAGCTTTGGTAATCGAGCATCGTTTTTCCTAATATGCGAGTCGCGAACAGACGTTTTCGATAGTTGGATAGAGGTGCTCGCGAGATCGGAGTATCTTCAGAATATGCGAGTCGTGAACCTACGTTCTCGATAGTCGGATAGAGGTGCTCGCGAGATCGGAGTATCTTCAGAATATGCGAGTCGCGAACCTACGTTCTCGATAGTCGGATACACGTGCTCGTGGGGTCTATCTCCAGTAAATGATCTTCGCTATTTTTTACTATAACAGGGTGTAGGATCACTTGGATGAATCCAGCGTTTTGTAACATTTTGAGCAATTATGTAGAAATTTTTCGATTTTTCTAAAATACAAAACTCTTTTGGAAAACTTTGTTTCTATGCATTCAAGATTATATGAGCATAAGAGGAGGAGATATGAAGTGTATGAAGTTGTAAGCTTTGAACTTCTCTTAATATAATGGTTTTATATGTGAATTCCCCTATTTATATGATCGATAGAAAATTTGAACACTCTTACACCTAGTTCACATTACACGATTTTCATGGGTTGAAGGGATTATGTGATTTGTGGATTAGCTAGATTTTGATTTTAGGTGTGGAAAAATCAAGCCGGTGTACTTTGTCCATGGGAAAATAACGTAATATATGGATTTCTAAAAATCCTATCTAATTTAAAAGAAAAAGGAAAAGGAAGGATGAAATTGGGAATGATGGAAAAATGGTGGAAATTTTCGATTAGGGCTACCTATTACCAACCGAGGGATGGTCTACCCGTAACCAAAGCCAGAAATGGGACGTAGTGTGAAAGCCGTCGGAAGGACAGTAAGGCAAATTCTCGTCATTGGCTTGTTCTTGCTCTATATACCTTGAGATCTATAATCTAGTTGATTTATGAAGAAGATAAACCTGGAAACTCATGAAAAGATTTTTCACTATGCACACTAGATTGAATTTGTTCAAGTTTTTCTATTTGTCAACCAATCAGCGGGAATTTCATATGGATACTTATTATGTTTTGAGAGTTTACGGTTTCAACCTTCATCACCTAATCTCTCTAACTCTTACACTTGTGTAGCTTGGGATGTATAGAAGAAAGGTTTCTAAAGGAGAGTTGGGTTTGGAGAATGAATTTGATTTCACGCATGTTTTGCTCGGGACTAGCAAAATGCTGGTTGGGGGGTGTGTTGAGCTCTTAATTGTGCATATTCTAACCCCAATTCATCACTCATTATGCTTGTTTTTATGGTTTATAAACTAAACTAATGCATGGATTTGTGATTGTAGGGATGAGAGAGAGGAAGCATCAATTGAAACTTAAAGACGCTAGTTAGAAGCAAAGAAGATCAAAGGGGCTAAGTGTCAGAGAATGAAAGAAGTCAGAGAAAGAAGAAAGAAAACAGAAGAAGGTGCCTACGACCAGTCGTCCGACCGGTCGTCCAAGGTTAAGGACCGGTCGTGCGACCGGTCCGATCACTCAACAGAGGGAACCCAGAGGTCAGAACTCTCTGGACTGTTCACGACCGGTCGTCAACTGCTACGACCGGTCGTGCGACCGGTCCTTGAATTATTTTTTTGGGTTGAAAATCCCCAGAACTCTCTGGACGATTTTGGCGTTTTTTAGACCGATCGTCCAGTAGCTCAGACCGGTCGTGCGACTGGTCGTCTACGTAATGAGACGTGTTCTACAAGTTTCGAAATTCTCTACGCACTGCGAACTCTTACGCAATCTCTAAAAGAATCTGATGTTACGGAGCCTCCCCACTATAAAAGGACACCTAGGGATCGTTCCTCGGGTATCTTAGAAGGGTTTGAGCAAGGTGGGAGGCGACGGAAGTGGATTTCGGAGTTCCACAATTCCTTCTAGTTTGTTGCTATTTTTATGCTTTTTCTTAGTTGTTTCATGTTTCCTTGGATCATGAACGGCTAAACCTCTTAGCTAAGGCTAAGAGGTGAAGCTTGTAGTGAATCTAAAATGTTTCAATTCGTTTAAATTGGTTTTCAAATTGGATTTCATGTTTATGAACAATGGTTTGAAGTTTAATTCAAGTTCTAAGTAGTTCTTCTTAGTCTTATGATGACTCATGGATGTTTGGGAGAATTACTTGAGTTCTTAATGATTGTGTGCTAGTCTAGACCTGTATGATCCGAGGAATTGGAGTACGCTCTAGTACTATGATCTTCATGAGGGAACTTCCTACCAAAGTTCTACTTTTCTGGATTTCTGTTGTATGGTGGACTGTGTATGTGATTTGAATCAAGTTCAAGTCATGATCTAGCTTTGTCTTGTGACAGGCCTTAGTGATGGTTATGATTAAGAACTTAGTCTATTAGAATTGGGACTGACCTATGCAATTGAGCATGCTCATCTTAGCTTGCATTGAGTGATTCATATACATTGACCTTACATATGGCAGATTGTTGGTTTAACCGTTATATCATCCAACTAGATAGATCTTAATTTTGATTCTAGTTGAGAAAGTGAGAAACCACAGCGAATTGAGCATCAAGGATTGCTACCAGTGGATCCTTGAACCCCTAGTGCCTTTTTTATAATTGTTTACTTTAGTTTAGTTCAAAGTTGTTACTTACATCAATCTCCTACGAATCTGGTTGTTAGCTTCTCAATAGAAACTATTGGATGTGTTTTTGAATTCCTACATAAGTCCCTGTGGATCGACCTCAGTCTTACCGAGATTATTACTACATCGCAACGCTACACTTGGGGAAGCGAACACAAAGCGATCCACTATGATAAAGAGAAGATTATAGAGATTGACAGCCCACAAGTAAAGAAAAACAGAGAAAACCCAAGCTCTCTCTCTCTCTCTCTCACACACACACACACACACACACAAATCACTCTCCCCTCTTCCTAATACGATCAGGAAACCTTGGACACCTTATGATTCTATCTAAGCTCGAATATATGCCATATTTATAGCATGAAATCCCAATTTAGAAACGTCTTACGCACTACTGCGTAGCTGGGCAAGAAACTGCGTGCGCAGTCGACCGGTCGGCGATTGCACAAAATAGTCCAGGGAAGAAATTTATACACGTTGCCTCACTGTCGACCAGTCGGAGCCC
The DNA here is from genome assembly GCA_003013855.2 of Liriodendron chinense. NCBI lineage: Eukaryota > Viridiplantae > Streptophyta > Magnoliopsida > Magnoliales > Magnoliaceae > Liriodendron > Liriodendron chinense. Next base: position 560,178 of record PVNU02002432.1, read on the forward strand.
CTTATAGACCAGTAGGTCGACCGGCCTAGGGCACACAAAAACTGTCCAGCACCTCCTGTGCATTTGGGCCATAACGCACAGACCGGTCACTTGATCAGTCTGAGCACCCAAACCGAGCACTGTTTGAAGGCTCTCCAAAATATGTTTGTCAAATTTAAGACAATTAACGGTTGAGCTGAATATCTTCTACAAGTCAGAATTATCAACTTATTATGGATTGTAATGCATTAATGCATTTAGTTTTTCTCATAAATTTGCAAAATTGCCAGAATTGGAGTGCAATGTTTTTTTTCCAGCTAGCTAAATTTCAAGGCTCTTGTTGTTAAAAATTTCCTAAAGAGTGGCTTTTTAGGTTCATGCAACCTTTTTTATCTTTTTCTTTTTAGGTCCATTTTTACTGTGTTCTTATTTTATGTCTCCCAGTACCATCACTGGAATCATTTGTTCTGGTTTCCTTTGCAGGTATGCCAAAGAAATTCTTCAAAAGGAAATGCAGCCTCATGTTGGTGTTCGTATGGCTATCCAAACCATCCAAATCCATGACTAGACTGTGGATGGAGCACTAAAAAAAAGTCGAATTGCACTGAGAAGACGATATTAACCATCTAATTCTTTCCTTCAAATTTGGACCACTCATTATTTTATTTTTAATCATTCATTAGATAACTATTAATTGGATGGTTAGAATTGCTTGATCAATGTGTGATTTTATAAAGAAGCTCCATTCACAATGGGATCCATGTATTGGATGGTCTGGATAGCTGTAAATCAGTACCATGAGTCACCAACATTTTCTAAATTGTGCACGACTAACACAGGATTAGTGCACGTGTATCAAACGCCGGACGCACTCCCTTCTCTAAACATGGCTAATAAGCCACGTGGCGTTTTCAGGGTCTTCTCAGGAGAGAGACCAAAAAAGCAAGGACGTTGGCAGGTTACAGATAGAAGATGAGTATAAAGGCTGTAATTTTTCTTTTTCTTTCTATTGGACCAATGAAACAGATCCAAATCACCACTGTTTCAGTATGGCCTATTTGGATATGTTTTATTTTTAGGTTCATGTCCTGGAATGATCTGTCAAAAACATATGTACGACATAGATGGAGAATACATAAATCAAGGTGGGCTCTTAGTAAGGGCTATTTTCACACCATCCATCCATTTTGTCGGAACATTTTCACCCATGAGCCTAAAAATGAATAAGATCTAAATTTAAAGACCATGCTATAGGAAACAATGGCAATTGAACGCCCTACCATTAAAAACTTTCCAAGGCCATCATCAAGTTTCCCTAGCGTTTATTTCTCATACAATTGTTGATAAAGTCACATTAGCCTGAATGAAGGGGGAAAAAAAATCAGTTTGATCCAAGACTTTTGTACTAGCCCATTACTAGTCAGTCATCACTTCTTCCTGTCACATGGTCCACTTGAGAATTGTATCCGGCTCATTTTTGGGTTCATGCCCTAAAATGCTCTAGTAAAAGAGATGGACAACGTAGATATATCATAAATACATCAAGGTGAGCCTTACTATGAGTTCCATACCGTCTTGGGTGAGGTGGGCCGCACCTAATCCTCTTACCACCTCACCCAAGATGTTGCCACCTTTACTGTGGGGCCTGAAAGTGCGTCGGGTAGTCTAACACGACACCCTATGCATACACGTGCGGAAGCTTAAAGAGCAACTAGAATTATGGCTAAACCTATAGGAGGGGGTGATTAAGACCTTTTTAAAACTCTTTTCGCCTACTTAAACAATTCAACGAATTAAACTACGTAAGCGATTAACACTTCGGCTTCCAAGCCTAAGTCGGTCCAATCAAGAGACTAGCAAACGATAAGTGCAATCAGCAACCTAGTCTAAACAACTCATGTGGGCTAGAGAGGATGGATCAAGAAATGCTCAAGTCAACATGAGGTAGTGAAAGTACATCTTGTGAGTGTGGATGTGCCTATCAAGTGCCTAGCATGCATTCCTAACTAAGCATTCATAATTAACCAATTTAAACACAATGCATAAAGAGAAATGTGCTCAAGAACAATCACAAACACAAGGATGTATAGTGGTTCGACTATTTGTCTACTCCACTGCCAGTTCAAGTACTCAACCCCTTTGAGCACACCGGCATTCACTGGGAGTTTAAATCTGGTTCCTCCCAACCAAGGTGTTTTAATTCGGATCCACCCAACCAGGGAGTTTACAGGTTCCTCCCAACCTACACGTTTGCACCCATGTTGGTGGCTCCCCCTTGGAGACTCTGTTTAGGCCGACTAACTAGCCAAGGAACGACTGACGTCCCTAAATTTTAGGCCCAACTAATAGGCCAAGGATCGGCTAACGACCCTAGTTCGAGTTTGTCAAACAAACTCTACACTCAACTCCCACAGGGAATTGAGTGGATGGACTCCTAACAGGACAACTTTACTTGTCGGATTGAGCCCCTTTGTAGCGCCGCTTTGGGTTGCTTCTTCTCGCTCTCCCGTGCTTGAATCAGCTCCCCTTGTGCTCCCCCGATCTTTGACGTAGCTGCTTTGCCAAGGCTTCAGCTCCAAGATCAGCCACCTTGCATGTGATGCTCCATTGGAGATGCCCAAGGTGCTAGGGAATGGTGAATCCTCTGCAAATGGTAGGAAATGGGTTTCCTAGAGGAATACACCTATTTGGACTCCTAGGTAGTGTTTAGACAAGGGATTTAACTATCATTAAGGTGTCTAAACCTTAGGAATCAAGAGGGAACAAGTCCATTCTCAAGATGCCATTGAATGGCTCAAGCTTGTGATGAAAACACAAGGAGAATGACTTGCTTTGGGTTTGGCATAGAGCCTCTAATAATCTCTACCAATGGTGGCTTCTATCTCCTCAAAATCCCCTCTCATGGCATAAAAACGAATCCCCCTCTTTAAATAGATTTTCGTCCAACGGGTAAAAAAACGGGCAGATTCGCGCATTTCCGATTGATCGAAAGAAGGTCCGATTGATCGGAGACTAGTCCGATTGATCGGGGGCATGTCCGATTGATCGGAATTTAGTCCAGAGAATTCTCTAGAGGATATTCTGATTGATCGAAACATGGTCCGATTGATCAGACTGACCCCTTCCGATGGATCGGAAGACTGTCCGATTGATAAAAAATATGTCCAGTGGGTTTTCAAGGTTGCTAGAACAATTTTCGATTGATCAAAACTTCTGTCCGATTGATCGGAGTCCTATCGGAGCCAACGTACGATTGATCGGAGATCAATCGGAAACTGCTGTTTGAGCTGTTTTAATTACAGCAGCTTTCAACTCTTTCATTAGTCTAACTTATCATGTTTTTCATGGAGTTCTAAGACTAATGATGATGACTAAAGATATACCTAGTTGGTCCAAGTCATCTAAGAGGTTATGGGTTAGGTTTTCGTCAAGGCAAGGCACACCAAGGCATCATTTTTACCTGTTTCTTCTTCCTTGATGCATCTAATCCGTCTTGAGTCTTGAGTCTTCGTCTTCATTAAGCTCAACCGACACTAGACCCACTGACCTAAGTGATTGACAAACAAAGTGCACTAGTATGCCACAAAAAAGTGCACTAACAGGGCCCACCTTGATGTGTGTATTTAATATCCATGCCGTCTATCTATTTTGCTAAATCATTTTAGGGCATAAGCCCAAAAATGAAACATATCCAAAACTCGGTTGGACCATACCATAAGAAATAGTGGTGATTAACTATTAAAAGCCCCTAGAAAAATGGATGGATGACATTGATATAGCATAAATAATTCAAGGTGGGCCCTAAAGTGAGTGTTGTATCACCACGCTTAAGATAGTGCCGCACTTACTGTGGGGCTGCCTTGATGTATGTATTTTATATCCATGTCGTCCATTTGTTTTGCTAGATCATTTTAGGGCATGAGCCCAAAAATTAAACAGATCCAAATCTCGGCTGGACCATTTCATAAGAATCCGTGGTGATTAACTATTAAAAGACTCTTGTGGGACACAAAAGTTTTGGATCAAGCTAATATTTATTTATTTTCCCTTGATCTAGGTTTGTGTGACCTTATTAACGAGTTGGATCCCAAATAAAAATTATGAAAGCATTACGGTAGGCTCTAGGAAGTTTTTAATGGTGGAGCGTTCAATCGGTAATATTTCCTGTAATATGTCTCACCTAAGATTAGGGTCTGTTTCAGTTTTGGGCTCATGCACAAAAATGATCCAACGAAACGGATCCATAGAATACATACGTCAAGGTGGGCCCACAGAGAGTGCCACACCTAATCCGCTCTCATTTTCAAGAGAGCAAAAACGACAAGGGACGTGTCACGTTGCAGGTAAGAAGAAGAGTTTGAGGCTGCAACTTTTCCTTTCGTTTTTTGTTTTTATTTTTATTCTTTAAAAAAATGGGTTTTATATATATGGGAAATGGTACTATGAGATCGAACTTATGGAACTTGAGCATGAAGTCGAGCTGTGTGGCCCCACCATGATGTGTGTCGGACATCAATACCGTACATTTGATGGGCCCCTTTAGGTCATGGTATATCACAAAAATCAGCCATATACGAAACTCAGGTGGGCCATACCATCTAAAATCATGTGAAGACATGCCTAAAACATCTAAAAGCACTTGGTGGGACCCACATGAGTTTTGGATGTGGCTGGAACTTGGTTTGACCCCTCATCCAAGTAGGACACACACAATGGATGGCCTGGATTTGTGAACCACATCTCGGTGGGCCCAATAAATGATCGTGAAGGTTTAAATGGGCGAGTAGCCCCTATCAACTGTTGTATGTGGTGTGGCCCACCTAAGTCATGGATTGACTTGATTTTTAAGCCCATGGCTCACCATGGATTGGTGCATCTGACTGATGGGGTAGATGTTTGACACACATTAGGTGGGGCCCACATAGCTTGACCTCATGGGAAGTACCTCATGGGAAGTTCCCATGAGGTCAACCTCATAGTACCATTCTTCGCCCCCCCCCCCCCCCCCCCCACACACACACACACACACACACATATATATATATATATATATATATATATATATATATAGAGAGAGAGAGAGAGAGAGAGAGAGAGAGAGAGAGAGAGAGGGGAATGCTCACCTGCAGACCACTTCTCACGAGAACTTGTGAGCACTTTTTGAGCACTCATCTCACGTTATATAAGCCCAAATCCGAACCACCCATGTGATGCAACACATTAAGAAACCACTAGGGCCCAACTTTTACCTTGATCCATAACTTTGGTGGGCCAAGAAAAAAGGAAACAATTTCTTCCCTTGATTTGCCTCTCTTTGCGGATATGGCCCGCCAAAGTTCTGGATTAGGGTAAAAGTTGGGCCCTGAGGGTTTCTTGGGGTGTTGCATCACATGGACGGTTCATATTTTTGGGTCATATTACATGAGATGAGTTGTCAAAAAGTGCTCATGAGTTTCCGTGAGAACTGATGCTTAGGTGAGCATTCCTCTCTCTCTCTCTCTCTCTCTCTCTCTCTCTCTCTCTCTCTCTATATATATATATATATATATATATATATATATATATATATATATATATATATATATATAGTGCATAACAGATGCGGATTATGTCCTACCCTCGCCGGTCTCTAGCTGTGTCCATGCAAATCTATGGGGGGCCCACCATGATGTATCTGTCTATTCATGTCGTCCATCCATTTTCTCATATCATTTTAAGGTATGGGCCAAAAAAAGTGGTAGATCCAATGCTCAAGTGGACCACACCAAATAGTAAGCTTGGGTTGCATTAAATTAGGGTTGTAAATGGTCGGGTTTAGCCAAAACCAGACCTACTTATTTACTAAATGGCTTTGGGTCCAAATTTTAGACCTAGAACCTTTTACTAAATGGGCGAGTTTAGATCGGGTCTGAATCACCCCATCAGACTCATTTATAAATGGGTATGGGTTTGGTAGAGGAAGATCCACTCGGACTCATTTATAAATGGGTTGGGTCTAATGGGTCTGAGTCTAAATTTGGTATGCGAGCATTTTACCAGGTTTAAAACTAGGTCTAGACAGGTCCAGGTCTAGATGAGTCCCTTGAAACAAAGACGAAACTCGCCTATTTACTAAATAGGTTTGAGTCGAGTCAGGTTGGGCCTAATATAAAGAAAACCAGATCCAGACACATTTAGCATCTGGATTTGTTCTTAGACTCAGACCCAAATAAATAAATGGGTGGGGGTATGGGTTGGGTCTGGGTACTCCATTGGGTCTGCTGACCCATTTACAACCCTACATTGAATACACAAAGCATTAAATGCCATAGTCATTTGTGGTGTGGTCCACTTGAGTGTTGGATCTGCCTCATTTTTGGGCTCAAACCTTAAAAAGATATGAAGAAGGGATGTACATTATGGATAATTAGATACATCACAGCGGCCACTCCCATAGATCTGCCTGGACACGCGCGGCTAGACGGCAAGGGTAAGATGCAATCCGCGTCCGTGCATAACATCTTAGGGCCTTTACGAGGTTGTTCTTTTGATCTGTTTATTTGTTTTTTTTTCCCCCGGAATGGGCAATTATGATCCAATAAAGCATAATGGCATGAATAATTACTAATGACTATTTTTAGATAACTATCTAAGCTAGGCTAGTCTCAATGCGACGATGTTATGTCATTTAGGCCCACTTGGATACCACCAAATAAGTTACTTTTCTACTTACAACAGTAGATAAGTAACTTATTTCATATAAGTAAGTTTGGTTTATGATTAATTATAAGTAACTTTTTTACTTAAAAGTACATAATCATTTTAGTTAATTTTTTTTAGCTTTTCTACTTTTCATAAGTTGATGGAGAGAGGAATTAGGAGAGATGAAAGAGAGAAGTTGATAAGTTCTCTCTCATGGTTCATGTCAGGCGTTGCTCTTTCATACAGTCCATATTAAAGGAGGCCCCACATGATGGACTATCCCATCAAAGGTGGGGCTCACACAGTGGACAATCCACATTAAAGATGGGCCCCACATAATGGATGGCCCCATATTAATATGGACCCACATAATAGATGGTCCACATCAAAGGTCAACCCATAATGATAAATAGCCCACATCCAAAGAGGGGTGGCATGATGGATGATCCACTTTAAAGGTGGGGCCAACATGATGGACAATTCACATCAAAGGTGGGCTCCACGTGATTGGCAGTGTATATTGAAGCTAGCCCCACATGATGATGGCCCATATCAAGGTGGACTCACAAGATGGATGATCCACATTAAAGGTTGCCCCCTGTTCGTTCGCCTTAAGTGCAAGGCTGTGATGTAGTAATAATTCTCTGTAAGACCGAGGTCGATCTTCAGGGATTGTCGTAATAATTCTAAAATACGTAACTAGGATGGACTAAATTTAGAATTATATTAATGGATGGATTTTAAGAACATAAAACTATCTACTTTAGAAGTAAATCAAGAAAATAAAACACTAGAGCACCAATAATCCACTTATAATCATTCACAATGCCAATTAAAACTATTCAAGCCAATAACTCAATCAGAATTAGAGTTCTATCTCTATCCAATTGGAATATGAGTAATCAAATCATAACATATCTAAAATAGATGGACCATCTACTGATATGGTTTTCTCATAATAACTAAGGCATTCGGCGTATCCAATCACATAGCCCAATCCTTCACAAAACAATTGAGATCACATTCATGATTCTTCCTCAAGTTTTATCACTAAACTTGATTTAGAAGCATGAATTTGAACTTCTATTAAACTAATATCAATACATAAATCTATCTCAGATCAATCCAAAAGATAAGAACTTCTAGTTTAGTTCTAGATAAGCACTTATGAAACTTAGTTTGTAAGATCTCCTAACATCCAACATATCATGATGGATCTAAGATTTCTACAACCCAAAATTCTATCAACAACACCCCATTGATCAATCTCAGTAAATCAAAACATTCCATGTAAACAAAATCACAAGAGATAAAAGATTAAACTAAAATACCAACTTTATTTCAAACTAGAATTAGAAGTGTTCTTCATTAAACCAAAAAGTAGTTGAACTAATTCGAATTAAACATTGTAAACAACTATAAGCTTTATCTTTTAGCCCTAGCTAAAACGTTTAGCCAATTATTAACAGATTAAACTAAAACTCAAAAGAAAAACTTCTAAAAGCATAGAAAAATCATAAAAACCCTAGTAGGAGGAGTTGCAATCGCTCTATGATGCTCCTCTCCACCTTCCACGAACTTCTCAACCTTCTATGATGTCTTAAGAACGATGTAAAGGTGTCATTTTATAGCAAAAAGTCACCACTGACATGGAATCTTCTGAAATTATGTAAGGACTTACGCAGTTTGAGGCATTTTCAATAGGTATTTTGATATATCGGAATGCTATTTCGATATATCGAAACTTCTGTCCAAAGAGTTTTAACTTTTTTTGCCTATTTTTCGATATTATTTCAATATATTAGAGCTTTTTTCGATAGACCTTCGATATATCGAAATGCTATTTCGATAGATCGAAATTGCACTTCAGCAGGGCTATTTTCTGAGATTTTTGTATCTTACTTTTTTAGCCCTGTAGCTCTGCAATTTGCTTTTTCTGGCCATTCCAGGTCTTTAACTTGATTTCTACAAGGCATTTTCTTCACTTCTTTGGTTCATCAAATCTTGGTCTTCTAATTACTCCAAATCCTTTAAATTAGCATTGAATCCATGCCATCTCTCTTGTTTACCTAAAAACACAAAACCAAGTATAAGTCATTAACTTTAACAACTTAAACTATGTAATTATGCTATGAATTGGGGTTCAGATATGCACAATTCATGGCTCAACACCTCCTAATGATGAGTGACCCACATCCAAGGGAGCCTAGCATGATAGGCAACCCACATTGAAGGTGGGTTCCACATGATGGATAGTTCACATCGAAGGTGGACTCCACATGATAGGCAATTAATAATGGTGGGCTCCACATAATGGATGATCTACATCAAGGTGGACCTCACATAATGGATGGTCCACATCAAATGTTGGCCTAATAAGAGTGGCCCATATCCAAGGTAGGCCCCACTTGATGGACGACCCACATGGGAGGTGGGCCCACATGATGGACAATCCATATCAAAGGTGGGCACCACATGATGGGCGGTGGATATTGAAGACGAACCCCACATGATGGACAATGACATTGATGGTGGGCCCTATATGATGTATAACCAACATCAAAGGTAGGCCCTACCTAATGAATGGTGCACATTAAAGGTCGGACCTTAATACTAAATGACCCACATCTAAGGTGGGCCCCTCATGATGGACGACCCACATTAGTGGGGGCCACACAATAAATGATCCACACCAAAGGTTGGCCCCACATGATGGATAGTGTATGTGAGGGGGATTAAATAGACTTGAGAGATGATTACTTATGATGTTGAAAACCAAACATGATTTTCAACTTTTTGGATGATAAGTATGTTGTTTACCAAACATACTTATCTACTCATTAACTATAAACCAAGATAAGTTACTTATCTGATAAGTTGCTTATCTTAAGTAACTTACAATCCAAACAGGCCCTTAGGGTCTGTTTGGATACAACCAAATAAGTTACATTTTCTACCTACAACAGTAGATAAATAACTTATTTGAGATAAGTAAGTTGGTAAGCATCATCACAAAAGTAACTTAATGCTAAAAGCTACTTGTTTCATTAAGTTATTTTTTTATATAGCTTTTTGACTCATTACTTTTCTACTTTTCTCTCTCACTCACCCTCTATGTTTGAGGAACCTCTCTCTCACTGTCCTTATCACAGGAGGCCCCACGTGATGGACTGTTCCCATCAAAGGTGAGGCCCACACAACAAACAATCCACATTAAAGGTGGGTCCCACATGATGGATGACCTCATATTAACGTGGGCCCACAAAATGGATGGTCCACATTAAAAGTTGGCCCCTATTGATGATAAATAGCCCATATCCAAAGTCAACCTTGTATAATAGACAACCCACTTCAAAGGTGGGGCATACATGATGGACGGTCCACATCAAGTTGGGTTCCCCATGACGGTAGTGGGCATTAAAGCAGGACCCCACATGATGGATGACCCAGATGGATGGTCCACATTAAAGGTTGGTCCTTAATGATGAATGGCCTACATCCAATGCGAGCGCCACATGATGGATGTCCCACATTGAAGGTGGGGCCCACATGATAGATAGTCTACATTGAAGGTGGAGCCCACATGATGGACAATCCACATGAAAGGTGGGTTACAGGATGAATGTGCCACATCAAGGTGGGCCACACATGATGGAAGGTCCACATCAAAGGTTAGCCCTAACAATGAGTGGCCCACATCCAAGCCACGCCCTGCATGATGGACAACCCACATCAAAGGTGGGGCCCACATGATGGACGGTCCACATCAAAGGTGGGATCCAAATGATGGGCGGTGGATGTTGAAGGTGGGCCCCACATGATGGTAATAACGTTGATGGTGGGCCTCATATGATGGATGACCAATGTCAAAGTTAGGCCCTACATAATGGACGGTGCACATCAAAAGTTAGCCCATAATGGTGAATGACTCACATATAAGGTGGGCCCTGCATGAAGAATGACCCACATCTAAGGTGGGGGCCACACAATGAATAGTCCACACCAAAGGTTGGCTTCACATGATGGACAGTAAATATGAGGGTGGAGTAAACAAACCTGATGGTAAATACTTATGTGATGTTGGAAATGAAACATGCTTTTCTACTATTTAGCTGAAGTATGTTTATTTACCAAACAAGCTTATTTACTTAATAAGTAAAAACATGTGTCCATTAGTTTTTTTTTTTTAAAGAGATTTCATTAAGATAAGAAGGCCAACAGGCTCGAACAATAACAAAATTTAGGCAAACCCAACACTGAAAAAAGGCTGCATCCCGCCTAACATCTTACCTCCATAAGTTATTTGTTAGTTCTTTAACTTACTACTTTTCTACTCTCTGTTTGTCACGGTTCATATTAAAGGAGGCCCCACATGATGGACTATCCACATCGAAGGTGGGGCCCGCGCGATAGAAGGTCCACAGCGAAGGTCGGCCCTACATAATGAATGATCCATATTAACGTGACGTAGACCCACATAATGGATGGTCCACATTAAAGGTCAGCCCCTAATGGTAAATAACTCACATCTAAATTGAGCCGGTATGATAGATGACGTACTTTAAAGGTAGGGTCTATATGATGGAAAATTCACATCAAAAGTGGGCTCCACATGATGTGTAGTGGACATTAAAGTTGGGTCCCACATGATGGATGGCCCACATCAAGGTGGGCCCCATATGATAGACGGTCCACATAGAGGTGGGCCCCACATGATGGATGGTCCAGGTCAAAGGTTGGCCCTTAATGATGAATGGACCACATTTAAGACAAGCCCCACATGATGGTCAAACCACATTGAAGGTGGGGCTCACATGATGGACAATCTACATCAAAGGTGGGCTTCATAGGATGAGCAATTGATAATGAAGGTGGGCCCCACGTGATGGACGGTCCACATCAAAGATTAGCCTTAATGATGAGTGGCTCACATCCACAGCGCAAGCTCTGCATGATGGATAACCCACATTGGGTGGGCTCCACAGGATGGGGTGGTGGATATTGAAGCTGAGCCCCACATGATGGATAATAACATTGATGGTCAGCCCCACATGATGGATAATAACATTGATGGTCAGCCCCACATGATGGATGGGGAGCATCAAAGGTGGGCCCTACATAATGGACAGTGCACAACCCACATCTAAGGTGAGCCCCGCATGAAGGACAACCCATATTAAAGATGGGGCCCACACAATGAATGATATACATCGAAGGTTGGTCGCACATGATGGATGGTGGATATGAAATAAGCTTAGGGATAAATTGTGATGTGATGTTGGAAAGGAAACATGCTTTTCTACTTTTTGGTTGACAAGTATGTTGCTTAGCAATTGCTAAATAAGTAGAAACTAAGATAAGCTAACTTAGAGCATAAGTAGCTTATTTAAAAGTAAATTACCATTCAAATGCCCCCTAATTGTCTCAACGTGACAGTAGGACTTCACTGCTTACCTCATGATTCTAGTTTAAATGAGGGATTTTGACCAAAATGGCCCCATGGTATGGCCAAATACCTCAAAAGGAAAGCCTTTCTAAAACATTTCTTACATGGCCCTAAATACCTTTTCAAAATTTTAAAGGGACGAAAATTGCCCTTTACATGGAAAGCCTCAAACCATTGATGTAAGAGGGAAGTGTATTAGGTAAACTCTATGGGGCCCACTATGGTGTTTGTGAGAAATCCACCCCGTTCACATGTTTTGCCAAATCATTTCATGGCATGTGCTAAAAAATGATGTAGATCCAAAGCTCATGTGGGCCACACAATAGAAAATAATGGATATTGTACGCCCACAATTGAAACATTCGTGGGGCCGTAGAAGCTTTGGATCAAGCTAATATTTTTGTTGTTTCAGTTTGTCCTAGTGGTAATGACCTTATGAACATTTGGGCCACTTTATGAACAATTTGGATTGCATATAAATGTCATGGTGGAGCTCAGAAAGGTTTAAATGGTAGGCAACCCCTTTCCACTATTTTTCGTCATATGGCCCACTTGAGTTTTAAATCTACTTAATTTTTTATCTCATGTCTTAGCATTATCTGACAAAACAGATGGACGGAGTGGATTTCTCACAAACATCACGGTGGGCCCAACATTGCTTCTAATGGAAGCGTTCGCTAAAAATCTACGTCCATGTGATGGGACATGACACGGATTGGGTACCACCACAACATGACTTCTCAGGTGCTATATATATATATATATATATATATATATATATATATATATATATATATATATATATATTATCTATGCTATCCATCTGTTATAGTAAAAAATAGCGAAGATCATTTGCTGGAGATAGACCCTGCGAGCACGTGTATCCGACTATCGAGAATGTAGGTTCGCGACTCGCATATTCTGAAGATACTCCGATCTCGTGAGCACCTCTATCCGACTATCGAGAACGTAGGTTCGCGACTCGCATATTCTGAAGATACTCCGATCTCGCAAGCACCTCTATCCGACTATCGAGAACGTCTGTTTGCGACTCGCATATTAGGAAAAACGATGCTCGATTACCAAAGCTTCGAGAAGTTGTATTTTCCCTGCGAGCATACCTTCTCACAAGTCATTGAAAGGTATCGTATCTAAATGAGCGGGCACTTGGACTCGCGACCATCTTCCAACACGTGAACAGCTTGTTCTGTGGTGACATCTCTTAGCCCTCAGTACTAGCAGCCCGTATAGGCCGAGATTGGGGCTTATCTTCTTCAGTGGTTCCGAGTCTCAAGGGATCGCTATCAATGAACGAAGCTATCGGACGAGTCATTGGATTAGATTTCCCTTCTATATGAGGATAAGATTCTTATCCCACGAAATCAGGGATCTCGATATTTTACGTAACAGATTGGATCATTTCTGATCTATATAAAGAGAAGACTCCATTAAGATACAGGTACACATTATTCATCTCTAGCCTCTGTTTGCCTGGTTATTCTTCTTCTTACTTTACCTGACTTAAGCATCGGAGGGCTAACGGCTGGACACCAGCCACCCTTAGTTGCTCTCTGTCTTCTTACAGGTCCGGCGGAGGAAGTCTTTGTTGGAGATAGGGTGAATGTCCGGAGGATCCAGTTACAAAATCTGACGTTAACAGTTTGGCGCCGTCTGTGGGAACGACTTGATCGTCAAAATCAATCGTTCTAACCACCGATCAAAATCCTTCTGCGATGCCTCCTAAAAAGACTGTTCATCCTTCGACTTCAAGGCAGGCACCACCTCCACCCGATGAGACGGAAACCATACCTGTTCTTCCACCCACATCGACGAATATCCCTCAAGGAGCCCCAAATATGTCATCAGCAAACCCATTATTAGAGGCTTCTGAAAATCAAGACGATGTCCTGCGTTTCCTTGGAAATACTCTTCTAACTCTAAATGCCGGAGTTCAGGCCCTGTCGAATCGGCTTGATCAGCATTTCCCCGAACCACAGAGACAACCCTCCGAAGGGTTACCACCGCAACCCATACCAGTGGCTTCCAGACATTCTATGGACGAACCACAGGTCCCACCACACCATCCACCATCAAACCGGACACCACTTGGCAACCATCTCCCTGTACCGTCTCCACATTCTATACATTCTAGTTCGTCTCGACAACCTCAACCTCAAGGCTCCACCGTCGAAACATCAGGCTATACCTTACCATGGGAAGGAGATCTCAAAAGAATCCATGATCGTTTTGACGTCATGGAACAGCGATATCAGGCAAATCGGCCATCCGCCATCATGACGGTGATACATCAATCCGAGTCCCCCTTTACCAGCGAGGTTATGGAGGCACCGTTACCTAGAAAGTATCGAACGCCTGTTATCACCCCATATACAGGTATTGGTGATCCTCTTGAACACCTGAAAACATATAGGTCTCTTATGGAGTTGGAGGGACATGGCTCAGAAATCATGTGTAGGGCTTTTTCCCTAACATTGAAAGAAGCAGCTCGTACGTGGTTTCGGGGGCTAAAACCTCGTTCCATCAGTTCCTTTTCACAGTTATCGGAGTTATTCCTTTCTCAATTTATGGGAAGCATTCGCATTAAGAAACCAGCCTCCCATCTAATGGATCTGAAACAGCAGCATGGGGAGACAATAAAGGAGTTCACAGTAGGATTCACTGCCGAAGCCGTTCAAACTGAGGGTTATACTGAAGAAAAAGGTCTTACAGCCCTCATAGCCGGAATAATGAGCGAAAAATTCAGGTTTGCCTTAGATAAAAGCCCTCCGAAAACTATGGCAGAGTTCCAAGCCAAAGCTCAGAAGTATATCAATGCAGAAGAAGTCGCATTGACATGCCATGGTGTACAGGGTAAGAAACGCAAGCCAGAAGGAACCTCTTCTGCAGATAAACAATATCGTCGTGATCAACGCGACCGTTCTCCTAAGAAGCCTTATTCTGGTAAATATCATAACTACACTCCTCTCAATCGGTCTCATGAAAAGGTTCTAATGGAAATTAAACATAAGCCATATGTAAAGTGGCCTGCAAAGATCAAATCCGATCCCGAAAAGAGAGATAAGAGTAAGTTCTGTTACTTTCACAAAGATTGCGGGCATAGAACCCAGGACTGCATCTCTCTACGAGATCATATTGAAGCCCTTATTCGAAAGGGCCATCTCCAGGATTACGTCGCTCGTAAAAATCGATCACCAGAAAGGGCGAAAGCCTCATCACGCCAAAAGGAACCATCTCACCATCAAACTACCCAAGAGGACGCTGAGCCAACTGGAGAAATCCGCACCATCGTCGGAGGACCAGCTTGCGGGGGCGACTCTCAAGCTTCAAGGAAAGCGTACACTCAGAAGGCGTCTAAAGAACCCCAGCATATTTATTGGCTGGAACAAGCATCCAGCGCGTCAAAAGCCAACCATCTTCCAATTTCCTTCTCCCTCGAAGATGCAGCAGGAATTCACTTCCCTCACGAAGACTCCATCGTAGCCGCATTAAAGGTATCGAATTATTTGACTCATCGAATTATGGTGGATACAGGTAGTTCAGCGGATATTCTGTATCTGGAGGCTTTCAACAAAATGGCACTTGCCAGAAGCCTACTCAAACCAGTTTTGACTCCTCTCGTCGGCTTCGGAGGTGAGGTGGTAACACCTGAAGGAAGCATTGATCTCCCAGTTACTTTTGGAGAAAGTCCAGCGAAGACTACCGTCTTCGTAAACTTCCTCGTGGTGGATCATAAATCAGCATATAACGCCATTTTGGGGCGGCCATCGCTTAATAAGGTTGGAGCAGCCTTACACCCATCCTATTTATGCGTCAAGTTCCCTACCCCAAATGGTGTTGGGGTTGTGCGAGGAAATCAAAAGGAGGCTCGGTCTTGCTACCAGATAGCCCTACAAGATCGAAAGAAAGCTCAAGCGACACTCGTTATGGAGATAGCACAAGATTCACCCAACTTTTCCACCAACACCTCGCTTGATCCGAGAGAAAACGTTCTCCAATCAGGAACTCCTGGGGAAGAAATAGTGGCGATCCACTTAACTAAAGACGACCCATCCAGGGTCGTATACATTGGATCCTCTTTAACCAGTGTCCATCGTGAAGATTTGGTCCGTTTTCTCACCGAATACCAGGACGTGTTCGCTTGGTCTCATAAAGATATGCCAGGTATCGACCCCAATGTCATCGCACATCATCTCAATATCGACCCGAAGCATAAACTCGTACACCAGCATCGACGTGCCTTCACTGCAGAAAGGCAAATGACGATCAAAGCTGAAGTCGAGAAGCTACTCACGGTCAATTTCATAAAAGAAGTTGACTACCCAGAGTGGGTCATGAACGTAGTTCTCGTCCGGAAAGCTAATGGCAAATGGAGAATGTGCGTCGACTATTCAGATTTGAACAAAGCATGCCCCAAAGATAGTATCCCGACACCGTGGATCGACCAGTTGGTCGATTCAACAGCTGGACACGCTCTGTTTAGTTTTATGGATGCTTATTCTGGTTACAACCAGATCATGATGCATCCACCTGATAGCCAGCATACCGCCTTCATCATAGATCGGGGATTATATTGCTACCAGGTAATGCCGTTCGGTCTTAAAAATGCAGGGGCCACTTATCAACGTCTCGTCAACAAAATATTCGCTGCTCAAATCGGTAGGAATATGGAAGTTTATGTTGATGACATGCTCGTGAAAAGCACTGTAGAAGATGGTCATATTTCTGATCTTCGAGAAGCCTTCGACCTAATGAGGAGGTACCAAATGAAATTGAACCCAGAGAAATGTGCGTTCGGAGTATCTGCAGAAAAATTTCTTGGGTTCATGGTCGGCCAGCGTGGAATTGAGGCAAATCCTGAAAAGATAAAAGCATTGGTAGAGATGAAATCCCCCACTACTCTGAAGGACGTCCAGCGTCTGGCTGGTCGCATCGCATCGTTGAATAGGTTCATCTCGCGAGCATCTGACAAGTGCTTACCATTCTTCAAACTCCTTCGTGTAACGGCCAAGTCTGATTGGAAATGGACACCACAGTGTGAGGAAGCTTTTCAACAATTGAAGCTATACATGAGCACACCCCCCATTTTATCTAAACCTGTAGCACATGAGCAACTCATTCTTTATCTCTCTGTGTCCACTACGGCCGTTAGCGCCGCTTTGATAAGAGAGGATTCTGGGGTGCAAAGGCCCATTTATTATATCAGTCGAGCAATGGTTGATGCAGAAACTAGGTATTCTGATATGGAAAAGCTGGCCCTAGCCTTAGTCACGGCAGCTCGAAAACTGCGACCATACTTTCAAGCCCACACTATTCTAGTACCAACAAATCATCCACTACGGCAAGTCCTTCAAAAACCTGAGGCTTCCGGATGCTTAACTAAATGGGCGGTCGAGATCAGCGAGCACGATATCTCATTCTGTCCTAGGACCGCAGTCAAGGGCCAGGCCATGGCTGACTTTATCGCCGAATTCACATACGCTTCCGATGATAGTACCATGACCAGCGACCAGCCTCCTTGGTCACTCTTCGTGGACGGATCGTCGCGGGCCACTGGCAGCGGAGCGGGCCTGATTTTAGTGGCTCCCGACGGGTCACATTTCCAATATGCTCTTCGTTTCCATTCTCGCGTCTCAAATAATGAAGCAGAATATGAGGCCCTGATCGTTGGCCTCGAACTAGCCATTGTCCTTGCAATTCAGAATCTATTAATTCATAGCGACTCCCAGCTCATTGTCAACCAAGTTCTTGGTGAATTCGAGGCCAAAGAAGAAAGGATGGCCTTATACAAGTCTCGTGTCCTCATCCTACTCGTAAAGCTGAAGAGTTATGAAATAATTCATATTCCTCGCGAGAAGAATCAACTTGCCGATTCCTTGGCAAAGCTCGCCTCTGCACCAGAATCTGAGTTATCACATTCGATTCCCATCGAGCATCATCAAAACCTAAGTATCGACCAAGCGACTCTTGAGCAAGTAATATCGGTACAATCATCTCCATGCTGGATGGATCCCATCATCCTTTATCTCAGAGACGGATGCCTGCGAGAGGACAAGAAAGCTGCAAGACAAATTCGTCTTCGAGCTGCCAGGTATACCTTGCAAGACGGAATATTGTTACGCAAAAGCTTTTCCTTGCCTTATTTAAGGTGTCTTCATCCAGAAGAAGCACTTCGTGTTCTAGACGAAGTACACCAGGGGGCATGTGGTAACCACCCCAGGGGGCGATCCCTAGCATATAAGGCGATGAGGCAAGGATATTATTGGCCCACTATGAAAGCAGATGCAATTGCATTCTCTAGAAAATGTGACAAGTGCCAGCTATATTCTCCTATACCTCGTGTATCTTCCGAGCGAATGACTCCAGTAGATAGTCCTTGGCCTTTCGCGCAATGGGGGGTTGATATCATCAGACCCCTACCTACTGGAAAAGGACAAAATAGATTCGTGATAGTGGGGGTTGATTACTTCACCAAATGGGCCGAGGCAGAACCATTAGCCAAGATTACTGAGAAACAAACTACTAAGTTCATATGGAGAAATATCATATGCCGTTTCGGACTCCCTCACACTATAATTACCGACAACGGAACGCAGTTCGACAACGCAGCCTTTGATGAATTTTGTGAAAAATGGAAGATACGTAATCTCCGCACTTCCCCATATCATCCTCAGGCGAATGGGCAGGTCGAGGCAGTGAATAAAATCATTAAGCACCATTTAAAGACCAAGCTTGGTGAATGCAAATGTGAATGGCCAGAACTTCTACCAGAGGTATTATGGGCATATAGGACTACAACTCGTACATCAACGGGTGAGACCCCTTTTTCCTTAGCATTTGGTGTCGACGCGGTAGTACCAGTGGAAATTTAAGTGCCTTCGTATCGGATCGAGCAGTATGACCCCGTGGGTAATCAGGAAGATCTTCGACTTCATCTCGATCTCTTGGAAGAACGAAGAAATACCTCCCAAGTACGAGCGGCCGCATATCAACAACGTATTGCTCGCTATCGGAATGCTAAGGTTTGGCCTAGATCCTTCAAGCTCGGAGATTTGGTTCTGAAGCAAAAACTCGGAGTTCCCGCTCGTTCGCTGGATCCAAATTGGGAAGGCCCGTATCGGGTTATTAAGATTATGCGACCCGGTACTTATTACCTCGAAGATATGCAGGGAAAACCCGTACGTCGCCCTTGGCACGTGGAGCATTTGCTACAATACTACCCCTAGATTCGATGTAGTTCATAGCAACTTTTTATGAATAAAAAGCCAAAGATATCTTTTGGTCGCTATTTCATTCACTTGGACCTGAATAGCCCTGAAGAGGATGCTTACAATCTCTCAACACTGCAGAAGAGCCTGTCTGTACTCTCGAACATCCTTCTACCCTTGGTAAACTTGGAGTCTCAATCGATAGATCAGTCTATCTCCACGAGGGTATGGTCATCACGACCCCCCGGATTGAGCACACTATGTTTCTCAATCGATAGATCAGTCTATCTCCACGAGGGTATGGTCATCACGACCCCCCGGATTGAGCACACTACGTTTCTCAATTGATAGATCAGTCTATCTCCACGAGGGTATGGTCATCACGACCCCCCGGATTGAGCACACTACGTTTCTCAATCGATAGATTAGTCTATCTCCACGAGGGTATGGTCACTACGACCCCTCGGGTTGAGCATAAACTCATTGAAACAAGAAGGCATTCATTGCATGAAAAGGAAAGAGAAAGTAAACAACAAGAACAAGAACACTTTCAAAAATATCTTTTCATTAATATCAAATGTTTACAAAATATCTGCTCGCAAGTACAGGAGAAAGGAAAACAAAAAGGAAAATCAATCTCTCGGAGGAGGAGCCGTGCTCTCGACTTCAGGGCCCATTTCTGGAGCCCCCCCAGCCTGCGTGGCTTCGGTCACCTCGTTCTCAGCAGCAGCTTGCTCCTCTGCAACTATGATGGTCACGACTCGCCCAAATTCCCCCATATCGAAGGATGGGGACATTCGTTGCACTACTCTTAGCGCAAAGTTGCGACCAGCATCATATGACTCATATCTTTCATCGTCAAATAGCTGCGAATTCCGGAACTCGAAAATTGCCTGAGGCCCTTCCTCCGAAAGCATTTTTACCAAGGCGACTTTCTCCTCGTCCCAGTGGATCGAGTCGTCCTTGAGCTGTGCCAGATCGGAACGCTCCTTCTCCAAGTTCTCGCTGACTTCTTTAAGCTGCAACTTAGCCTCCGCAAGCCGCTCCTCCAGCGAGATCTTATCTTGACGAAAGATCTCCCTCTCTCTCTCCGCTTTCTCCTTCAACCCTGTGAGCTTTGCGAAGTTAGAGTCCAAAGCCTGATACCTATCGGTCAGGACTTGGACTTTCTTGATGAGGATCTTCTTCTCCTCATCTCTTTTCGAGAGCACTGCCTCACGGGCCTTGAGCAGTTGATCCTGTCCCTGGACCGCCTTATCCAAGGCGACCCTCTTCCCTTCTGCCTCATCAATCACGCGGCGAGCAGCGACGATATCTCGCTTCGTCCGCAAGATGAGGTCTAAGCCCTGCAAAATGAAAAAGAAAAACGTGAGAAAAAATACTTGAGCCCAAAAAAATAATGAAGTTAAACAAAATCTCCAAGGGCTTACCTGAACCATCCTTACCCCCGCCTCAAGGAAGAGGTTCTCAGGGCTTGGCTTGGGAAGAGAGCCAAAAGTTTGGGGGGTAACGTTGTCGAACAAAAATTTACAAATTGGGTGGAGGTGGCGAGGAATGGAGTATGTCCCACCTCCAGATGGCTGGGCAACGACCAACCCAGTCGTGCTCGCGACAGGCGGGGCCACCGACTCGCGAGGCGGGGCCATCGACTCGCGAGCAGGTCCCTGCTCGACAGCAGGGATCAGCTCTCGAGCAGGAACCGGCTCACGAGGTTCTATTTGCTCGCGAGCCTCTTCAGCTGGGGGGCAGCTAGACCCTGCCCCATCAGGGGAACTGTCGTAATGTTAATTACTGGTGGTCCAGCCGCGGCCACCATTGGAGGAACGATGGGCGCTGCTGTTGCCCCCACCGTGCTCGCGGGTAGGGTAGGTTGGTCGCCACCCTTGCGGGTGGATGGTTGAGAAGGCCCGGCAGACTTCTTCTGCCTTTTCGAGTTTGTGCCTTTGAGGCGAGGCAACAAATCCCGCTGCTGCGAGTCGCGAGCTGGACAAGCAGGTCTCGATGTGCCTATCTCCAACAGGCAACTTATAAACTTTCACTATCTTCTCGTTGATCCCTCCCTTCAAGTTTGGCTTGTTCAGGGCAGGGATACCTGCGAGCACAAGTAGCGGTCAAAATATATATAAACCCTAGAATTCTAACTGGAGAAACAGCACAATGTGGGATTGTGCCTACCTTCACAGAAAAAACGGGTAACTCCTGGACCCCTGGAGGAGGCAGACTCCCATATCCCAGAAGCATAGAACCACCGTTTCCTCCAGCCGGGATAGTTCGAGGAGGGCTTCCCCAACACGAAGTTATCCCGGTGCCAGTAACAGAGGTAGTACCAGCCTTCGCTGGAGGGTGCTTTCTTCAAGCGGAACATACGGAGGAATTCTTCAGCGGTGAGCTCCCCGTTGCCGGCCTAAGCCCAAAGGGCGAAGGAGCCCAGGACCACCCTCCATCAGTTCACAATAAGTTGCCCGAGGGCAATCTTATAGCTCCGCAGCACATCCCTAACGAAAGGATGGAGTGGAAGGCGTACCCCCAGGATGAGCTGGTACTCATAGAAGGCCACACATCCTTGGGGAGGAGAGTCCGATGTTTCTCCATCTCCGGGCAACCGGAGAGTGACGGAGTCAGGGATCCGAAATCTCTCCCCTAATTCAGCCAACCGGTCCTCTGATAAAATGGAGGGATATCCGGCCGCCGTATATCTGCCTGCCGGAACCCTCGCATTACTAGAAGCAGAGGATTCTGGTGTAGCATCTCCCAG
Organism: Liriodendron chinense; assembly: GCA_003013855.2. Classification (NCBI taxonomy): domain Eukaryota; kingdom Viridiplantae; phylum Streptophyta; class Magnoliopsida; order Magnoliales; family Magnoliaceae; genus Liriodendron; species Liriodendron chinense. The sequence goes on from PVNU02002432.1 coordinate 582,265, forward strand.
TGGGACAGTGGTCTCATCAGAGTTCCCAGCCATAAGGAGGTTAAAGAAGATTAAAAAGAAAAAAGAAAAGAAATGTACCCAAGTACGAAAGAAAGAGGAAGGAGGAACACCAAAGGAAGAAGTTGGAGAAGAAAATGGCGGAAGAATTCTTTCGTTCGAAAAACTTCTGTAGAAAACCAGAGTAATGGCGGACTCCGTATATTTATAGGCAATCATTCCGCCGCATCTGGTGATACGTGGCAGCCCCCCCTTTGGCGTGGTAGTTGAGTAGGCACTCCCATTAACTCTCTAGACACGTGGCGAGCGTCTCTTCACTTCCTGACTGCGGAAAGGCTGCGAAAAGCTGGCGCTCATTAATTCTAGCCTAATCATGTATGGTTTCGTTCTCGATAAAGGCAGCAGGCGGTTACGTGTGATAGTGAATAGAAGTCCTTCCCTTAGAATTCTTAGCAGAAAGGACTTGGGGGGCATCTGTTATAGTAAAAAATAGCGAAGATCATTTGTTGGAGATAGACCCCGCGAGCACGTGTATCCGACTATCGAGAACGTAGTTTCGCGACTCGCATATTCTGAAGATACTCCGATCTCGCGAGCACCTCTATCTGACTATCGAGAACATAGGTTCGCGACTCGCATATTCTGAAGATACTCCGATCTCGCGAGCACCTCTATCCGACTATCGAGAACGTCTGTTCGCGACTCGCATATTAGGAAAAACGATGCTCGATTACCAAAGCTTCGAGAAGTTGTATTTTCCCTGCGAGCATACCTTCTCACAAGTCGTTGAAAGGTATCGTATCTAAATGAGCGGGCACTTGGACTCGCGACCATCTTCCAACACGCGAACAGCTTGTTCTGTGGTGACATCTCTTAGCCCTCAGTACCAGCAGCCCGTATAGGCCGAGATTGGGGCTTATCTTCTTCAGTAGTTTCGAGTCTCAAGGGATCGCTATCAAGGAACGAAGCTATCGGACGAGTCATTGGATTAGATTTCCCTTCTATATGAGGATAAGATTCTTATCCCACGAAATCAGGGATCTCGATATTTTAAGTAACAGATTGGATCATTTCTGATCTATATAAGGAGAAGACTCCATTAAGATACAGGTACACATTATTCATCTCTAGCCTCTGTTTGCCTGGTTATTCTTCTTCTTGCTTTACCTGACTTAAGCATCGGAGGGCTAACGGCTGGACACCAGTCACCCTTAGTTGCTCTCTGTCTTCTTACAGGTCCGGCAGAGGAAGTCTTTGTTGGAGATAGGGTGAATGTCCGGAGGATCCTGTTACAAAATCTGACATTAACACCATCTATTTTGAAAGATCATTTTAGGGCATGAGCTAAAAAAATGAGGTATATCAAAGGCTCAAGTGGATCACACCTTAGAAAGTGGTGAGATTAAAAACCTACCATTAAAAATTTCTTGGGGGCCAAATTTTTTTTGGATGTAACTCATTCTTTGACCCATGACATTAAATTAAATTTTGAATCCAATCTACAAAATAGATTTGACACATCTCACGGTGGGCCCCACAACCCTTAACACATGACAACCTTGATCTGTAATATATACTCGACGATGGGCCCCACAAACGGCATCCTTATAATGTTAAGGGTCAGGGTCGAGGTTTTCATATGTTAAGGGTCTAGGTTGTTAGGGTTGAGGTTGTCATGTGTTAAGGGTCGAGGTTGTTAGGGTCATGGTTGTCATGTATTAAGGGTTGAGGTTGTCATGTGTTAAGTGTCGAGGTTGTCATCTGTTAAGGGTTGTGGGGATTTGGACACCATCTATTGGGCCCACCATGGGGTATGTGTTGAATACACTCCGTCCATTCTTGTTGGAATTTCATAGAAGGTTATGATCCGAAGATTAAGCCACATCCACTGATTATGTGGACCACACCATAAGGAAATAGTTGATCGTGAATGGTCACCGTTATCATTTGTTAGGTTTTGTGAGTCTTGGATTTGTCTCATTTTTTACCTCATGTCCTAAAATGAACTTGCAAAATGGATGAGTGGAGTGAATTTCTCACAAACATCACGGTGGGCCCCACCTAGGTTCCCAACGAAGGTCTTGCAGTAGACTTTCCCTTGACAATCTCATACGTGGGAAGGAAGGGGAGCAGATTAAGTGAAACCCTAGCCCCACCCAAGATTGTGTGGCCCTTACCGTGGGGCCCACCTTGATGTATGTATTCTATATCCACGTCGTCTATCCATTTTTCCAGATCATTTTAAGGCATTATCTTAAAAATGAGGCAAATCCAATTATCAGGTGGACCATACCATAGGAAACAGTGGTGATTGACCATTAATGGGTCGCAAAAGTTTTGGATCATGCTGATATTTATTTCTTCCCTTCATCCCGGCTTATGTGACCTTATTAACAAATTGGATGGTAAAATACACATTATGGAAACATTAAGGTGCCCCTTATGAAGTTTTTAATGGTAGGACGTTCTATAACCACTCTTGCCTATGGTGTGGTCCACCTGATTATTAGATCTGATTTATTTTTGGGATATTTTCCTAAAATGAGATAGAAAATGGATGGATAATGTGGATATATAATACATATAAAAAGTGGGCCCCACATTAAGGGCCGCACTGTCTTGGGTGAGGCTAGGTCTCACCTAATCCACTCCCCTTCCTAACACATGGAGGGACGTGATGAGGTCAATCACCGTCTTCCTTAGGGGATAACTACCTTGAATCTACAAGGCCCTCTTGAATCCACAAGACCTTTCTCGAATCCACGAGAGAAAGAGCAAAAAAGTCGGCTTTGATTGAATAATAATGAGAGAATTAACCCCAACAATGAAATTAAAAGTGTTTAAATATTTAAATACCCTAAGCAAACCCTAAAATGTAATTAGGAAGTTACTATGCGAATAAAGAAACAAAATACTAAAGCTTGCTAAACTTTCATCAACCATCGATCAACTGAATAAGGTCCAAAGTGTCCAACAACCAACTTGAATTTCTGAGGTAGTTTTGAGTGACTGATATTTGTTGGTCGATTTACCAAAACTGTCATAAAGTGTCTAACAAGCTTTTGGACCTACCGACATAGTTTCGGGCTATTGACTAGGATTGGTCAGTCGACTGAACTATGATGATTTCTGCGATTTTCTCTTGGGCTCCTTCCTCCGGTCCATCCAAGCTATGAATGTATCTGTGACACATTCTACATCAATCCCCTCTACTTCAAAAGAACTCATCCTTAAGTTATCTTTTGGATTTGACTCATGATACTTGAACATGTTCGCAATATTAAATGTACGTGAGATCTCCATGTCGTCTTGAAGATCAACAACGTAGGCATTGTCCTTGATCTTGCAGAGGATAAGCATCGGTTTGATCTTCTTATCCTTCAATTTATTGTATGTCCTGCATGTAAATCTTTCCTTATGTAGATGAACCATCACATTGTCACCCACCTCTAACACTTTCTATCACCGATGATTGTTAGCTTGCTCCTTGTATTTATCATTAAAAGCCTGTAACTTGGCTTAAACATTAGCGTGAATACCCATGATTCATCTTCCATATGCTCTGCCATAACAGTCACACCTGAAAGCTTAGGCAAAGGAACCAAATCAAGTGTATGTCTAGGCACTCGTCCATACACAATCTTAAACAGAGATCTTCCAGTGGAACGGTTCAGCATGTTATTGAATGAAAATTCCACCTGAGCCCAAGCTAAGTCTCATTGCTTTGGTTTATCACCAAAGATGCATCGAATGAGGTTCCTAAGTGTTCAATTTACAACTTCAGTTTGCCCATTTGTCTACGGGTGGTAGGTACTGATGAACTAAAGCTAGGTTTCGAACCACTTCCAAAAAGTCCTCTAAAAGTGACTAAGGAAATTCGTGTCATGATCAGATGTGATGGAGTTGAGAACACCGTGTAGCCACATGATTCTCGAAAGAATATGTTTGCAACATGTGTCATGTTGAGAGTCTTCTTGCATGGGATGAAGTCTGACATCTTTGAAAACCTATCCACCACCACAAAAATAGAATTCATGCCACGCTGAGTCTGTGAAAGACCAAGCACACAGTCTATGGACAAGTCTTCCTAAGGGCCGTCAGGTACGAGCAATGGAGTGTAGAGATTCATGTTCTAAGACTGTCTCTGGAAGATTGGCATTTGTTGCATCACTGCATTCCTTTTCCCACGCCTCGTATTAATTACGACTAGTAGTACCGTTCCTCCATAAGAGCTCTAGCCTTGTCTCACCCTAGGTGTCCGTCGAGGCCACCTTGATGTAGCTCTTGGATGATGCATTCTCTTAAGGAACTTTGTGGAATACACAATTGATTTCCTTTGAAGAGGAAACCATCTTAGATGTATATGTCATTGAGATTACCCTCTTGGCACCTAGTCCATGCTTCCTTGAAATCCCCATCTTCCGCATACAACTTTTTGAGGTGATTGAACCCAACAACCTCAGTGCTTATAGTAATCAGTAAACGGTGCATGATGACTAAGTGCATCAACCACCATATTCTATTGCCCTGCTTCATGATTCAGCACAAATATGAACTCCTGTAAAAATGAGATCCATCTAGCTGCACATGATTCACATTAGTCTGGGTATTGATAAATTTAAGGGCCTGATGATCGGTGTATAGAACAAACTCCCGTTGAATTAAATAGTGCCGCCAATGTCGCTTTTCCTGAACCACTATGTACAGTTTAAGCTCATACGTCGACCATTTTTTGTGGGCTTCATTGATCTTCTCTCTGTAACAGTTACTAGCCTACCTTCTTCTGATAAGACACCCCCAATTCTGACATACGAGGTGTTACACTCAACCTCAAACAACTAGTTGAAGCTAAAAAGAACAAGAACTAGAGTCGTGGACAATCGATGTTTAATTTCAATGTAACTTCTATCAACTTCATTAGTCCACTAGAATGGCCCCTTTTTCATACAGTTAATGTTCGATGCCACAATAGTGTTGAAATGTCACACAAATTGATGATATAATGTCGCCAATTCATGAAAACTCCGTACCTCGTAGGTGTTTATTGGAACTGACCATTCCCAGATGCTCACACCTTCTCATTGTCCACACGGATGCCCATGAACTTCACTATGAAACCCATGAACAATAAGCTCTTGGTTAGGAAGCTATATTTCTTCAGGTTAAGATATAACTTATTGTTTGCCAGGACCTATAACACCTGCCTAAGATGTTCCATATGGTCTACCTCATTTTGATTGTAGATCAAGAGATCATCAAAGTAGACCACCACGAATTGCCAAATAAATGGCTCCAGAACTTGGTTCATCAACCGCATGAACGTAATTGACCCGTTCGAAAGACCGAAGGGCATGACCAACCATTCATACAACCCCTCCTTGGTCTTAAAATCCCTTTTTCCACTCGTCGGCCGTATTAAAATTTGATGATAGTTGCTTCTTAAGTCCAACTTAGAAAACAGTTTGGCCCTCTCAAGCACATCCAACATGTCATCCAGCTGTGGTATGGGAAACTAATATTTTATTGTGATTTTGTTGATTGCCTGGTTGTCGACACACATGCGCCAACTCCTATCTTTCTTAGGAGTTAACAATGTTGGAATGATGCATGGACTCATGCTCTCCATAACTAAACCCTTACAAATCAATTCCTCAACTTGACCTTGAAGAATCTCACACTCCTTCGGACTCATCCAATAGTGCGGGCGGTTAGGCAAACTAGCCTTTGGGACAAGATTTATAGGTGCTGAATGTTTCGCATGGGAGGCAGCCCATCGAGTAAGTCATCGGGCCAAATCTCTCTAAATTCACTCAACAATGGTTTCAAATTCAGAGGGATGTTCGTGGGCTTTACATCTTCGTCCTTCACAACTAGCGCATATATTTCTCCTATCTACTTGGACTCCTCAACAAAGTCCCTAATGGTCAGGAGAAAATGCCCCTCCACTTTAGACGCTTTAGGGTTGCTTTTGGTCACATAGGGGCAATGATTGTGAAATTGCGGTTTTATCGCCTATAGAGATACTTGGAGAAATGCTTAATGTCCTAGAGGGGGGGTGAATAGGACTTTTAAAACTTTTTTGCTAATTAAAAATTAATTGCATTCACACACCATTCTATCAATTAGTCACAAGCAAAGCTAGAGAATCAATCTTAAAAGATCTCTCTAGATTATCAACTATACTAAGAAAAACATTTGATCAAACAGTTGATGTGCATACTTGTACTAAATCATTCAAAGATGGCATATAGGCATTTTATCAAATATAAGATGGGCATTTAGTTAAGTACTTGTAGAATCAATCATAAAATCATAATAATAGACAAAATGTATTCACCACATTACACAGGATGTATAGTGGTTCGATGATGAGTCTACTTCACTCCCGGTTCAACTACTCAACTCCTTTGAGCACATCGGCATTCACTATCGGAGGTTTTAAATGAGGTTCACCTCTCAACTTTTACAACCTAAACAAGGTCTATTCCTACACAAGGACTCCTCAAAATTCTACACAAGGACAACACACGTATTCTTCCAAGGACTTTCACAAGGACTTCCATGTCGGAGGACTACACAAGGACTTCCACGTCGGAGGCCTAAACAAGGACTTCCACGTCATACAGAAGGACACACACGTGCTACTTAAGGACAACTCCAAGATTGGGTCATAATCTCTAGATCTCAATCTCAACAAAAAAGGGAGAATCAAACAATGGACTCTATAAACTTAAGCACTTACAAGAGATGAGCCCTGATTCTGCGCCGTTGAGTAGTTTCAGCTTCACATGCTTCAGCTCCTCTTTGTGCTCCCAAGATCAGCTTCCGATACAAATGATATGTGTATGATTATGCCAAGTAGTTGTGAGAGAGATGGTCAAGTTCCTCTTGCCTATTCAATGCAATGGTTATGTACGAACTACCAAACTCTACATCTAATGGCTATAAAAGACCTTTTGTTGAAGTTTCGATGGTAGGTCAACCATGAATGCAAAGCTTGAGTTCATAGTTCGAACTGAACTTTGAATACTCAATGATAAGCTATTAATGGCTAGGTTTCAATGATGAACTCAAGGAAAATAAGAGCAATGAGAGTAAGAAGAAGTGAGTAAAAACTCTCTTACTATGCTCTTGATGGGTGTCGAATGCATGCCATTAAATACCCTAAGATGTGCCTATATAGAACCCCAAATGAGAGCCCTAATGGATTTAAAACGGTCATATTCGACCTGTCAGAGAGAAGTTTGATCGGTCGGATAGGTCAGGATCAAGGAAAAGCTGTTGGATACGTTTTGGGTATGTCCGACTAGTCGGATGGCTGGCCAGCAGAAGATAAAAAGTCTACTGGAAATAAGGCTGGGCTTGTTCGACAGGTCAAGACCGTTTGGATGGCTGCCTAGCAAATGCAGCATGCTTGCTGGATCCTTTGAGGGGTTGGTCCGACAGGTTAAGACCGGTCGGTTGATTGTTCAGAAAAGTTAGAATTATCAGGGGGGGGGGGGGGGGGGAGGGTCAGTTCGACCGGTCAGCTACCTTGGATTTGCTCCATGTTCAGCAGAAGACCTCTCCAGGGTCTGTCTGATCGGTCATGACCGGTTGATAGCCTTGGTTCTTGGCAACATAGCTGTATTTTCAGCTAAGAATGTTTGTGCTTTGAGTCCAAGGATTGGACAATGTTTCCAATCATAATATTAGCACCTTGCCAGGAAGAATCAAGCCTGATCAACTTGAGCTTTTGAGATGAGAGGGAATGGGTTAAGATGGATTGAATATTACGCCATTCATTGATGTTTTAGGATTCCTAAGGTCGATCTATATTCAACTTACTTAGACCTTGTTTCTGCTTGAGCTTGAGTAAAGGAATCAGTATAGTCTTTAAGTCTCGAGCTTCAAATCTTCGACTGAGGTTCACAAGACAAGACGCGACCAGATGGCACATCAATTGACAAAATAAAGTGTACTAACAATCTCCCCCTTGGTCAATTGCATAACAAAACATCTATCCTAGACATATCATGATTTTCAAATCATGATAGACCCAAAACTAAAGGAAAAGTACACCCAATTATATGTCTATACAGATATACAAAATGATCTTTACAAAAGGACATGTACAGACTGGATTTTCTTCAAAATCTTCCACTCAGTGCTTGTACCTATAAAGTCCTACAAAAAGATATAATCAAACCTTCTAGATGGGATGATTCTCCTCATTTTTGTCAGTAATTGACAAGGGTTAACCAACAAATCGATATGCTTAATAAAACTGCAAGGCTAGCGTCGAAAATATATTAATCACGTGAGATAAGGATGAGAGATAGACATGAAAATCTTGAGGAGATTTAAATAACTAAAATATGCAAGATATACAAATAACCATTGAAGTATAGAGGGCTTATAGCCCAATCAACTAACCATCGCTCGACATGTATATCAAGACAAAGAATACATGTATATTAAGACAAAGAATAGAACAAAAAACATGAGCTAATAAAGGGCATAGAGCTCGAACCATCCAACCTCCCAACGGATATGCAATAAGGATCAAAAGCTCATATAAAAGATAAAGAGTATGACGATAGTGAATGAAAAATGTCAAGATATCATCCATACAGACATCAAAATGGGCAAGAAGCCCAAAGTCGATATGAATCCACCAGCTCAATAAAAACAAACATGAAAATATCCAAACCATAGAAAGATAAGACTTAAAAATCCAATTGGTGTATTTGGTTATGCAAAAGGGACTGTGACTAAGACACCCAATACTAAACTTGACACTAATAGTCAGTGTCGTCACCCAGATCTGGTGGCGGCACATCGCCTTGAGCAGCTCGCTCCCATGCATCCCAACACCTCTCAATCTGAGTTAAGCGAGCCACTATAGCCTCCTACTGTACTAGAAGAGTGGCCTGACCCTGTAGAAGTTGTGTCTCGGTTTGCTCCATCCTATCAAATCTCTGAAAGAGATGTGCCTGGGTTTGCTCTATTCTGTCGAGTCTTTGAAGGAGACGATCCTGATGCTATCACAACTCGACAATATATGCGGGAGAATCTGCTGCAGGTGATCCTCGACGAGTGAATGCTCGTGGGGGCATGTTGAACCGCCTGGGTGCAAAGTGAGGATTAGTGCCAGGATCTGATGATGAAGCTGCAAGAGTCGACTATGATGGTCCAGTCAACTATGGTGGCTCCTGCTGGTCATGTTGCTCAGCCTACAGATGACGACTTTGAATGACCTCTTTAGTGAGCTCCATTCTTGCAAGAATGGTGCGATTGGTAATGATAGGATTGTGTATTTTATCCGTAGTGCTTACGAGACCAATAGCTCCATCAAGTTAGCATATAAGATGCCCAAAAGGAAGAAAGGAGGTTTACCATCATCATGTATGATAACTTGTTGAATGACAGACATGATCCTAGATGGTAAGCAAAGGGGATGACCTTGATCGACTCAATAAAGAAGTTGAAACATAGGTTCAGCTACATTCGCTTTGTTGCTCTTCTTAGGATACACATTTCGAAAGAACAAGTTATGAAGAATACGGTAATCCCAAAGCATGGAGGATGCCCTTATCACACCTTTGACCCACTTAGGATCCCCATCACCAAACAAAAACTGAGCTATAGTGTCATTAGGTCTCGGACCTAGGTGAAAAAATCAAGAGTTGCTTCATCAACAATTGGCACTCTAACGAACTGAGAGATGGATTTAAGAGTAATTACGCAAATGTGCCGTCGAACTGAACTTTAAAGCAAAAAGGAGATGCCGTCACATTAATACAGTATGAATAAAACTTTCTAACAATTTCAAACTAGACTGGGCCACCCATGTGAAGTAGTGGAGCCCAGTTGATGGTTTTTAGAATGGAAGTCACATTATATTTTGATAAGTCGGTCAAATTTTTTAATATTTCACACACCACATCTCTATCCATAAAGTCATCCCAATGAGTGAGATGAGATGATATATCAAGACCCAAGGAAGGAGAATGAGGTGGTGGAATGAAACAAATCTTTAGATGAGATGAGATGATATATCAAGACCCAAGGAAGGAGAATGAGGTGGTGGAATAAAACAAATCTTTAGATAAGGTTTTCTTAGATTTTGGAGGAGGAGGAGGTGCCTTAGCTTGTTTCTTCTTGGACCAACAACTCCGTCTCAGAGGGAGCTCAAATTCACTATCTTGGGAAGACATGCTAGACTCTTAAGACCACATCTAATCACTCCTAGGTTTCAAAGAGGAGATTTATCAAGAAAAATGAATATGAAACCCCTACCTATGAAATGAAGATGATTTGGAGCAATGGAGAGGATGATTAGAGCCTCCAACCTTGAGAAGATCACCTAGGGAGGCTTAGACAAGGGAAGAGGAGTAGCTGGAGCTAAATGAGAAGGAGATAAATGAAGAGATGGGAGCTCTAAATGAGGTCCAATCGGTTTTTAAAATGCCCCAATCTGACTGAGGCACGCACACTGACCCGACAGAGGTCGGCTGACTGGTCTTATCTGGTCGGCTGACCGGTCGGCTCAGTCAATTTTGCACCAAATGTGCAGTTTTTGCACAAATTGTGCAGATTTGCTTCACTGATGGCCCTGCCTCCTGACAAAATTTTAATATTGATTCAAATACCTTTTTAAAGAGGACACAAGACCCATGCACCATGGTGCATCAAAATGTCTAAGCCATCCAAAAACTAAGACCACTTATAGGTCCAGATTTAACTATTCAAACAGATACCCTTACTCAAATGATATTATTTTTAATGATTAATGAATGACTAAAATAGGAGGCTAATTCCTCGGATTTGATCCTGCAAAGACGATGAACTTGTCAGTGATTCCTAAGGGGTCAACAACCAAAGGATTTTGAAGGATTTTTAGAATAAAACTCAGCCCAAAGGAGCTGACTCAAAGCAAGGTAGATCACTTATCCAGTTTGCCTTCCAGATGATATTCAATCATTACATGTTTGACCATTATGGTGATTAGGAAAGCAAGAGATAATACATTTAATCGATCTGTGTCAATCAAAGTACCATAATTTTAGTAATTTGAGATTATATCAATATACCATGCAATAACTAAACTTATCCAAAAAGAATTGAGGCCAGGGTCCTCAGATTTTACTAAAAAGACCAATGATCTTAAGGCTAGCACCGAAAATTTTCAAACTTGCAAAATACAAAACTTGTTAGCCATATATCAATGCACAACTACTCATGGATTTTTAAGGAGGATCCTATCCAAGAGGAGCTGGCAAGAACCAGCAAGTTCATTTACCTTTCACGACCCATTTGGCCACAACTCTCTTTGTGCCAGGGTCATTTGAGGAACCATCAAGAGTACTCTTTCTAGGAGAGTTGTTCTTTCTATATGACTGCTCATAGCCCAATCTTATTTTATCAATCATTCTATTGGTCATATCATTAATTAGGGCTACTTGTTTGAGCAAAACTTTCATCCGAACATCACTCCTTGGTGGAGTCAGAGAATTTCCCCTCACATTCTTTCGAGTCTTAGGGGGACTCCTAGTGTGGTGAGCTTCTCTCCCTTTTGGTATAAATTTGCCTATCTTATGCTGGGAGGGAGAGAGTTGTGGGTGTTTAAAAGCTAGACATTCAAATTTTAGGTGACCCACATCACCACATGCATGAAAAGTAAGGGATGCTTTGGATTTACTTCCCTATGCACTTGAATTCTTTCTCATCATAGGTTGGACGGAGGTGGTTTTTGAAATGTGACTGTCATAGCCCAAACCTCTTTTGTTTACAGGCGATCTTCCTATACCCAAGAGTTTTTTAAGATTTTCTTGTCCTTGGATGAAACGTCTTTTAGACTCAACAACTTGACATTTAAGATGATCGATTTCAGTGTTTGCCTCTTTGAGTTCTTTTTCTAGGCTCGCATGTTTATCTAGAGCCTCACTACTCATGAATTTTTCCTTTTCATGTTCAAGAGCGTTGTTCTTCTTTTTCAACTCTTCTAAATCTTGACCCAACTTTTGATTTTCAATTTTCAATCCATTAAGATTTTTATTTAATTTATCATTTTCAGCCTTCATTTGGCCCAACTTTTTTATGGTGTTCATATTTTCAATATACAATTGGTTGTATACTTTTTAAAGGTTTTCATCCTCACCCTCGTCATCACTTGAGGATTCTTTTTCATTAGAGGAGGTATGGTTAGCATTGTCTCCCTCTTTCTCACTTTTAGGGAGAGTTATAGTGGTGGAGACCATAAGGATTTTTACTGATCTTTGGTCTCCATCACTACGGGATTCATATGAGTCAGATTCTGAGCTAGTGTCATCCCAAGTAGCAACCATGGCCTTTCTCCCTTTATATTTCTTTTCATCATTTTTTTTAGCAATTGGGAGCAATGTGACCATACTTCCCACAATTATAGCATTTTAGGTCTTTTGATCTTCTGAAGGATTTACCTGTATAGTTCTTGTAATAAGAAGACCTTCCTTCCTTGTGGTGGCTCTTGCTTTTAAAGAATTTCTAGAATTTCTTAGCCATAAGAGCTAATTCTTCCATGTCCATTTCCTCATCACCATTGTCATTAGAAATATGTTCTTTGTGAGAGGTTTTCAGTACCGTATTTTTGGATTTTGTTGAAGGTTTGAAGTGTAATTCATGAGTTTGTAGGGATCCTAGTAATTCTTCAACCTTCATGGTATCTAGGTCCCAACATTCTTCTAGAGTAATAACTTTGGTAGAAAATCGTTTCGGTAAAGATCTCAGAATTTTCCTACATATTCTATTTTTCGGAACAGGTTCTCCCAAACCACACATGTCATTTGTGATTTTACTCAGTCTGGTAAAGAAGTCCATAAATGTATCATGCTCCTCAATTCTTATGTTTTCAAACTGTGTAGTGAGGAGCTGAAGTTTTGAGCGTTTAACAACGCTTGTTCCTTCATGCGTAACTTCAAAAATGTCCCATGCTTACTTACTAGTTTGGCAATTTTGAATGCAACCAAATTCATCTCTAGAGACTGAACAGAAAATAGTATTTAAACCTTTAGCATTATAGACACGTTGAGCTTTATCAAAATCTGTCCACATACCCTTCTCTCTTGATCTGGGGACATCTGGTTCACCTTCCTTTCTTACAGTATTCATTGGGGCGTTATAACCAAATTCAAACATGTCACATACGTCAGAATCGATGGATACTAAAAAGATACACATTCGGGCTTTCCAATATGGATAATTTGACCCGTCAAAGAAATGAGGTTTAGTAACGGATGCAGAGTCCTCTTAAGACATATTTTCAAGCTCTCTTAGAATCTCAATCTGGGTTGTTAAACCTAAATGGAGGAACCCACTTTAATACCAATTGAAATTACAATTTTACCGCCTATAAAGATACTTGGAGATATGTCTAATGTCCTAGAGGGGGGTGAATAGGACTTTTAAAACTTTCTTTCTAATTAAAAATTAATTGCAATCACAAACCAATCTACCTATTAGTGACAAGCAAAGCTAGAGAATCAATCCTAAAAGATCTCTCTAGATTATCAACTATACTAAGAAAAACATTTGATCAAACAGTTGATGTGCATACTTGTACTGAATCATTCAAAGATGGCATATAGGCATTTTGTCAAACATGAGATGGGCATTTAGTTAAGCATTTGTAGAATTAATCACAAAATCATAATAATAGACAAAATGCATTCACTACATTACATAGGATGTATAGTGGTTCGACGATGAGTCTGCTCCACTCTCGGTTCAAGTACTCAACTCCTTTGAGCACACTGGCATTCACTATCGGAGGTTTTAAATGAGGTTCACCTCTCAACCTTTACAACCTAAACAAGATTTATTCCTACACAAGGACTCCTCAAAATCTAACACAAGAGCAATGCACGTATTCTCCCGTGTCGGAGGCTTATGCAAGGACTTCCACGTCCTACATAAGGACACACACGTTCTACTTAAGGAAATCTCCGAGATTGGGTCACAATCTCTAAACCCCAATCTCAATAAGAAGGGGGAATTGAACAATGGACTCTATAAGCTTAAACACTTACAAGAGATGAGCCCCAATTCAGCGTCGTTGAGTAGCTTCAGCTTTACGTGCTTCAGCTCTTCTTTGTGCTCCCAAGATCAGCTACCGATGCAAATGATATGTGTATGATTATGCCAGGTAGTTGGGAGAGATGGTCAAGTTCCTCTTGCCTATTCAATGTAATGGTTATGTAGGAACTACCAAACTCAGCATTCAATGGTTATGAAAGACCTTTTGATGAAGTTTCGATGGTAGGTCAGCCATGAATGCAAAGCTTGAGTTCATAGTTCAAATCGAGCTTTGAATACTCAATGATAAGCCATTAATGGCTAAGTTTGAATGTTAAACTCAAGGGAAATAAGAGCAAGGAGGGTAGGAAGAAGTGAGTAAAAGCTCTCTCACTATGCTTTTGATGGGTGTTAAATGCATGCCATTAAAGACCCCAAGATGTGCCTATATAGAGCCCTAAATGAGAGCTCCAACGGATCCAAAACGGTCATATTCGACCTGTTAGAGAGAAGCCCGACCGATCAGATAGGTCAAGAGTATGGAAAAGCTGCTGGATACATTTTGGGTCTGTTCGACCGGTCAGATGGCTGGCCAACAGAAGCTAAAAGGTTTTTGGACATAAGGCTGGGCCTGTCAAGCAAATGCAGCATGCTTGCTAGATTCTTTGAGGTGTTAGTCTACCCGGTCAAGACCAGTTGACTGACTGTTCAGCAAAGCCAGAATTAATGCGGGGGGGGGGGGGGGGGGGGGTTGGGCTGCTGGACAATTTAGTAGGGTCAGTCTGACTGGTCAAAACCGGTCGGCTTCCTAAGATCTGCTCTATGTTCAGCAGAAGACCTCTCCAAGGTCTGTTCGACCAATCATGATCGGTTGATAGCCTTGGTTCTTAGCAACAAAGCTGTATTTTTAGATAGGAATGTTTGTGCTTTGAGTCCAAGGATTGGACAATGTTTCCAATCATGATATTAGCACCTTGCTAGGAAGAATCAAGCCTGATCAACTTGAGCTTTTGAGATGAGAGGGAATGAGTTAAGCTGAATTGATAATTACACAATTCATTGATGTTTTTGGGATTCCTAAGGTCGATCTATATGCAACCTACCTGAGATCTTATTTCTGCTTGAGCTTGAGCAAAGGAATCAGCATAGTCTTCAAGTCTTGAGTTTCAAATCTTCGACAAGGGCTCACAAGACAAGACGCGACCAGATGGCACGTCAATTGACAAAATAAAATGTATAAACTGATTTTTTTATGGCCATCCTTGGCTACAATATAGACATTGTCTCGCCCTTAGTGGATTGTATCACAGTCTGATTGCTCCGACCAACTAAGAAACATGTGGCAAGCCTCCATGTCGACTACATCATATACTACTTGGTCTTTATAATATTTGCCTAATGAAAATGAGATGGTGCACTATTTAGTTACCTTAGTTTTATTCATCTTCTTGATCCAGCTAATCGAGTATGGGGAAGGGTGTTTCTCCGTCTTCAGGTGCAATTTCTCCACGATGACCCTCGAGATGATGTTTTCGCTACTGCCACTATCTATGATCGCATCACATAATTTTTTGTTTACAGTAAACCGCGTGCGGAATATGTTGTGCTGCTGCGAGTGTACCTCCTTCCTCGAGGTGTATATGAGTCTCCTCATGACTTAGGACTTGCCGTGATCCTCGGCCACCCAATTTCCGTCGTCTACCTCTTCATCGACTACCTGTTCATTTTCACCCACTTTCGGGTCTTCTTCCACATCTTCAATGTCCCCGTTGTTGATGGCTAAATGAGCTGTGGAATGTTGAGGACACGTGTTGGAGAAGTGACCCGGCTAGCCACATCAGAAATAGTGATCCAGTCTTGGCGACCATAAGGGTTTAGGATCCTACTCGGACCCAGAGTAGTTGATGTTGCACGTTGGGAACTTAATGGGCCGCTTTTCGTATCCCAATTCATGACTATAGGAGGTTGATGATGTCCCCTTATTGATTCTTTCCCCATGGCTATAAAGGTGTTTTGCGAAGGACCTGCTGTTGAACCTCTAATTTATATATTTGCTAACCCATTACATCACATTATATGCATGGTTTTCATGTTTAAAAGGCCCATCTAATGCATGTTTTGTGATTATAGGAATGAGAGTGAACTTCACCCAATTGGAGACCAAAAGACCATGTTTAGGAGCCTTTGATGAAGGCCCAAGGTGGACCAAAGAATGATGAAGAAAGAGAGGAGAATGAGGAAGAAAGAAAGAAAGAAAAGATGAAGAAAATGAAGACCGACCGATCTTGACTGGTCGGCCAGGAAGGCCTGACCGGTCTTGACCGGTCGGCCACTTGATGCTCCCCTCTCTTAAAGCTGCTGGAGCAAGGACAGACAAGCTAGACCAGTTGGCCATCCCTGTCCGACCGGTCTTGACCGGTCGGCCATGCAATTTCACACTTCCAGATTCCAAACAGCAGGCTATTCCCGTGTCTGGTTTTTCAGCCCAGTTTTTTGGGCCCATATTGATGATATTTGGAAATCCAACAGATCCATGTCGAAGAAGATCTCGACGCCGAAATAACCCAAGTGGTTTCGTGTCGATCAGAGCTACGGATTGACCGTGGTGGCCAAAACAATACGAACTGTTCAGAAAGTTCCAGATTCCGCCTACTCCACTCTGGGCCGGTCCAAGTGACCCATCATCGATGATATGAAGAATCTACTTCGACCATCTTTTAGACCACATTCATATATGAATAACCACAAAGTTTCAGATCAAAAGGATGTGTGGTTTGATCGTACCGGTTGAAGAAAGATGGACCATCCAGAAAGATCCAACTGCGCAGACTTTATAAAAGGCCTGAGTGCTCTAATTTTCGCATCTAATTCTGAAATTGTTTTGGACAATCTAATCTATCTATCATGTAGAGAATGAAGTTTTCTACCAATGTTCAAAATTTGAGATCAATCCAACCTCTGTATACTCCGGGGCGTTGAAAGCAAGATGACTGGTTTTGAAGGTACTCGAATTGCGCGATTTTGAGAGGCGGTCACTGATCTGATTTGTGGGCCCATTCAAAAGATAATCTTGGAAATCTAAATCATCTATGAGGAAGATCACATTACAGGGAAGCTGCAAATCAAATTTGAAGGCAATCCGACCATTGGTTAAGCCGTACAAAGCGAAACAAAATCTGTCATGTTGCGAAACTCTTGCTGTATTACAAAAGTAGGTGTTCTCTTCTATTCTAAATCAAGCAAAGACGTGGGAAGCAAGGAGTTCAAGTCTTAGGAGGCTACCTAGCCTCCTACAGCTAGTTTTTCTTCCTTTTCTTAGTTCTAGTTCTAGTTTTAATATGCTTTTTCTTAGTTAACCTCTTAGCTAGAGCTAGAGGTGAAATTTGTAGTTAATTTCAATGCTTTAATTCTTTTACTTCAAGTACCCTTTACTTTAATTATGGATTTTCAAGTTCTACTTTGAATAAAGTTTGGTTTTTTAGAAGTTTTGTGAGAGTTTGTGTGCTCCGGACATGAGTTCCTTGCAATTCTCTGAGATTACCATGATTGGGTTGTTTAAATTCGAATTGTAGTAATCCTTGAGCATGCCATAGTCCATAGGCATGGCTGTTACTCCGAAGGCTACAAGTTCAAGTTCTATGTGCTTCATTAGAACTAGAAATCTGATTTTCAGATTTAAGTGGGACTGTTTGCGCTTGAATGTTATGTCTTCCAATTAGATGAGAGATAGGACTTTGATTCTAATTGTGTTGTACTTTGATGAATGGATTGGCATTGGACTACTACAAGTGGATCCTTGATGCTCTAGTTCTTCTTATTTTTAGATTTTCCTATTTTATGTGAAAAAATACTTTCTTAAACTTCTTAGATTCTAGTTGTTAGAGTACTTGGAATTGTTTACCTCTTTCCCTGTGGATCGACATTGGCCTTACCAAGATTTATTACTACATCGCAGCCTTACACTTAAGGCAAGCGAACACCTGCCGTGGGGGCTCATGCTGTAGGGTAGATCCGAATATTAGACCTCTCAAGCTGAATTTCTGCACGGGTGGCTAGCTTAACTACTTCGTCCATTGTTCAAACCTGATACAGGTAGACACTGTCACGCCCTGAAATTCGGAACCCGAGTACAATAACCCAAAGCTCGAGTTCCAGGGTGTGAATTGAAAATTCGAGCGTAGATTCCATGAGATTCCATTTCACACATCGCATAACTAAAAATAAATCCCAAGTATAACGTTTCCTTTCCACTAATATATTATTACAATTAAATTTTACAAGATAAAATAGATCAACTACAGTTGGCGTTTGAGTAACACGTGATCATCTGAATACTCTGCTCTGTCAACGTCTTTTCCTTCCTGAAAATCTGCAAGAACTGTGGTGATTTTGGTGAGCTAAAAGCCCAGTGAGGTCATTTCCATCACAGGTAATATTCCAGTTAATAAAATAGGATGAGAATCATCAACGGATAAAATAGTATGAAATATACGAGGATAAGGTTGTGATTAATACACTTATGTTTTATCATGAATGGAATATGATGTCATGTATGTTATGATACGTGTGAGAGCAACAAACGTCTAGGAACTCGCTGCCACTGAGCATTAGGAACCTGTCGCAAATCAACCATGCTCACCTAACCGGTACAGCGAGGCGGCAAATCAACCATGCACGCTAGTGGGCAAATCAACCATGCACCACTGATCCAACCGAGCAAATCAACCATGCTCAATAAGTGAAACAACCAGAACTCGCTGCCACTGAACATTAGGAACCTGTCGCAAATCAACCATGCTCACCTAACCGGTACAGCGAGGCGGCAAATCAACCATGCACGCCAGGAGTCAAATCAACCATGCTCCTGTTCTGTCGCAGTGTATAAATGTATGTATGTCATGAGTTATGGAAGCACTATTCAAGCATACAATGCATATCAACTCAATCCCAATCACATCATGCATATGTTATTTTCATTCAGCTAGTTAATTCTTTAGTTATCGTTGATCGAGGGATTTGAGAAGGTCATTGCGTAAGGTCTAGTGCGTTGACAGGCTAACATTGTTTCAAGAGTTATGTATTGTATACTGTTGAACTCTAAGTTGTTGTTTATCGGGAAGTTTGAGAATGATGTCACGGGGAATCTTAAGAATACTACATGTATCTAGTGCTACATGATGGTTACGTCATATGTAACAAATCCTAAATCGAACTGTCATAGAATTCTAACATGTGCATTGAAACGAAAAACTTAAGAAGATTAATTAAATAAGAACAGGATAATTGGCGATGAACTTTTATGGATATAGAGATAGGACATGGACGGATCCCTTACCTAGGATTCCATGGTACGAAAAAAATGTATAAAAATATACTTAAATTCCTAACTAGAGAAAAATCTTTTTAAATTGAACGCAAACAAGGAAAAACATTAAAGGATATTAACAGAGAAAGTTACGTGAGATGAATCACTCACCTGTGATGAACGATAGGCTCTATACAAGCCCAAACCTGAATATGGGTTGGCTAAGCGAGTCGCTCAGCGAGTCGACTCGGTTTGGATGTCTAGAAAAGAAGGTCCTTCTTCTCTCTTCTTTCTTTCTCCTTTTTCTTCCTTCTTTCTTCTTCTTTTCTTTTCTTTTCTTTTCTTCTTCTTTTCTTTTCTTTTCTTTTCTTCTTCTTTTCTTCCTCTTTTCCTTCTTCTTCTTCTTTCTTTTCTTTTCTTTTCTTCTTCTTTTCTTCCTCTTTTCCTTCTTTTCTTCCTCTACCTTTTGCTGGAGCAATACCCAGCAGAGGTGCAGTGCAGCAACAGCAAGACAGCTGCACGCACCCCCTACTCTCAGTCTCTCTCTTCTTCTTACTCTCCAACGACTTCTCTCTCTCTCTAACGGCTTCTCTCTCTCTCTCTCTCTCTCTCTAGCTCTTACTACTCTATCTGACGAAGGCAGGGAGATGCCAGGGAGTTATATAGTGTCTTGAAGCCGTGAATAGGGAGAACGCGAAGAAGGAATGGTCCCGATTTGAGGTGGTTTACGTTGTATGCAAGGAAGGAGGATGTTGTCGTACAGCTGTGAAAGAGTTGCGTGGTTTCCCAGTTAGAGTCAAAAATCCATCTGAAGGGAATCGGACGGCCTAGATCAACGCCATACAACCCAGGAATCAGCGGTTTGGACGGTCAACGATTTACGGAAATTCGTTCTGCTGTTTGAGTTGGAGAATGATGCGATTTCTTTCTGCAGATCTGTAGCACCTGATACCCGTTGGGAATCTAGGTTGGGCCCACACAAATACCCGGAAGGATTCTGGTCCGTCCATGCACAGCAACGGACAAGATCTTGGAATCCTTTGGTTCGAACGGGAGTTTGGAAAAAATCGGATACGTCACTATCGACCGAGAAACTTGAGGGTTTTGTGAGCGTCGGGGAGACTAAAAGAATGGACGGTTTAGATGTGTAAAACATGGCCCATAGATAGGCATCGTGGATAGCCTAGATGGACAGTGTTGTTCGCTGTCGCTGCGGACGAAAAAAAACGAAGAAGAAGACGCCCCGCGTCTTCGGCATACGCGGTCAACGCATGTTGACCGGGCGTAAACCGTGCACACAATGTACGTGGGTCCCACCATGATGTGTTTACTAAATCCACTCCGACCATCAGCCAGGCCATCCAATTTTGAGGCGTGACACAAAAAATGAGGCAAATCCGAGTTCGGATGGCCCACTTATGGCCCGATTTTCGATTAGAGCCTTTGTAGGATGATCGGAGGGTTGAAATTTGACATGTATGGTTGGATCGTGTCCTAGAACTAATATATAGAGTTTTGCACGAGACTGATCACCCGAAATCATGATACTTGAGAATGGCCACATAACTTAAGTTTGACTAATGGTATTTCCGTAATTATTATAAATTTATGATTTTTATGAGATCTGACACTTATGTGCTGTCCTAAGATTCATTTGAAGTAACTTTAATAATTAGAACCTATTCTAATTTCTTACGGTTTAATTACTATTAATTTATCAATACTTAAGTTAGTTAATTTACTAACTAATTAACTAATCTATAATTTAAATTATTCCAAAACCCTGGGATGTTACAAACACACCTGAGCAGGTTCATAGGGCCAAGAAATCACTGGTCTAAGCATATGCCTTACGACGGACACGATGTACGGGTCATATTTATGGACAGACATGTGTACAGGGCGATGCACGGCGGGTTTGCATTGATCGCGTACTTCGAAATCGGAGTGGACGGTTAGATCCTCCGGTCTAGCAATGATAGATCCTTCTAACGGTCAGTTTATTGATTTAGCTAAATATACTGAGTTTTCAAAGACCTTACAAGGTGTTAGAATGCGTATAAAAATATATACGTGCGTGTATGCGTGTGAACAACACAGCCCATAATTTAAAATTTTCACGTGTGAACCTGCACTCGTGTACTTACTCGTGCGCCCAAATTTTTGGGGTATTACAGACACGATCCTGAATCAACAATTATAACCCGCCGATGAATCGAGCGACTTGTTGTAATTTAGTTTTTGCACCACTAGACGGTAGAACTCTTTGGTGTACTCTTGCACCGATTGGCCTCCTTGCCGACAGTTCTAGTTTACTGAAACAATACCTGGTCGTAGTCACTAGGGAGGAATCACGTGTGCAATAGGCGCTTCATCCGCTACCATGAACGTATTGACGCCTTCATCTTTCGCATGCACGAGAGCTGAAGTTTATCCTGTCATGCTGAAGCGCTTCCCTTCAGCTTGGAAGAGGCAATGTTTACCTTCTTCTCTTCTGACACCTCCATATAGTCGAAGAAACGTTTGACTTCCATTAACCAATCGAGGAATTCCTCAATGTGCAATTGATCGTTGAAACTTGGGAGGTCAGCTTTAATCCTAAAATCACATTATGATTGATCCACTCGATAATCTCCGCGTGCGGGCTGATGGACGATCACATTACCGACTTCCTCATCGTTGGAACTTTCTTTGTCTGGCATTGCCCTATGACTCACCACTGGTAACACCCCACCAACAACATGATTGCATTGTCCAGCGGTCAATGGAAGATGATTGTCGCCTCGAACATGGGGTGGTTGTTGATATATAAAAATTCTAAGTCTGGACTGACGCGCCAGGCCTGATGGGTTAGACAAGTTAAGTCCAGAAAGGACGCGCTATTTACAAAATAAGAAAAGCCTGGAAAATGCTAAGTTTAGGTTGACACGCTAGACGCGCCCATGAGCAACGGGCCCGTCATCGACGCACCTGACGCGCCAATCATAAACTTGATGCGTTAGCCAATTTTAAGCGTGTTTTAATAATTTTTTATGCACGAAAAATGATCAAGACAGTGTACCGCCCAAGTTTTTTGGCTATAAATTGCCCAGTTCACTATTTACAAGGGATGAGAGAGAGAGAGCAGGACCTTTGGGTATTGTCTGTTGTCCAAGGGAAATCCCTCATTAGAATCCCAAATCCTTCACCGAAATTCCAAATTTCAGCATTGAAATTCCAAATTCTGATAATCCGAGCCCGACGTCCTGGCCACCAGCAGGTGAGCCACATCTCTAGCGTGTCAGAAGCCTACCGGAGAAAGTATTGGCGCATCAGAATTAACTTCGAAAGGAGAGAAGTAAAAGGAATGAAGGAAGAAAGAAGAAGAAAAAGGACTAAAGGGGCTAGTGTGTCAGGTTGTTCCTTGGTGCGTTAGTTCGGTGCGTCAATCCATGCGTTGGTGTGTTGAGGGCATTAAATGGCGCATCAACTTTTCAACTGGCGCATCAAGCCTGTTTCTTTATTTGTTGCCCAATTTACCCCTTTTTTTAAGGATGTTGGAGCTTATTTAGAGTACATGGCCTCCCTAGGACCATTCCGGACAAAAGTAAAGGCCTCAAAGGCCGAAACAACTAGTGAATTATCCAGAATGCACATCCTTGGGCATTCACAGAACCATCAATATGGACTCAGACACTCATTTTAAGGATAAAAGGACATGTGATTCTGATGAAGCGGTCGAACCAACATCAGGGATCCATTTCTGCATTCCAAAGCTATAATAGAAACTATTGCAATAAGCACAATAAATCAGCACGCTCACTATAAGCATTGATCAAATGTAAAACCCTGATAGCGGCTATCGCCATGTCTACAGGGGACTATTCTATGTCAAATGCAGAAACATGTTATCCACAAAATTATCAAACAACTCACCCTTGTGAGAAATATGTTAATGATAAGGACCCCCACCATTCAGAGTCATACAGTGCCCTACCCATTCAAATACAATATCCACAAACATGACATTAGACGCCTAGAGTCGTAGTCAGTCTTTCCGAAGTGACCCTACCTAGAGACGGGCCCTAGAGTTGCATTGCGGGATCAGATACTAATCAGTCATCTTGCCTGAAACTGAAACAATGAGACATATACACTAGACTTACAGAGATGGTGCGATCCATACAATTAGCTTGACACAGTCTAAGCGACCCATTATTGTGTCCTAGATGACCTATTCTTTGAAAGACAGTCCCTTGCTGACGCGGTCTTTTGCCTTTTAACCAAGGCTTATCTGTATGATGTAATTAATGGCTTGTGCCAGATCACAGTATGTAATGTACAGAGCCTAGAATCTCTAGAGTAAAATCTTTTCTTTGTGCAATGTCCCTTATGTGCTTGTTTATATTATTTGTGAATGCTTATGAATTCCACAATTCCTCGAATGAGAATATAAATGCAAAACAATACTTCGTGGATTCTTATTCGATCAAATCCGCAGTTTTAACAGTGGTATTATAGTGCCTCTATGATTCGATCGAGGGTAGCCTGCAACCCTTGCATGGATAACTGATTCTCCCATTGTACCATCTCGAAAGTCGTCGTTGTTAAATGATAGTTCCCAGGAACATCGTCCATGAGATTGTTGTCCAAATCTTCGTTAGTTGCCATTGATCCGGGGGAAAGTCCTCCCTCTAATACCACTTGACATAGGGAGGGATATGATGAGGTCACTCACCGTCTTCCTCATGAGATAACTACCTTGAATTCATAAGGCCCTCTTGAATCCACAAGAGCTTTCTCAAATCCACGAGAGAAAGACGACAAAAGTCGGCTTTGATTGAATAATAATGAGAGACTTAACCCTAACAATGAAATTAAAAGTGTTTAAATACCCTAAGAAAATCCTAAAAGGTAATTAAGAAGGTACTAAGTAAATAAAGAAACAAAACACTAAAGCGCACAAAACTTCTATTGACTATTAATTGCAGTTGGCCGACCAACCCGGGTTTTTATGCGATTGATCGGTTGACCGAACAAGGTCCAAAGTGTCTAGCAATCAACTTGAATTTTTTGGGTAGTTTCGGGTGACCAATATTTGTCGGTCGGTCGACTGAAACTGTTCTAAAGTGTCCAACAAGCTTTTAGACCTCTTGGCATAGTTTTGGGCGATTGATTAGGATCGGCTAGTTGACCGAACCATGCTGATTTCTTCAGTTTTCTCATGGGCTCCTTCCTCCATTCCATTCGAGCCTTAAATGCGTCCTCGACCTATTCTACATCACTTCCCTCCTGCCAAAGGAAGCAGATTGCATCCTACCCCTACCCCGCTGACAACCTAGGTGGGGCCTACCATGATGTTTATGAGAAATCCACCCCGTCCTTCTATTTTTCAAGCTCATTTTAGGATATGAGACAAAAAATGAGACAGATCCAAGACTCCAGTGGTTCCACTTTTTTTTCCCAGTTTCAACGGTTGGCATTTCTTTCCCACTTTTCCCTCTTGTATGACCCTACTTGAGTCTTGGATCCAGATCATTTTTTTGGTCGCATGTCCTAAGATGAGCTCAGAAAATAGATGGACGAGGGTGGATTTTTCACAAATATTAAGGTGGGCCCCACCTAAGTTGCCAAGATAGGAACTTTGCGCAAAGAAATCCGCATTCCCTACGGCACTTATTGCTTGACTGGCATGGAGTCCAAGGCAGGGACAATTTTGTCCCTTTAAAAATTTGAAAATGCATTAAGGGCCATATGAGGAATATTTGGAAAGGCTTTTCTTCTGGGCCTTTGCCATAACACAGGGCCATTTTGGTCACAATCCTTTTAATGACTTCATTGCTTACCTCATGATTCCTACTCTTCACCTACCCATCTTCGTCCATTTCTAGACGCACACAAACTCCTATCGGAGCTGGGGATGGAAGTGGTCGAAGATATTGTCATCGTGGGCGCAGGGATAGCTGGCCTTGCAACATCATTGGGACTTCATAGGTATTGCTAAGATCATCTTCTTTGGGTATTGCCTTGTGATCCTTGATATTGATATGATGGAGTCGTCTAACTATTCATTTCTTTTAAATAACAATGATTAT
This sequence comes from Liriodendron chinense, assembly GCA_003013855.2. Taxonomy (NCBI): domain Eukaryota; kingdom Viridiplantae; phylum Streptophyta; class Magnoliopsida; order Magnoliales; family Magnoliaceae; genus Liriodendron; species Liriodendron chinense. Next base: position 607,675 of record PVNU02002432.1, read on the forward strand.
GATTTTTATCCACTATGTTGCAGGAGGGGATTGAGAACCTTGGTTTTGGAATCATCGGACAGCTTAAGAGCAAGTGGGTTTGCATACACAACGTGGACCAATGCTTGGAAGGCCTTGGATGCTCTTGGCATTGGCGATTCTCTTAGGCAACACCATGTCCAGGTTAATGGGTAAGCAACGATAATTCAATCTTCTTCTCTGAATTGGTGTGAATCTACTATAGTCGATATTGTGTGTTTAGATGCACTATTGGAATGAATTGCAATAATATTCTGATTTGTATCTAGATTACCTTGAAATTGGACTTAAAAATGTTTGGCATCTGTCTTTTAGCTGGGATTTGGTTCATATGGTTAGAAAGAAATAATCGGCGCTTCTGGAATCGAAAAGTGATTATTTGAGTGTTTGTAGATTGGCTAAGAGCATGTCATGGAATGGACGATCGAATCAAAGGCTTGGCCTCAGTCTAGTTTCCTGATAATTTTACAAAAAGAAAAAAAGAAAAAAAAATAATAATTTAGAGATTCGCCCAATTATCATCCCTTCGAAAAAAAAAAAAAAAAAAAAAAAAAAGGTAAAGAAGAAGAAAATGTTGGCAATTCAATTCACTTCGCATCCAAACTTGGCATAAGATGATGGAATCTGGGAAATGCTGAGAGTGATTTGTGCAGGTTGGCTGTTGCTTCGACTGCTACTGGACTTGCTACCTCACGAATGCCCTTCATAACAAGGGTGAAACGGTGAGCATGATAAAGATAGGAAGTAAATAGGAAAAGAATCAGTCAGAATTCCTATCATAATGTCGTTTTGTTGATGGATGGCGGCAGAGGAGAGCACGAAATCCGGTGTGTGAGGAGGAATTTGTTGCTTGAAGCGCTTGAGAGGGAGCTTCCCCATGGCACCATCAGGTTCGGCTCCAAGGTGGTTTCTATTGAGCTGAAGGGGGAGTTAAAGTTGGTGCATTTGGGAGACGGCTCCATCCTTGAAACCAAGGTACGTGTGGTCCACCTGAATCTCACACACGTGTGCCAAGTTGCCATATTTGCTGCTGGGATTCACCTCTCAAATCTCTCCTCTTATGAATTAAGCATTTTTCACCTCTCAAATCTCTCCCCTTATGAATTAATTAAGCATTTTTTAATTAAAAATGCATTGGAACATGCAAGAAGTTAATAAAGAGACTCTCAAGTCCAACTAGCCTTAGGGCTCGTTTGGCATCTCTACTCTAATTCAATAAGAGTTTTTTGAATAAGAGCTACTTCAATGAGTCCTTTTTGTTCTAGCTTTGTTTTATAAGCTCGTTTGGTAAAATCTCTAAAACAAAGCTCTTATTTAAAATAAGCACATTTAATAAAACTTTTAAATAAGAGCTTTTTTTAAGGCTAGTTGACTCATTTTTAAAAATTACAACTTTAATATAAGAGCAATCCAAATGGTTGTTATGGTAGACCATCTATTATGTAGGGCCCAACATCATTCCTAATTGTTCTTTATGTGGGGCCCCTCAATATCCACTACCCATTAACCATCACGTGGACTCCACATTTGATGTGTCCATAGTGTGGGCCCTACCTTTGAAGTGGATTGTCCATCATGTGGGGCCCACTTTTGATATCCACCATTCATCATCTGGGGTGCACCTTCTATGTGGATCATCAATCATAGGCCCACTTTGGATATGGGTCATCCATCGTGAGAGACCTTGGATGCGGACCATCCATTAACTGGGGCCCACTTGATGTGAATTGTCCATTTGAGGGGCCACACTTTGATGTGGGTCATCCATCGTGTGAAGCCCACTCCGTTCATTATGTTGGCCCACCTTGATGTGAACCATTCATTGTGTGGGGCCCCACCTTCATTATGTGTCGTTTATCATGTGGGCCCACCTTCAATGACCATCATCCATTGTGTGGGTCCCACCTTTAATGTGGACTGTCCATCAAATGGGACCCACTTGATGCGCATTTTCTGTCATATTGGGCCACACTTTAATGCAGGTCATCTATCGTGAGGGGCCCACCTTTGATGTGAACCTTTTATTACATGGGCCCACCTTGATGTGGGGCCCCACTTTAATGTGAGTCATTCATCATGAGGGGCCTATCTTTGATGTCCACCATCCATCATGTGGGTCCCACCTTTGTTGTGGACCACTATAATTTGGGGCCCACTTGATTTGGATAGTCCAGCATGTGGGACCCAGCTTTGATGTCCACCATCCATCATGTAGGTCCCACCTTGGTTGTGAACCGTCCATCATGTGGGTCCCAACCGTTAATATGGGTCATTCATCATGTAGGCCCACCTTTAATGTCAACCTTCCATATGTGGTCTCACATTCAATGTCCACCATCCATCACGTGGGTCCTACCTTTGATGTGGAACATCCATCATGTGAGTCCCATATTTGTTGTGGACCATCTATCATGTGGGGCCCACTTGATGTGGATAGTTCATCATTTGGGACCCACCTTCGATGTCCACCATCCATCATGTAGGTCCCACCTTTGTTATGGACCGCCCATCATGTGGGGCTCAACCTTCAATATGGGTCATTCATCATGTGGGCCCACCTTTAATGTCAATCTTCCATCATGTGGTCCCACATTCAATGTCCACCATCCATCGTGTGGGTCCCACCTTTGACATAGACCATCATTAGGTAGGGCTTGCTTGATGTGGATCATTCATCATGCGGGGCCACACTTTGAAGTAAGTCATCCATCATGTGGGGCTCACCTTTGATGTGACTATGCATTATGTAGGCCCACCTTTGATATGGGTCATTCATCATGTGGGACCCACCTTCACTATGGATCGTTAATCGTGTGGGCCTTTCTTGAAGAATTTGTAAACATAAGAGCATAAGATGGGAATTACTTGAAAAGTTTAAGGGTAAATTTATCAAAAAAAAAAAAAAAAATAGTCTAAAATGTTTACCCGCTTAAGCCAAATAAGCTCTGTTTCAAAAAATAACCCCTCTCCAACTTATTAGATCGGAGCTTATTTGCTACTTTCTAAAAAAAAGCACTTCATTAGACTTTTACCAAACAGTCTAAAAGCTTATTTTTTTAGAAATAAGCCAATAAGCTCTTATTTGTAGAGATGCCAAATGCCCCCTTAGTGAATGGCTACTAATTAATGTTAATAAATATGATAGAGAGATGGAAAATGGTAGCCAGCTTGAGTAGGCCCCAAACTTATTATTTGTGTGAAATCTACCCTGACCCCTAGGCCCATGTTAGGCCCAGGGCTAAACAATTAGCTCTGTCTGTTATTTAGGTGGGCCACACCATTATAAGAAATATGTAGGATGACACTCACCTTCTAAATTATTTTCCCTGGTATGGCCCCACCTGAATCACCAATGAGCCTAATGTTTGGGCCCCAGGCTTAAAATTTTAGTATGACATCTAATGGTTGGAGTGGATTGATCATCATAGAAGGGAGGTTGCTTGTTAGGTAGGGCTCTCAATGGGTCAGATTTGGATCGGATCCAGTTGGATCCGGCTCCAAGTTTGAACATCGGTAGATGGATTCGGATTGGATTCGGATCTAACTCGAATCTAAAAGGTTATATCCATATCTGATCAATTTATAAATAGTTAGATCCATTTCCGATCCAAAATCCATATAACCATCAGATTCAGGTCAGATCTAGGTCGGAATCCACCTCATTACAAATCTAAAAAAGTATATAATATAATATATTTAATTTAGCAGCAAAATGATACAAATCCCACTATTTACTGTGATATGGTCGACGTGAGAGTGGCATGTCTCAATTTTGAGACATGGCCTAAAATAATCTGGAAAATGGATGGCCAGCATGAATATAACATATACAGAAAGGTGACAATGATTCAGATCTGGATCGGATTCTGATCGAACTCGGATATGTTTCTGTGAATCCAAATCTAGTCCAGTTAAGTAACCAAACCTATTTTAAGATCCAAATCCGGTCCATTTAAATAATCGGACCTATTTTAAGATCCAAATCCGCACTGTACGGATTCAGAGCAAAATTGATCTTAGATCTTACATGCTCCATTGAGAGCCCCCTATTGTTAGGCTTGTTTTTTGTTTGGTCTTTTGCTTCTTATGTCCTCTACGATAGGCTGGGCCTTGTCTTTTTGTATGGTCCCTGTCTAAAAGCCTGTAAATTAAGTTGATAATTTTTTAGTTACAAAATTATAGGTGGTGTGCTCCCACCTTTTGGACAAAAAAGGTGGGCCACACCAATGACAACAGTTAGGAGAGAAATGTCCACCCTTAATTTTTATAGGGCCCACTATGATGATTATATGAAATCCATTCCAACCTTTAGATGCCACAAAAAAAAAAAAAAAAAAAAGCCTGGGCCCACACATCAAGCTTATTTGTGATTATGTGGGTCACACCAAGGGAAATAGTATTTTTTATAATCATGTGGTCCACCTGAATCATGGATGGAGTTGGTTAAACACTAAGGTGAGGCCCGCCTGAGCTGGCAAACCCTTTTCCTTCTCTCCCTTGCATTTGTTAACATCTGTAAAGCATTGATTAATAGCCATTTTCTAAGCTTGCTGGATGTCCAACTGGTTCCACTTGAGAATTTCTCGAATATAAATACTCCTAAAATATAAGAAGGGAAATAAGACTGTGCAGTGGACCGCATCCTATAGGGCCTACCCGTGAAGTTTTGTCAGCTAATTTGACCCATGCATCAGAGCAGGCCGGATGCCCGAAAATCAGCCTGATCCGAAACACAGGTGGGCCCCACCATCTGGAACAGCGTAAAAACAAGCCTAAAACTTCTAAAATCATGTAGTGGGGCCTTGCCACAGCTGTTGGCATAGATTTTTAGGCAATGCTTATTCCTTGGATACTATCATTGCCTTTTCTTTTCAAAAAGAAATTCACAACCCATGAACCTTCTACCTTTATGCATGTTGTTACCTCACTACTACTCATAAAACACACTCTCTCTCTCTCTCTCTCTCTCTCTCTCAGTCATACATGTCATAAGAAAACCCCAATGTAGTGTATATATTCCTGAGAACTATAGAAACCTAACACAATTAGCAAACTCTTAGGCAGAGACTTGTACCTAATGACACCTAAGAACATAAGTGAATTAACAATAACATGGAGGTACTTAATATTACTGTCCAAATGCCCTGATTTTCAATGCTCTTAGATAAAAAAATAAAAAAAAAAAAAAAAAAAAAACTGATCTGATTCCAAAATGAGTGATTGGTGAACATTTAATGGAAAACTGAGATAAAAGTCTCCAACTCTCCGAATTCGAAACTCAACATCGTCATCGTCTAAGCCTTATCTCAACTAATTGGGGTTGGTTACATGAATCCTTCTCCGAAAACCAAAACAAATTACCCATTAATCAAAGGTCACAATCATTCAACCACTCTACAGTGGGTCTGCAATGTGGACAGTTCAAATTGAGTTAACATGAGCCATATTTAGAATTTCAAAGTGCCTGTGTATTAACAATCATACTCTAGCAGAGTATCAAATAACTGCCCCACTTGAAATTGTGTCCAACATGTGGACATGGCGAATTTTAAAAAACAGGAGTGTGCTTCTCATGTATATCTCTTTTCTTTCTTAATTTTCCATGTATCTTTCCCCTCTGAATGGTAGGTAAATGTCTGTGGTCGCGTTTGGATGCACAAGTGAATAGGAAATGAGTTGGTGTAAGAGGAAATGACAAAAATCAAATGATATGTTCTAGTATGCATAATCCCAAGGATATTGCAATTTGGTTCTCTCCACTTTGATTGAAAATTACAATTCAACTCAATAACATATCCAAACACACCCATCTAGTTCTAGTAGTGTTCTTGTATGTGGAAGTTACGTGGAACTAAACACACCTCATTTCCATGTTCTTAACTTTCAGATCTTGATAGGCAGTGATGGTGTCAAGTCAGTGGTGGCAAAATGGCTGGGTCTCCAGAAACCCGCCTACACAGGGTGTTCGGCTGCAAGGGGCTTTACGGAGTTCCCAGAAGGACATGGCTTCAAGCCCGAGTTCTTGCAGTACTTTGGAAATGGCTTCAAGTTTGGTTTCTTGCCTTGTGATGAAAGGACCATCTTCTGGTTTTTCACTTACAATTCATCACCCCAACGTAAATCTCTCAATACCCGTACTCTAGCTTTCGCCTTTGTGTGCATGCTGTCTAGTGGGGTTCCATCCATTTGGTCCAGTCCACACTTTCACATGGGTAGGGGTAGCAATGGGCCTGATTTGAGCTGAGCCAGCCATGACACAAGTAAGGCCCAAGGCCTGGCTCAGCCCTCATAAAATCACCTTACCCCAAGCCATCCCAAAATCAGTTGGGCCATACATGACAAGGTCCAAGCTCAGCCCATTGCCAGCCTCTTTACATGGGCTATCTTGCAAAAATCACAATGAAGATATTTTCGTTTCTCATCCTAAGGTTGGTGTTATTTTTACCTATAATCTTCCATTTTCCGAGCTGTGAGTGGGATGGTTATCAGGTAATGACCCGAAGCATCTATTCCATGAACTAACTGTTTGGATGGTTAGGATCGTCTGATTGTCACAACCTTTAGCTCCAAACATTTGGTTGTTGGAGCACCTGCGTTCAAATGCAGCTCTACTAAGGTAGCTCCGTTTCTCCAGGATCACACCCACGCGTGCACGCAAGTATATGTACTGTTGGTGCCATTGGATTTTCACCATCTTCGAAAATTTTGATGTGTTTTTTCTTTGATAGTTAAAGATGTGGAAGAAAACCCAGCCAAGATGAAAGAGTATGTTCTGAGCATGCTTCAGAGAGCGCCTGAACAAGTAATGGGCATTGTGGAATAAACCAAACTGGATGCTATCATTTCCTCTCCATTGAGAGTCAGGTTTCCATGGGATGTTTTGTGGGGGGATATATGCAAGAACAACGTCTGTGTAGCTGGCGATGCATTTCATCCAATGACTCCGGATCTCGGCCAGGGAGGGGGCTCGGCGTTGGAAGACGGAGTTACTCTGGCAAGGTGCATTGGGGAGGCTTTGTTGGGAAAATCCACCGAAGAAAAAGATGAGTGTGGTAGGATAAGCAGGGGGTTGGAGAAGTATGTCAAGGAGAGGAGATGGAGAGCCTGTGATCTCATCACTAGTGCCTATCTATTGGGTTGGATACAGCAGAGCAGTGGGGTGGTGATGTGCTTCCTGAGGGATAAGTGTTTTGCTGGGTTGACGGCTGGGATGCTACTGAAGAAGGCCGACTTTGATTGTGGGACCCTGTGCAGGGATTGAAAGTGCAATTTTACCTGGATTTTGAATAGGAGACCCTTAAAAATCTGACCCAATTTTTACCCGTAGGCTGGGTTCCGTTGTTTACACCCTCGCCAGTGCCTATGTAATTTGACAGCATTTTTGGCTTATGGACCCATCCATGTTACATTCCAATGGAAAAAACGGTCAGAAATTAGTCATTTCTAAAAAATTAGGTGGGCCACAAGATTTGGAGCAGTGGAAATCATGCCTATGCCGTCAGATGAGTGATGTTTACGTTCCATTTCAGTGGTGACTGTATTGCGGATCACCCAATTGCTCCTCCATTTTGGCTTTGCTTGGTGTTCTATTTCTCAAAGTCGTCATTGTAGCCATACAGAAATCGAGGATGTAGTTCGCATTCCTCCGTGTGATTAACATCAGAGCACAGTGATTCTCGATCATTGTAAATAAGGACAAGGGTCTATGAGGTCGAGCTCTGTGGGCCCCGTTGTAATTTGTGGAAGACATCCACACCATCACTTTGATGCACCCTTCCATGGTGGGCCATGGGCCTAAAAATCACGCTAATCCATGACTTTCGTGGGCCACACCGTGGAAAACTATTGAGAGTAGAAGCCCACGCATTGAAACTCTCTTGATTGTTTATAGGGCTCATTGAGATATGGTTCAGACTTCTAACCCCATCCATTGTAAGTGTCCCACTTGGATAAGGGGTCAAACCAAATTTCAGGTGGGCCCCACCAAGTGCCTTTAGTTGTTCTAGGCATGAGTTTACATGATTTCAGATTATGTCCCACTTGAGTTTTGTATATGACAATTTTTTTGTGCACCCCATCACTTAAGAGTGATGGGAAGGATGCACAAATCAATGGATCTCGCAATGCTCAACTTACTGAATTATGGAATATTTGAGTTGTATGAAACACCTTCAAATATCTTAGATGAATAAACACAATCACCACACACGACACAATGACATTTATGCGAAAAACCTTCTAGTAATAGAGGTAAAAACTATGGGACCTATTTCAGTCAACAAATCCACTATGCAAAGTGTATTACACAGCGATCATGTTTTTATAACAACAATCCAATCTAATATCTTCACCCTTGGGTGGATTACAATAAAAGAGAACAAGTAACAGAAAGATTTCACCAACGAGGATTGACAAACCCTCTAAAAGCTTCCCTTGAAGAGGCTATGAACATAGACCACAAGGTGGATGAACTTCATGAACTCGATCTTCTTCTTCTCTCTCTCTCTCTCTCTCTCTCTCTCTCTCTCTTTTCGATCTAGGCTCCTCTCTTTCTCCAAACCCTCTCTCATTCTCTAGAACATGTTGAGTTAACCCTAATTTTGCAAAATAGTGCTTATATAGCACTTAAGCCGGAATTAAAAACAAATCGCGCAAAAATGACCTAATTTGCGGAAACCGATGGTCGATCGACATTGCGGGACAACTCGTCGGTCGCCTAATGACCAAATGTTCGGTCGCCCGAAAGAGGCCAAAAACGTCTAGAGAGTTCACTATTGATTTCTGATTTTTCTCAGTCACCTGATAGGGTGGTCAATCGACTGATAACCCTGATCAAGCACATCTCTCCTCACTCCTGAGGAGTAACACACCCCATTAAATCTCCCCCTTTCGACTTATGAGGAGGATTTGACTATTTTCAAGCCCGCCTGGCTTCTGCAAGCCTCAGACTTTCCATTGGCCAATGCCTTGGTCATCATGTCTAACCCATTATTTTCAGTATGGATCTTCTCAAGCTATAACACTTTGTTCTCCAGAGTATTTTTTATCCAGTGATACCAAACTTCTATGTGCTTTGACTTAGAATGCACACTCGGATTCTTTCTCAAGTATATCACACTCTAACTATCACAGTAGATCGCATGCTTATCTTGCTTCAGGCCAAGTTCCTGTAGGAACCGTTTCAACCAAAGCATCTCCTTGCATGCTTTTATGACTGCAATATACTCGGCCTCTATCGTAGACAACGCTACACACTTCTGTAGTTACTCTGCCATGAGACCACTCCTCATGCAAACATAAGCATGTACCTTGATGTTGATTTTGTGGAGTTTATGTTGCGTGCCATGTGTACCCTTCTAACACAGGTTTTACTTCACTGAAGCATAAGCTCAACTTTTATGAGCTCCTTAGATACCGTAGTATCCATTTCACTATTGCCCAGTGTTCTTTGCTAAGATTGGCAAGATACCTACTCACTACGCCAACTGCATAAGCTATGTCTGGGCGCGTACACACCATAATATACATTAAACTTCCTACAATTGAAGCATAGGGCACCTTCTTCATCCCTTTCAACTCTTCTTTAGTCTTGGGACACTGTCTGTCACTTAATATGAAGTGACTATCGAGTGGAGAACTGACTGGTGTTCGCTCGCCTCAAGTGTAAGGCTGCGATGTAGTAATAAATCTCGGTAAGACCGAGGTCGATCCACAGGGAAAGAGTAACAGCTTCCTAATTACTCCAGCAACTCAGTTTAATAGAGTAAATTCAAATTCAATGGGATGTTTAATTAAAACAGTAACTTAATGAAAAATCAGAGATATAATGTACTAAGGCTTTCAAGGATCCACTTGTAGCAATCCTATGTCAATTCAGTCAATCCAAGTAGAGAACACAACTAGATTTGAAGTCCTATCTCTCATCTAGTTGGAAAGTAAAGCATTCACACACATTCATCCAATTCAAGTTGAACTTCCAAGTTCAAGTCCATTCAATCAATGTAGAATTCAAATTCATAGCCTGCAGAGTAACAGCCATGCCTATGGACTATGGCCTGCTCAAGGATTACTATAATTCGAATCTAAACAAGCAACCTGTGATAATCTCAGAGAATTAAAAGGAATTCATGTCCGGAGCACATAAACTCAGATAAGACATCTCAAACTACCACCTATTGGAGTGAAACATAAGAAAAATCAACTTTGAATTGAAAAATACTTAAATCAACTGAAATTAACATAGAACTGGCTACAAGCTTCACCTCTCAGCCTTAGCTGAGAGGTTTTAGCCGAGCATAGTCATGTTACAACTAAAAACTCAAAAATAAAGCATAAAACTAGAAAAACCCGAAGATAGATGTTGCAGACGCTCCACAGTCGCCTTCAGCCTCCAAACTCACGTTCCTTCCCTTCTCTGATACCTTAGGGAGAGCCCCTAGGTGGCCTTTTATAGCAACAATCCTCCCTTGCGTCGGATTCTGCGAAATCCTACGCCTTGCGCAGCAATTTTCGAAGTCCCGAATTAGAAAGGATTCTTCTTACGCAGGGCCGACCGGTCGTGACCGGTCGACCTGGCTTTTCAAATACTCCAGAGAGCACAGCCGACCGGTCATGACCGGTCGGTGTGGACTGTCCATTGTTCCAGCGTGCATGCCCGACCGGTCATGACCGGTCGGGCTGATTTATCCTTCATCCAGTGCCTATAGCCGACCGGTCATGACCGGTCGGGCTCCTTCCATTTTCTTCTTTTATGTGGCTGACCGGTCAGACGACCGGTCAGCCTTGTTTTTCTTCCACTTTTTCTTCTTTTCTTCATTCTCTTTTTTCCCTTTTTCTTCTTCTTTCTTTGGTCCATCCTAGGACTTCATGCAATGTCTTCAAATACATTCTTTTGGCTCCAATTTGATGAAATCCACTCTCATCCCTACAATCACAGAAACACGTGTTAGGTGGGCCTTTAAACCATGAAAATCATGCAAACTATGTAGTGTAATGGGCAATGCAATGTATAAATTGGAGGTTCAACACACTCCCCAACTAGCTTTTTGCTAGTCCCGAGCAAAACATGCGTGAAAATAATTTCAAACCTCCAAATCCAACTCCCCTTCAGAACCCATGATTCTATCCATCCCAAGATGTATAAGTGAAGAATTTGGCAAAATTAGGTGCTAGAAGCTGAACCTTGGACTCTCAAAACATAAGAAGTGTCTACATGTAATTCCCGCTGATTAATTGATAAATAGAAGAACTCGAACAAATTCCACCTAATGTGCATAGTGAAAGATCATCTCATGAGTTCCTGGAATTATCTTCTTCATAGATTAAGTAGACCAAGGATTTTAAGGTGTACAGAGCAACAGCAAGCCTATGACAGGAATTTGCCTTACCGTCCTTCCGACGGCTTTCACACTACGTCCCATTTCCGGCTTTGGTTACGGTTCGACCATCCCCCGGTTGGTAATAGGTAGCCCTTTTCGAAATTTTCCACCATTTTTCTTTCCTTCCCGATTTCATCCTTTCTTTCCTTTTTTTTAAATTAGATAGGATTTTTTTGAAATCCATATCTTCTGTTATTTTCCCATGGACAAGGATGGACAAAATACCCCGGCTTAGCTGCTCAACACCTTTAATTCAAAGTCTAGCTAATCTACAAATCACATAAACCTGTCACTCATGAAAATCGTGTAATGTGAACTTGGTGTAAAGTTGTTTAAATTTTCTATCAATCACAACAATAGGGGAACTATCATATAAAACCATTATGTTGGAAGAAATTCAAGACTACAACATCACACACTTCGTTTCTCCCTTTTTTTTTTCTACTTATAGCCTCAAATGTATAGAAACAAAATTTTCTAAAAGAGTTTTGAGATGTTAGAAAATTCGAAAAAATTTTGCCGCATATGAAGCTCGAAATGTTACAATATGCTAGATGAGGGATCTCATCTCACCCCCAACCAAATCTTGCATTGTCCTCAATGTAAAAAGATAGTCAATAAGCATGAACATGAGAGCAATGGTAAAATATGAGAGAGTGAGAGTAATAGTACCTGAGAGCGCGATCCTGGAAGTCTGCAACTCCAACAACTAAAACCTACTAAAACAGTAAAACAAAACTAAACCTACCTAAGCTATACCTCCATCAGACTAGGAGATCAATCATCCTGATAGACAGGATCATTCAGGAAGATGGACATGTCCTCTGAATCAAATTTCTCAACAAATGGTTTAAGGCGTTGTCCATTAACTTTGAAACAGTCACCATTTGCTGCATTCTCAATCTCAACAGCCCCATGAGGAAAAACTTCTTTAACAATATATGGGCCGGTCCATCGAGATCGTAATTTTTCCAGAAAAAGATGAAGTTGGGCATTATACAAGAGCACTTTCTGTCCTTCATAGAAAGATTTCCTTAAGATGTGCTTGTCATGAAAGGCCTTCATCTTGCTCTTGTAAATTCTCGAATTCTCGTATGCATCATTCCGGATCTCATCAAGCTCATTTAATTGAAGCTTGCGAAGCGAGCTAGCCTTGTCAATGTCAAAATTTAGAGCCCGAATTGCCCAATAGGCTTTGTGTTCTATCTCCACAGGCAAATGGCAAGCCTTCCCATAGACAAGTCTATAAGGGGACATTCCAATGGGTGTCTTGTAGGCAGTACGGTGAGCCCAAAGTGCATCATCTAATCTTAGGGACCAATCCTTGCGATCCGGTCTCACCGTCTTTTCCAAAATTTGCTTGATTTCCCTATTGGAGATTTCAGCTTGCCCACTTGTTTGTGGGTGGTATGGGGTACTCACTTTGTACCTAATACCATATTTCTTCATCAAGGTTTCAAAAGGTCTATTGCAAAAGTGAGAACCACCATCACTAATAATGGCTCGAGGCGTCCCAAATCTAGAAAGTATGTTTTCTTTGAGAAACTTGAGAACCGTACGATGATCGTTGGTTCTACATGGGATAGCCTCTATCCATTTAGACACATAATCTACGGCCAACAGAATATAGACATGTCCAAAAGATGAGGGGAATGGTCCCATGAAATCGATGCCCCAACAGTCAAAGACTTCAAGATGTTGAATTGGGGTGAGAGGCATCATATTGCGACAGGATAATCCTCCAAACTTCTGGCAGCGCTCGCATGCTTTGCAAAACTCGTGGGTATCTTTAAATAATGTGGGCCAATAAAAACCACACTGCAGAATTTTTGCAGTTGTTTTCTTGGCTGAAAAATGACCCCCACATGCTTGATCATGACAAAAGGAGATGACTGAATTGTGTTCATCATCGGGGACGCATCTCCTTATAATTTGGTCTGGGCAATATTTAAACAATAGAGGTTCATCCCAGAAAAATCTGCGCACTTCCCTTAGAAATTTACGTTTGTCTTGCGCAGTCCAATGAGTCGGCATCGCACCTGTGGAAAGATAATTGGCTATATCAGCGTACCATGGTGGATGCGTAGCAACAAAGAGTTGCTCATCAGGGAATGAGTCCTCAATAGGTGACTCGTCAATGGAATTTGGTAGGACTAGACGGGATAGATGATCCGCCACCACATTTTCTACCCCCTTCTTATCTTTGATCTCCAAATCGAATTCTTGAAGGAGTAGGATCCATCTTAGCAAACGGGGCTTAGCATCCTTCTTGGAAAGAAGGTATTTCAGCGCCGCATGATCTGTATAAACAATAACTTTGGATCCTATTAAATATGGCCTGAATTTGTCCAAGGCGAAAATGACAGCTAGGAGCTCTTTCTCCATAGTCGAATAGTTAACTTGGGCAGGATTCAAGGTCCTACTTGCGTAGTAGATGACATGGGGCTTTTTATCCTTCTTTTGGCCTAACACCGCCCCAATAGCAAAATCGCTTACATCGCACATCAACTCAAAAGGAGTGGACCAATCTGGTGGTTGCATGATAGGAGCGGATGTTAACATGTCTTTTAGCTTTGAAAAAGCTAATTGACATTCGGCACTCCACTCAAATTGGTTTTCCTTTTGTAAAAGGTTGCATAAAGGCCTTGAGATGTGACTGAAGTCCTTTATAAACCTTCGATAGAAACCGGCGTGTCTAAGGAAGGACCGCACATCGCGTATGCTTTTGGGTGGTGGTAGATTGGAAATTATGTCAATTTTCGCCCGGTCTACTTCTATTCCATTGGACGAGATGATATGTCCAAGGACTATTCCTCTTTGTACCATGAAATGGCACTTTTCCCAGTTTAATACAAGTTGTTTTTCCTCACACCTCATCAAGACCAACTTCAAGTGCTCGAGACACTCATTAAAAGTACAACCAAAAACAGAAAAGTCATCCATGAACACCTCAAGAAACTCACCCACCATGTCCGAGAAAATACTCAACATGCATCGTTGGAATGTGGCGGGTGCATTGCATAACCCGAATGGCATCCTTCGGTAAGCGAAGGTACCAAACGGGCATGTAAATGTGGTTTTCTCTTGGTCTTCCGGAGCTATCTCAATTTGGTTGTATCCGGAATAGCCATCTAGGAAGCAATAATAGGGATGGCCTGCCAACCTCTCCAAAATTTGATCCATAAATGGGAGAGGGAAGTGGTCTTTCCTAGTAACCGTGTTGAGCTTCCTATAATCAATGAACATACGCCAACCGGTAGTCACCCTAGTCGGTATAAGCTCGTTGTTGGTGTTTTCAATGATGGTAATACCGGATTTCTTGGGGACAACTTGGGTGGGGCTCACCCATTGGCTATCTGAGATGGGGTAGATGATACCCACATCCAATAGCTTTAACACCTCGGCTTTGACACCCTCCATCATGTTTGGATTTAGCCTTCTTTGAGGTTGTCTAGATGTTTTTGCATTTTCTTCAAGGTGTATACGGTGAGTGCAAACCGAAGGATCTATCCCTTTGAGATCCGCTATTGTCCAACCTATGGCTTCCCGATGTTCTTTGAGTAGCTCAATCAACTTGAGCTCTTGGTCTTTCTCTAGGTGGGAGGCAATGACAACTAGGAATGTTTCCTCTTGACCCAAATATATATATTTAAGCTCTGATGGCAGCGGTTTGAGGTCAAGCTTTGGTGGTTCGATGTTAGACGGTAGAGGCCTTGATGTGGTTGGTGGCAATTTTTCAAAATGGGGCCTCCACCGGCTAGCATCAACTACTGGTCTTTCTATATTTAATGCCTGCATACTTTCACTAATGATGGGATCTTCGGAATCCATGAAATGTGCTAAGCATGTCTCCAAGCTTTCTAGTGGTTCAAGTTGGAGGAGTTCTTCTTCTTCAAAAGTTTCGAGCATGTTCACATCGAAGAACTCATCATCATCGACATCCCTATGTCTTTTGCCCAAATGAAACACATTTACCTCTAGTGTCATGTTTCCAAAAGATAATTGCATCACCCCATTCCGGCAATTGATGATCGCATTTGATGTGGCAAGGAATGGGCGGCCTAATATCACCGGTATTTGGGTGCTAGCATCCAAAACCGGTTGTGTGTCCAAGACTATAAAATCTACCGGGTAGTAGAATTTGTCAACTTGGACTAGAACATCCTCAACTATCCCCCTCGGTACACGGATAGATCTATCACCGAGTTGCAATGTGGTTTTGGTGGGTTTTAATTCACCAAGGCCCAATTGCTCATATACCGAGTATGGGATCAAATTCACACTCGCCCCTAAGTCTAACAAGGCACGTTCAATCCGGTAGTCTCCAATGATACATGAGACGGTGGGACTACCGGGATCTTTGAATTTTGGGGGAGTCTTTTGAGTGAGGATGGCACTAACTTGCTCAGTTAAGAAGGCCTTTTGCTGCACATTATATTTGCGTTTTGTTGTGCATAGGTCTTTTAGAAACTTGGCATAAGAGGGAATTTGTTTGATGGCATCAAGCAAAGGGATATTGATCTTGACTTGTCTGAAAATCTCTAGAATATCTTGAGAATTTGGGAGAGATTTTGGGGCAACCAATCTCGATGGGAATGGTGCTATGGGCTTGTAAATGCGTTCCGATTTTTGTGGGGCTAAGTTAGATCCATTTTCATCCTCAGAGTTTACCGGATCATTAGGCTCATCGGCCTTCACCGGAATAGTTTTGTCAATTTGCTTACCACTTCTAAGGGTGGTAATGGATTTAGCTTGCTCCATGTTTTGGTTGGAAGAATTAGGGATGCTTACTTCATGTACTTGCTTAGGATTGGGCTGAGGTTGGGCCGGAAAGGTCCCTTCCCTAGCATTCAAGCGTCCCTTAATCTCATCAACCGAGACTTTCAGCTCTTGGAACAATTGCTGATTTGATTCATTTATTTGCGCTTGCCCTTGCATAAACGCTCTCAAGGTATCCTCCAATGAGAATTGAGGTGGGGCCATATTTTGCATGGGTGGCCCTCTTTGGGAGTTGGTAGGATTGCCCGTAGGAGCATTCTTCCAACTGAAATTCGGGTGGTTCTTCCAACTCTCATTGTATGTATTACCTACCGGTCCATTGAAGGGCCGTTGATAACCATATGTGGCATTGGCTGTCTCTTGCAGCACTTCCTTAAATGCAGGAATTGTGGGACAATCTTGCGTAGCGTGTAAGTCGGTGAGACAAATCCCACATGTGGTTTCAACAGCTTCCTTGGACTTGGAAACTCCATTTTTGCTAAGTTCCATGGCCTCAACCTTCCTTGTGAGGTTGGCTATCCTTGCATTTACGTCGTCTTCCTCTTTAAGGACATATATCCCTCCTTTCTCTTGAGTAGGCTTGGGATACTTGGGTTTATCCGAGGTATCCCAGGATTGGGCGTTTTCAGCCAACATGTCCAAGTAACTCCAAGCATCATCTGGATTTTTACTCATAAACTCGCCATTGCACATCATTTCCACAAATTGGCGCATATTAGAACTTAATCCATCATTGAAAAAATTTATAATTCGCCAACTCTCATAGCCATGATGTGGGCAAGCAAGCAGGAGTTCCTTAAATCTTTCCCAACATTGAAAGAATGATTCACCCTCTTTAGCTGAGAAATTCATTATGGCCCTTCGAAGAGTGTTTGTTTTATGAGCCGGGAAGAACTTTTTCAAGAATTCCCGGTTCATCTCAACCCATGACCCAATCGAATATGATCTAAGAGAGTGAAGCCAATCTTTGGCTCTTTCTTTCAAAGTGAAGGGAAAAAGTTTAAGTCTGATTGTATCCCCAGAAACATTGGGATAATGCAAGGTGGCCAACACTTCTTCGAATTCTTGCAAGTGTAAGTATGGGCGGTCAGAGTCTAGCCCATGGAATTTAGGTAAAAGTTGGATTACTCCCGATTTTATGTCAAGGGTCCCACCGTTAGCTGGTAGAACTATGCAAGAAGGTGTAATTGTACGAGCAGGTTGTAGGTAATCCCGTAGTGATCTCATTGGAGGAACATTATGTACCTCATTCTCTCCTACTCCTTCCTGATTTGCGTTTGTGGTTGGAGTAGGGGGGGGGGGGAGGATTCCTTAAGGGTGTTTGATCCATACTCCCCAAACTTTCACAATGCTCTCGATAATTCCGGACTCGTCTATGGACTGACAAAGGTCCAACTAAACCACCTTCAGATTGGAGACGATTTGAATGGTTACGTTCCCAACGGGACATAAACCACTCAACCAGAAACTGAAACTAATCCTATTCTAGAAAACTAAAATCTGAAACTGAAAGAAAATTCTGTAGAAGCTAAGTTAGAAAGGTATCACCTGATGCGCTTGAACTAGAGAAAAATTCCTATAAAACAGAAAAACCTGTTAGTTCTAAGAAAATCAGAAAAACTATCCACTGCTACTTCTACAGCCACTGAAATTATTTGGAAATCGTTATCTATTTCCCCGGCAACGGCGCCAAAAACTTGTTCGCTCGCCTCAAGTGTAAGGCTGCGATGTAGTAATAAATCTCGGTAAGACCGAGGTCGATCCACAGGGAAAGAGTAACAGCTTCCTAATTACTCCAGCAACTCAGTTTAATAGAGTAAATTCAAATTCAATGGGATGTTTAATTAAAACAGTAACTTAATGAAAAATCAGAGATATAATGTACTAAGGCTTTCAAGGATCCACTTGTAGCAATCCTATGTCAATTCAGTCAATCCAAGTAGAGAACACAACTAGATTTGAAGTCCTATCTCTCATCTAGTTGGAAAGTAAAGCATTCACACACATTCATCCAATTCAAGTTGAACTTCCAAGTTCAAGTCCATTCAATCAATGTAGAATTCAAATTCATAGCCTGCAGAGTAACAGCCATGCCTATGGACTATGGCCTGCTCAAGGATTACTATAATTCGAATCTAAACAAGCAACCTGTGATAATCTCAAAGAATTAAAAGGAATTCATGTCCGGAGCACATAAACTCAGATAAGACATCTCAAACTACCACCTATTGGAGTGAAACATAAGAAAAATCAACTTTGAATTGAAAAATACTTAAATCAACTGAAATTAACATAGAACTGGCTACAAGCTTCACCTCTCAGCCTTAGCTGAGAGATTTTAGCCGAGCATAGTCATGCTACAACTAAAAACTCAAAAATAAAGCATAAAACTAGAAAAACCCGAAGATAGATGTTGCAGACGCTCCACAGTCGCCTTCAGCCTCCAAACTCACGTTCCTTCCCTTCTCTGATACCTTAGGGAGAGCCCCTAGGTGGCCTTTTATAGCAACAATCCTCCCTTGCATCGGATTCTGCGAAACCCTACGCCTTGCGCAGCAATTTTCGGAGTCTTGAATTAGAAAGGATTCTTCTTACGCAGGGCCGACCGGTCGTGACCGGTCGGCCTGGCTTTTCAAATACTCCAGAGAGCACAGCCGACCGGTCATGACCGGTCGGTGTGGACTGTCCATTGTTCCAGCGTGCATGCCCGACCGGTCATGACCGGTCGGGCTGATTTATCCTTCATCCAGTGCCTATAGCCGACCGGTCATGACCGGTCGGGCTCCTTCCATTTTCTTCTTTTATGTGGCTGACCGGTCAGACGACCGGTCAGCCTTGTTTTTCTTCCACTTTTTCTTCTTTTCTTCATTCTCTTTTTTCCCTTTTTCTTCTTCTTTCTTTGGTCCATCCTAGGACTTCATGCAATGTCTTCAAATACATTCTTTTGGCTCCAATTTGATGAAATCCACTCTCATCCCTACAATCACAGAAACACGTGTTAGGTGGGCCTTTAAACCATGAAAATCATGCAAACTATGTAGTGTAATGGGCAATGCAATGTATAAATTGGAGGTTCAACAACTGGCTTTGCGGTCTTCATGTTGAATCTTTCAAAAACCTTTTCAACATACCGTTCTTGTGACAACCATAGCCTTTGGTGCTTCTGTCACGTGAGATTTTAATTCGAAGAAACTGTTTAGCCGGGCCAAAGTCTTTCATTGTAAAAGACTTGCTCAATTCCTGTTTCAGTCTGTCAATCTTCCTGATATCTTTTCCCATAATGAGCACGTTAATATATAACAAAAGAATGAGAAAGTCACCATTTAAGAACTTACATGTGCACATACAGTGGCTTGACTCTGTTTTGTCGTACCCATGCTTTAACATGAATGAGTCAAAGTTCTTGTACTATTGCTTACAGCTTTCTTCAGCCCATATAAGTTATTTCTCAGCTTACACACTATATGTTCCTTACCTTTGATTTCGAAGCTTTCTGGCTGCATCATGTATATTTCTTCTTCCAGATCACCATGGAGAAAAACTATTTTGACATCTAGCTATTCTATATGCAAGTCCATGCTTGCAGCTAAGACAAGAAATACCCGAATGGATGCCATATTCACCACCGGTAAGAATATCTTATCAAAATCAGCCACCTTTTTGTATCCAAAACCTTTCACCACTGGTTTGGCCTTAAACCTCAGCTGTGAAATTTTTTGCTCCATCTTCTTTTTAAACACCCACTTATTGCTCAGAACTTTCTTGCCCTTAGACAATTTCACCAACTGATAAGTGTGTTTCTTATGTAAGGATTACATCTCATCTTGCATAGCTTTTAACTACTTAGTCTTATACACATCAGATAGGGCCTCAGTGTCGTCTTCTGGTTCACCCCCATCGGTAAGCATAATATACTTATGGGCTAAGTACCTCATGGATTGCTATCTCTCCCTTAATGATCTCCTCACATGTGGCTTAACAGATGAATTAAGAGGGGGTTTCTCCCCTGATTTATCATGAACTGCTTTGTTTTTATTTGCTAGAGGGATAGTATCGTCCCTTGCTTCGTACTGCACTCCCCTGTCATTAGGCACTACGGGAGGAGTGATTAGATTCACCAACTGATAAGTGTGTTTCTTATGTAAGGATTACATCTCATCTTGCATAGCTTTTAACTACTTAGTCTTATACACATCAGATAGGGCCTCAGTGTCGTCTTCTGGTTCACCCCCATCGGTAAGCATAATATACTTATGGGCTAAGTACCTCATGGACTGCTATCTCTCCCTTAATGATCTCCTCACATGTGGCTTAACAGATGAATTAAGAGGGGGTTTCTCCCCTGATTTATCATGAACTGCTTTGTTTTTATTTGCTAGAGGGATAGTATCGTCCCTTACTTCGTACTGCACTCCCCTGTCGTTAGGCACTACGGGAGGAGTGATTAGATTCATATTAACCAACTCACCTGAACTAGGTTAAGTCTTCTTTACTTTATCGATGTCATCAATAGACTGATATTTAAAGAAAACTACATCTCTACTTCTGACTACCTTCTTTTCTACCGGATCTCACATTATATAGCTGAACTTCTCCTCTGCATATCCTAGAAAGACGCAATGCCTGACCTTCATATCTAGCTTGGACCTCTCGTCTCTGGGAACATGTACGGATGCCCGACATCCAAATACCCTGAGATGACTATAGGATACGTCATGCCCAGTCCACACCTACTTAGGAACCTCTCCATTAAATAGAGTTGAAGGATACCCGCTTATCAAATATACAACTGTGTATATTGCTTTTCCCTATTACATTTTGGGTAGCTTGGCATGGGAAAACATGCATCTAATTCTCTCTATAATGGTGCGATTCATTCTCTCAAATTGTGTTGAGGGGTCTTAGGTATTGTTTGTTCATGCCTTATACCCAGGGACTTATAATATTCATCAAATGCCCCAGCATATTCCCCTCCATTGTCAATGTGAATGCACTTCAATGGTTTACCCAATTCTCTCTCTATGGTGGAATGAAAGTGTTTAAAAACTCCATGAGTCTGATCCTTGGTTTTTAATGCATATATCCAAACCCTCCTAGATGCATCATCAATGAAAGTAATGAAGTACAAAGCCCCACCCAAGGTTCTAGTCCTCATCGGACCACATAATCAGAATAAACCAAATCTAATCCATTTAACTTATTAACATAAGAAACAATTTTAATAAAAAAAACTCTATGCTGTTTTCCAGATAAACGATCAATGCATGTTTTCAGAGGTATACCTAACATGTCTGGAAGTAACTGCTTCTTCGCCAGTAATTAAAGCCCTTTCTCGCTCATGTGACCTAACCCTTTGTGCCACATGTCTGTAACTGAGTCTGTTGCAGTGTTAAGTTCACCCTTACAAACTGTCACACTTGTCTTGTATAATGAACTACCATTTGACGAGCTTCCAACGCCCATCAATAAAGTTACTTCCATAACCATCATCATCCAACCTTCTTACAGACAGTAGGTTGAGACGAAGGTCGGGAACATGCCTCACGTCATTCAGCACCAATATGCAGCCAATCTTGGTCTTTACATGTATATCACCAATCCCCACGATCTTGGATATTCCAAAATTTTTCATCTTCACTGTTCCATTGTCTCCTGACTTGTAGATGGTGAAGTGTTATCAGTGTGGAGTAGCATGATACGGCGCACCTATGTCAACCACCCAATCTGAGTCCTGACACATAATAGTGAGACACTCATTATCTTCGATCAAGAGTATCACAACCATATCCCATCAGAGGCGATTGTAGTAGATTCTGACTCATCTTTCTCATTCCATTTATTTTTCTTCTCCTCCTCTTTGTGGAACTTGTTTTGGTAGTGGTTCAAACAGCACCATGGTCACTTCTTCAAACCGTGCACTCTAATACCACTTTTGTTGGGGAAGGATGCACAAACCAATAGATCTCGCAATCCCCAACTTATTGAATTATGGCATATTTGAATTGTATGAAACACCCTCAAATATCTTAGACGAATAAACATAATCACCACATATGACACAACGATTTTTACATGGAAAACTCTCTAATAATAGAGGTAAAAACCACGAGACCTAGTCTAGTCAACAAATCCACTATGCAAAGAATTTTACACGACGATCACGAGTTTATACCAACACTCGGATCTAATATCTTCACCCTTAGGTAGATTACAATCAAAGAGAACAAGTAACGGAGAGATCTCACCAACGAGGATTGACAAACCCTCTGGAAGTTGTCATTGAAGAGGCTATAAATGCAAACCACCACGTAGATGAACTTCACAAAGTCAGTCTTCTCTCTCTCTCTCTCTCTCTCTCTCTCTCTCTCTCTCCGATCTGAACTCCTCTCTTTCTCCAAATTCTTTCTCTTTCTCTAAAATTTGTTTGGTTAACCCTAATCTTGCAAAAAATGCTTTTTATAACACTTAAGCCAGAATTAAAAACAAACTGTGCAAAAACACGCTAATCTACGCAAACCAGTAGTGGATCGACATTGCTTGACCACTCATTGGTTGCCCAACGACCACATGTTCGGTCGCTCGAAAGAGGTAAAAAACATCTAGAAAGTTCACTGTTGATTTTTTATTTTTCTCGGTCACCCAATTAGGGTGGTCGATTGACCGATGACCTTAATCAAGCACATCTCTCCTCACTTTTAGGAGGAACACACCCCATTATAAAGGAGATCATCTACCAAATGCATAGTGTAGATGTCCAATACACATTATGGTGGGGCCAAAGAACTCAATCTTATGAGAAGCTCATTGTTTACGTCGGATTTGGTAACAGGATCCTCCAGTCGTTCACCTTCCTTCAAGCTAACTTCCCTCCAAACCTGAAAGAACACAAGAGAAAACTAAGGGTGGTCGGTGTCCAGCCATTGGCCCTCCGAAGCTTAAGTCAGATGGGACATGGTTGTAAAGGGAAGCAGCGGGATATGAGCTTAGAGATTGTGTCCCTTTACTCTCTGTGGAGTCATCTATTTATACAGATCCGCGTGATCCAATCCGTTACGCAGGACGTTAAGAATAATCCTGATTTTCGGGGATAAGGTGTTTATCCTATTAATCCCTAGATAAGGGGATGGTTTGCTCTAGTCAGACATGTGGTTGATCACGTTCCTTGATGGTGATCCTCTGAAATCCAGAGCCACGAACAGAGATAAGCCCAAAACCGGCCTATACGGGCTGCTGGTACTAAAAAGGTGGGGAA
The DNA here is from genome assembly GCA_003013855.2 of Liriodendron chinense. Lineage (NCBI taxonomy): Eukaryota > Viridiplantae > Streptophyta > Magnoliopsida > Magnoliales > Magnoliaceae > Liriodendron > Liriodendron chinense. The sequence continues at coordinate 631,102 of PVNU02002432.1, forward strand.
TGTTCTGGCTCGGGGGTAACTACTCGCATATTGAGATACAACCATTTTCAACGACCACGAGCCGAGATGCTCGCATATTCAGGGGTTTATACCATACTTTCACGATATGCGAGCCTCGACCAGGAGGGTCGCTGGTTAAACACCGCAACAAAGGTGCTCGCGGGCCTCAAGTCTTTGCTATCTTCGACCACCGCTTTTTGGCTATAATAAATGCCCCCAAGTCCTTGCTGTCAAAGAGTCTAAGGGAAGGACTTACTTACTGGCATGCATAACCGCCCAATGCCTTTCTCAAAGGTGAAGCCGTACTTGATTGGACTGTCATTAATGAGCGCCAGCTTTCCGCAGCTTTTCAGCAGAGAGAAAATGAAGAGGCGCCCGCCACGTGTCTGCAGAATTAATAGCCATGCCCGTTCGACTGCTGTGCCAAACGAACGATCGCCGCATATCACCAAATCTTGAGGAATGATTGTTTATAAATATACGGAGTCTGTAAAATTTTTGAAATTTCATCCGAAGTTTACGAAAATTCTTCCTCTCTCCTTGCTTCCTTCTTTCCTCTGGTGTAATTTCGTTCCTTCAATTCCCCTTCTTTTCCAAAGCGAAGGCTGGTATTACCTGTGTTACTGGCACCGGGATAATTTTGTTTCGGGGAAACCCTCTTCGATTTACCCCGGATGGAGGAAACGCTAGTTTTATGCTTCCGGGAGCTGGGAGTCTGAGATGGGGTCCACCTCTAGGGGCCATAACATGAGCCAATTTTTCGGTGAAGGCGGGCGTAGCTTCACTCTACCTTGATTTATGAACCAACTTTGGATTTTCCATTCATTTAACCTTCGTTCGCATTTGCAGGTATTCCGACCGTGGGGAAACCAAACCTGAAGGGAGGAATTCACGAGAAGATCGTGAAGGTTTACAAGTTACCTGCTCGCGACAGGCACATCGAGGCTTGTCTGTCATCCTCCCAACTTGCAGGTGCTGGATTGATATCTCGCGAGGAGGTCGCGATGACAAATGTGGGAGAGAAGAGAGGGTGGCCCTTGTCAAGATGCTCTCCGAAAAAGGGGCCCAAGCCATCATGGAGTTCCGGACTTCACAGTTGTATGATGATGAAAGATATGAGTCGTACGATGCTGGTCGCGACTTCTCACTACGAGTGGTGCAGCAAATGTCTCCGTCTTTCAACATGGGAGAGATTGAAAATGCCGCGGCTATCATAGTTGCGGAGGAAAGAGCGGCCGCCAAGAACGAGGTGACTAAGGTTACTCAAGCGGGAGGGGTCTCGGAAGTGGGCCTGAGGCTAAGAGTACCGCTCCTCCCCCGACCGATGCGCAAGGATGACCATCTCCTTTCTTCTCTTTTATCTATCTTATGTACCAGTTTTTGCTTTTCGTTTGCAAGTAATTTGACTTTTGTAGTCAATGAAATGAATGAGAAAAACCTTTTGATAATATTATTTGCATGTTGTTTCTCCTTCTTTTGGTTTTCGTTGGTCGTGTGCTGAATGCCTTCGTACTTAACTCATGAAGCAATGAGTTAGGCTCAATCCGGGGGTCTGGGTGACCATGTCTACGTAGAGATAGATTGATCTATCGATTGAGGCTTTGATTCTACCAAGGGCAGAAGATTGGCCAAGAGAAGGTGTGTATTCTCTTCGGGGCTATTCGGGTCTAATCAAATGGAGTAGCGACCAAAAGACAATCCATCTTTATTCGAATATCGTTCAAGCTTACATCGAATTAAGGGAAATATCGTAGCAGATGCTCTACTTGCCAAGGGCGACATAAGGGTCTTCCTTGCATATCTTCGAGATAATAAGTACCTGGTCGCACAATTTTGATAACTCGGTACGGACCTTTCCAATTTGGATCCAACGAACGAGCGGGAACTCTGAAGTTCTGTTGAAGAACTAAATTGTCGATCTGGAAAGCTCTGGGCCGGACCTTGGTGTTACGGTAGCGAGAAATACGTTGTTGATATGCTTCTGTTCGAATCGAGGAGGCGTCCCTTCTTTCTTCCAAAAGATCGAGATGAAGCCTCAACCCATATAGGTTATTCATGGAATCGTACTGCTCGAATTGATACGGGGGAACTTGGACTTCAACTGGGACGACTGCCTATGTGCCAAAAGCTAAAGAGAAAGGAGTTTCTCTGGTTGACGTACGAGTTGTAGTTCTGTAGGCCCATAAGACTTCGGGTAGAAGCTCTGCCCACATGCCTTTACATTCATCGAGCTTGGTCTTCAGATGATGTTTGATGATCTTGTTAACTGCTTCAACTTGCTCATTGGCCTGAGGATGATACGGGGAGGTGAGAACACTTCGTATCTTCCATTTTTCACAAAATTTTGAGAACGCGGCGTTGTCAAATTGCTTTCCTTTGTCGGTGATTATGGTATGGGGAAGCCCATAACGGCATATGATATTTCTCCACATGAACCTAGTGGTCTGCTTTTCGGTGATTCTGGTTAACGGTTCTACCTCGACCCATTTGGTGAAATAATTGACTGCTACGATTGCAAATTTGTTCTGACCTTTCCCGGTGGGCAAGGGCCCGATGACATCAACTCCCTATTGGGCGAAGGGGTAGGGGTCATCCATTGGCGTCATTTTCTTGGACGGTAGATGAGGTATAGGAGAATATCACTGGCACTTGTCACATCTTTTCGAAAATTCAATTGCGTCCGCCTTCATAGTGGGCCAATAATACCCTTGCCTCATTGCTTTATATGCTAAAGAGCGTCCCTTAGGATGGTTACTACATGCCCCCTGGTGTATTTCATCGAGAACGCGATGTGCTTCTTCTGGATGAAGACACCTTAAGTATGGTAGAGTAAAACTCTTACGCAATAGCGTTCCGTTTAGTAGTGTATACCTGGCAGCACGATGGCGAATTTGCCGTGTGGATTTTTTATCATCCGGGAGCTGTCTATCTTTGAGTTAAAGGACGATGGGGTCCATCCAACATGGAGAGGAATATATCGTGACTACTTGCTCAAGGGTCGTTTGACAAATACTCAGAACATGAAGATGCTCGATGGGAACAGATTACAGTAATTCAGATTCTGGTGCAGAGGCTAGTTTTGCCAACGAATCTGCGAGTTTGTTCTTCTCGCGAGGGATATGAATTATTTCATATGTTTTCATCTTCGCGAGCAGGATAAGTACGCGAGATTTATATAAAGCCATCCGCTCTTCTTTCGCCTCGAATTCGCCGAGCACTTGATTGACTATGAGCTGAGAGTCACTATGAATAAGTAAACTCTTAATCTTGAGAACGTTTGCTAGTTCGAGGCCGACGATCAAAGCCTCATATTCTGCTTCATTATTTGAGACGTGGGTGTCGAATCGTAAGGCATACTGAAAGTGCGACCCATCAGGAGCAATTAAGATTAAACCGGTTCCGCTACCAGTGGCGCATGACGACCCATCCACGAAGAGCGACCAAGGAGTCTGGTCGCTGGTCGCAGGGTCATCGTCAGAGTGAGAATATGTGAATTCAGCGATGAAGTCAGCCACAGCTTGACCCTTAATGGCTGTTCTTGGGCAGAACGATGTATCATGCTCACTGATCTCAATTGCCCACTTAGTCAATCGCCCTGAAACCTCAGGTCTTTGAAGAACCTGCCTTAACGGATGGTTCATAGGCACCAATATAGTGTGGGCTTGGAAATAGGGTCACAGTTTCCGAGCAGCAGTAACTAAGGCGATAGCTAATTTCTCCATATCAGAATATCGAGTTTCGGCATCCAGCATCGCTCGACTAATATAATAAACGGGCCTTTGTACCCCAGAATCTTCTCTTATTAATGCTGCACTAACGGCCGTAGAAGACACAGATAAATAAAGAAGAAGTTGCTCGTGTGCAACAGGTTTTGATAAAATAGGAGGTGCACTCATATATTGTTTCAGTTGCTGAAATGCTTCTTCGCACTGCGGAGTCCACACCCAGTCGGCTTTGGCGGTGGCTCGGAGAAGCTTAAAGAAAGGTAGGCACTTATCAGAGGCACGCGAAATAAACCTGTTCAATGATGCAATGCGACCAGCCAGACGTTGGATATCTTTGAGAGTGGTTGGAGATTTCATTTTGATCAAAGCCTTTATTTTTTCGAGATTCGCCTCGATTCCTCGTTGGCCAACAATAAACCTAAGAAATTTTCCAACGGACACCCTGAATGCACATTTTTCTGGATTTAGGTTTATCTGATACTTCCTCATTAAGTCGAAGGCTTCTCGAAGACCTGTAAGGTGGTCATTTTTTACGGCGTTTTTCACTAGCATGTCATCAACATAAACTTTCATATTCCTCCCGATTTGCGCGGCGAATATTTTATTGACCAGGCGATGATATGTGTCTCCTACATTCTTAAGACCAAAAGGCATTACCTTGTAACAATATAAGCCGCGGTCAGTGATGAAGGTAGTGTGTTGACTATCAGGCGGGTGCATCATAATTTGGTTATAACCGGAGTAGGCATCCATAAAACTGAGCAGGGCATGCCCCGCAGTTAATCAACCAACTAGTCAATGCGCAGAGTTGGGAAACTGTCATTCGGGCAGGCTTTGTTCAAATCAGAGTAATCCACGTAAATTCTCCACTTGCCATTAGCTTTTCGAACGAGGACCACATTGGCGACCCATTCCGGGTAATCAACTTCTTCTATGAAATTAACGGTCAGCAACTTCTCGACTTCAGTTTTAATTACCATTTGCCTTTCCGCGGTGAAGGCACGTCGACGCTGATGAACAGGTTTGTATTTTGGATCAACATTCAGGCGATGCACTATGACACTGGGGTCGATACCGGGCATATCGCTATGCGACCAAGCAAATACATCTCGATATTCAGTGAGAAAACGAACCAGATTTTCACGAAAAACATTGCCTAAAGAAGATCCGACGTAGACCTTTTTAGACGAATTTTCTTCAGATAATTAGATTGCGATTGTCTCCTCCCCTGGAGTTCCTGATTGAAGAGTACTCTCTCTTGGATCCAGTGTTGTAGCTATCGGGGGATCGATGAATCTCTTGTAACCATCATGATCGACGTTGCCTGAGCCTTCTTTCGATCTTGTACTGCGATTTCGTAACATGTACGTGCTTCTTTTTTATTTCCTCGCACAACCCCGACTCCATTTGTAGTAGGAAATTTAATGCATAAATACAGGGGGTGTAAAGCTACCCCTATCTTGTTGAGCGAAGGTCGGCCCAAAATAGCATTATATGCTGATCTCCGATCCACCACAAGGAAATTAACGAAGATAGTAGTTTTTGCTGGGCTTTCTCCGAAGGTAACTGGAAGGTCGATGCTTCCTTCTAATGTTACCACTTCGCCCCCGAAGCCGACGAGGGGAGTTGAGACCGGTTTGAGTAGGCTCCTGGCGAGTGCCATTTTATTGAGAGCTTCCAGGTAGAGAATATCAGCGGAGCTACCTATATCCAACATAATACGATAGGTTAAATAATTTGATACCTTCAATGCAACCACAATGGAGTCCTCCTAAGGGAAATGAATCCCTTCTGCATCTTCAAGAGAAAAAGTGATCGGATGATGGCTAGGATTCGATGCGTCAGGCGTCTTTTCCAACCAATAGATATACTGGGGCTTCTGAGACGCTTTGCGAGTGTATGTTTTTCTTGATGCTTGAGAATCTCCTCCACAAGCCGGTCCTCCAACAATGGTCCGGATCTCACTAGTGGGCTCAACGTCTTCTTGCGAAGTATGATGTTGAGGTGACTTCTTCCGGTGTGGTAGGGCCTCCGTCCTTTTTGGTGACCGATCTTGTCGAGCTACGTAATCCCAAAGATGACCTTTCTGGATAAGAGCTTCGATGTGGTCTTTCAGAGATATACAATCTTGAGTGTTGTGCCCATGATCTTTGTGGAAATAATAGAACTTTCTCTTGTCTCTTTCTTCAGGATCGGACTCGATCTTTGAAGGCTATTTCACATACGGCTTGTGCTTGATCTCCATTAACACTTTTTCAGGAGATTGGTTAAGAGGTGTGTAGTTATGATATTTACCAGAGTAGGGCTTCTTTGGGGAACGATCCCGTCAATTGCGCCGATATTTCTTATCAGGAGGAGAGATCTCCTCAGACTTACGCTTCTTGCCCTATATACCATGACGTGCCAAAGAGACTTCCTCCCCATTGATGTATTTCTGAGCCCCTGGAAATCCGCCATGGTTTTAGGAGGGTTCTTGTCCAGGGCAAACTGGAATTTCTCGCTCGTAATTCCGGCTATAAGGGCTGTGAATCCTTTATCTTCGATATACCCTTCAGTTTACAAGGCTTTTGCAGTGAACCTAACTGTGAATTCCTTAATCATCTCCCCATGCTGTTGCTTCAAGTCCATTAAGTGAGATGCCAGCTTTTTGGTACGGATGCTCCCTATGAACTGAGAAAGGAAGAGCTCCGATAATTGAGAGAAGGATCCGATGGATCGGGGTTTTAGGCCCCGGAACCATGTACGCGCTGCATCCTTTAGGGTTAGGGAAAATGCCCTACACATAATTTTTGAACCATGCCCCTCCAGCTCCGTAAGAGATTTATATGTCTCCAGATGTTCGAGAGGATCGCCAGTGCCTGTATACGAAGTGATGATAGGTGTGCGGTATTTCTTGGGCAAGGGTGCCTCTATGACCTCGCGGGTGAAGGGAGATTCAGATCGATGGATTGACGCAGCAGCAATAGGTGGTAGATTAGTCTGATATTGCTGTTCCATGTTGTCAAAACGAGCCTGGATTCTTTTGAGATCTCCTTCTCATGGCAAGGTGTAGTTTGAAGTTTCGACGGCAGACCCCTGAGATTGCTGTTGCCGGGAGGCACTGGAATGTATAGAATGCGGAGGGGGAGCCGGGACTTGATTGCTGAGTGGTATTCGATTTGAAGGAGGAGGATTTATCTGGATTCGTGGCTTGCCTGCAGAATGTCTGGAAGCTACTGGTATAGGTTGCACCGGCGGCCCTTCTGAAGGTTGTTGTTGTGGTTACGGAAAGTGCTAATCAAACCGATTAGATAAGGTCTGAAGCCCGGCTTTGAGAGTTAGAAGTGTGTTTCTGAGGAAACTCATAACGTCTTCTTGACTGCCGGACACATCAAAAAGTGGGTTTTGTGATGGCACGTTAGACTCTCCCTGGAGGATGCCCGTCGAAGCAGTCTGAGGGAGGTTAGGCGCTGGTTCGATAATGTCAGGCGGAGGTAACGTCTGCCTTGAAGTAGAAAGATGAACCTTCTTTTTGGGAGGCATGGTGGGAGATCTCGATCAGTGATTAGAATGGCTAATCCTGGCGATCTGTTCCCACAGACGGCACTAATCTGTTTACGTCAGATTTGGTAACAGGATCCTCTAGACGTTCACCTTCCTTCAAGCTAACTTCCCTCCAAACCTGAAAGAACACAAGAGAAAACTAAGGGTGGCCGGCGTCCAGCCGTTGGCCCTCCGAAGCTTAAGTCAGATGAGACATGGTTGTAAAGGGAAGCCTCTCTGTGGAGTCATCTATTTATACAGATCCGGGTGATCCAATCCGTTACACAGGACGTTAAGAATAATCCTGATTTCGGGGATAAGGTGTTTATCCTATTAATCCCTAGATAAGGGGATGGTCTGCTCCAGTCAGACATCTGGTTGATCACGTTCCTTGATGGTGATCCTCTAAAATCCAGAGCCATGAGCAGAGATAAGCCCAAAACAGGCCTATACGGGCTGCTGGTACTAAAAAGGCGGGGAATGTTCGAACTCGGGGGTAACTACTCGCATATTGAGATACAGCCCCTTTCAACGACCACGAGCTGAGATGCTCGCATATTCAAAGGTGTACACCGTACTTTCACGATATGCGAACCTCGACCAGGAGGGCTCGCAGGTTAAACACCGCAACAAAGGTGCTCGCGGGCCTCGAGTCTTTGCTATCTTCGACCACCGCTTTCTGACTATAACACTCATAACCCTGTATGTGTGTTTGTGTGTGTGGAAAAAAAGTTATCTGAGGTCAACCTCAAAAGTTATATGAGGTCAACCTCATGGAAAGCTTCCCGTGTGGTTGAGCTTTGTGGGCCCATGCGACGGGCATCCATTCCATTAATCAGATGCACCCTTCCATGGTGAGCCACGCCATGAATTAGGTGGAGCCCACGACAGAAAACAGTTGAGAGTGGATGTTTCCACATTGAAACCTTCCTAATTGTACGTAGGGCCAATGAGATAAGGTTTAGACATTCAGCCCATCCCTTACGTGTGTCCCATTTGGAGAGGGATCACACCAAATTTTAGGTCATTCCAACACTCAGGTGGGCCTCACCAAGTGCTTTTAGATGTTTTAAGCACCATTTCCCATGTTATCAGATGGTGTGGCCCACCTGAGTTATGAATATAGCTGATGTTTGGCACATCTCATAGGCTAAAGGGCACCTACCAAATACAGTGTGGTTGTACATCACATATCACGGTGGGCCCAACCTCATGGAAGCTCTCATGAGTGGACGTCACAAGGACACAGAGAACTTTCTATGCTAACCTGTGTTGAGAAAGGCAGTAGATTTCCTGTGCCATGGAAACACATTGGGCCACGTCATGTGTGTTGATATTCACCATTCACTTCAGCATAACATTTATAAAGAACAAGAAAATTTAACTAAAAACTACATAGAATTTTACACTCAAGTACCTTTAAAAAAAAGAAAAAAAAAAGAAGCTACCTCATCTGTGAATTGTAGGTCAAATAACCATCTACTTAATTTATGGCCCACTTGATGAGAAGACCGGATCTTCGAGTGATTCAGTCTAAGGTTACTACATATAGATGCGTGCTTGATGGCGGTTTGGATTTAGTCCATGTAGTGGTGGCTGACACCTGTGAGCTATCAATAAAAAGAAAAGTCACTACGCCAAAATTGCATTTTTGCGACGGATTTTGCGACGAACATTGACCGTCGCAAAAATTGCTTGGTCTAACGACGGACCGAGTCCGTCGTATTTGAAAATATTCCGTCGCTTTTGCGAAATTAAGGCGGGATTTCGTCGCGGGATTTACCGACGAACATAGTCCGTCGCAAAATTTTAACTTCCGACGGACTTAGCCCGTCGCTATTTAACGACGAATTTGGCCCGTCGCTAATCCCAGCCCAAAAAGATGCCCCCCAAATAAGGTCGGTCGGAAAATAAAATTTAAGAAAAATGCGATATTGAAAAAAACTGATATTTTTTAAATTTTAAAAATTTTGATATTTAAAATAGCAGATTTAGTAATTTGAAAGAAAATGTTAAGAGATTTTAAAAACAAAATTGAGAAATTTGAATAAAATTAATATGTTTGAAATTTCTTTTCAAATTTTCACAAAATTAAACATTTTGAAAAAGAAAATTATGAAGTTAAAAAAGAAATTTGTGATTTTCAAACAAAAAAAGTTGAGAGGTTTGAAAATAAATTAACAATTTTTTAGTAAAATTGAGATTTAGAAAAATAATAAGATTCAAAAAATTGAGATTTAAAAAAAAAAATGACCATTTGAAAAAAGTTGAGAAGTTCGAATAAAATTGATAAGTTCGTAAAAAAATTGAAATTTTTATAAAGAAATTAAGATTTTGTATTTCGAAAAAAATTAAGAAGTTTGATTAAAAAAATGATATTTTCAAAAGAAATAAAAGTTGAGATATTTGATAAAAAAAAAAAAGAGAGATTTTACCGGTTTTGAAAAAAAATGTTGGAAAAAAAATTGTGGTTTAAATAAAAGCGAGAAATTTGAAATGAGTGGGCCAAATTTATTGGTGGACATTTATTGGATAGTTGAAAATGAAAAATTACACTCATTCAGTTAACTGGTTATCAGATTGGTTTATGCATACATGCATGTTCATTGGTGCAAAAAATGAAGGCCCTAATATAATGATGTTAATTAATTGCAAGAAAAATTTATAATGATGAGATTGATCAAATTCTATGATCAAGTCATCCTAAACTTGATCTGAATGGTCAGATATGTTTAGAACGTGGTAATTATTATTGAAAACAAAATTAAGCCCGAATCATATCCGTATAAAAGACTCTTTAAATGTGTACAATCAATTTGTCTAGAGCTAGACAAATTTTGGACAATCTGATTGGTCCAAATTGAAAAGAAAATGACTTTAGATGTTTAGATTAAATTTCACTCAAATCTAATGGTTAGGTTATAAGATATGGCCCATCATTGATCAATTTTATCTATTTAGTATCTTTCTCACCTTAAACTTGATCAGGGCAAGTGACCAGTCAAATCAAAGTTATTGATGAATATAATAGAGTGAATGGATTAGATTTCCAAATTAGGCCAAATTTTTAGGTCCAAATTGCGCTGTAACTTGTTGACCTCATGAAAACCTAATAAATGTATAGTCATTGGACCCCAAACTCTAATATAGCCATTGAGAATTTGATCTTTTCTAATATTTTCTATTGCATCTTAAAATGATATAAAAGAACAGATGGATGGATTAGATATAAAAGAACAATGTGTGCGTTTTATCTAAGCCGTCCATCCATTTTGACAACTCATTTTAGGGCATAAGCCCAAAAAGGAGGTAGATCAAAGGCTCAAGTGGACCACACCGTAGGAAACAGTGGGGATAAGTTCCTACCATTGATGCTGTGTTGTTCAATTGGGCGTTCGATCTGCCTCGATTTTTGGGATTATGTCCTAAAAGTAGGTCGTAAGATGGATGGACGGCGTGGATAAAGCACATGCATCACGGTGGGCCCCACAGAGAGCCTGACAGGACCGCCCGTCTCTAGCGTCGTCCAGTGAAAAAAAGACCCTGCGCCCAAACAAAAGCTCCCGCCCCCGAAAACAGAATACCCTAAGTTTTTTTTTTCTTTCCCGCACACTCGCAATCACACCCGACCTCTCTCTCTCTCGTCTCTTCACGGCCTCCACCCACCCCACCCGACCTCTCTCTCTCTCTGTCTCTCCCCCCGGCTGCCCTGCCATGCCACGCCAGTCCCCCCAAACTCTCTCTCTCCCCCCGGCTGCCCTGCTGGGCCGCGCCAGTCCCCCCAAACTGCCTCTCTCTCTCTCTCTCTCTCCCTCTCCTGTCGGGCCCATGCAATCCCCCCCCCCCCCCCCCCCCCCCCCCCCCCCCGGAATCACTCATCATCGTCCAATACATCAACGAGGCATGGAAGGGGAAATCGCCAGTGTTGATGCCCGCAGATCCTTACGAGTGCGCGAATCTGAGGTTTTCGGTTGGTTCATTCATAGGTGTTTGACGAATTGCTTGGCCGATTTACGGTGTTGTGGGAATGAGTAGTAGTTGACATTTGCAGGAGTAGGCTGATTGTGAAATCTGTATCAGATTTTGCTCAGGTTGGTTAATTAATACGATGCACAGCAGCTGTTCGGCAAAATTCCTGAACTATGGGGTCTGTCTTAAATTGGGCACATGATGTGACGGTACATGATCCAAACCATTCATTCAGCACATACTATTACATTTTCTGCCCTAAATCAAGTAGGGCATCTGGTAATTGTTAGGAGTCTTGGCACTTATGAATATAGAAGGTTGTGCTTTTGTAGCATACAACACTAAGAAAATTGCTCTATTTGATTACAGGTTGTGATGGTACTGGTGAACCCAATGCAGAATTGCAGGTTAGATTGGGTTGTATTGCTTCAAATCATGCTTGGCTCAATTGCCTGTTGCACTATCTGTCCTATTTGTTTTTATTCCTGAACTGTATCATTGTTTTTGGAATGGGTTGATGAAGGAGCAAACTGTCGTTACCGTGAAGGCCTGGGCTATACCATCTGTGATGTATGTGAAGGTAAAGCGGCAATCCAGACATGCATAACTGTAAACCATACAAGACTATAGACCTACATCTCTCTCATTATACATGATATATATTACAACATTTTTCCTCTGTAATATAAAGTTGTAAAATTTCAACAAGAGATGGAGGATTTTTTTTTCATGATAATGATGTTGATGAGGTATATGCCTATATATATGAATCACTGGCAGATGCTAGTAGATGATGTAGATGGTTTTTTGGCTGAGGAATCCATCATTGTTGCCTAGTGTCAAGCAAACCTTTGAATGAGTTGAATGGAGCTATGTTTGTTGTGTGCAAGTGGGCTGATTCATTCTAGCACAATACATGTCTCTATTTTCCTAGTGAATATTTGTATCCTAAGGACAGAAACAATCCAAAGTGCAAACATGTCTTGGAGGGTGGTATTGCTTATAATTTGTTATGCTTTTAGTAACTAGTTTGGATTTTGGACCTCATGAATATGATTGTTTTGTAAAGGTGATTGCTTTGTTGCATTTCAGTTTGGCTCAGTGTCATGTCATAACTCATGAGTAATGACAAAAAAAAAAATGAGTTATGAATCTAATCTTGAATTAGAGAAGAAAGGTCCAAGTCTTTGTGGTCGTGTTTTCACCACTCTGTGCCCATAACAGCTATACTCTCAGCCTCAAACAATGTATTTGAGATGAAAGCTCTATAGGGAATCAATTATAGACATAAAAATTTCTTAGGCAGGTGAATTTCAATTTGCAGAGGTGAGTGCTAAGGTACTTGCTTGCATTTTAAGGTGCTAGACTGTAGTCTAACTGGACAATTATTTTCAGAGGCATAAAAGGGCACCTACATGTTCAAACTGAAAACCTAAACATGCTGTACAATCCCTCAGCCCGAGAAATGCATAATCCCTCAATTATTTATTTGTTGTTGTACTCTCTTTCCACTGAACAAGCCTTTATTAAAGTAATGCATCTATCTTTCCATTGTTTGATTGAATAATTGATTTTGAGCTCTTGAGAGCACCATTTTCTATTGTTGCATGCATTTTATTCAGTTTGTTGTTGCAAAGATAAGCTCAGGACAAGAAACATCAACTCTTCTTGTTTTGTATGTTCTAAAAAGCATTTTGAGGCACCAAAAGTTGGTATGCTAGCAAGGTGCTTGTGCATGCCCCTTGTATCAATTCGTGTCGGAAAATTTATCAAGCAAGGGAGACTCCACTCTTTTATGCCCAACAGCTACAAGGTAATGCAATAATTTGATTGCAAATTCTCTCCTAAATCTTGGGAATGATTGACACATGATTGATCATAAATATAAGTACTCTTGGATAGGATAAAGCTATAATATTGAAGATAACGTGAGGATTGATCACTTAGAGTTCCTTAAAGGCAATTGGAGTAAGCTGAAGCTACTTCATCTATCTTCCAGTCAGCTGTATGGAGGAATCCCAGTGTCTATTGGAAATATTACCTCACTTGTGGATATTGAATTGTTATTCAATAATAATAACAGGTAGCATTCCAAGAGCCATATTGACTAAGCTTATCAATTTAGAGAGGCTGGTAATGATCGGATACCATATGCATGCAGCCATTCCTGATTGGTTAGATGAGCTCAAAAATCTTAAACACCTTGCTCTGGACTATTGCGTGCTGATAGGCCCAATCCCTGCAACTCTTGGAGGTTTTTCTTTCTTGGAAGAATTATTTCTCCGTGGGAATCAGTTGAATGGGAATATCCTTGCAGCTCTTGGAGGATTGTCTTTCTTAGAAGATTTAGATCTCAAGGGGAATCACTTGAATGGGACTATATAAATTGTCAAACTTTATGACTATAATTTTTCCTCAAATCAAATGGAGCTTAAGCCCTTTTTTAACTCCGCTAATGCATATCTCCTTGCATTGCAGGTCCCAAGTTCAGATAAAGGAGTAGGTAAAAGGGCGCCATGTATGGGTATAGTTGAATTTTTAATTAATTCTCAGTAATCTTTTATATTTTAACTTGAATTTTTTGTTAAGACACAATTTTGTGTATGTAGCAGGGAGTTTCCCTTTGATTGGCAATAGGAAGGGTAATATTGAGCTATCTGAAGCAAGCGTTCTTTATTGTGTTGCTCCTGCCATGGGTCATAATCAGGTACGATTTGAAGTCATCACCATTTTCAATTCTTCATTTGGGCCATTTGAGCAGATTTGGAATGCCAACAATGCAGGTGAATTCTGCCCAATCGCCATCTGATTTTGTTGGTGCTTTGTGGAAGAATTCCCAAATACCAGACGTTAGGCACTATCTATTGTCTTTGTATCTTTGTCATATTGATTCCACAGGACAAACATAAGCTAATGGAAGTTATTCAAATGTGTCCCCAACTGAAGGCACGTAAACTTTGTATGCAACGTGATGTGAACTCGTCCTCCACTTTTCCAGAATATTCTCACAAATTTGGTCCATGCATTTTTCACATCATCCTTCATGTCCTAATGTTGATGAGTGTAAGGAGGTTCAATCATCTTGAGTCAATTTACCGGTATCCCCTGCTCATCTCTGCTGCATTTGTTGCTCTGTACAATTTACTTGCTCTAAATGAGGATTTTACATGGGATGGTGACTTGATTGAATACAAACCAATATACAGTTATGTTTAAATCTGTGTTTATATTTCTCAATTCTATGTATGTAACTTGAGAAAATTGCATAGACATATGTGTTGGGTGTTACATATTGACAGCAGTTTGGGGCAAAAAATCTGCCCTGTGGACATAATGTTTAGCAGATTAAAACATAACTGTATATGCTAGCAGATTAGGGCAGTATTGTTCAATGCCATCTTTGACATTGACTCCGGATTCAATGGTCCCTCCATAGGGCAAGTTCCTAAAAATTAGGTAGCTTCCCCACGCCAGATCTCTTCTCTTTACAGAGATTGGGTCATTAATCTCATATTCTTCGATAAACTAAATGGGACCAAATCTTTATTGCTTAAAGGGATGAATTCTTGGTCTAATCGATCGATGGAAAGGGATAAGAAGAAATCAAAATAAGACTCACATGTGTTATTTTTCCGTTTATACTTCAAATTTTAGTGCCCGTATGAAGCGAATGATGGGGGGGATGGTAGTAACGACGATTGAGCGAAAATATTCTGTTAACCATATTTCGACTAACCAAATGGGTCCTCCACTTGAGTAGAAACCTTTGAAAGATGCATTAGCCATGTAATGGTAGATGTGACCGAGGAAGAAAGGGGCGAGAGCTAATTGCCGACCACGAGCCATCCTCTTCCTCATCTACATCGTTGCTATCTTCTTCTTTTGTGAGAGCCTATAAGAAGATTTTAGGACATTATTCTTCTTCCTAAAGGGGGCCTTAGAGTGTAGTTCATGAGTTTATAGGGAATCTATGAGTTCTTCTACTTTTATATTTCAATGTCTCTACACTCATCTAAGGCAAACACCTTGGAGTTTAATCTCTCCGGGAGTGACCTAAGTATCTTCCTATATATACGCATTCGGAATCCGTTCTCCTAGGACAAATATGGAGTTACAAATATCTGATAATTCAGTATAAAACTCCATAAAAGTTTCAGACTCTTTCATTTTAATGTTTTCAAATTTTATGGTTAAAAACTAAGCTAATTCCCTCATGGGTAACCTTTAAAATGTCTCATGCTTCTTTTGCAGTTACGCGTGTGAGTATGCGTTGAAATTCATATATGAAAACCGCACAACAAATCGTATTGAGAGCTTTCACATTTGCCGCATATTGAGCTCTCTCATTATCACTCTATGTAGTTTCATCTTTTGAAGTGCTAATGGTTCTACCATCAACCACCACTTGGTCCATGGTAAAGTGTATTCATGATTAACACTCACCCAAACCGAACGGTCTAAGGATTGTAAGAAAATCATTATCCTAACATTTCAATAGGCGTAGTTGGACCTGTTAAAGTATGGCGGACAATTAATGGCACTCCCATATTGGTTAGACATGATTTTAAAGGTCCGGTATCGGATCTCACTCTAAACGGTTAAGTCCTTGAAGTGCAACCTGCTCTGATACCAATTGAAATTGCGTTGGATCGTCTGACATGATACCCTACGAAAAACGCAAAAGCTTGGCGGAGCTACTAGAGTTATGACTAAGTCCTATAAAGGGGGGGGGGGGGGGGGTGATTAAGACCTTTTGAAATTCTTTTCGCCTACTTTACTAATGTAATGAGTTAAACTCCATAAGAAAGAATACTTTGGCTTCCAAACCTAAGTGGGTCCTATTGAGCTCTAAAATGTGCATATTCTAACCCTAATTCATCATTAACATTGCATGATTTCTATGCTTACGAACCTATCTAATGCAATGGTTCTGTGATTATAGGATAAGAGAAAGACGTAACCAAAATGATGATTAAAAGACACTCTTAACATGCATTGAAGATCAAAGAAAAGAATTAAGAAAAATAGTGAAGAAAAGAAGTAAGAAGAAGAAAAGAAAAGAAGAAAAATCACCTTGAGAGATTGATCTCCCAGCCTGAGTGATTAATCACCCAGCCTGAGCGATTAATCGACGGAACCCATAGATCAATCGCCCAAGACATAAAAAGTCCAGAATTTTTAAGATTTGTTGTTAGAACTCGCTTGACACTTTTTGCACCCAGTGATCAATCACCCGACCCTTACCGATTGATCGCCAGCATGGTCGATTGATCTCCTAGCCAATCGCCCAATCGCCCAACCCCCCAAGAATAGAAATTTCTAATGTCAGCTCCGACTTTTGCTGCACAAGTGCGTAAATTTTACGCAAAATCTTGAATCTTCTGCGATGGTGGGGCTTAAAAGCTATAAAAGGACACCTCCACTTCGTTCCTAAAAAAACCTAGAAGAGATTTATCATAGTGGGAGGCGGAGAGAGTCGGTTTTGGAGTTCTATACTCCCTCTTCTTAGTTTTCTTTCTAGTTCTTCATGCTTTCATTAGTTTTCCTATTTTTCCTTAGCATGGTTGGCTAAACCTCTTAGCTAGGGCTAAGAGGTGAAGCTTGTAGTAGTTCTAAGATGTTTTAATTCGTTTTAATAGTTTTAAGTTGGATTTTTATTGATTAAACAATGATTTGTTAAGTTTGAATAAAGTTCTAAGTAGTTTTTGTTAATCTTATAATGACTCATGGATATTTGGAGGAATTGTCTTAGTTCTTAGTTGTTTTGCATGGATTTAGACCTATACGCTCTGAGGAATCGGATTCAAGACGCTCTAGAACTTGGCTCTTCATTTGGGAGCTTCAAACCAAAGTTCTACTTATTTCTAAAAAGTCTGAAACATGTGTTGTTTATTTATGTGATTTGAATCAAGTTAAAATCATGATATTAGTTAAATCTAGTGATAGAGTTTGATGATTATCATAGTTGTGATCTTAATCTATTGGAACTAAGATTGGCTTATGCAATTGAGTATGCCCAAGTCCTAACTTGAATTGAGTGAATCATGTTAATGAACAACACATGTAATAGAATGTTTTGCTGAATGAACCACACTATAATCTAGTTAGATAGGATTTGATTTCGATTTTAGTTGTGTAATTGAGAAACCAAAGTGAATCTAGATCAAGGATCGCTACAAGTGGATCCTCGGCACCCTAGTGCTTCTTTAGATTGTTAAATTCATCTTAAGTTACAGATTATTCCTCTACATTCAAATTCCAGTTTATTATAGTTTGATTTCAATTAAAGATTATTAGAAGAAAATTTGTGAATCACTGAGTTAGGCCCTGAGAATGATCTTGGTCTCTACCGAATTATTACTACATCACAACCCTACACTTGGGGAGCGAATAGGTCTAATCACAAAGACTAGCATATGAATAAGCAATTAAGCTACCTCGTCTAAGAATATAGATTGTAAATGATATGACTAACCAAGCAACTAATCTATATACCTTATGTAGACTAAATGAGGATGGATCATATAAGCTTAAGTCTACACTAAGTGAAAATAAATTTTGTATATAGTGGTCAAGCATTCATAATTAAGCAATTAAACATATAATGCTAGAATAACAATATGCTTAAATACATCACAAACATAAGCATGTATAGTGGTTTGATTACTTATCTACTCCACTCCTGGTTTCCATACTCACCCCTTGAGAACATCGAATTTCATTAGAGGGTTTTAAATCAGGTTTACCTCACAACTTAGGAGTTTTAAACAGGTTCCTTCCAACCTTACATTCCTACACGAGGAACGGGTACTGCTTAGGAACCTCATGTACACACCCGTGTTGGTGGACCACAAACACACCTGTGTCGGTAGCTCCCCTTGAAGACTTGACAATTTAGGCTCTCCTTAAGAGCCAAGGTTCTATAACTGAACCTCAATTTAAGCTCAAAACATGAACCAAGGTCCTACAATCAAATGTTATTGGTTTTAGGCCCTACAACCGAGCCAAGGTCTTACAACCGACCCTAGCGTATGCTCTCGTCGGAGGCTCCCCACTTGGAGACTTGATTTGTCCTTACAACTGAACTTATTGAGTTTAGCAATTCAAACTCTATACTCAATTTTCCACGGAAAAAAAGTGGACGGACTCTTACAGTAGACACCTCACCTTCCACTACAGTGTTGGTAGAGATAGCTGAATGAATGGAGGTCGATACCCCCAAATCCCAGGTCTAAACCCAGCCAAACTTACCCTTGTAAGCCCCAATTCATAGCCCAGCTCAAGCCTGAACCCAGCCGACTCACCCTTAAACATCAGCCTGAAAAACCCCCCATAAGAACAACCAATAAAAAAACTCCAAAAAAAGTCAAACTTGGTGAGTCAACCCGCTGAGTCGAATCATTGAATCAACTCACTGAGTCAATTCAACCCCTGCACCCAGTCAACTCACCGTGTCAATCCATCTTTCATACCCAATCAACTCACCTGGTTCCGAGCCACAGCTTCGGAGTAGCTCCGAACCTCGAACCTCGGGCTTTGTTGTTTAAGGTTTAGGGGTCGTATGCTCTGAAGCTGGAGCAGTGTGTCCGTACGGGCAGGCCCCAGGGAGCCGCCCAAGCTTATTTACACAAGCTGTCACTGCTCGTAGCTATAAATACCCCCCTCCTCTCTTGTTTCAACATCCAGAAAAATTCACTTCTCATCTTTCCAGCTTGAGAGCTTCGAGTTCATCTCCAACCCCCTTTTTAGTCTATTCCTCCACCAAGGAGAGCCCGAGTGAGAAGAGCCTAACCCTGGTCTAAGTCTCCCAAGCTATCTAAGTCCCAATCTTAGATGCTCGAAGCAAACCCTTGCAACACCTCCATCCATCTAGCTACTCTTTTATTAGCATCATCTCATTCGCTTCTAGCATAAGTGCAACATTTACTATTCTTCCAAACCCCCTGTTTATCATATCACTGCAAACACTTTGATTATTCAAATACACAACATGCATTCCGCATAAAGCACCTGTTAGTTCGAGCGTATGCTCTGGGCTTGCCTATTAATGGAAACCTGCCCATCAGAAACTCTTACTGTTTAGACCTACATTCATGCATCATATCTTTCATGAGAGTGTACAAGGATTAAATCGGACATTCAAATATCAGTTTGATTCTGTGAAGTAAAGACCGTACTTCAGTACAGGTAGAGTGGGTGCTTAACACCTTTCCACCCTGTAACCATGATCCCTTACCTCGAATCTCTGACCGTAGATCAAAAGGAGTTATTTTAGAGGAAGAAATCTTCGGATTCCTTTCTCTAACGTTTCTACGGGGTCTAACCAACTATAGATTTAAAGTAACTGGTTAGTGGTGACTCTGGTCTTATACGAACTCATCCAAACATGTCCAGTTTAACATGACAACCGAAGAAAAAAGCCATCGAGAATGAGGCGAGCCAGTGGTACAACGATGATTCGCACACACACCCTTTTTCGAAAGGGAGGGTTGGGAGCGCGGAAAGGTGAGCGTCCACAGAATGGTGACTCCGCTGGGGATATGCTAGTCCCACTAGTCGTGATCCAACTTAAAAAATAAAATCTCTCCTATACTTGAAAGTCATTAGTCCTCATACAATCTCATTTGCATAGCATTTCATCCAAAAACAAAAAAATAGAAAATTCAAAAACCCAAAAAAAAGAGTGGAACATATTCCTCACCATTGCGTGTCATGCCCCAAATTTGGTTCTCGACGTCCATTCGCCGTAACCCGAATTCAGAGGTGGCAGCCTCCGTAGTACCCCGATCTCGGATCCTAACTTCACACGCCAGGTTCCGATCCTAGGATACCACAAGGAGGATTTTAGGGTCTGAATTTTTTTTTTTGAAACATGAGCATCACCATATAAGTACCATCAAAGACAAACATAATATTTCCACTAAGTCATTTCGTTTACATACAGTACTGAAAGGTAAATACACAATGCGTGAATATAAAAACTGTGTGCAATTCGGCACCTCCTGCTATTGCACTCCCAACTCCAACTCAACGTTGCTGATACACTCTGGTATAACCTGCAGCGTAACAAACACGCATAAGCTTCGAACGAAGCTTTGTGAGTGCTTGTGTGCGTGCGCAATGCGTATGACAAGCATGATAAATATTAGAGTAAGCAGTATAGCATGATGAGAACTTTAAACCAAGACTTCGCCTAATTAGGCTACACGATCATATGATATGGATAACCAGCCTACCACGGCTATGCAAGCATGCAATACAGATAACTAGCTTGCCATGGCTATGCAAGCATGTAATACAGGTAACCAGCCTACCAAGGCTATATACTCATATTATGCAATGGCCTACAGGGCCTAATGTCACATGCAATGATCCAATGCATGTATGCAAATCACCACCTCTCAGTACAGTGGTCTAAATACGAACAGTCATATTGTAATCGCCCAAGCAATGCAAGACTCGGAACTGGTAGCTTGCTCAGTGTGGTAGCTTGTGTTGAGCTCTTAATTGTGCATATTCTAACCCCAATTCATCACTCATTATGCACGGTTTACATGTTTAAAGGACTAATGTAATGCATGATTTGTGATTGTAGGACAAGATGGAGATTTCACTAATTCAAGGCTAAATAGGAGCACTTTATATACATTGAAGATCACAAGACTAAGCATGAAAGGGTGGAAGAAGAAAGCAAAGAGAGAAAAGAAAGAAAGAAGAAAGCATAGCGGAGAAAGAAAGAAAGAAATAAAGAAGAAAAAAAGGCCTAGACCGGTAGGAAGACCGGTCGGCCAAGGAAGCTCGACCGATCAGGACCGATCGGCCACATCAAGGAAGCCACTGGAGGATGAATTACATGGTCCGACCGGTCATGACCGGTCGGCCAGACCAGTCCGACCGGTCAAGACCGGTCGGCCAACGGGTCACACCCTTTCAGAGCTCACTGGACTGATGGACTAACAGGTCCAACCAGTTGTGACCGGTCGGCCAGGCCAGTCCGACCGGTCGTCGGACCGGTCGGCCATGTAAAATGGGCAGTTTCTAAAACAGGCACTGAATTTCTCTGCGCAAGTGCGTATCCTTACGCGAAATCTGGAAGTTTCTTACACAATGGACACCTCCAAGCTATAAAAGGACTTCTTCTCTTCATACCAGGGCATGCTAGGACGTGGGGATTGCTTAGGAGACGGATTCTACTTCAAGTTTTCTTAGTTTTCTTCCTGTTTTAGTAGTTTTTCATGTTTTTGAGGCTTCTAGTTCAAGGATGTTAGAGATGAACTAAAACCTCTTAGCTAGGGCTAAGAGGTGAAGCTTTTGATTTGTTTTTGATGGATTGATGCAACCTAAGTTTCCTTTTTATGATTTAATTGATGAATTTTAGTTAATGTGAGTTTAAATCAAGTACTAATTGGGTTTTTACTTTGATCTCTTGATGACTCCGGGCTCATGTGATTCTTAGTGATTCTAAGCTTGGTAGCTTACCTTCTGAGCATTGTTTATGCTTGTGTAGTTCATTGATCTACCATCGACTCCGGGCATGGTAGACCCTTTGATTGCCTTGTGTACAATGGCCTGATTTTCATGTGGGAACTCACTCAACTAAAGTTCTTATCTTTTGTAGTAATCTGAAATAACTGTTTGTTGATTGATTTTGATTTAATTAGAGTTCTAATCATTAGTTGTAATCAAGTCTAGTGACAGGATTTGATGAAGGCTATGGTTATGAATCTCAACTAGATTGGAAAGAGGCTTGGCCTACACAATTGAGTGTGCACAAGGCCTAAGCATTGTTGTGGGAATCAAATCAATGAATAAGCACTTGTTTTGGATAATTGCTGGTTAAACCGCTCTATATTCCGATCGGATAGAGATATGAATTCGATTCCGATTGAGTTATGAGAGACCTAGTTGTGTTGATGCATTAAAACTTGTCAAAAGTGGATCCTTGGCGCTCTAGTGCCTTTTTAAATTGATATTACCTTTCATAAATCATTGTTTAAACTCAAATCACTATTTTCCAACTTTAGTTCTTAATAGGATCTTAATTACTAGTTGTTTTAAACAAATTCTGAGAATACCCATTCATAAATCTCTGTGGGAACGATACTCGGTCTTTCCGAATAATTTCTACTTCGCAACCCTACACTTGGGGAGTGAACAAGTTTTTGGCGCCGCTGCCGGGGATTTCTATGCAGTATTTTTAGAATTTTCTAAAATAACTTTTAGTTGAGATTGTTTTAAGATAGGTTTAGGATTTGTTTTGCTTTCTAGGATAGGTTTTCTTCTAAATGCTAACTTACTTTGTTTTGATTTTTGCAGGATTCTAACATAGGTCTAATTCAGGGATTTTTAGGAAGTTGAAGAAGAAGTAGGCATCTTAAGTCACAAATCAGGTTTTATCATTCTAACCTTACTCTTCTTCTTCTCCTACTCATTCCTACCATATTCATCTCTTGTAGAGTGGGTGGAGACTCCTTTTGGATCTCTGATAGGTCGGCCTTGAGCCGCCTGGATTCCTATTGGTCGGCTCTGCCGTCTTGGATCATCTTGTGCTCAGAGATTTCTCTTCTCAATATTATTCCTCTTTCTTCTTTTTCTGCACTTTTCTTAAAAGACTCAAAGAGTGGGTGGGGAGTTCTCTGAACCCTTATTGATCAGGAGAAATCAGTCTCTATCCTTGCTTCTGGCTTAGCCATTGCAAGACACCTTGTGCTTCGGTCTTAGAGAAGAGTAAAGAAAGGAAGGAAGAATTCTTTTTCCTTTTTGTTTTCATTCTTTTTGGATTTGCATATCACATTGAGCTCGGGATTCTAATAACAGACTCAATCGTGACGGAGTAGTTGTTGAAGGGATTGATAGAGAGCCTCGTGCTAGAAAACGTCAAAATTTTTCTGAAATTAATAGAGAGATGGCTGAAAATCAACCAAATCAAGGGGCTAATCAACATCAAAATCAAGCCCCAAACCTTACTGAATTGGATGAGAATGAAGTGGGGGATGTACCTCAACCTAGAACTTTACGTGACTATTTACAACCAGCTAGGACGAGTACTCCCTCTTGCATAATTTCCCTCACAATGTAGGAAATATTGATTTTAAACTGGGGTTGATCCAACTTCTTCCTAGATTCCATGGACTCGACTCTGAAAGCGCTTATTTACATATTAAGGAATTTGAAGAGGTTATTGCCACAATAAACTATGACAATATGACCAAGGATACTATAAAACTTAAATTGTTCCATTTTTCCTTGAAAGAGAAGGCCAAATCATGGCTACATTCCTTAAGGCCGAGGTCTATTGGGACATGGGCTGAGATGACTAGGGAGTTTCTTAAAAAATTCTTCCCTACTCATCGAACCAATGCACTATGAAGGGCCATAATGAACTTCGCCCAAAAAGAAGAAGAAACATTTTTCCAATGTTGGGAAAGATATAATGAGCTATTAAATGCATGCCCACATCATGGCTATGAATGGTGGAGGTTGATTAGTTTTTTCTACGATGGATTAAACTCAACCATGCGCCAATTTGTGGAGATGATGTGCAATGGGGAGTTTATGAACAAGGAAACGGAGGAAGCTTGGGATTATTTTGACATGTTGGCTGAAAACACACAAGCATGGGATACATCTAAGCCAACAAGTTCAAAACAACCCCAAGCCAAGGAAAAGGGTGAAATTTATGTTTTAAATGAGCAAGATGATCTAGGTTCTAGAGTGGCTAAACTCGCACGAAAGGTCGAGGCGATGGAACTAAAGAAAGTGAACACAACCCAACAAAGGGGGGCTGTTGAAACTATTTGTGGTATTTGTGCTTCCAATGTGCATCAAACGCCGGATTGTCCAACAATCTATGCGTTTCGAGAACTTTTATTTGAACAATCAAATGCTTTGAATAGTTATCAACGACCTTTTAGTACTCCAAATTCAAACACGAACAATTCTAGTTGGAGAAACAACCCTAACTTCAATTGGGCGAATGGAAACACGACTAATCAAAATAATCCTCAAAGGGGGCCCCCAATGCAAATTCCTATGGCCCCACCTCAAATGCCTATAGAGGATACTTTGAAAGCATTCATGGAAGGTCAAGCTCAAATAAATCAATCTAATCATACGATAATGCTTGAGCTTAAAAATTCGGTGGAGGAAATCAAGGCTCACTTAAACGCAAAGGAAGGGATTCTTCCAGCCCAACCCATACCAAATCCAAAACCACAATGCGAAATAAGCGTGCCTAGTTCTTCTAACCAACACATGGAACATGTTAAGGCCATCACCACTCTTAAAAGTGGTAAAATTATTGAAAAATCTGATCCGGTGAAGGTTTCAACGCCTAATGATCCGGTATCTTCCAAAGAGGATGATGGACCTAGCACCGCCATGAATGAAAAAGAGCCATTGAAAGAATATAGGCCCGTTGCTCCATTCCCCCAACGCTTGATTTCAGCCAAACCTCAAGATAAATATCAGGAATTTTTGGAGGTTTTCAAGCAAGTCAAAATCAACATCCCATTGTTGGATGCCATTAAACAAATACCGTCATATGCTAAATTTTTAAAAGACCTTTGCATGGTTAAAAAAAAAAATACATGTACAAAAGAAGGCATTTTTGACAGAGAATGTAAGTGCCATTATCAACCACGAGATGCCCAAGAAATACAAAGATCCCTGTTGTCCAACAATATCATGTGTAATTGGAGATTACCGGGTGAAACATGCCTTACTCGATCTAGGGGCAAGTGTGAACTTAATCCCCTTTTCGGTCTATGAACAATTGGGTCTAGGTGAATTAAAACCCACCAAAACCACATTACAACTTGCTGACCGATCGATTCGTATTCCGAGAGGTGTGATTGACGACGTCCTTGTCCAAGTTGACAAGGTCTACTACCCGGTGGACTTTATTGTCTTAGACACGTGACCCATGGTTAATATTGGCCCTCAAATTCCTGTCATACTTGGCCGTCCATTCCTAGCTTCATCAAACGCTATCATCAATTGTAGGAGTGGGGTCATACAAATGTCTTTTGGCAATATGACGATTGAGTTGAATGCCTTCAATATTGACAACCAACAAGAGGATGAAGATGAGGAGGTCCACGAAATAAACATGATCAATTTTATTGTGGACGATGAATCCCTCTAACTTTTTTACTCCAGTCACTTAGACGAAGATGTGACTTACTCCCTTGATAAGAAAGATGATATGATAAGGGATATTGTCACACTTTTAAAGTCGGTATCGGCATATGACGTTAGCCAAGAGAAGGATGTGGAAACAACACCTTGTTGTGCTGAGAAATCAATTCCTATCTCCACACCTTTATGGATCATGCATACCGAACTCCACCAACCCTGGGATGATCCATATTTACAATACCAATGCCCAGGAAAATCTGAATGGAGACATATTTTTTCTGATAAATATGATGTTGTCTTCCCTTATACATGTGGTGCACACACTAAGGAACCTGCTGATATTCATTTTTGGGATTTTCAGTGGTTTATCTACACACATGTATATTGTAAAGCAGGATATTGGATGACGTTACTGCGAAACCTTTTGATCCATCTAATGATTCTGCTTGACTTTATGCTTTTGGATGAGTTATTGGGATTAACCTCCTAGTCTGACGGAGGATGATTTTAGATAGTTTTTCTAGAATGATATCCCATTAGGATTTGTTTTGATCAGTTGATTTAGTTGTGAAGTAATCCATCTCCAAAAGCTAATCTTGCTATGAAATATATGCTTCGGGTGATATCTCTCTTTCTCACTCTCTTTTTTATTTGGCATTACTCTCATGTGTTGCATTCATTGTATACATTCTTACATTGAGGACAATGTAAAGTTTTGGTTGGGGGGTGAGAGAGATTCCTTAGATGAATCTGCTAGCTTTTGTGACATTTCGAGCAATGATGTAGAAATTTTTCGATTTTTCTAAAATTCAAAACTCTTTTGGAAAACTTTGATTCTATGCATTCGAGACGATATAAGTATAAAAAAAAGGAGATACTAAGTGAGGAATGTTGCAAGCTTTGAATTTCTCTTAATATAATGGTTTTATATGTGAATTCACATATTTTTTTGATTTGAGATGTTGAGAAACCAAGCCGGGGTACTTTGTCCATCCTTGTCCATGGGAAAATAACGAAAGATATGGATTTCTAAAAATCCTATCTAATGTAAAAGAAAAAGAAAAAGGAAGGATGAAATTGGGAATGATGGAAAATGGTGGAAAATTCCGATTAGGGCAACCTACTACCAACCGGGGGATGGTCTACCCGTAACCAAAGCCGGAAATGGGACGTAGTGTGAAAGTCGTCGGAAGGACGGTAAGGCAAATTCCTGTCATAGGCTTGTTGTTGCTCTATACACCTTGAGATCTATAGTTTAGTTGATCTATGAAGAAGATAATCCTGAAAACTCATGAGATGAACTTTCACTATGCACACTAGGTTGAATTTGTTCAAGTTCTTCTATTTATCAATCAATCAGTGGGAATTTCATATAAACACTCATTATGTTCTGAGAGTTTAAGGTTTCAACCTCTATCACCTAATTTCTCTGATTTTTATGCTTATGTGTCTTGGAATGTATAGAAGAATAGTTTCTAGAGGAGAGTTGGGTTTTGGAAAATGAAACTTGTTTCACACATGTTTTGCTCGGGACTAGCAAAATGCTGGTTGGGGGGTGTGTGGAGCTCTTAATTGTGGATATTCTAACCCCAATCATCACTCATTATGCACGGTTTACATGTTTAAAGGACTAATGTAATGCATGATTTGTGATTGTAAGGCAAGATGGAGATTCACTAATTCAAGGCTAAATAGGAGCACTTTATATACATTGAAGATCACAAGACTAAGCATGAAAGGGTGGAAGAAGAAAGCAAGGAGAGAAAAGAAAGAAAGAAGAAAGCATAGCGGAGAAAGAAAGAAAGAAATAAAGAAGAAAAAAAGGCCTAGACCGGTCGGACGACCGGTCGGCCAAGGAAGCCCGACCGGTCAGGACCGGTCGGCCACATCAAGGAAGCCACTGGAGGATGAATTACACGGTCCGACAGGTCGTGACCGATCGGCCAGACCAGTCCGACCGGTCAAGACCGGTCGGCCAACGGGTCGCACCCTTTCAGAGCTCGCTGGACTGATGGACTAACAGGTCCGACCGGTCGTGACTGGTTGGCCAGGCCAGTCCGACCGGTCGTCGGACCGGTCGGCCATGTAAAACGGGCAGTTTCTAAAACAGGAGCCGAATTTCTCTGCGCAAGTGCGTATCCTTACGCGAAATCTGGAAGTTTCTTACGCAATGGACACCTCCAAGCTATAAAAGGACTTCTTCTCTTCATACCAGGGCATGCTAGGACGTGGGGATTGCTTAGGAGACGGATTCTACTTCAAGTTTTCTTAGTTTTCTTCCTGTTTTAGTAGTTTTTCATGTTTTTGAGGCTTCTAGTTCAAGGATGTTAGAGATGAACTAAAACCTCTTAGCTAGGGCTAAGAGGTGAAGCTTTTGATTTGTTTTTGATGGATTGATGCAACCTAAGTTTCCTTTTTATGATTTAATTGATGAATTTTAGTTAATGTGAGTTTAAATCAAGTACTAATTGGGTTTTTACTTTGATCTCTTGATGACTCCGGGCTCATGTGATTCTTAGTGATTCTAAGCTTGGTAGCTTACCTTCTGAGCATTGTTTATGCTTGTGTAGTTCATTGATCTACCATCGACTCCGGGCATGGTAGACCCTTTGATTGCCTTGTGTACAATGGCCTGATTTTCATGTGGGAACTCACTCAACTAAAGTTCTTATCTTTTGTAATAATCTGAAATAACTGTTTGTTGATTGATTTTGATTTAATTAGAGTTCTAATCATTAGTTGTAGTCAAGTCTAGTGATATGATTTGATGAAGGCTATCATTATGAATCTCAACTAGATTGGAAAGAGGCTTGGCCTACACAATTGAGTGTGCCCAAGGCCTAAGCATTGTTGTGGGAATCAAATCAATGACTAAGCACTTGTTTTGGATAATTGATGGTTAAACCGCTCTATATTCCGATCGGATAGAGATATGAATTCAATTTCGATTGAGTTATGAGAGACCTAGTTGTGTTGATGCATTGAAACTTGTCAAAAGTGGATCCTTGGCGCTCTAGTGCCTTTTTAGATTGATATTCCCTTTCATAAATCATTATTTAAACTCAAATCACTATTTTCTAGCTTTAGTTCTTAATAGGATCTTAATTACTAGTTGTTTTAGACAAATTCTGAGAATACCCATTCATAAATCTCTATGGGAACGATACTCGGTCTTTCCGAATTATTACTACTTCGCAACCCTACACTTGGGGAGTGAACAGCTCGCCCAGGCTTACAGCCCCGCCCACATCACACCCGCCCACGTCAGGACCGTCCCATACCATACAGAACATCAGTCACATCACTGATACCAATACCATCTCTGAAATGGAACATCACCGGGGTCTCACAGACCTTACTACTCACCAGTAGAATGCCAAAGCCTATCTGGTGCAATAGCTTACCTACTCACAGCTGGTCAAACTCAACCCACTTTGCCAACACTCTTCCGGCAGGTTAGGTCAGACCTCATTCCAAACTGCCACGTGCAGTGGAAAACACCGCCGTTTGGTATTCGGCATACTGGTGTATGATTAAACCACCCGGTCCTTGAATGGAACACCCACCTTGGTACCAACGGGATCAGGGACTTTCACCCAGGGACATCTTTGGCATCCAGTTTAAAGATCACATATTTCCGGTGTTCTGCAAACCACGATGGAGCTGTGGTTGCAACGTAGTAACCATGCTATATGCGGCACAAGCAGACGGTGCGAAATAAAACCATGCGTACAAACGTGGGACGACATGCCCGTGCAAGTCTCCAAATAGCACCATAAAACTATAGGGTCTCAAATACAATGTCACCATCTACTGGTAATGAAGTGCATAACAATCGCGGCCGATATGGCCGGTTGATGCAAGACAATCAGATGAGCCAAGCATTCATGATGCATGAGCCAAGCATACAGTATGAGTGCCAATAAGTAGTCAATCTACCACGATGGCAATAAAACAATCTAGTCCAACCTATTTGAGATATGATTAAAATGAGGGGACACATATGAATGATCGAGTCATAGTGCGGGATGTCGCTAGCTAGGGAATCTCGCACCAAGGGCTATAAGGTATGCTAAGCTATTCCTACCATACAGTGTAAGTCAGGATGATAGACTCTTGTCCTCGAATAGTCCCATACCTATTGGAGAGGTTTGCGATAGAAAGCACGTGAATTACATTTGCGCGACTACATCTTAAATGCTTTATGAATGCGTTTATGCCCTAGTGGTCCCCAACTAACAATGGTGATTCGGGATGCATACTCATTACACATGCATGGTGGTCGTCGAAGCATATACTATAAAGATCACATATGAGTATTCCAACAACACTACGTGTGGCAACAAACATACTAAAAACATCATAAAAAGATAATTCACTTATAACACAAACAAACACAAAGAGATAGGATTCTAAATGGATGGTATACAACAACACAGATGGTCCAACAATTGAACGGTGTGGATTAACCTTCAACATTTAGATAACCCAAATGAAAAGAAAATGATTGAATACACTACCGACACATCAAAGGTAGAACCTACTTGAGCGGCAAGAGTAGAATACCCAAAATCATGCCGAGACCCATAGTGCGGTAGTACAGTTGAGATAAACACAATAATGGTCCGTAAAAGGAATGTCATAGAATGGGTTGCAAGATAGACAGGTCATGAGAAAGAATCATAAATGGTAGGGTAATCTGAGATAGATGGTCAATATGATGAGGTCCAAAAAGGGACGACAGGTCTAACCTCATACTGCAAGATAGGCTCCATATAATGGATGGCCTAGATGACATACGAACGTCGAGGATGAGCCCCACACTCGCCCTAAAGGTAAACGGACGGTGTGGATGGGATATACACGATATGGTGGTCTTTAATAGTTGGGTACAAGGGTAGGAGGGGTGAGTCATATGTGTCACGCCCCAAACCCGGGGACCGGGCTCACTAAATTCTCGAACGCCAACCATGGTGCCAACAGCCTCCGTAGTACCCCATTCTCAGCTCCTAGCTCTCATGTGCCAGGTTCCGATCCTGGGATTCTACTAGGAGGATTTTCAGGGTAAATTTATTTTGTACAGGAGCATAATCAAAACCATAAAACACCATCAAGTATCCACTAATAAGTTTGTTGAGTACAGTGCTGGAAAGGGAAATACAACATGAAGCAGAAGTCCAAAATATCAGGTACATGAACCGCGCTCAACGCTGCTGATATGCCTTAGTACCTGCAGTGTAAACAAATCGCATGAGCTTCCTACGAAGCTCAGTAGAGTGCGTGTGTGCGCGTGTGATGCATATGACAAGTATACAGATATCAGAGTAAGCGAAAGTAGTAGAGGGCTAAGTTACTAAGTTCATGAATGCTATTAGCCATCTCAAGGCTATGCGATGCAAGGGCCTACATGGCCGAATATTATATGCTAGAGATACAATGCAAACATGTCAATCCTCAACTGATCCACATATCAAAATAGTTCTCATCTGGAACATCACCGGGGTCTAGTATACTCTAATACTGGCCGCCGCACATCGCGCGCATAACCAAGCGAGTAGAAAAGACCTCACTATCCGCCTCGTCAGTGGTATGCCAATGCCCATCCGGCTCGTCGATAGTGGACCCATTCCATGAGCTGGTCAGACTCGACCTAGCTTATAGCCCACTGCTCCCAAGCAGATAAGGTCACACCCCTTTCCAACCGACCTCGACACAGTGGGAGACGCGGCCTACTGGTATTTGTCACACGGGCGCTCATGTTATCCACTCGGTCTCGACGTTGGAGCATCCTACTGGTACTACAGGGTTTAGGGACTTTCACCCAAAAACATCCATAGCGCCCACGTACTAGAACAAGTTTCCGGTGTCCAATACTGCCAACCACGATATGACTATGGTGGCCACCACCCTGATACTGCTAGGGTGTGAAAGCGATCGTGACATACATAATATGAAATGCATGAGTCATACAATCCAGGTCATGCACCAAACTTACGCATACTGCGCAATCATGTGGGGCGACCCTGTCTCGCGCGGGTCCCCTAAGTATAACAAGCCAACTAGCATATGCTATGGTTAATCATGATCCATAACAGGCATACGAATGATGCGTATGGGCATATGAATGAGCATGGTATTCATTATACTAAGCATTTATCAGTGTGACATATCAGCTAATCATACTAGCATGTTACCAAACATATCATGTAACATTGGCCTTAAAAGGCCCAATATATATGGAGAGTGGGACCAGGACGGTGGGTCCCATTGGAAATGTAAAGGTCTTCGTGGCATAGCCCACTTGAGACCACATCGGCCCCATACTTGGCCTGCACATACAAGATAGGCTATCAAAATACGTGTACGGCATGGATAAAACATATACATCATGGTGGAGCTAATAGATACATCACGTTGGGACCCATAGGGTGGGCCACCTGTTGGGCAGCGTGGTACCCAACTGGTTCCAAGAAGTTTTGAATCAAGCAGATATTAGTGTTTTCTCCTTCATCCATATCCATGTGATCTTATGAACAAGTTGGATGGCAAATAAACATCAATGTAGAACCTGGAAAGGTTTCAACGTTGGAAATCATCATTTCCACTGTGGCATGGTCCACTTGACATTAGGATATGCTTAAATTTTTGGGCCCAGCCACTTATGAATAGGTTGGGTAACAAATAAACATCACTGTAGGACTGGGAAGGTTTCAACGGTGGCGATCATTATTCCCACTGTTGTCCCGTGGCATGGCCCACTTGCCGTTTGGATATGCTTAAAATTTGGGCTCAGCCACTAAAATGAGCTGGGAAAACATATGGACGGAATAGGTAAGGCACATACATTCTAGGTGGGCCCAACGAGTGGGGCCCATTGACAATGCCCAAAGAGACTACGCTGCTGGGCAGCAGCGTCCCCTAGACGCTGTCTGTCCAGCAGCCAGCATTTTATTTTATTTATTTATTTATTTATTATTTTTTTATTTTTACTCTCAACAAGTGGGGCCCACAGAAGTTTTCGATCACGCCGATATTTTTGTTTTTCCTTCTTCCATGCATGTGTGAACTTATGAACAGGTTGGATCTCAAATAAACATCATGGTGGGCCATAAGAAGGTTTCAACGGTAGGGCCACTGTCCCTACTGTTTTCTGTGGTGGGGTCCCCTTGAGACTTGGATCTGACTCATTCTTGGGATCATGCCCTAAAATGATCTCCCCAAATGGATGGACGGTGTGGATACAACACGTGCATCATGGTGGGACCCGCGAGTGGGCCACCAGCTGGCACGAGCCAGCATCCTGGACGCTGGTACTACCAGCGTCAGCAACGCTGCTTCTTCTTCTCTTTCTTTCTCTTTTTTTTGTGCTTATATCAAGTGGGGCCCACATGGGGCTGATCCACTCCGTTCATCAGGTTACCCATCTCATGGGGGACCCAATAAGCCCAATATTGGGTATGTGATTTGATCTATAAACTTCAAAGTGGGCCGAAAAATTTCTGACAGTAGAAATCATTATTTCCACTGTTTTATGCGGTGCGGTCCACTTAAGATTTGGATCGGCTTCATATTTTGGCCCTGGCCCTAAAATGATCTGGGAAAACTAATGGACGGCGTGGATGGAACATAAACATCAAGGTGGGTCCCACGAGTGGGGACCCCATTACAGCGTCCAAGTGACGCTGGACGTTCCAGCGTCAGAATGTCTAGACGCTGGACGTTCATTATACATTTTTTTTCTTTTTGTGGTTATTTCAAGTGGGGCCCACTTAGGGACGATCCGCTCTAATCATCATGTTCCCCAGATCGTTGGGGTCCTAACAAGCCCAATATTGGGCAGGTGATGTGGTCCACAAACATCACGATGGGCCCAAGAAGTCTCAACAGTAGGCTTCATTAGCCCCACTGTTTTCAATGGTGTGGTCCACCTGAGATCTGGATCTACTTCATTTTTGGCTCCCTGCCCTAAAATGGGATGGAGAAACAGCTGGACGGCATGGATTAGATGCATACATCAAGGTGGGTCCCACGTGTGGGGACCCTGCCCAACGCCCAAAAGGGCTTTTAGCCCACATGCTGCTGGGCAGCAGCGCCCTCTGGACCCTGTCTATCCAGCGGCACCC
Organism: Liriodendron chinense; assembly: GCA_003013855.2. Taxonomy (NCBI): domain Eukaryota; kingdom Viridiplantae; phylum Streptophyta; class Magnoliopsida; order Magnoliales; family Magnoliaceae; genus Liriodendron; species Liriodendron chinense. The sequence goes on from PVNU02002432.1 coordinate 664,580, forward strand.
TCTCCCTCTTTGTTTTTATTTATTTATTTATTTATTTTTTTTTTTTTTTATTATTATTATTATTATTATTATTATTATTATTATAAGAAGGTGGGGCCCATTCATGGATGATCCAATCCATCCATCAGGTTGTCCACCACCAGGTGGGCCTAAAAGAAAAGGAAAATGAAAGGAAATAAGGAAATGGGGGATTTATGTCCCCCTTGCACTCACCTCGAAGGATGGATGGTTGGACCGGATCAGGTTGACGATCGGACGATCCGGACGGTCCAAATGATGGTTGAGGTCCTCCAAGCTTGGATCTCCACCCTCAATCTCTCTAATCTCTCTCTTGATCACTCAAATCTCTCTCTTCTCTCAAATCTTTCTCTTTCTCTCTCCTCTCAAATCTCTTTCTCTTGCAAATATGGGAAGTGAGAAAGCCTCCTCTCCCCCCTACGTATGCACTTGTATGGGGGGGAGAGAGAGAGAAGGAATCATGGGGTCATGATGGTGCATGGGAGGGGGGTATGGGAGGTATGGGTGAGAGTTGACTTTGGGAGGAGAGAGAGGGATGGGGGGTATAGGGTGTGTAGAGTAGGGGTAATGAGAGGGGTATGGGTGAGGTGATGGTGATGGATTTGATTGATTTGACATGATCTTGGAATTTGTGCAAGTGGGGCCCACGCCACACGCACGTTGCGCGGCCCACCTCGGATTACGCAAATGATACAACTTACACACCGGGTATCGCAATGGGGCGTGACGCGCGGCGTTGGAATCGCAGCGCCTATACGGTCGTCGGGGTATAGGTCTCGGGTCGATGCGGTACTAAAATAGGGTCGCGATAAAGGCTCGCTATTCTGGTCCATCCGGGACGTACCGGCACCGAAAATTAATCGTACGGAGGGCAAATAAGGGTACGGGTCTTACATATGAGTATACAACAAGCTGAGTTACTAGGATCATTCAACGTGGTGAGTCAATAAGGCAGGTTGACAAGGCAGGTCAACATGGTGAGTTAACAAAGTGAATTGACAAGACAGCTCAATAGGGTGAGTTTAAGAAGGTAGCCCTGTGACTTGGATCGAGCAAACTCTAAGGATGACCTTTTAATAATGGTTTACACAACTAATCATCAAGGTGGATCCACGGGATGGACAACGCAGTCATTCGAACATGCACACTAAGGTGGTCCCAGGCCATCCTATACATAACATGCTAGGGTCCATTCATTTGGATGGTTTGGATCAAGCACAAAATTAAGGAGATCCTAATCGATGGGCAACATACATATCGCACCATAGTGGCCAATGGCTGACGTGGATAGAACACATGCATAACAAGGTGGACCCGTGGTTGGGTATAACCGCACAAAGGAGTGGGGAAGCCATATACATCAATGGGCCCCAACAGTTTGGGATCAACCCGATATTTGTGCTTTCCCACTAATCAAGTGAGATGGCAACCAAACACCATGGTGGGGCCTGCACACCACACGTGTGAAACCCCACCCATGGCTGAGTGACTTAAGAACAGGAAGAATGGCAAATAAACATAACAGATGGGTCCTGTAAAGTTTCCAATGGTAGGCATTCAACCACCCTTATTTTCTACGTGTGGCCCACCCAAAACTGGGCCCACACCCCTGCCAAGAAGAACGACAAGGTATACCCAACATTCATCAAGGTGGGACCCAAAGTTGGGCCCCATCACCTTTGGTTAGATGGATAAATAAACATTACAATGGCCCCAAGGAAGGTTTCAAAGGTGGGCATCAATGACCACTGTTTCCTACAATGTGGTCCACCTGAGGTTTGTATTTACCTCATTATGAGGGCCACGGCCCTAAAATAATATGGAAAAATAGATGGTCGACATAGATAAAACAGATGCATCGTGGTGGGACCCACAGGGTGGGCCACCTGCTGGGCAACGTGCCAAACCATGCTGCTTGGATCATGGCACCCAAATGGGCCCCAAGAGTTTTTGAATCAAACTGATATTTTTGTTTTCTCCTTCATCCATATACATGTGATCTTATGAACAGGTTGAATGACAAATAAACATCACTGTAGGGTTGGGAAGGTTTCAACGGTGGAGATCATTATTCCCACAGTTTCCCGTGGCATGGTCCACTTGTCATTTGGATATGCTTAAATTTTAGGTTCAGCCACTAAAATGAGCTAGAAAAACATATGGACGGAATAGATAAGGCACATACATTCTAAGTGGGTCCCACGAGTGGGCCACCTGCTTGGCAGACCCCCTTCTGTTGGATGACAAATAAACATCATTGTAGTGGGGCCCACAGAAGCTTTCAATCAAGCTGATATTTTTGCTTTCCCTCTTCCACACGCACGTGTGAACTCATGAATAGGTTGGATCTCAAATAATCATCATGGTGGGCCTTAGGAAGGTCTCCACGGTCTGTCACTGTCCCCACTGTTTTCTCTCAAGTGGGGTCCACTGGAGATTTGGATCTGTCTCATTCTCCAAACCATTCCCTAAAACGATCTCCTCAAATGGATGGATGGTGTGGATATAGCACCCGCATCATGGTGGGACCCATAGAGTGGGCCACCAGCTAGGCAGCGAGCCCAGCGTCCGTGGACGCTAGTACTCCCAGCATCAGCGACGCCTCTACTTCTTCTTTTCTTTCTTTCTCTTTTTTATTTTTTTATGATTTTGATCGAGTGGGGCCCACATAAGGGTGATCCACTCCGTCTATCAGGTTCCCCAGCTCATGGGGGACCCAACAAGCCCAATATTGGGTGGTTGGATTGGTTTACAAACATCAATGTGGGCCAAGGAAGTTCGACAGTGGGCATCCTTACTCCACTGTTTCATGTGGTGCGGTCCAATTAAGATTTGGATCTGGTTCATATTCGGGCCCTGGCCCTAGAATGACTTGGAAAACAGATGAACGGTGTGGATACAACATAAACATCAAGGTGGGTCCCACGAGTGGGGAGCCCATTCACGGCGTCCAGGTGACGCTGTGAACGTCCAGCGTCTGACGTTCCCCTTTTTCTTTCTTGCTTATTTCGAGTGGGGCCCACATAGGTATAATCCAATCCGTTCATCAGGTTCCCCAACTCATGGGGAAACCGCAGAGTCCAATATTGGACAGGTAAAAATTCTCACAAACATCACAGTGGGCCCAAAGAGTTTCAACAGTGGACATCCTTATCTCCACTGTTTTCTATGGTGTGGTTCACCCGAGATCTGGATCTACTTCATTTTTGGTACCCAGCCTTAAAATGGGCTGGAGAAACAGATGGACGGCGTGGATCAAATACATGCATCAAGGTGGGTCCCACTGCTCAACGCCCAAAAGGGGCTTTAGCCCACGCGCTGCTGGGCAGCAGCGTCCCCTGAACGTTGTCTGTCCAGCGGCACTCTCTCCCCTTTTTATTTTGATTTTTATTTTTTTATTAGCAAGTGGGGCCCATTCATGGATGATCCAGCCCATCCATCTCATTGCCCATCACAAGGTGGGCCCAAGGAAATAAAATGGAAGGTAAACGAGAAAAAAGGGGGGGAAGTTTGCACTCACAATGATGGTTGGATGGTTGGATTGCCGATCGGACGGTCCAAATGATGATCGGGGTCCTCCAAGCTAGATCTCCTCCTTCAATCTCTCTCTTTCTCTCTCTTGATCTCCCTCTAAATCTCTCTCTACTCTCAAATCTCTTTCTCTCTCCTTCTCTCTTTCTCTCAAATCTTGGAATTGTATTGGACGAGTGGTGCTTGGGAAATTGGGGGGGTGGGGGGGGGTGTTTCTTAGAAAAATAGTGATGATGGCTAGCATGGGAGGGGGTACATGAGGTAATGATGATGATGATGGGAGAGGGCATGTGAGGTATGGGTTGCATGATTAGAGTTGACTTTGGAGGTGAGAGAGTGATGGGGTGGGCATGGTGATTGATTTGACACATTGTTGGGACTTGTGCAAACGGGGCCCACGTCACACGCGCGTTGCGCGGCCTACCTCGGATTGTGCAAAAGTACGCATCTTTCACACCGGGTATCGCAATGGGGCGTGCCGCGCGGCGTTGGAATCGTGGCGCCCGCGCGGTCGCCGAGGTATAGGTCTTGGGTCGATGCGGTACTAAAATAGGGTCACAATCAAGGCTCGTTAAACTGGTCCATCCAGGACGTACTGGAACTGGAAACTAAACGTACGGAGGGCAATTTAGGGTACGGGTCTTACATTGCGCCTCCTCGGGCTCAACGTCTTCGGAAACAACTTCCCTTTTGCAGCATAATCTGCACTCGAGCTCAGCAAGCCATGTCCGACCACGAAGAGGAAGCTCACCTCTTCCCTACCCTCGACATGGCCAAAGCGCAACAACCAATTGAGAATACGCCAATCATGCAAGAATTGACACAAGGAATGAGAGCAATGCAAGAAATGCTCTTGCAATTCATACAAACACAAGCTACCGCAGCAGTCAACAATAAAGTTGGCCCAGTTCAGCAATCTCGACAGCCATGCCCGGTCCCTTCGGCCCCCAGTTCAAATCAAGCACAACCATCGGAGTCTGTCCAAGACTACTGATTGTTAATGCAAAGATTTGTCAATTACCATGGTTAGTGTGTCATCGAGTCCCCTTGCGGCTGAAGACAGTTTTCCTTGCGGCTGAAGACAGAAGCTTTTCAAAGATCAAGTCAGCTTCAAGCCTCTCCACCCAAACCTTTGATCCCAAAACCTTCTATAGATGGCCCAAATTCTTCCTAGGCACACCCTTAGCACCATCTATAGCCCACCTTCCATTAAGATCAGCAATGGAAGGGTTCTTGGTAGCAGAAGTTGCTTTAAAATTGAAAAACTATAAGTCTGCTCTCTTCGATACATACCCGATCCATCGGAGAATAGTCCGATAGATGTCCGATCAATCGGACAATGTGTCTGATCCATCGGAGAATAGTCCAGTTACATTGTAAACTCTCTGGACACTTTTTCGAGCCATCGGAGGCCTGTCCGATCCATCGGACAGGGTGTTCCGATCAATCGGACAGTATGTCTGATCAATCGTAAAATTTTCCAGCAAACAATGAAAATCTCTCTGGACACTTTTACGATCCCTCGGAGGTCTGTCCGATCCATCGGATAGGGGTGCTCCGATCCATCGGACACACATACGATCCATCAGAGGAATTTTCAGAAAAACTACATTAACTCTCTAGAAGAAACTCCGATCAATCGGACCATCTGTCCGATCAATCGAACAGGGTATTCCGATCAATCGGAAATAAGTCCGATCAATCGGAGAACCTGTTTTCAAGCAAAATTCAAATTTGGCTAAAACTTATGTCCGATCGATCGGAACCCCTATCGAGCTGACCGTTTTCTGACCGTTGAATGTCATATCTATTTATAGAACTCGGTTGGATCTTGGCCAAGACACCTTGAGCATCATCTAGGGTTTGTGTGAACCTTCTTCTTGAGAGCCCCTTCTTCCAAACCCTTAGATTTGTTGAGTTCATACTTCAATCCATGTTGATCTGACCAACATTGATTAAGCATTCAAAGCTTAGATTGAATCATGAACTCAACCCCTCTTTAATGGCATCTTGACCTACCTCTCATAGACATTCTCTTGTCATCAATGCCATTAATGGTGGTTTAGGTAGATGCTTTCCTCATATAAAAGCCATATCCCAAAATAGCCTCAACCTAACCTCAATCCCTCACCTTGGAATCTACAATGGGTCATCCGGAGCAAGGTTGCTAATCGAGGGAGCTAAAGAAGACGTCTTCCATACAAGCCGAAGCTTCTTCAACAAAGGCATCATCAAGGGACTCAATCAGCTAAGTATATTTAGTCTTTCGAGTCCAAGAAACCTCCTCAAGTTGAGATTTGGGTTTCAGAGTTTGAAGACCCAAACTCGGTAGAGTCCTTGCGTAGGACAAGTCCTTGAGTAGGACAAGCCCTTGTGTAAGACTAAGTGGTCATGGATTAGTCCTATGGAAGGATGAATCCATGTGTTGAGTCGTAAGTCCTTTTGTAGGCTGTTAAGGTTTATGGTTAACCTCATTTAAAACCATAGTGATAGTGAAATCCGGCCACTCAAGGAGTGAGTGGATCAGCCGGGAGTGGAGTAGGTACATAACCGAACCACTATAAAAATCTCTTGTTGTGTGGTGAATGGATGAACTGATTTACTTCTTTCACATGTGCTTTTATTGATTTATATTCTGCATATCTTGTGTTTGATGAAAGTGCTCTAAGAATACTTTGTATTGAGAAATTTAAAAAGTGTCCTATTCACCCCCCTCTAAGACAAGGTAACTTGTTTCTTGCTTCTACAACAGCGGTAATCAAACTTATACCGCATTTTCAATTGGTATCAGAGCGGGTTCCTCCTCAAAGGCGTAATCGCCCGGAGTGTGATCCATCTCTAGAAGCTTGAAATCATGTCAAAAGGGGATTCTAGTATGGTTTCCAAACCTCCATATTTTGATGGATCAAACTACGCATATTGGAAAGCAAGAATGAGAGTTTTCTTGCAATCATTGGATCATGCAACATGGAGGTCTGTGGAAATCAAATATGAAATACCCCTCTTGAACACTACCACAGAGGGTGTCACCACCACCACAGTCAAACCTGATGACTTATGGACTGATCTTGAAAAACTGAGATACATTAGCAATGCAAAGGCACTCAATGCTATCTTTTGTGCCGTTTCAGCGGATGAGTTCAAAAGAATTTGTAATTGCACAACATCCAAGGAAGCTTGGGACATCCTTGAAACTACTCATGAAGGAACTAGTACAGTCAAGAGGTCAAAACTTCAGCTCTTGACAACTCAGTTTGAGAATATGAAAATGGAAGAACATGAGAACTTCATGGACTTTTACACCCGGCTGAGTGATGTCACCAATGCTATGTGGGGATTGGGGGAGAGAATTTCGGATCCGCGCATTTGTAGGAAAATTCTAAGATCCTTACCCGAACGATTCTCCTCCAAGGTCATAACTATTGAGGAATGTAGAGATATTGATACTATGAAAATAGAAGATTTACTAGGATCTCTACAGACCCATGAACTTCATTTCAAGAAATCCCCAAAAGGTAGAAACACAGTGTTGAAAACCTCACACACTACACAAGAATCTGTAGTTGATAGTGATGAAGAAATGGATATGAATGAAATGGCTCTTATGGCCAAAAAGTTTAGAAAATTCTTCAAAAACAAAGGAAAGAGGGTTGACAAAAATAGCAAATCTTTTGACAAAAAGCGCTATACAGGAAAATCTTACAACAAGCCAAAAGATCCTAAGTGCTACAACTGTGGACGCTATGGTCATATTGCCTCTGACTGCCAAGCTCCTGCCTAAGAAAAATTCAAAAAGAAAGCAATGGTAGCCACATGGGACAACCTCGAGAGTACAGATTCAGAAACAGAAGAATATCAAAGTGATGAGAGAGGATCAGTTAAAATTCTAATGGCCTCTATCTCGGAGATTGTCCCAGACTTACAAGGCGAAAGAGACAATGATGATCATGAGTAATCAGAACACAATGTGACATCCTCCGATGATGACGAGGATGATAATGAAGGTTTGCAAGTTGCCTATGATGAGCTATTTCGTTAAAGCATCCTTCTTACCAAGAAGTTGAGCCAAGCTAATATTGACAATAATAAATTGGCTGATGAAATGCAAGAAGTGAAGAGAGAAAACCACGGATTTTACCATCAGATCTGTGAATTGGAAAAGAAAAACAAAGCAGCTCAAGACAAAATTGATACCCTAGAAGATGAGCTGAAAAAGGCAAAATCTACAAATCAGTGTTTAGTCTTGCAGCTTAATCAAGAAAGTCAACTCAATGAAAGATTTGCCCAAAGTAGAGAAAAACTTGATGATATCCTTAAGTCAGGTAAGCGTTGTAGGAATACAAGAGGGCTAGGCTATGATGAGGCAACTAAGGTTAGTAACCCAGAACCTAAAAAGACCAGGAATGCATCAGGAAGCACTAAGAGAAATTCACCTATATGTCATGCATGCGGAGATGTTGGACATTTGAAGTTTGAATGCTTGGTCTTTAAGAATCCGGTTCGAAACTTGAAAGGTAAATTTGTACCTACCGAAAAAATGATGAATCAGATGTGGAGTCCTCCTAAACAAACTCCAAACATGAGGAAAAATTATCCCACTCCACCGAAGAAAGACAAAAGAATGGAAGAGCTCCTTGAAATGGTAAAACAATTGAACAAAAGAACCATGGAGCTGATGAAAGAGAAAGCCTCAACAGCTTATGCCCAAACAATGACATCCCTAGAATCAACCAAGAAACCTAGTTCTCCAAAACGGGTAGTCTCTAAATGGGTAGTAAAAAACAAATGCTTAGTTATCCATACAGCCCTTAGAGCCGGAAGAAACACTAGGTGGTACCTTGATAGTGGATGCTCCCGACACATGACAGGTGACAAGACTCAGTTTTGTGATTATGCTGAATTTGATGGTGGGTCTGTTACCTTTGGAGATGGGAGTGTTGCCAAGATTGTTGGAAAGGGAACCATCACTGGGCCAGGATTGCCCAAAATTGAGGATGTACTATGTGTTGACGGTTTAAAACATAATCTATTAAGCATCTCTCAAATATGTGATGAACAACATTCGGTGAAATTCTCCAAAGAAATGTGCGAAATTATGGGTCAATCTGAAAAATTATTATTAAAAGGGTTTCGCACGGGTGATAACTGCTATGTGATTGAAAACAAAGGTGATGAGGGACCATCTGCCGTATGCCACATGGCTATTAATGATGAAACTGAGTTATGGCATCAACGGCTTGGTCATGTCCATTACAGGAACCTTGCTAGGTTGAGTAGAAAGAAATTGGTAAGAGGCTTACCAAAGATTGGGAAGAAACCAAAAGAAGTATGTGCTGAATGCTTGAAAGGTAAACAAATTAAAGTTGCACATAAGAAGACATCCATCATCGCTACATCAAAACCCCTTGATCTACTCCACATGGACCTTGTAGGCCCCACAAGAGTAATGAGTCAAGGTGGTAAGAGGTATTTCTTCGTTATTGTTGACGACTATTCCCGATATACATGGGTTGTATTTTTGAAAGAAAAGTCGGATACATTTGAGGAGTTTGAGAAACTTATGAAACGACTCCACAATGAAAAAGAATGCACAGTAAAACGTATTAGGAGTGATCATGGGGGGGAATTTGAGGACGGGCGCTTTGAACTATTCTGTGAAAATTTAGGCATCAAACATGAATTCTCAGCCCCAAAAACTCCACAACAAAATGGAGTGGCAGAAAGGAAAAACAGAGTACTACTCGACATGGCCACAGTCATGATGAACAGCAAAAATATAGCTCAAAATCTGTGGGCCGAAGCAGTGAATACAGCTTGTCACATCATTAACCAAGTTTATTTGAGAGCCGGCCTAGATAAGACCCCATATGAGCTATGGAATGGAAAAGTCCCAAACATCAAGTACTTTAGGGTCTTTGGTAACAAATGTCACATCCTTCGAGATAGAGAAAATCTAGGAAAATTTGACTCTAAGAGCGATGAGGGAATATTTCTAGGATATGCTTCTGATAGTCGGGCCTATAGAGTGTACAACACAAGGACTAAAACAACTCAAGAATCCATAAATGTTGTCATTGATGACCAATCCAAAGAAGACACAAGACTGGATGATGAAGTGGGAGAACCGTGCCACATAGGTAAACCTGATGAAAAATCTCCCACTCCCAATGCCTCAATAGCTTCGGAAAATGCTCCATATATCAAGGATCATCCCCTCAATCAAATCATTAGAGATCCGAATGTTGGAGTCAAGACTAGAAGACAACTTAAGGCCATCAACAGTCATGTGTGCTTCACTTCAAAAATTGAACCAAAAAATATAAATGAGGCTCTCAATGATGAGTTTTGGATCCTTGCAATGCAAGTGGAACTTCAACAGTTTACCCGAAATGATGTTTGGTTTCTAGTTGAAAGACCATATGAGAAAAATGTCATTGGAACCAAATGGATCTTCAAAAACAAAACAGATGAATCTAGCAATGTGATTCGAAACAAAGCACGTCTTGTAGCTCAAGGGTACTCTCAAATTGAGGGAATTGATTTTGATGAAACTTTTGCCCCGGTAGCTAGACTCGAATCCATTCGAATTCTCATGTCCATAGCATGTGCTCTCAAATTCAAATTATTTCAAATGGACGTGAAGAGTGCCTTTCTAAATGGTATACTTGATGAGGAGGTTTATGTTGAACAACCAAAAGGGTTTGTGGACCCTAGTTATCCTCAAAGAGTCTACCGATTGAAAAAGGCTCTCTATGGGTTAAAACAAGCCCCCCGAGCATGGTATGAACGCCTTACTCAATTTCTAATTGCTCACCAATTTGTTAGGGGGAGTGTTGATAAAACACTATTTGTTAAGAGAACGGCTGATTCCTTTCTCATTGCTCAGATTTATGTGGATGATATTGTATTTGGGTCTAACTGTGAAGAATTTTCTGGCTTATTTGCTGAACTAATGAAATCTGAATTTGAGATGAGTTTGGTTGGCGAACTGAATTTTTTCCTAGGATTACAAGTTAAACAGCTGAACAATGGAATCTTTATCAACCAAACTAAGTATGCAAAAGATTTAGTCAAGAGATTTGGGCTAGACTCGGGTCGATCGCACACCACGCCTATGGCCACCACCATTAAACTTTTTAAAGACTTATCTGGCAATAGTGTTGATCAACATTTATATAGAAGTATGATTGGGAGTCTTCTCTACCTCACAGCAAGTAGACCCGATATCGCCTTTAGTGTAGGGGCATGTGCTAGATTTCAAGCCGATCCTAAGGAATCACACCTCATTGCTGTAAAACGAGTGATTAGATATGTGGCCTGCACAACTGAATATGGCTTGTGGTACCCCTTTGACACCTCAACCATCATTGCGGGGTACTCCGATGCCGATTGGGCCGAAAATATGGATGATAGAAAATCCACAAGCGGTGGCTGCTTTTACGTTGGAAACTGCTTAGTTGCTTGGCATAGCAAAAAGCAAAACTCCATCTCTTTGTCCACCGCTGAAGCTGAATATATTGCTGCCGGTAGTTGCTGTGCTCAACTACTTTGGATGAAACAGATGTTGAAGGATTATGGTCTTAATCAGGACGAAATGACGCTTTTTTGTGACAACACAAGCGCCATTAATATCTCAAAAAATCCGGTTCAACATTCACGAACCAAGCATATCGACATCCGGCACCATTTTATAAGAGAACTAGTTGAGGAAAAACTGATCAATCTTGAATACATCCAAACCGAGCGGCAATTGGCCGACATTCTTACTAAGCCATTAGACTCCACAAGGTTTGAACACCTTCGGAAGTCTATCAGTGTATGCTCACTCTAGCAAATTGGAAAATCATGTGCATATAGGTATATCTGAGGAATTAGCCTCATTTTATTGAGTGATCATTGATATCCCAAAGCTTACATTCTCATAAACTAAGCTGGGGAATCATTTGCTCCAGGGAGGAAGGGTTTTATTGCTTAAATACAACTGGGGGCATTTTCGATTGATCGGACAACTCTCCGATCAATCGGAAATATCGTGAGTCCGATACTTATATGGGCGAGCCCTGTTCATTTCTGCCCTATTCCTGTTATCTCTCAGCCTCTTCTGGTAGGGCATCCCTGTGCGATCGATCTATAGCTTAGCTGGCTTTCCTTCGGACCACATTTGCAGCAACAATAGGTCTTCGTGTCTCCTAGGTAAGCTCTCACACGCTGTCAGTTCGGTGTCTTGCTGTCCGATCGGTTCCTTCTGTCCCTTTTCTCTCTCAGATTATCATTTGTAGGGATTTGAGGTTTTTCCTGTCCATCTTGGTGTCTGCATTGTTCAAATCCATTCTCCAATCTTGCTACACCATGCCTAAAGATCCGAAAGACAAGTCCAAGATGGCTGCAGGGCCATCCACCACTGCCAGGCCCAAGAAGCTGCAAACTTCTCGACCCTCTCAGGGCTCTCCTCCTCCTGCTACTTCTCCTGCCCAGCCTGAGAGTCCAGCCTCTCTCTCTCGGTTTCAATCTCGCACCATTATATATGAGAGAGAGGTCGCTGTGTCATGTGTGGAGCCCTTTGGCATTCCCGCTCTTCTTGCACAGATTGGGTGGGATGGTTTGCTACGATTTGGCGGCGTAGCCCATCCTGAGGTTGTGTATACATTTCTATCTAAAATCATCAACCCCGTTGGAAACCCTCCCTCATGTGAGGTTATTGTCAGAGGCCGGGTAGTCAAGGTCACAGCCCAAACCATCGCCGACCTGATTGGTGTTCCTGTGTCCACAGACCCACAACCAAATGACAATCTTCTTAATACTACTCTTAGGGCTGATTGGACTCGATACTTATGTCGGGGTCCCAATCCGGAATGGATAGACGGTAGTGCGCTTCGGGCATCTGAAATGCTAAATAGGTTTCGAGTGCTCCACCAGATCTTCAGCACAAATGTCTACCCCCGCAGTACCAACAAATCCGACCTTACTGCAAATATGGTCAATCTACTCTATCACGTTGGTCATGGGACGCGCCTGTGTCTCCCATCCATCATTTTGCATCATATTCTGAACGCTCTGCCACACAACCGCAACACCATTCCGTTCGGCTGGATCATTACCAGATTGGGGCGCGATTGCGGGTTCACAGATATTGTGGTCCACCCTATTCCTCGCCGCACCTTCCGGGACCTCAATATCAAGAAAATGTCCCTCCCAAAAGAGGATAACGTCGAAGATCGGGATTTCTCTCACACTCCAACACAGGTGTCGGCTGACACCCACAGCAGGTCTTCAGCTCCATCACCGTCGCCGGCCCCAGCTCGTCGCTCAGTCAAGCGGTGACTTCAGTCCGACGCTTCTTCGGCACCTCCTCCTCCCAGCACGGAGTAGATTACTGCTCAACTAGATCGAGTGGAGGGTGCCCTTGCACAGCATGGTGAGCGGCTGTCGTGACTCGAGAGCTTGATGTAGACCATTCATGATGCTATCCAGAGCCTCACATCAGCTTTCTCATGCCGTCGAGATGACGTCGCTGGCCCTGTTCCATAGCTGCCTATCTTTTCAGTTAGGGTCCCTAGTGTCTAGTCGTCGCAGATATCTTTTTGGAGCGATGTTGTTAGTTGTATTGATTGATTCATCTTTCCTTTGACACCTTTTGGATAGTCTGATGGTCATCCTTTTTTGGATATTTTTTGGATATTTTTGGATATTTTTGGATATTTTGCTATGCTTTCTGTTGGCTCTGGATATTCTGATGATCATTATGTTGTTGTTGTTATGATATTCTGCTATGATCTTATGTTGATTTGTCTGATGATCATTCTTTTTGGCTATCTTGTGCATATATACATATAATTGTGCGATATTGCTTATCCTTCTTGGGCTTCTTGCCCTCTTTTGGATTTTGTATATATGGTATGTTGGTCATGATATACATTTCAAGAGGGGAGGTTGGTTGCTTCAGTTATAAGCCCACTATGCTTACTGTCATATACTTGTATATCCTTGCATGACCATGTGTGTGTTGGCTTCCTCTCTCGGCACGATAATGTTTATTTCCTCCTTTAGTCTATGACATATGCGCTGCATTCTCATTTCACTAACCTTTGTCAATCACTGACAAAAAGGGGGAGAATTTATCCCACCAAAAGATCCAGGTTATCTTTTTTTGTTGATCTTTTGTGTGCAGGGACCAAGGGGGAGTTCAAGTGAAGCCTAGTCTGTACATTGAGTCTGTACATTTTGTATGTAATAAGTCATGTCTATGTATAAAGTTTTTATTTTTCTCAACATAATGTATTTTGGTTTTGGTATCTAGGATAAGTCTGTGGTATGGACCAAGACTTGTATAGGTTTGGTTTTGTCTGGTAATTGACAAAGGGGGAGATTGTTAATGCAAAGATTTGTCAATTACCATGGTTAGTGTGTCGTCGAGTCCCCTTGCGGCTGAAGACAGTTTTCCTTGCGGCTGAAGACAGAAGCTTTTCAAAGATCAAGTCAGCTTCAAGCCTCTCCACCCAAACCTTTGATCCCAAAACCTTCTATAGATGGCCCAAATTCTTCCTAGGCACACCCTTAGCACCATCTATAGCCCACCTTCCATTAAGATCAGCAATGAAAGGGTTCTTGGTAGCAGAAGTTGCTTTAAAATTGAAAAACTATAAGTCTGCTCTCTCCGATACATACCCGATCCATCGGCGAATAGTCCGATAGATGTCCGATCAATCGGACAATGGGTCTGATCCATCGGAGAATAGTCCAGTTACATTGTAAACTCTCTGGACACTTTTTCGAGCCATCGGAGGCCTGTCCGATCCATCGGACAGGGTGTTCCGATCAATCGGACAGTATGTCCGATCAATCGTAAAATTTTCCAGCAAACAATGAAAATCTCTCTGGACACTTTTACGATCCCTCGGAGGTCTGTCTGATCCATCGGACAGGGGTGCTCCGATCCATCAGACACACATACTATCCATCGGAGGAATTTTCAGAAAAACTACATCAACTCTCTGGAAGAAACTCCGATCAATCGGACCATCTGTCCGATCAATCGAACAGGGTATTCCGATCAATCGGAAATAAGTCCGATCAATCGGAGAACCTGTTTTCAAGCAAAATTCAAATTTGGCTAAAACTTATGTCCGATCGATTGGAACCTATCGAGCTGACCGTTTTCTGACCGTTGAATGTCATATCTATTTATAGAACTCGGTTGGATCTTGGCCAAGACACCTTGAGCATCATTTAGGGTTTGTCTGAACCTTCTTCTTGAGAGCCCCTTCTTCCAAACCCTTAGATTTGTTGAGTTCATACTTCAATCCATGTTGATCTGACCAACATTGATTAAGCATTCAAAGCTTGGATTGAATCATGAACTCAACCCCTCTTTAATGGCATCTTGACCTACCTCTCATAGACATTCTCTTGTCATCAATGCCATTAATGGTGGTTTAAGTAGAAGCTTTCCTCATATAAAAGCCATATCCCAAAATAGCCTCAACCTAACCTCAATCCCTCACCTTGTAATCTACAATGGGTTATCCGGAGCAAGGTTGCTGATCGAGGGAGCTGAAGAAGACGTCTTCCGTACAAGCCGAAGCTTCTTCAACAAAGGCATCATCAAGGGACTCAATCAGCTAAGTATATTTAGTCTTTCGAGTCCAAGAAACCTCCTCAAGTTGAGATTTGGGTTTCAGAGTTTGAAGACCCAAACTCGGTAGAGTCCTTGCGTAGGACAAGTCCTTGAGTAGGACAAGCCCTTGTGTAGGACTAAGTGGTCATGGATTAGTCCTATGGAAGGATGAATCCATGTGTTGAGTCGTAAGTCCTTTTGTAGGCTGTTAAGGTTTATGGTTAACCTCATTTAAAACCATAGTGATAGTGAAATCCGGCCACTCAAGGAGTGAGTGGATCAACCGGGAGTGGAGTAGGTACATAACCGAACCACTATAAAAATCTCTTGTTGTGTGGTGAATGGATGAACTGATTTACTTCTTTTACATGTGCTTTTATTGATTTATATTCTGCATATCTTATGTTTGATGAAAGTGCTCTAAGAATACTTTGTATTGAGAAATTTAAAAAGTTTCCTATTCACCCCCCTCTAGGACAAGGTAACTTGTTTCTTGCTTCTACAACAGCAGTAATCAAACTTTTACCGCATTTTCACTGACAACAGCCATCTCAGCCCTTCGCTATGAGGCATCCTCCTCAATACCTTCCTATCACGCCCCAAACCCGGGGACTGGGTTCACTAAATTCCCGATCGCTGACCTTGGTGCCAACAGCCTCCGTAGTATCCCCTTCTCGGCTCCTAGCTCTCATATGCCAGGTTCTGATCCTGGGATCCTACCAGGAGGATTTTCAGGGTATTTTTTTTATAAAGGAGCATAATCAAAACCATAAAACATCATCAAATATCCACTATAACGTTTGTTGAGTATAGTGCTGGGAAGGGAAATACAAAATGTAGCAAAAGCCCAAAATATCAGGTACATGCACCGCGCTCAACGCTGCTGATGTGCCCTAGTACCTGCAGTGTAAACAAACGCACATGAGCTTCCTACGAAACTCAGTAGAGTGCGTGTCTGCGCGTGTGATGCATATGACAAGTATACAGATATCAGAGTAAGCGAAAGTAGTAGAGGGCTAAGTTACCAAGTTCATGAATGTTATCAGCCATCCCAAGGCTATGCGATGCAAGGGCCTACATAGCCGAGTGTTACATGCTAGAGATGCAATGCAAACACGTCAATCCTCAACTGATCCACATATCAAAATAGTTCTCATCTGGAACATCACCGGGGTCTAGTATACTCTAATACTGGCCGCCGCACATCGTGTGCATAACCAAGCGAGTAGAAAAGACCTCACTATCGCCTCGTCAGTGGTATGCCAATGCCCACCCGGCTCATCGATAGCGGACCCATTCCATGAGCTGGTCAGACTCGACCTAGCTTACAGCCTACTGCACCCGGGCGGATAAGGTCACACCCCTTTCCAACCGACCTCGACACAGTGGGAGACGCGGCCTACTGGTATTTGGCACACAGGCGCTCATGTTATCCACTCGGTCTCGACGCTGGAGCATCCTACTGGTACCACAGGGTTTAGGGACTTTCACCCAAGGACATCCATATCGCCCACATACTGAACAAGTTTCCGATGTCCAATACTGCCAACCATGATGTGACTATGGTGGCCACCACCCCGATGCTGCGAGGGTGTAAAAGTGATCGTGGCATACATAATGCGAAATGCATGAGTCATACAATTCAAATCATGCACCAAACTTACGCATACTGCGCAATCATGTGGGGCAACCCTGTCTCACACGAGTCCCCTAAGTATAACAAGCCAACTAGCATATGCTTTGGTTAATCGTGATCCATAACAGGCATACAAATGATGCGTATGGGCATATGAATGAGCATGGTATTCATTATACTAAGCATGTTATCAGTATGACATATCAAGCTAATCATACTAGCATGTTACCAAAATGTATCATGTAACATTGGCCTTAAAAGGCCCAATATAATATAGAGAGTGGGACCCGGACTGTGGGTCCCACTGGAAATGTAAAGGTCTTCGTGGCATAGCCTACTTGAGACCACATCGGCCCCATACTTGGGCCTGCACATACAAGATAGGCCGTCAAAATATGTGTACGGCATGGATAAAACATATATATCAAAGAAGGAACCATGGTGGGCATCAATGACCACTATTCCCTGCGGGTGTGGTCCATCTAACATCTGGATTTACCTCATTGTTGGGGCCATATCTAAAATAATATGGAAAAATAGATGGGCAGCATGAATAGAACAGATACATCATGATGGAGCTAATAGATACATCACGTTGGGACCCATAGGGTGGGCCACCTGCTGGGCAGTGTGGTACCCATCTGGTCCCAATAAGTTTTGAATCAAGCAGACATTTGTGTTTTCTCCTTCATCCATATCCATGTGATCTTATGAACAGATTGGATGGCAAATAAACATCATTGTAAAACCTGAAAAGGTTTCAACGTTGGAAATCATTATCTCCCACTGTTTCCCGTGGCATGGTCCACTTGACATTTGGGTATGCTTAAATTTTGGGCTCGGCCACTTATGAAACAGGTTGGATGACAATTAAACATCACTGTAGGGCTGGGAAGGTTTCAACGGTAGAGATCATTATTCCCACTATTGTCCCGTGGCATGGTCCACTTGACTTTAGGATATGCTTAAATTTTGGGCTCAGCCATTAAAATGAGTTGGAAAAACATATGGACGAAATAGATAAGGCACATACATTCTAGGTGGGCCCAACGAGTGGGGCCCATGGTCATGCCCAGAGGGCTATGCTGCTGGGCAGCAGTGTCCCTTGGATGCTGTTTGTCCAGCGGCTAGGTTCTTGTTTTTTTATTTTATTTTATTTTATTTTTATTTTTTTCTTTTGCTCTCAACAAGTGGGGCTCATGGAAGTTTTCGATCAAGCTGATATTTTTGTTTTACCTTCTTCCGTGCATATGTGAACTTATGAACAGGTTGGATCTCAAATAAACATCATGGTGGGCCATAGGAAGGTTTCAACGGTAGGGTCGCTATCCCTACTGTTTTCTATGGTGGGGCCCCCTTGAGACTTGGATCTGACTCATTCTTGGGGTCATGCCCTAAAATGATCTCTCCAAATGGATGGACGGTGTGGATACAGCACATGCATCATGGTGGGACCCACGAGTGGGCCACCAACTGGCACGAACCAGCGTCCGTGGACGCTGGTACGCCCAACGTCAGAGGCGCCCTCCTTCTTCTTATATTTTTCTTTTTTTTTGTTTATCCAAGGTTTTCATCGAGTGGGGCCCACATAAGGGTGATCCACTCCGTCTATCAGCTGGGCCATCTCATTGTGGGCCCAATGAGCCCAATATTGGGTATGTAAATCGGTCTAGAAACATTAAAGTGGGCCGAAGAATTTACAGCAGTAGACATCATTATTTCCACTATTTCATGTGGTGCGGTCCGTTTAAAACTTGGATCGGGTTCATCCTTGGGCCCTGGCCCTAAAATGATCTGGGTAATCAAATGGACGGTGTGGATGGAACACAAACATCAAGGTGGGTCCTACGAGTGGGGACCCCATTACGGCGTCCACTTGACGTTGGACGTTCCAGCGTCAAAACGTCCAGCGTCTGGACGTTCAAACATTTTTTTTTGTTTTTCTTCCCTTTTTTTTTCTTTTATCCTGTGCTTATTTCAAGTGGGGCCCACATAGGTGTGATCCAATCCGTCCATCAGGTTCCCCATCTCATGAGTAACCCAATAAGCCTTATATTGGGCAGGTGATTTGGTCCACAAATATCACAGTGAGCCACGGAAGTTCCAATAGTGGACGTCCTTATCTCCACTGTTTGCTATGGTGTGGTCCACCTGAGATCTGGATCTTCTTCAGTTTTGGCGCCCTGCCCTAAAATGGGCTGGAGAAACAGCTGGACGGTGTGGATCAACTCATACATCAAGGTGGATCCCATGAGTGGGGCCCTGCCCAACGCCCAAAAGGGGTGTAGCCCACGTGCTGCTGGGCAACAGCGTCCTCTGGACGCTGACTGTCCAGCGGCCACTCTCCTTCTCTTTTTTTTCTTTTTTATTATTATTAATATAATAATAATTATTATTATTATTATCTAAGTTGTGGGGCCCATTCATGGATGATCCAATCCATCCATCTGATTGTCCACCACAAGATGGGCCCAAAAGGAAAGGAAAATGAAAGGAAATTAAGAAAATCGGGGGTTTATGTCCCCCTTGCACTCACAATGATGGTTGGATGGTTGGATTGACGATCGGATGATCCGAACAGAGATCGGGGTCCTCCAAGCTTTGATCCCCTCCTTCAATTCCTCTAATCTCTCTTTTCTCTCTTCTAATCTCCTCTCCAATCTCTTTCTTCTCTCTCTCTCAAATCTCTTTCTCTTTCTCTCTCCTTTCTTTGCAATGGAAAAGAGAAGGCCTCCTCTCCCCTACGTATGGTATTGTATTGGGGAGGGTAGAGAGGAGGAATTATGGGGGGTGATGATGGCTAGCATGGGAGAGGGGTATGGGAGGTATGGGTCTTAGTTGACTTTGGAGGTGAGAGAGGGATGGGGGGTATGGGGTGAGTAGAGTAGGGGTATGGGTGAGAGTGATTTGATTGATTTGAGATGTACTTGGGATTTGTGCAAGTGGGGCCCACGCCACACGCACGTTACGCGGCCCACCTTGGATTACGCAATCGATCATAACTTTCACACCGGGTATCGCAGTGGGGCGTGCCGCGTGGCATTGGAATCGCAGTGCCTACGCAGTCGCCGGGGTATAGGTCTTGGGTCGATGCGGTACTAAAATAGGGTTGCGATCAAGGCTCGCTAATCTAGTCCATTCAGGATGTACCGGCACCAGAAATTAAGCGTACTGAGGGCAAATAAGGGTACAGGTCTTACACTTCCTGCGATGACAAGACCGTCTCAGAGCATTCTCGTCGCAGGGACTTCTAGTCAATCTCGCAAGCAACAATCTCAGTAGATTCCAACACATCCCCGCCGATGGGACCCCTTTCCTTTCTCAGCATATCCCCGTCAATGGGACCTTTACTCAATTTCAACACATCCCCGCCATTGAGATTTCAATTCAATTTCTAGCAGTAGGGACAGCACTGGAGAATACCCACAATGGGGGTCAATGTCAAGCCCACATCAATCAGCGAACAGTGGCGAATAACCAACAAGGGGGTCACTTCCCAGCATTTCAGCCTCCTACAAACAGGAGCACTTTTCAATTCCAGCACATCCTCGCCGATGGGAATCCAGTTAAGTTCCAGCAATCTTCAATTCAGCAACCTCCAGTTAATTTCCAGCAATCTTCGATGCAACAATCTCCAGCTAATTTCCAGCAAGTTCCAGTTTAACCTTCAGTACAGTCTCCAGCTCAATTACAGTCATTTCAAGCATAAGTTTGTCAGAATCCAGTTCAATCATTGAATCAATTTCAGCAACCCGTGTTTGCTTTTCAGCAAGCCCATAGGGTCGAAGACATCGACCACTATGCCGAAGAAGAACGTGCCTTACTTCGAGAGGCACTAATCGTTCGAGTAGATTATGCAGGACTGGACGAGTTGCGGGAGCAATTCCAGATCTTGCAAAATCAACTTCAGCGACAACAGGGAATCGATCTACCTTCGACCAAGTTCAAAGACTTGTGTCCTTTTCCAGATGCTCAGATACCTCAAACTTTGAGCTACCAAAATTCAAAAGATACGACGGCAGCGGTTGTCCCACAGCACATCTCAAGGTTTTCTATGGAGAGCTGAGTGCAATCTCAGGAAATGAAGGAGCCCTCATTCGCTTGTTCTAAAAATCTCTGAAGGGCGATGCCTGAAACTGGTACACATCATTGGATTACCATCGCATCAGGAGTTGGGAGCAACTCTCCCAGGCTTTCATCGACAGATTCGCATATAATCTCAACATGGCACCTAGGAGAGCAAACCTCGCGGCTCTCAGGCAAAGGAGTGACAAAATGTTATTAGCTTATGTGGGACGTTGGCGAGATATGGCAACCAGAATGAGGACACCTATCGAAGACGAAGAACAAATCTCCATGATTGTTCATTCAACATATCCTGGTATATCTGGATATCTTATCTCCCATCCATATGCAAATTTCTCACAGTTGATCTATGCTGGAGAGCAAGTCGAAGCAGGAATCCACGCAGGGACAATCTCCCCAGGGCCTCATCAGGCCACTCTAGTCAAACGGAACAAAGTGGAAGGAAGACCTATTGGATATGGGAATGGAAACCGCAGCATTTCTCGTATATATATATATATATATATATAGTAAGGAGGTTATCGTGAGGAGAAATGTTCGGTGCCTTCTAGCGTCAAACTAGCGACTCCCAACGAGAACATTCTTCCATTTATCTTTAAGGCATAGATGTTTAATTAACATGTTCAAACTTTCAAGATTTAGCACATATTTTTGTCTCATTCATTCACTTCCTATTACTTACCCATTGTGATTAGTGAGGTCATGCGTTCCTAATCGTGTCTATGAAATGTTCTAATAAGTATGTGACTGCGCAAAAAAAATTAGTAAGATACCAAAAAAGATAAGAGAGACGGAACATTCGATGATTAGTTCACGCATCTTCCTCGCTGCAGGGGGATTCAGCTTCTCTTACTTCACTACAACGTGTCAACCACATCTTTATCGGACTAACAGCTAGTCCGAACACACTAACAAAAGAAAGATTTGAAGAAAATGGTAACGAGAGGTGCATGCGGGGAGATGGATGTAATAAGATGTTAAGCTCTGAATTGTGCATATTCTAACCCCAATTCATCACACATTATGCATAGTTTGAATGTTAAAAGACTAATCTTATGTGTGTTTCTATGTTTGTAGGAATGAGAGATGAACTTAATGAATACAGGGGTAAAAGGACTACTTTAAAGCATTTTCAAGACCATTAGAAGAAAGCCAAGAGGTGAAGGAATCAAATAAAGAAGAAAGGAGAATGTCCGGAATAAAAAACCAGAAGATAAAAGAAACAACAATTTTATATAAACCTTCGATAGGTCTTCGATTGGTGTTTCGATATATGGAAACACCAATTCGATGGATTGAAGGGCAGATAAATATTTGAACTCCCTGGACATAAAACTCAATATATTGAAGGAGTTTAGATTAATCGAGATTTGAATTTTGATATATCGAAACCCCATTTCGGTATATCGAGGAAAAGTTGTGAAAAATCATTACTCTCTGGACACTTTCTTCAATCCATCGAAATGGTAGTTTCGATATAAAAAAACATATTCGATATATGAAAAAGACGGAGCTATAAATGTCCTAGGGGGGGGGG